>JASVER010000001.1:23998513-24067381 GCA_030449065.1 Oceanodroma leucorhoa | reverse complement strand
TTTGTTTTTTGTTTTTTAAAGTACCTCCCTATCACTGAAGTCCTATTCTCTGTGTGATCCGTTTGGTCTCTAATTTCCATGTAAGAGGCACTTCTACTTTTGTCATTAAGTGACAAAACTCTTCAAATGGAAAGAGAGAAAAATACAAAATTCTCTGGATTCTTTCACTAATTCTCCAAAACAATTGATTTTCTTATGACCGTAACCCTTGTGTTACCTCTGTCTTTTGTGTCCAGCTGTGATGATTTCTGATCTTAGCACTGTGAGCTGGAATCTTTAGGACAAGAGCATTAGGCCAGTCTCTTTTGTAGCTGAACTGCAGAACTGCAAATMTGGATACTTGCATAATGCTCACCCTTCCCTCCTTGATCTGGGCTGCTCTGCCCAACTCTTCCCCCTGGACTTTATTAGTGCCACATGAAGGCAGCTATAATTTTCAAAACTTATCCCAGTTTGAGCCTCATATGGGGGAATGTTGGCTATCTCTTCTTTTCCAGCCAGGGTGTGGACCAGACACTGTCCTAACTTCGTTGCTATTCCTACTACATCCTTCAAGTTTATGAAAGTGTTGCATGATTCATACCACTTTACTACTCGGGGATTTGGGGCTCTGGCTTGCTGTGCAGCCAATGGGCAGCAATAGTCACAGCTCCAGAACTAGGTAATAAAAAGGAGTGGCCTGAAATCAGTCCTGAGAATCAGAAACAGTTGGAAATCCGGAAATCTTGTCTAAGCTTGTTAGGATACTTTTCTGTCTGGGGCACATTTAGCGTGGTGCARAACAACTTCTCTCAAAGGAAGATCTAGCCAGTTGTTTCCTATTTGTCTGTCAGGGGCAAGGTACCTTTATGGGACTGGAAGGATGCGCTAAWGCAAGAAATGCTTCTGCCTTCCTTTGTCTGCTTCTGTATCTACAGACTGGAAACGCTTCTCTCTTCCCCACAGATGCAGCGTTTTACTCTTCTACATTGTGGTAGCCAAAGTATCAGTAGGGTAGCTGGAAGGGGAAAGCACTAGATGTGTTTCCTAAACAGCTCTTCTTTGTATGTAAATGGAACATCTTTCTCTGCTTTACATTTCCTTTCTTTCCCTCTTTCTTGCTCTCACCATGTGTTCAGCCTGGTTTTGCCYGAGGCCAGCAGACAGAAAGTCAGATGAGAAAAAATCCCTGCARATTTCTTAGTGAATGGGAAGCTGCAGCATCAGTAACCTCAGCAAGGAGAGGTAAAACAGTGGTGAGTGGAGACAGATTCATGGTCCATARACATGTCAGGAAGACAGCAGCCATCAAGCAGGTACATAGGTAGTTACTGTGAAACACCAAAAAAAACCTGGATCCAATAAAAAATTACTTGTATCATCTGGTCTGTGACTTTCAACAGCAGAGTCCATTATGACAGCAGTAGGACAGTATCATTTTTATTGCTGTCACACTACTGTAGACATCGACTGGGTTTAGGTTTATCTCCTTCTAGCAGCTGTCACACTGCCTAACTGGCCTGCTCCTTCTTTAGCACTTACTTACCCTTTCTTTTTTCTCTGATGATGACCAGAACAGGTTGGAGTGGGGGGCATCCAGGGCTTTTCATTCATCTGAACTGGTTGTTACTTTATTTTCTCAAATGTGTGACCTTTCTCAACATGTCAACTTCTTTCCTTCCAAATTCCTGCAATGTTATAAACCAAGCAGTATCCCCTGGGGAGCACAAACYATTAATGCTTACACTGAGAGAAACTTTCTAAAAAGACGGACTTTGTCAGTGCTCCCTTGGAGCTGATTGCCACAGTGTCCCTCTCTGGATGCCAGATATGTTGCAATAATGTTTTCCATTTGTAACACAGTGTTTTCAGTGAATGACATTTTTAAGGCTAGAATCCACCTATTTTATGGAGTCACTTGATATGCAGAAAGCCAAGCAGACGACTAAACAACTGCTGGAATTAATGAAAATATTTACAAGTTGCTTACTTACCCCCACCCCCAATTCTTGTGTTTCATACTCCTGTGTCTCTGTCTTACTCCTTACACTAGAGATGTGTAAATGACAAAGGTACGTCTTGGARACTGTATTTGAACTTGTTGCTGACTCTCCATTTCTCTTTGTAATCATCTMATTCTGATTTGCTGCATCCTAGTTGCAGCCAAGACTCAAAGGTGGGATATTAGATCAAACACAAACACAGGCATTAAAAATTAATTTCCACTTAAAGATGATACTTACCTATGCAGCACTAGAGGATACCATAGCAATCAATTCTGCACACTCGATTCGGAAGCAATGGTGCTTACCAACTGGTTGCTCTTGTTGTAGTCATAYGTACTCCCTACAGACAGCTCCGTCCCTGCTCTTAGTTTTAGGGGCTTCGTGAGTTTGTTGCACTAGTCTGCATCAATAATTGGTTATTCTGTGTATTGTTCTGGGGCTTTTGGGATGCTGCTGTTGAGTGTTTCACGGGCCCCTGTAACCACCTTGTGATTGTTCACTCATACACACATCCATATTCGTGAGTCACTGGCAGTGCACYCTACACAGCAATGGTTTCTAAATGTGTACACATATATGTATACATACATACAAATACTTTTACAGTTACTTTTAATAATATCTATCTAACAATGGTCATATTAATGGTTATTAAATCTATTTTCTTAAGGTCATATAATTGTCTTCAGGTTACAATTTTTTTTCTAATTTTGTGTATGGATTAATATCAGTAATGTGCCAGGTATCTCCAAGTCCTGCGCAATTACAGGAGAAAAGTTAGAGGAAAGGGGACACCCCCCCCCCCAATAAGTATATTTCAGTAATTATTATTTACTGTAATATAYGTAAACTCTGTTCCCTGATACCCTCTAGCCATCTATTGCCCTGTTGAGCTATTAATGTCAGCTCGTGCTGACCCTCAATCTGATCCTCCTTGAGCTTCATCTAGACTTCATTTTCTATCATCTGTCTACTACTGATCTAGAGATTTCCCTGCTTACTGCCTGAGTGCTTAGTTTGTTTAATTGACCTAAAACCCCACGCCTCCTATGAAATGCAGATAATTCCCTCATTCCCTTAGTCTCTGGGTTCCCATGTCATGGGATCCCAGCCCTTAATTGCTGCCTGTTCATGTGTGTATATATATGGGCTCATGCCCTTTTTTCTGGGCAGCTTTGAGGGAGAAAACAGGGATGGAAGTTCACTGCTGCTATCTGTCTCCAACACCGCTGCAGCTGCTTCAACAGCAGCCCTCCAGTAGATATTCTTGAGGCCTTCTGTCAGTGTAATATAAAGAATTTTTTATTTCTCAGTTTCATAACATCATGTTTCTTTYCACAAAATTTGCAATGGCATCTTCTTTCTCTGGATTAATATAATTTGCAGGCTGCTCAGCACCCGGGAGTACCCATTTAAATCCTCAGTGTGGGCTGAGGTCACGGGGGATGTTGTGGCAAGAAAACTGCAATTCTCAGATATTATTTTGAGATAAAGCGAGAAAAGAGTTGCTATATTCACCTGTGYTTTTATTCCTCAGAGGTGGTGGAGGCTTTTAAAATTAATCTTTTAAATGTAAATTTATTAGGCACATGGAGTCACAATTTTCAGGGTTGCTTTAGTGTTGTGACAGAACAAGGTCTACTRAAAGTTAATGGACTTGTTTTCCTAAAATATACCCTGAAAATACAACTTTCATAAATTGTGGACAAGAACATCTATTTTTTTCCTCCTGTATACAGTGTAAGATAGTTTATGATTTTCTTCACTCTTAAAAGGAATGTAGGTTCTTCAGCCTTGCAGGAGRAAATAAAACTGAGCGTTTAAGGGTTTGTACTCAACATTTAGTAGTCAATAGAAAACAGAAATACCTTTCTGGCTRGCAGAATCTGCTTTGCCTGGGCCATCGAAGCTGTGGTGGGTGCTGTGCGCACTGCTATTCCATTTGTGCTGCTGCCATTTTGTCTTGCACCCTCTAATTTGCAAAAGGGGCTGGAAGCCGTAACATCGTTTTGAAGTGGCTGCGATGGTTTCTCACCCCCGTGCAAGTATTTAAAAGTCGTTATTACCATCTGTGAGAGAACTACGTATGCGCTCTGGCAGCGTGAGTGGGACGCACGAGGCATTTTTAGCACAGCTCTGATTAAATCAGTTTAGCTGCAGCGGGGGCAGAAGTTAGACGCGGAGCTTCAGATGTTTGCCCTTCCGTGAACCGTGACATCTGGTCAGCTGCAAAACCTCTGCGGTCTTGCCGTGCTTGTCAGAGAACTGCCGTGGGTACCCACCTCGTACTGAAAAGATTTCCCTTACACCTTTGTCCCGTATTCAAGAAAATGATCGGTCATGCTGGCCACAGTGCTAGTCCATTGCACTGTAGATAGGAATCCCCAGTTTGCCCTGTAAAGATGCTGGCAAGCTTTTTGAGCTGGAAATCTCCGAGTCTGTTTAACTTCCTGGATTCCATCTTATTTTGGCCCTAATCCATGCTCTGTTTTCAAGTTAAGCATTCCTATTTATAATGCTTACGGAAAAGCAGGATTGCTTTCTTGCATCAAAAGCGTTCAGAAGAAAACCTCTACTTTTTAATATATTTTTTTCTCTCCTGTGACTCACCAAGGAGGTTGATGTTCCACTTAGTCAGAATTGCAGAACACAAAATTACAGGCAACTGGATTTATAACGGGATTGAGCCTTTCCTCTGGGGGGTTCTGGATYGGCTACGGGCCTGCTGGAAGGGCTGGTTCTTGGGCAGTTGTTAACAATAGATGTCTGTGGCCACASCATTACAGCCATTATACCATTATAGCTGGCACTCTCTGCAGAGATAAGGTTCTTGTAGCTTAGCCGCGTGCTTTCCCTCCTACATCTGATGCTATGCTTCAGCTGAAATACTGTCTGCCTCCAAGCATGCGTACAGAAAGAGGCATATTTTGTTTTAAAAGTCAGTTGCTTAAATGTACCAGAAAACTTGTCTTCCTCCTTCCATGATGCTGAGCAGCAGCAGGCTGCCCYATGCCATGCCTCCTTGCCAGGGAAGTCAGAAGCAACATCTTCCTATCAGATCCCTCGCTGTATGGTGTAGCGTGTGAGACCTTTCCCTTTTTGCACAGAAGAGACTTTATTTCTAAACTTGACTTTCTGAGACAGTCTACTGTAAGACATCAAGGTTGTGTACAAGTGTGTTTTACACTCAATGCATTTTTGTTCCCCGTGGTGGCAAAAGAAGGTTGACGTGGAAGCTCAGACRCTGCCTTCTCACTGTTGGCATCTCTCTGCTAATTTATATATTCTTACACCCTGCTGTCATTTGCCTTGGTATRATTTAATGCATACTTGGCCCCAGGAGGAAAGAGTTAAAGGTGAAACTACAATATTTATTTAGTATGATGTGATTGGACAAGTCATGGCCAAACMCTTTTCAAAGAAGGCCACTGTGAGGAATGTAAAATCACATCTCTACTGATGCTAAGAAAGATGATCACAAATTGTATATTGTTCTACATAGCTAGAAAATATGACTATGCATCTACAGGAAAGAGAAGCACTCCAAGGCCAGGTTGGAAACCATTCATTTTGCTAGGGCAATAGGTGTTGGCCATACCCCACTCCTCTCTCAGGTTGGATTAGGACTCCTGGAAAGAAAAAAATTCAGGTTTCTAAAGGAGAACGACTGTTTCTCAGGAAAATACAAGCAAACAGTTTTGAATTAGAGCAGTATCACGATAAGCCATCCTTTACTGAGGGTTACATGGTTTGCAACCTGGTTGTAGCCAGATCTGATCCAGAGTGTGCTAGGGCCAATGACTTGGAGCTGGGCCAGACTTTATTTTCCCTCAAASAAAGCTCAGCATTGTGTATTGTGTGCGATAGATGATCTTCTGCATCCTATTTTACAATACAGCAACCAGTAAGTAATCTCCAACTTGCCAGTGAGGCATGATACGTTGCTTCAATTTCTAAAGTATCTGTCAAAAAGATTGTTAAAAACAAAACATGACCTAGGAGGACATGGCAGGCATGGTTTTCACTTGTCATAGTGGAATGGTCATATTGTTTTCAATTGTTATAGCCAACTGCTGCTATAAAACATCATGCTAGGCAACGTGGGCAGGGATAAAGGTTATTTATCAGAACGCAGATAACGTTTGGAGCATGACGGGTCATTGCAGGGGACGGGTGAGACCAGTGGTTACGCAGGATCTCAAGCCCTGGGACACCGGAGGGCCAGTCCAGCCACCCTGTCTGGAGCCCTGGAGCCCTTCTGCATCCCAAAAGATCTGCCCGTCACACATCTGTGCACGAAACCCCCTTTTCGTGTTACTGTGTCCCTGTTTTATAGATGTTTTTTCCCTAGGTAGGCTGTCACACCAGGCTGGACAATGGCTGGTTGCTACTTAGCAGATTTAAACCAGTTTTGGGAGCGCTGGTTCCTGGTACCTATCATCAGACAAATTTTCCTGCGAATTCCCTTTGGAATCGCTCCAGCGCTGCTGCACTGTCACACACCTGGGACTCAGAAGAGCTGGAGAGCCCCAGCAGCCTGGGAACGCGGCAGCCTCAGACAGGCCTGTGTCCAGCAGTGCCCCGTGTCTACCACGGATAAGCTATCTGCATTTGTTATACTCACGGGGGGTTAAGAAGCCTTTAGTTTCCAGGAACAAGCCCTATTCAGGAAACGCTTGCAGTGAGCTCTGCTTTGCATCAAAGCTGACTTCCCTATAGGTATTAAAGGTATTAATTTATTAAAGGTATTAATTTATACTAGTTTTTGGTTGATTTATATATCTTTTATTCTGAGTGGGTCAAGTTTTGCTTGTTTGAGGCTGTAGCACGAAACTCTCCTTGCACTGCTTTGTGATGACCTTGTCTCCCTTTTTTCTTTCTGTTGCTCAGCTATAAAGTAAATTCAGAGAACATATATTTTTTTCAGAAATAAATTCTCTTTATTTTAAAATGCAGACACATCTGCTTTATACCAAAACAGACGCCAAAAGAGACTTGGTATCCATTTCTGCTTTTAAGCAAAACTGTGGCTTTCAGGGCTATATAACCAGACACACTGATTTTAATGAATTTTTACAACTTTATGTCTCCCTGCTGATACTCAAGATAGTTTTGCAGGCACTTTAGCGATCTTTCTGTCAATGGCCTCTCACAACAGAATGCAAGAAATTTCAGAGATTTCCAGGGGTTAAAGAAAAAAAAAGAGAAAGAAGGTGGAAGCAAAGATGGTGTCTTTACAGTGTCATGTTAAATATGGCCAGCTCTCTAACAATTTTCTCCCATGTGCATTTCTTCTCCCTGGTCTCCATACCACCTCCATTTCCAAGAGCTCTCCCGTCGCCACAGCACCGATTGCCCTCCTAAAGTTCCTCCATTGCCAACCTCTGGTTTGTAATAAGACCTGGATAATTTTCAGAGATACTTGAGTAAGAAGAGTCTTTAGTAAGAGTCGTTAAGTCCTGATTTCACAGGAACTCAGTTTTTTGGGCAAATGCTTCAATTATTTTTCCTAAGTCTTCCTGCAGCATGTCGTGCTTACAGTAGCCTTCTGTGATCCACTTCTTTCTCTGCTACTGTGTGGTCCTTCTGGCAGCAAGTGCAAATGGCTGGTGACAGCCTTCGTCAGAGATGGGTACCATCACCTCCCAGTTGAGCAAGTCCATATATGTATTTGTTCTGGTGAGCTTTGTGTTCAGGCTGTCCTTAGAATCTGTCACCTTTCCATTAAAAAAAATACTGCTTCTCCACTGAGATGCCAGGAACCAAGGACTGACTTAGATGATTTTCACTCGAATTTTCATGAACAATTCAATTTTAATTAATTTTCTTCAAAAAACAAGAAAAAAATCCCCAACCTACAAAAATCCGTTCYAAATTCAGAACAACAAAAGTGTGAGGGTACACAATATTAGTTTGGGCCACAACCTCCTTAGAAATTATTTGCAGAAGATTACCTGATTCAGGTTAGAATTTCAAATGATGCTGTAATCAGGGATCTGAGATTTTAATCTGGGTCTCTCTCTGCTTAATACAAATCATACCCTTATCATGAGCCATATTTGCTGACCAAGACATTGATGCYAATTTAAAAATTTCAAAATAAACTGAAGTATTACTTATTGTTACCTTCTTAAGTCAAGTATTTTCAGCCTATAGTTTATGAAGAGGAGAATGGCACTTTCATTTTCCCTCCTCATCCACATTGTTTTAAGGAAAGTTTTTCTCAATTATTTTCCTCATTTGTTTTATGTTTCCCTTTCAAAAAAAACAATGCCTAATGTTAAATTGGAAATGTTGCATATTACTTGCAAGTATACTGGACCATAAGAATGTAAAAATAACATCCCCATGTAAATGAAACAAAGGTAGGAAAAAAGTACGGAAAGAAAGACTGATATCTCTGAGATGAGGTGGAATGGTGTTTGCGTCTGATTCCAACACAAAATATCGTAACTGGTGAAGCTGCAAAAATCGAGTGCGCTGCGGTGACACAAGTTAAATGTTAACAAAAATTAAATCCATTCTGATAATTGTCTAGGCCTCAGAAAATAAATTCTTATTGTGGGATTTTCTTGAAAGCAAGAAAATAAAGTTTCTTTAAATTTGAGGGAAATTTATCCAAAATGCTGCCATGCTAGTGTGCCTAGACAAAACTGCTGACTAAACCAATATCTTTGACATGTTTTTGCATCCGCTACCCTGCGTTAGTTACAGAAGGCTCCCTGTCCAAAGCGCAGGAGTATCGGGTCTTTGGAACTGAATCCACAGAGAACAGGATGCCCCTTGGCTTAAATTAGCTGATAGGAAATCACATATTCAGTTTATGTCTTCAGCCTTGCTTCTCTTCTGGGCTGAGGCTGACCTTAGCAAAGATGGCTCTGTATAGCTGGGTGCTATATCCTTCCTACTCTGGATTTCCCAGGGAGGTGGAGAATGCGGGTTTGAATCCACGCAAGCTGAGAAGGGAACTGTGCACAGGTTTCCCTCCTTCTGCAAAAGAGCTCTGACTCTTGAGGTATTGAAGACTAAAGGAGGAAAAGGCATGTAACCTTACTGTTGAATAGTGGTTAGGCACTTTCAGGAAGACGAAGCATGTGACAAAGGCTCTCAGGACTGCCAGTCTGCATTCAGCTGCTCAAAGCCCATTCAAGTCTCCTTTTGGGTATGATGCACCTTTCTCTTTGGGCCTCAGTCTTTCTGTATCTCCAAGAACAGTTACAGTGAGAGAATAAATTCCTCAGAGCCTGCAAAACACTGATCTACGCTGATAACCTGGGCTGCCCAAGGTAACTCTTAACGGAATATGGCTGAGGGTCTGGTTCACGTCTTTCCTGGGGCTTATGGTAGCAACATCGTCACCTTAAACAGGGATAGTACTGAAAATGTCCTTGAAAATATAGAATGTAACTTGGGATGAGTTATTACTAGTGCATTTCTCTTGAAGGCTTTGGGCAGTGCATGGGAAAAGCCAATAGCACTTTGCGAAAGGTAGTGGTGGTYGGAAGATGTAGAGAGAAGGATGCATTGCTCACCTGTTCTGGCTGGACTAGAGCAACAAGAGAAACACAAGTCTACACAGGAGTCTGCTTAAATCCACCATTCTATTTTATGAAGCATCACACAACATTTTCACCAATTAGCATGTGATAGCAGTTTAAGTACGGACCACAGGGTTATTTAAGGAAAAAGCCGACAACCTATTTCATAGTCACTGACTCCTCAATTGGCAGCAGTGCTCTTGGAGGGCTTGGGTAGTACCCGGCAGTTGCTGAGCTATTTGAGGAAAATCGTGTAAATCTATAATCCAGTGGTAAATCTGAAAGACAGAAACATACCACATCTGATTAGCAACACAGCCCATATCACATAAGAAATAAACCTGTAGTGAATAGCAGTACTTCTTAAGCCCTTGAGCTGTTTGCTCACCAACATTAGAACTCAATCAGATTGCATGATTACATATTTATTGGACATCTTCAGCTGTCCAAGGGATTGACTTTCAGAGTTTACTCAACTGCAGTAAAGGATATTCAGTTCCTTGATCGCTAAAATAATGCTAGTCATAGGAAATTATTAAACTAATGCTTAAAAATTAAACAAAAATCTTCACTGAGCCTAGATGGAGTTTTCCCACTAGAACACTTCCAAGTTCTTCAATTTGTCACCTTCTTTTGTCTCAGCAATCTACTCATAAAAGGGCTACGTTTAAAACAAAGAAGTCCATTTCTTTTCTTTATTTGTTGCTCTTACAGCAAGATTCCCCAAAGGCACCGGATCTYAGACCTTCTTGCAGTTAACAACATCATTTTGTACCAAGCATTCTCAGAAATCTGCACTTATAACTTGGCGTACTCATCACTTCCAGTCTGTAAAGAACACTGAATGCATTAAAATAGTTCTGAACAGTCAACGCTTTCTTTTCTGTAGCTTTTTAAAAAAAGTCTTTACTGCCAGCAGTGACCCACCCACCCTCACAGCCAGAAAACTGGTATTTCCCATGCTCACCTCGTATTCAAAGTTCAAGAAACCAAATTAAAAAAACACACAAATAAAACTTCATTCAAGAAACAACTACCCTTCCAATAAATGAAAAAAAAAAAMMCCCCAAGAAAAAAGGGTTAGCTCCTTCCCAAGGTGTCTGTTTAGAACCAAAGCAAAACATAAAAACTATTACTCAGCTCATCTGAACAGGAAGTTATTAATGACAACTTTTTTTTTATAATTTGGAGCAAATTTGGGGTGATGATATCCTGTCACTATATGCTATGATTTTTTTTTTTTTTTCCACGCTCAGCAGCTTTTGTGAAACAGAAAAACACAATCTGAGCAGTTTCGGCACAAACAATAGGAAGTTCAGGTCTGCCTCACAAGCGATTCACAGGCAGGCACCAGGACAGCATCCAGGTCTGCAGCTTTAAAACCATATGAAACGGAACTAAAGCAAGCAAATTAGTATTTAGATCCAGCTGAAAAATCAGATAGAGGCTGGAATAAAGCAGGAATAGGAGGAGACTTGATTGGAAGTGAATTACGCTTTATGAAGTGGGTTACTTCAGCTTGTCAAAGAAGTACATTTTCTCATTTTGTCTGACTCAGGGGAATCTCTGGAGCCCGTTCTGAGCACGGCAGAACAGGCAGATGTTTTTCTAGTCTGCGGAGGGCCCAATGGATTTACTGGCTGCTGAGTCTATTTATGACAGCTCTATTTAAAACAAAGGTTTCCAAAATAACAAATATAATAAAAAAGAAAGCAAATATTTCTGAATATATCTTTATAAGCTATAAAAATTAAATGTCATACAGTTACTTTTATAGAAAAGCTTTCACTAGCTTTTTAGTCGAGCAGTGTGGAGCGTCCCAAGAGTAGTTTAACCAAAGAGCAGCACAAATGAGGCAGACTTGCTGCAGAGTCGCTTATGCTAAAGAAAAGAACCAGTTGGATCAAAATGGTAATTTTGTTGCTATTTCCTGGTAAACTAGCTTTACATAATCAGCTTAAACACTAAACCCATTCTATATACAATGCGCAAGACGCCAAAAGAGAATAATGACTTTTTTACTATTCAACTCTAATCTATCCATTTAAATATTGTTTTTGTCCGAGCAAGCTGACTTTGGAAGATGATCAGAAGCTATCATATGTAAAAATGTTGCCCAAGGCATCACTAAAAGTTGCATGAAGCAGATACTATTCTTTACCCATTAAGCAGATTTTATGTATCACAAACATAGTAAAAATCTCTATTTCCAGATTTCTTTTCATCAATGATTTCATTTCCTGCATCTGCTTTGCCTGGAATATGCAACATTTTATATTATTGCTTCATCTGTGTGATATACTTATGAGAAAGCTCTGGACTGATCCAGAAAGGCATACTTGGAATCTTAGTGGCTACGAATAAACACATGGGGAGGAAGAAGGGCAAGTATACAGGGAAAGAGAAATGAAGATTTTTTTATTGGGGGAATGCAAAATTTATGAAAAAATGGAGATCCAGAAAATGTCATAGATGAAGACTGCTCTAAGTTCATTTAAACTAAGTTCTGCAAAAACTTTGCAACTTAAAATAAATCACAGTTGCCCTCGATTGCAAAGGTATCATGTGAATTGTACACCAAAGCTCAATCCAACTTCTTTTGCTGTAAGTGGCAATGGTATCATTAGGTCCAGCAATACTGGCTTATCAACAAAGAACAAGGATACAGGTCTGGAGTCTGCCTCCTGGACACAGCAACAATTCATTTCATACCTGGTCTTATTCCATATTAGCACTGATGACACAGAGAAGCTACAAGCAGCTCTGCTTCACTAAACTGAAATGCTTGTGCAGGCCACAGCTTGATGCAAAAGCATGCAAAAAATAGATACAGTATTTGATAATAAAGAAAGTCTCAGGAAAAAAGTAGTTGCTTATTTCCACGTTGATTGTTTTTCTAGTGTTTTTGCCAGTAGATTTCTCCAGGTTCTGCTATTGTGCATGCTCTTGGCACCCRCTTCTCACCTAACCCTGATGGCGAGTCATAAATTAGGCAGGGGGCAGATGCCCACTCCTCTCTGAGATATAATTTGACAGCAAGGCTCTACTCAGTCCTAACCTACACTGATAATGAATTCAGCACAAAACTCATCCATTATTGCCACTCTCCTAAAAAAAAAAGAAAAACCCAGAACAAACTAAACAGCTTGAGGCTGGAAGAATGAACTAGCTGGCTCTACCCAGTTGCTTGAGGACCACAATCCCAGAATTTTTCTATCATACTTGGGTAATTCTGCCCAGACTCATTTTGTTCCCAAGACAAATAGGATATTAACTTTTAGAGCCAAAGACTCCTAGAAGTCAGACATGKAGGGTCTCAAGGTCTATGTCTCTTTCTAGATCTACAGAAATGTCAGTTACTAGATGCATCCCCCTGAATTTCTGTCCCACTCCTTTCTTTGCTCTCACACCAGAGCCTGAGTGGGAGCGATGAAAACCAGTTTCCTTGGCAGTGACCATTCAGCATTACCAGCGTTTCGCAATGGCTTGGGCAGCCCTCATGGGTTATACGCCTTAGCCTGAGCTCAGAAGCAGGACTCCTGCCCTGCCCGACCTCGCCTGCAGGATTCCAGCAGCTCTGGTGTAAATAAAATGGCAATGATGATGTTTGAACAGTAACTGTGTTCCAGTTGCTGTGTTCCAGTTATCCAGATCCAGGTATTATGTGACATTAATTACAACATCGTGTTCTGATGCTTATGTATACCCATAGCCATGGTGTATTTAGGTGTTATGGATGGATTTATTTCAGTTATTAAGCTGATAACATCTCAGTGTCTGTGTGCTGTTCAGTTAGTGTAAGCAAACTAAATGACAGCCACAAGCTTTTATCAGAAGAAAAATTAGAGTTCCAGCCACAAGGAAGGAAAAGGAAACCACAAGAAGAAGGGTAAACGTAGTATTCTCAATGACTGATCAGGAAAATATTTGAGTAACTGAATGGAAGACAATTATAATCTAATCCAGACACAGGCCTGCTTGATAAACTCAATACTCACGTCTAATCCGTTTTYGAGATTTCCTTGAACAAACCAATACATTAAACAAATATAATCTTAACTAAGCTCTTTAGATGGAAGGCATTTTTTTCAATTAAAAGCACGGTYCAAGACTGAAACAGATTTCTCCCAAAATACACAGCAGAAATGTCAGGAATCATTTTGCAGTATTGACCAACAAAAGCAAAGCCAACATTTTTTAATCATGACACCACAGCAGCATCCTGGCGACAAGCGAGAAGCCCTACAGAAAGCAGAACTCCCCTCCCCTCTCCGAGGTCTGCTCCCTGCCAGTCAGCAGGGCCGGAGCCAGATGCTGCAGAAGCCTCCTAGTAAACAGCAGGGTTGTCTTCTTAAGTGAATCGAAATATATCCTCCTGATTATCACCAAGGAAAAGGCACAGGGAGGAAAACTAAAACTTCATTAGCGATACCCAAGTTTTAGCCTGAAAAATCTTTAAACTGCTTAATTGTGGCAAATCTCAGAAAGCACAGACAGAGCTCTATCTTACGGCACAGCACCCAGGTGGTATAACTATAGGGGCAGATCGTCAGCCAGTATTAATTCTTTTGCTTTTACAGGAATTCCAGTAATTTACATTGGCTTAGAAGCTTTGCCTTAAATCTTTCCCTGTATTTCAAAGTTGCTGTTGAAGAAAAAGGAAAAAATTAATTTCTTAATGGTAACAATTTCTAATAATAATTTCTTAACAGTGGAGAAAGCACAACTGCTGCAGGGGATCTCACCAGTTTGGCTGTGCTGCCGAGTGACCTGACTTGCCAACCTGCAGGTAAACTAGAACAGGTGTTGTTTTTTTTTAAAGACTAAATCTTTTTATCTTCTGACCCATTTCTATTTTATAACAGCCAAAGCAGCATTTGCAGCAAGAGCTCAGAATGTGAAGGAGTGTACTAGTGGCAAAAAGAAAAAAACCCCAAAGTCACAAGTAGATTTATCTGATAGCAGTTATTTTTAGCAAAACTTCTAAGGCTGATTTTCCTAAACAGGAGGTCAGATGTTTGCTGTACTAAAACAAAGCTCCCAAAATAGTGAAGTCAGCACAAGGAAAGTGTTCCTTCTATCAGTTACATGAAAGTCATTGCTGCTGTCTGCATACATTACGACTCAAAAGTTAGAGAGGAGGAGGAGGAGGAGGGGGGAGGGTATATGTGCGGTGTCGTATGGGAAAGGGGGGACTCTTTGGTACAGGTATGATCTATCGAAGCAAGTTGCTAAAAACTTCTGAGTTTGGATGTAGCTGGCCCTGGCAATGTGCTATAGGAGCCAGTGCAGTCTATTCTTGGGCGCCCAGGAATAAAGACTAAAACTAGCCCCAGTGGAAGTGCAGGTTTGCTGCTTTAATTGCACCCACGTAAGAGCTTTTGCCAACACAGGTGTATTGGTCGGAGATCACGCTTGCGGCTCTGCCAGCAGACATCTCTAGCATGAGCTTGGCCTGAGGAAGAGCTTCCCTGCCACTGGGTTTTTTTACTGGTTACTCTTCTGCTGTACCTAACATGGAAGAGGGTGACATTGGAGATAACCCAAGTGGCAAACTGCGGGGAGATGTGGAGCAGCAGCCTCGCCCTCAGAGTTTTGCAGAAGGACGAGTGCCCAGGGGATGGGAAGACCATCCCATTGTGGCTGTTGCGACTGCCTGTGGCGGGCAGTTTCACCGCTAGTATCTTGGGAGTAMGGAATCACATTACCTTGGGCCTACCCTACTGCCAAGGGACTGCTGACCCCGGCTTGAACAAAACAGCTGTGCACAAGGCATGTGCTAAACTTGCATCTGAGCCTGACAGAGCCTGCAGCGAAGGAAAGCCTTAGAAATTCCTTTGCTGTTTTGTGTTTATATGAGAAGACTCATTATTTGTACGTGAAGGAAAATTCTCTCATTTTTGTTTTAGTTTAAATGGTGATTTTTGGAGATCCTTTGAGAAAACAGCCCGCTGTGGTTCCTTGCTTGATCTGGAACCAATCAAAAGAAAATAGTAGACTGTAATATTTTTAAATATTTAGATGAAGACTTAATCTAAAAAAAATCCTAAGAGAATGCCAAGATCCTACTAGCAGGTGTTAGTCTTTCAGGGCTCTGTTAATTAATTTCTGTCTGAATGACTCATACTGGATATAAGGGTGGTGGGAAGGGCTTCTGAGGTAAGTTGAAGAAGTTGGCCTGAAAATAAGCAATTGTTTSAGATGACAGACATTTCTGATTAAGAAAAAGAAATAAGCTGCATTTTGAGACTGTGAAGGAGCTATATTAAGATAAATGCAGTGATGATATGCCCCTTTACTTTCATTTTGAGGTAAACTCACTAAGATCAGCCTTAACCTCCATACTTGGGTTAATGTTGTCATGTTCCCCTCTCTTATAAAAYGTTCCCTTTCCCTATTTTTTCCTCTGGATGGGTGACAAACATTGCTTACCTTAAGGTAAACAACCGCACACAGACACACATTAAGCTTTTTAAACAAAGCCTACATTGTTTTTTGTGTGTACATTACCATCTTAATCCAGAGGGAATATGTTAGGCACCAACCCAGAGTACACAAATGCTTCCAGCAACTTTTTCTTGTACATGTGAGGTTGTAGGTTATGTAAAATTCCAACATGGTCAAAGAAGTATTTCTAATACTTGATGACTTACCTATTTTCACTGTTTTTCACACTCAAAAATTATCAACACTTGGTGGTATTACAACCAGTGTTTTTAAAGAAGCAATCTAAACCCACCCCGTAATTCTGCAATCTAGTCAAAAMCCAATTATAGCTTTAATTACAGCCTGCAAATGAAATTATGCTGCCTGAGTTGAAGGATGACTTTAAAGCAGGAATGACTGAGTGGTTCCCCCTTTCTTAATGAGTTGCTCATGAGTTCTCCCTTTAATCTTTTAGAGGTGGCTGTACTTTGACATCTCACAGAGCAGAATAAAAACGGCAGGAACATTTCTGTCAGTTATTGGCTAGGAAGTAATCTTTTGGGTTCTGCATGATTTGACACAGCCTTCAGGGGCACAAGTCAATACACCTTTCTGGAGGAGGAAGGAAAGGCTGAACAAATTGTAATACACTGAAAGCTGTCCTTTCTGTGTTGAAAATTACTACCAAGTAGTCAAATCCTTTGGGAAAGTTGGGGTCTCAGACCCTTTGGGAAATAACTGGCTCCTGAAGACTTTTTACAAGCTAGCCCTGATTTATTGAATAATAATTTGCTATGGTTGAAATGCAGTTTATTGTCAGTTTCAGTTGTATTTTGCAGCTGAAAAAATAAATTCGTTCTATCTGTCTGTCCTGTTGAGTATGTTTTTCTTTCTCTTAAATTAAGAACACTGAAACTAGTTTCCTGGAACAGATGAATCAGATTTACATTATCTGATGCTTTTCAATTTACACACAGAGCAAGATGCTGTTAATACATTCAGAACACCTATCATGTCTCCACTCAATTATCTTTGCTACCTGTTTGTTTACTTGTGTCAAAACCTCAGAACCAGAAAACCTCAGAAATGTTGCCGCTGTATATGTATACCAAATTTTAAAAAATACATTTCCTGTATAAAAAGTTTCATTATAAAAATGACCTCTTTGGCCTTTTAGTAGCAACTAGTATTTATAGCAGCTAAGGCCCAAAGCTGTTTAAATCCTCAAAGAAGTCTTTAGCTAACATTGTATAGATACATTTTTACACTGAAGCTGGTAAGTAAAAGCATGGTTGTAAGGTAAGGCATTAAATATAAAAGGTTACCGCTAATTAACAAGTAATATATAATATAGGTAGTTCTATATGTTTAAGGAAATCATATCCTATTATTGTATTATTTGATTAAGTAAGAGTACATAATTATCACTCTAGTTACAGAAAAGACTAATTTAATTTTAATAGGAGCTGGATTTGACTTTAAATGATGCAATGTTAATGAAAAACCATAGAACTAATGTATTGAAATATGGGGGATTTTTTGTTTCACTCCAGCAATAATTACGAATTATATTTTTCAGGATATATATGTGAGTACATGGCTACATGCTTAGTGAAATTCATGACTTCCATGGTAATAGTTGATTCTTCAAGGGCATTCACCTTTAAACTACATGTTGAAGAAAGAGTGTGAGGTTTACAATTTGTAGTTGATCTGTGACAGGCAGACTTGTGTATCTGCGACCCACGCGTTGCCAGTTCTGGTGCACCAGTCACAGCTGCCCTGGACTTTCCATTGTGCAGATAATTTGCAACTCTAAGCAGAAACATGAACTTCTTTGCCATGGTTCACTGGCAATTTTATCATTATATTTATACAGCAAGCAGGCTGATGACTCAAACTCCCGCAGAAAGTGGCAGGGTACAGATCTGTAGGGTCTTTAAAGAGACAGTTTTGGCAAATTATAACAGAGATTTTTCTCTCGTACTAGCTAATTGAAATAACAGTAAGGCATGAAGAAGAACTTATGCACCCATATGGGCAAAGCATGGTAAGATTTCATATAGCACGCAAGATTTAAAAAAATGCATTATCCTCATGCATGACACAAGCTTGGTTATCAAATCCCAAAGTGTGAAATGAACTCTGACTCCATAAAACATTTACATTTGCACAAATTCTTCTCTGAAATGCAACCCTCTTGAGCTGCAATGTCACTCAATCTCCTGTTCTTGCTTGCAGTAATTTTTAATTCTATGACAAACCTCACCATTCAGAGATGCATTGGGTCTGCATGGCAAGGTTTTGTTAGTGGGGGGGCTACAGGGGTGGCTTCTGTGAGAAGTTGCTAGAAGCTTCCCCTGTGTCCGATAGAGCCAATGCCAGCCGGCTCCAAGACGGACCCACCGCCAGCCAAGGCCGAGCCCATCAGCAACGGTGGTAGCGCCTCTGTGGTAACATATTTAAGAAGGCGGGAAAAAGTTGCTGCACAACAGCAAACAGCAGCAGAGAGAGGAGTGAGATGTGAGAGGAACAACTCTGCAGATACCAAGGTCAGTGAAGAAGGAGGGGAGGAGGTGCTCCAGGTGCYGGAGCAGAGATTCCCGGKCAGCCCTTGGTGAAGACCATGGTGAGGCAGGCTGTCCCCCTGCAGCCCATGGATGTTAATGGTGGAGCAGATATCCACTGCAGCCCATATAGGACCCCACGCCGGAGCAGGTGGATGTGCCCGAAGGAGGCAGTGACCCCGTGGGAAGCCCGCGCTGGAGCAGGCTCCTGGCAGGACCTGTGGCCCCGTGGAGAGAGGAGCCCACGCTGGAGCAGGTTTGCTGGCAGGACTTGTGACCCCGCGGGGGACCCACACTGGGCAGTCTGTTCCTGAAGGACTGCACCCTGTGGAAGGGACCCACGCTGGAGCAGTTCGTGAAGAACTGCAGCCTGTGGGAAGGACTTGCGTCAGAGAAGTTTGTGGAGGACTGTCCCCCGTGGGAGGGACCCCACGCTGGAGCAGGGGAAGAGTGTGAGGAGTCCTCCCCCTGAGGAGGAAGGAGCGGCAGAGACAACGTGTGATGAACTGACCGCAACCCCCATTCCCCGTCCCCCTGCCCTGCTCGGGTGGACGAGGTAAAGAAATTGGGAGTGAAGTAGAGCCCGGGAAGAAGGGAGGGGTGGGGGGAAGGTGTTTTAAGATTTGGTTTTATTGCTCATTATCCTACTCTGATTTGATTGGCAAGAAATTAAACTAATTTCCCCAAGTCGAGTCTGTTTTGCCCATGATGGTAATTGGTGAGTGATCTCTCCCTGTCCTTATCTCGACCCACGAGCCTTTTGTTATATTTTCCCTCCCCTGACCAGCTGAGGAGGGGAGTGATAGAGCGGCTTTGGTGGGCACCAGGTGTCCAGCCCSGGTCAACCCACCACAAGAGGTTATGAGACACATTCAGGAGATTAGGTTAACAATCATGAAATTTAAAAAAAGCTTTTTCTTGGGTTTTCCTTTTTAGGATTTAGGGCCCTCTTTTTTAATATTTTCTTTGCAACAAGAAACGAAACAAACTTACCAGAACTCTAAAACTCCACAGTTACTCATCATAGAATTTTTTGAAGTGGGACTTTTATAAAAATACTAACCACGATCAGAATCAAAGGAAAAGCATTAGCTTGAAATATGCATAACATTTTTGGGATCAAATAATTGTTAATCAACTATCAACCAAAAATGGTAGCACTGGCTCATTATTTTAGTGTTTTTTTCTACAAAAACTTGCTTAATAAATAAAATGTTATTTATATTTGATATTCTTTGTAAATCAGAGAGGTCTTCTGCAGTTATTGTTGGAATACCTACGTGACGCAGGACATATCATTATTTACATGAGTATCTGGAAATTTGATCAAAAGGCCACAGAGTAGTGGTCACCTGCTCCTTGAAGGAACAATTTTTTATTCCTTGGTCTTATGCATGAAGTAGGCAACAGATGCTGAACAGAGGGGTTAGTAAACTAAATGCTTGCTGCGTTCTTCATACAGCTAAGCACTTCATTCAGTTAATAATTTGTTTATTCCTTTAGATATGGTGTTATCAATACAGTTCACTAAGGCAAAACAACAGATTGAGGATAGATAAGACTGAGGGTCTTCACCACCATTTCGTAATGAACCAGTATGTACTGCAGTTGCAAAGTTACTGCAGTATTACTGCTACAACTATTGCTATACACCATCCAGAATAACATATGGTCCCTCCAGGGATAAACATTAGTGGAAATCAGATCAGCCATAATTGTACCTTTGACACAGCCTTGATGTAAGAAGGTAGAAAGCGTGAGCTGGTTTCTCAATTAGGTGAATTTTTGGAGAACAAGACAATTGCTTGCGATTGCCTTGTTTTCCAGATAAGGAGAATATTTTAGGCTCCAGCTCTGTCCATAATGATGCAGTTTCAAAAGCAATACACACATTTTAAAAAAAAGAAAGAAGCACAGTCCTAGACGTTCTTGGCTTCATTACATTCCTGTGTTTGTTCATCTCCATTTCAACTGTAAAGGGATAAGTGAGCTGATTGAGGAAGGATAACAAGCCAGACAGAGAAACATATTTGGAAGTCTAAAAAACCCAAGTAACTTGGCAAATGTTTGTTTYCTAAGGTAACTCACCACTGAAAGCAGACACAGCAAAATACTCTGGGGAAGTCCTGAATCAAAATTCAGGAACTAATCTACAGTCTGTTAAATGTTGCATCCTATTTCTAACATAGGATAAACTAAGCATCTAATATTTGCAGACACAAACAAAAAACTGAACTGGTGTAGCAGACAACTATTAGAAGCATAAACGTCAAAGTAATTAATAGCCATTAGCATTAACTACTGCATGATATGAATATTTTTGAATGTATTTTGGATACATGTAATCTCAAAAATAGATCTACAGTATGACAAAGTTACTATGAATACTACATGTTCATTAGGAGAAAAAAAMCCAACAATCTTCCTTACCTGCTATTGCTTCAAGACTAGGGATTGCAATAGTGCTGTAAGTGCTAATACATTTACAGGACCATGTGCGAACTAAGGTTTCCTCTGCATTTTCCAGGCCTGGCAACCTGTCCACGAAGAAAGAGCCCCACTGCTCAGACACAAAGTAAGGAGCTTTGAGCTGATCTCCCTGAAAGAAAAAGAAATAAATACGTAATCTTAAAAAAAAAAAAAAGGAAAACTTCTTTCTCTACCCAAACACAAGCATTGGTTTAAGGAACTCTAGCATTTCTCTGATCTTCTGGGAAAAGGGTATTGCACCTCAGGAGCAATGTGACTTTAAAATATTATAAAGAAAAACAATAACAATCTTCCTCCCATAAGTCCCCAAGCTCTTGTTTATGCAATTTATGGATTCCCTAGGACATAAAAAGTTGGGTTTAAATATTTTTCCCTTAAAAAATCTTCTCTTTTCCCCATTTTTCTGTTTTCAACAGAGTGAACAGCCTGCTGCCTTTCTCTGCTGGAGAAGCGGGGCAGCTCTGGCACAGACCATAACCCAGCCTGGAACTCCTCCTGGGAGAAAGGAGTCTCCCAGTGCTGGATGGAGTTAACTGCGGAGGATGCATCATGCCACCTGTGTTGTGTTACCTGTTTCTGAGCTAAGGAATGAGTGAGAACAGAGCCGCAGGATAGCCATTCAGTTGCCTAGCAAATTGTGAAAAATTGATTTTTTATTCATGTATATTTTCAGACAACAACATGTAGACTCATTATGTTTTAAAGAAAGCATTAAAGCAGCATTGAGAAAACAGATTTTTTTAGCAGTTCATCTTGAAACCTGCTATATATTGCCATAAGCAGCCAGAAAAAGCTCCAGGAGGCCTCTACAGAAAGATGAAAAAACGGAAAACAAAACTGTGAACTACACTATAGAAAACCTGTTAAAGTCATTTGTGTGCAAAGTATCTTTTCAGACCAGCAAAGCATAGAATAACAGATACCCTAGCGTGTGCCTTCAGATTCATGAACTTTTGTACTTTACTTTCCATTTAACCTCTTTCTTAATAGTTTTGAGAATCTGCTGGAATAATTTGTGTTTATGACAGAGGTGCGTGGCTTCTGATCACAAGCAAGCTGTTGATCCAGCCAAACAGACCACGTCAGTAAACACAGAGCCATTCTTTTTGTGATTCTGCGTAACAGTTTTTCTCTGAGCGTAGCTGGGGGTGGGGAGAAGTATTGATTTGGACAAATATATATATTGGTTTCTGTCTTCTGATGTAAATAGGTTCGGAAAAAACCCTATATCTTTTGTTTCAAAACAAGCAGTTAACTTAAGAGCTGGGCTCTTTTGCATTGGTTTTTTTTTGACTCACACACAGGGACAGCATCTTACATTTTTTTTTGTCAAATCTCATCTTTCCATGCAAATCCCAGGACTTTGCATCAGTTATAATTAAATGTAGATGCTATGCAGAATTAAAATCTGTTTGCGAGCTGGACAACACATGCAGAAAACTCTTAAGGCTGTTACAGGTGTTCAGGTGATTAATCAAAACAACCACCCCAGTACTGGCCCACATAAGCATTTGCACAAAAGACAGGTCCTTGTTTATTGACAAGAGAAAAAATCTGAAGCTTCTGCTTTTTGAAACGTACGATTGGTTCAATAGGCAATTAAAATTGCAATCTGAGGACATGAATTGATTTTTTCAGAGGTCTGATTCTCAGAGTGGGAATTTCTTCCTTATTAAGGAGGAGGGAGTTACATTTTGGATTTACCAAGCCCTTACTAAAMCCAAACCCAGTTAGATATGAGAGTTGTCATCAAGTGACCCGGTAGAGAACTCCAGTCATTTTGCTATTGGTTTATCTCCACGTGACAGGGGTGGTTTGGTAGACTAAATCTTGATCTCAAATCTGAAAAGAGCTGTCAAAACTTTGCCCACATCCTTAGGAAGCATCAGACATCGCTCCCCCTGCCATCCCCAACTAATGCCTAGAAGATGTCCGTATCTCATCTGCAGCATACACAGCCTGCAATGAAGGACAGACCAAGTACCATGAATCTATACATCTGTGAAATGAGGCAAAAGTCCCCTGTTAACATTGCTACTCCTCACATGCCTGGAGGCACACATTAAGCAGTGGGACCGAGGAGCTCTGGAAGGTGCACCAGCCACTCCTGTAGTCCCCAGACATGGAGTTTGCTCTCGCAGCAGGACGGTAGATCCMGGGAAGTGCTGAGCAATCCCTCTTTCTTATGCAAAACCCCCAAGCATGTGGTTTTGCTCTCAGGCATATTGGTCAGACAGTAGCAGGTCAGATGTTGGTTAMGTCAGTTGAGGGTACAAAGCCTCAAAGACTACATCTAGACTTCAGAGAAATAACAATGGTACCAGCGTTCCTCAAGTCCCAGGGCTTTCCACTAAGTTAAACCACCTGGAATACTTACTATCACCTTTGCTTTATTAACTGCAGACAAATAGGGCCTGTTAACAAAGCAGACAGAATCTGTTAATAGGACCCTTGGGTAACACTGATTTGTCAGCTTACAAATGACCTTTCTAAAATACAAATATGCAGGGAGCTGAGCTCTAAAGTTTTTCTACATTTGGTAAAGAGATGAAAGAAAGAAGGATGTAAAGGAGACAGGATTGAAAAATCAAGCTGTCAGTATTTTTTAAAGGCATTGTTTAGATAGACATTTGCCATCTATGCCATTGTCTTTGTACGAAGTGCAGAGCATTAGGACTACTTTACTGCATCCAATATGACGGATGGTACTGATGGCCGTATGCTTTGTGCCAAGGTAGTAACACCACCACCGACTCTTAGTGCCAGAAAAAAATCAATGCTCAAAATACAGTTTTGCTGGTATAACGGCAAGTATTTGAAGTGTTTCTGCCAGCACCGTTGTGCTGGTCACAACAACCAGATGTCCCTGAATAACACACCCATGCTGGGTGTGCAAATGGGCAAGCCTGTCACTGGCCTAACCTTTGCACAGAACCTGCCCCCCACAAGTCATGTGCAAATATAAAACATTTCACCCATGATCATTGTACCTAAACTACAACATGGATCACTATAAGCAGACTTTAAAGTAAAATGCATTTCACTTCAGGATATTGCTTTAAGGATATTGCTTTAACTCGCCAGGCTTCACAACAGCCCATCAGGTTGTTCCTGAAAGTACTGTTAGATTTGTGTGAAATGGGAATAAAGAGACAAACAGAGCCAAAAGGCACACAGTAATTAGCCTTGTCTATGGTCATGGCAAGGGAGTCCTGGAAATTCGGGGGGTTAAGGGCCCTGACCCCCGCAACCAACCAGCCACTAGGCAATACCGTAAAAATTAGTTTTTCCTTCTAACTGCAAAAATATCATCTATATCTGCCAATAAATTCTTCAATTTCTGCTCCATTCATTCCTATAGCCCAAGGTTTTTACACACTGACTAGCTCCTCTGTAATCGTTTCCCTCGAAATCCTGGGACAAGTTCCAGCTTTTCTTCGAGTTTTCATTGATAGAATTGATCACACATTTAAAGAACAGAAGGCAAAAACAAAGCCTCCAGCCAAGCAAACAAACCCCCAAATCTGGGGGGAATCTTGTTTCAACACAATGCTTGGTATTTTTCCCCCCCTGCATGCTGCAATTCACTTAGGAGCCGAGTAATTGCATGAATAGTTTTTAGTTTGCTATTCTCTTGCTCATTTGGTTATGACTCATATACTTGAAACAACTGCAGTTGTTACCATAATTTCACAGTTATGTGTATCTGGCTTATATCATGCATTTAATTGAAGGAAGGAGACAAAAACTGCTAATGAAAATGGAAATTACTAGCCTCCCAGTTTGTGTGTGAGGAGCTTGTTTTCTTCCCCTCTCTCCGTTAATGATGAAATACCAGTCAAACAACTGAAAACAGGTTTTTGTCATTTCTTTCTGAAAGATGCAATTGCAAATTAGAAGTAATACTGTATTTCTTTAAAAATTTGTAAGATTGATAGAAAGGAGGATTGCATCTTGCATTAAATTTTCAGTCCCTCTCTGCACACACAGCATGGCATGGAAAATCTGCAATAGTATTGTATTTTTTTTATTGCCAATGAATGATAAGGCTGATGAACAAGACTAAATCTAATCTGTTAGTGCCTAATTTTCCAAAACCACCTGACTTTGTAAAATCCTTTGAATYGGCTTTTCTCCCCTCTTAACCAAAGGGTTAATGGGAGAAGTTGATTAGGGGAATGAAAATAAAACTTTCATGGGCTTGAAAAGGGAGTCCCTTTGAACTAGTCCTGTTAAGTTAGTGGTGTCCAGTCAACTGCAGAGATATGGATGTGACCTGTTGTTCAGACTCCAGTGAGCAGTGTGGTAATGAAGTAACACCACTGACCTGCCACGGCCCCCCTGGTTCAGGTTCCTTTAATCAACGCAATTCATTTCTCCCTTGCTTGCTTGCTGTCACTGGTAGCGGATGTAAACTGAACAGGGGTTGTGTGTGGCAGGGGTGGTGTCTCCCCGAGATACTGCAATCTCTTATCAGGAATACTACAGTGTTAGTGAGACGTCAAGCACCTGTCTGAAAGTCTCAACTTCTGGCTTGATAACTGCAGCAATAGAGGAGATGGATCTTGTGAGCAGTCGACCAGAGATATTGCAACAAGACAAAACTAAATCATCATCAAGGGCTTAGAAACACATCACTCAGTAACTCTTTCTTTGTACTTCCAGGAAAAGAAACATTTTCTGGCTGTCTGTTTAAAAATGTGTGCTTCAAATCATATATCGAACATGCTTAAGAAACCATGGTAGAATAAAAAACCCCAAGCCTTACAGAGATGTAAATTCTAGGCAGCAATGCAGCAGAGTCTCCAGTCAGATAATGAACAAATTTATGGAGGAGACTGAGTTATTTTTATAGCATTAATTAATTAAATAAAATCATATTAATCTGTGTAGCACTACTACTCACTCTTCCTTTTTTTCTCCCCTTTCTTACTGAGAAACACATTTTTCTTGATAGGAGACTTGAGTTTGTTTGTCTTCATTTTTGTTTTTCTACAACCCAGGAAAAAGCCTAAATTAATGATTATATTTCCTTATTTCAGTGACTGAAATGTCCTTGTCTGACCTTAGTTTAGAAATCAGGATAGTGGGGAAAATATTAGATATGTCTATTAAAAAAATAGAGAAATAGTAGTCATATCTGTATTGTTTTAGTCCCATTGAAGATATCCTTTTCTCCATAAAAAACAGGGGCTTTTAAAACGCTTCTTAGTCAGATTAAAAACATGTCTAGTATAAAAGCACCCCACAAAAATCTTCCTATCCATCAGTTAACTTTTTAATCACAAAGAGTAATTATTTAAAAAGAAAAAAAAAGTGCTTTCAAAGCAAAGTGCAAGAAGCATATATATCTGTCTGCAATTAGAAGAAAATGACCTATTTAGTTAGGAACATAAGAAAAGAAGAAACACTCCAAACGGAGAGTGAAGCTGCACTGTAGTTCCTACATAGGACACGCTGGAGGTACAACGCTGCTGCCTCGGCCATCCGAGTGCCATTCCCTATATGCTTTGCTCTTYAGCAGTGGGGACAAGGATAAACCATAGTAACCTTCCACCTTCTGTGGGGAATTAAAATGTGGCAGTTGTGCTAAGGCCCTGATTCCCGGCTGTGATCAACCTGAAAATCGCATTATTTATCTGAGGTAACTATCAGTAGTCTGCATTGGAGCAGACTTCGAAACAGTCCCTCTTATCTGAACACAGCTGTCACCAAAAGAAACAACCTACGAGGGAAGCAGCAAATTAAAAGTTCTTTGTATATAAGGAAAGCACAAGCAAACTGTATTTCACAGAGAGAGAGAGAGCGCTTTAAAACAACCTAATAAAAATTCCTCTGTGTTTACTGTTGGCCACAACACGCAGGGAAACATCATGAACTCAGCAGAGTTCAGGTGCTGGACTTGTGATAAGCAGCCATGAAATTTCTCCTTGTAGGACGTAGGGCAGGCTCTTGTTACTGAAAAGACAACTATGTTTTTTGGTTAAGGGACTGCACATACAGCTCTTTTTCTGAGGTCCACGATTTAGCTTGGGTAGAGGCTCTGTGTCACCCAAGCAATGCCAAGCTGGGACAGGATGGCACCTCCCAGTGAGGCAAGGAGGGCACGTCTGCAAGGGATGCTGATGCTGCTAGCAGCCTGGTAAGATAAGCAGGCTCATTCTCAGTGCAGGTGGCACGAGGCTTTTTTGTAACTACTTCTGTTCCAGGAAACATCTGCAAGGAACCCTTACCTCATATTTTCCTTTCTTCTCCAAGGGCTCAGATTCAGTCTCCGCAGGCACCGTAACTTTGTCCCCTAGAAGCTCCTCTAAAATGAAGACGGTTTCCCAGTTGCTATAGTGATGAGCTGGGAACATATCTGAGTGCATGCTGTCACCAAAATAAACAACCTACAAGGGAAGCAGMAAATTAAAAGTTCGTTGTATATGAGGAAAACACAAGCAAACTGTATTTCACAGAGAGAGAAAAAAGAGCTTTAAAACAACCTAGTAAAAATTCCTCCATGTTTACAGTTGGCCATGACACACACAGATCTTATTTATGTCACAGTTTGGGGTTTTATCTTCAACCAGCTCCATGAGGAAAAGGCTGGCCCTGCACACCCTCCTCRCTCTCACCCTCCAGGAGCATTGGACAGGGATGCCCGGCTGGGACCGGCACAGGGGACACCACTGAGATTTTTGACTGACAGAAATAGCCTGCCAGGAAGCAGTGGAAAAGACTACCAAGAAAATACACTAAACAACGGGAATGAGTTTTGGACAACTTTGGAAACAAGGGAGAACACAGAGCATCTCTCAGTGACTCAGAACTCTTCTGTGCCCAGGGGGTAAGTTTACCCACTAGGGAAAATGTGGTCCCACTGTTTTTGTGGCATTTTCACTCATCCAGACCTGTAATTAAAATAACATGATCCAAGGTTTCACTGATGCGACCTTTTAATCTATTTATTTGATCTGTTTCTTCAGGGAGATTGTTTATTTCCTGGTTACAATCTGATTCTCCCCAAAGCTGCTGAAATGCATGACCACACACAGAGGATAAAACACCTAGAAAGTTTACATACTCTACTGATAAGTAGACTAATATGCTGCTTCTAGTTCTGGACTGCAGTCTGTTAGACAACAGCAATATCCAGAACAAAATTTTGTGACATCAATAACTTTAATGAAAGCTTG
Organism: Oceanodroma leucorhoa; assembly: GCA_030449065.1. Taxonomy (NCBI): domain Eukaryota; kingdom Metazoa; phylum Chordata; class Aves; order Procellariiformes; genus Oceanodroma; species Oceanodroma leucorhoa. The sequence goes on along the minus strand of JASVER010000001.1, from coordinate 24,039,194 downwards.
TCTGGTGAATTTTAGACTGAAACAGGGTATTTTCAGAAAGATTTACTCTTACTTATAACATACCTTGGGATCCAACTTGCCAGTCATCTTCTTCAGTAGTTCATAAAGCTGGATAGCATTACCTTGGGAATACCAGCCAGGCTTGTCCAGTGATAGCAGAGCCTCCTGCTCCTCGTCATTCTCTGAAATCACCAAGCAAAATTGCTCGCTGTTAGTGAGAGCAGCCCATGCTCCTGTATTCATGAGACATGTGAGAAGCTGCTTGTGCACAGCTTGGAGATCATGGTCTATTTTGACAATAAACCAGCTCCAGTGTCCGGCTCAAGTCCTGGTACTGACTGTGGGTTCAGTCAAGGTGTTTGGTAGCTGGCAGTAGGCAGACATTTGTGAGAAAAGAAGCAACCGAGCCTCGTCTGCAAGGGCTACAGAAGAGCTGAGGAATCAAAGTCATAGGCTTTGCCTCCCAAATGCTGCAGCAATGAAGGCAGGAAACCACACAGACTGATGGAGGAGCTGCTACAGATCTAAGGTGAAACCATGAGATAAGACAGACTGTAAGAGACAGCATGTACCTTTCCCCACAGACAAATTACCTACTGCTTTTAAACACTGACATAAATACAACAAAACAGACTGAGGTAGCTCTTCTGGGCATTCGCCAGCCCTAGATCAGCACAAACAATGAGCAGTTCCAGTTATCATCCAGTTTTGAAAAAACGACGAGTGGACAATATTGCTGCTGGTGGTGTAATCCACATTGGCATATATCCACACTGGCAGCTCTCAGTGAACTGGAAAAATCAGAAGAAGCTGAAACTCCCCAGTCATCACCCAGCTGTGCCATAGCCTTCATTTCTAGCGGGTCCCAAAGCAGCTGGATCTGTCCTGGTGTCCATGTAACCTTACTGCTCATTCAGATCCACGTGCTATTGCCAGATGAACTCCTTTTAGCTTCTTGCTGGAGCCAGAATACTAGTCTTAGTGAACCAATAAACTAGAATTTCATCAGAAATATTAATATTAATGTCTTCTGTCTACTGAAGTGGTTAAAAAAAAGAGTGATTTTGTTATTCAGTCTCAATCAAACATACTTTTTGTACTAGAGACAGAGGGTTAGAAGCTAATACAGTACTTTGATCTGACTTAGGTGTAACATCAGGACTTCAGTTTTTCTCCTGCTTTATAGAATTTTTCAAAGTACTTACTTAAAATGTGTTAGGAAGAAGACTAAGAGCAAACTTAATTTGGTTAGAGACTGCTGAAAGCTGGAATGCAAATTTTGGAGAACAGTGAAATGACAAGACAGCTTTATGTTTAAGAGCACTGAAGATGTACATGGYGCAGTACATCGGTCCTTGAAAGAAAAAAAAGAAGCAAAAAGAGAAAGTAGGTACGTGGAGAGAGGCAGTACAGCATTCTTTAAAATTATGAACCTAAGAATTTGAATAAACACAGGATTTATTCTCAGACAAAACAATTCTATATTAAGGGTGTTTTATACACTAGGAAAAACCAAGAAAATTCAAAGTTGACACTAACAATTCATGTAGAACTTGTGTGGAAATGTCTTTTCCTTTGTTCTTCTTCAGAAACCTAACGATAATAATAGTAAGTGATAGCATCCATAAAAAAGTCTTAATCTCCTAACTTTTAAAATACTTTTGACTAAACAACTTTTGGTCAAACAGAAGTTGTCAAACTTCAGCAGATTTCTTTTATTTTCCCTGTATTTTTAGACATATTTGTAAGGCTGTCTGAACAAGTAGACACAATCTTCAAACGATTGGACATAGAAAAAGAAGCCTATGAAAACAACTCTTTTGAGCTGCTATCAAAAGTTTCTTGAAATTTGTGAAGGTTTGTATAGCTACCATTGTCTCTCCATTCAGTCACTCAGGAAAATACTAGAGAAAAATACTAGAGAAAAATGGAGCTATTATGAGAGGGATTTTCAGAATAACATTACATTTGCAAATAGGAGCCCTATGTATTACAGCAGCACCAGCAGGCTCCAGCAAAGAGCAAGACCCTGCTTTGCTACCTCTATGGAAAGGCATGAGGGGCAGTCTTGACTGAAAATATTCACCCTAATTACAAGGTAGAAGATCTCTCACTCTGTGAGATCTATTACTGTCACCCCTAGCAATGGGATTCATCTCACTTAACTCAATGCATCCGGAATTTAGGCTTCTAATTTACAGTTACAATCTGAACTAGTTGGCCAGGATCCCTCGGTAGGCAAAAGGGAGCACAAGAAGCACTTTCTAGAGGTGCCAGCTCTGGAGAAGGACAGGATTTAATTAAGTTAGGAACTTTGCTTTTAGGCAGTGAAATGAAGGGAAATTTCAAAGCCTGGTTTCCTCCTCTGTGCTTGGAGGCAGCAAACAGCATTGAGCTGTCTAATTCATTATGGGAACACCTTGATTTTGGAAGGAGCTTCAGAAATCTGAGGAACTAGGAAAGGTCCTTTATAATCTTTGAGTTGTAGGGTTATAGGGATAATGACTCTGAACTGGCAAACTTTGCCTCGAACCATCTCATATGGCTGCTTGTGCTCACACATCCAGGGGTGACTGTGTCAATTTTATTTCTGTAATCTGAAGTGGGAGGAAATTAATGGTGTTTCAGTTGCAGTAAATCATTAACGAGAATGGTTTCTAATCCACTTACACTTTCCCTGTGGCAAAATATAGTCGAGAAAATTATTCTTCAGCACTGGCTCTTAAGGCCTCTTGTAGTAGTCCTGCCATGTAAAAATTGATACGCAACAACTTAAAAACCCATTAATGACACCATTGGCTCTCGCCTTGTACTGTATCCCTCAGATAGCAGCTACATGACAGTGCTGAAGAAATCTGCAAATTTCCTGCAAAAATGCTGCATAAATGTGATTATGGTAGTTCCTAATATATCTTAGATATTTCAAGCCTAACATTGGCTACACTCAGACAAGAGGAAAACTGCTGCTGACCCTCCTTCCACTTTGCTGTTATTGATTCGTAGAAGTTCATTCAAAGGTCAGAAATGCTATAAATATTCCCTCAGCAGGAAGCAACACATATATAGGCGGAGATGCTAATGCTTCAGGTCTTATAAGCTGGGAGGAAAAGGAGACATCCTAACAATTTCAAACAGACTGRAAAACCAAAAAGAATTTCTCAGATGATTTAGATAGAGCGACTTGCTTCCTTCTGAAGTCTAATATATCACTGCAACCTGGATTCCTGGCTGTAGACTGAAAACGTGCCATGACAAGAAATGTAAAGGTCACAAGCAAGTAAAATTAAAATAATTAAACCCAGAAAATAATTCTATTAAAACACTCACCCAAACCTCAACAGTGATTCAGAGCAGTTTTCCTGAGGGGAAGTTACTGTTCCTTTTTAAAAACAACAACAAAAGCTTGACTCATGCTGGGGCAATATTAATATTGCTGGAATGGCAATTTGCATATTGCTGTGTCTAACAGCTTGGGAAACGTTTTCTGATTCAGAGATGTACTCCCATCAYCATTAGCAGATATGTTTTTTCAGATAAACCAATTCACTAACAAGACTCAATATCCTTTTTCTTGTGAGAATTTTCTTGCCTGCCTTTAAATGTGCATTGCAGGTTTATAACATGGGCTGAGGAACATCTGGTTTCATTCTGAATGAATATGCAAAAAGTAATCAGTGAAGCTTATTCCCATTTAAATGACAACCGATGGTAATTTACTTTGGCACAGAGTCGCTCCTTGGGAAAGACTCTGCACACGCCTGCTTACTGCCRTCTGCTTTCCTCTCCATTTATGGGTTATACCTGTCGAGATGGAAACCTAAACACATGCAGTGCTGAGGTTGTGTCTATACTGCATGTTCAGTCCAGGATCTGAACCTGGAGCTCCATCCCTAACCTGGCTGGCGTTTACACTGTTAAACCCCAGCCCATGGGATGGGGCTCTCCTTTGGGAAGTCTGAGGTTAAGAGAGAAGCTAAGAGGTGAGGGCGAATTTACATTTTTGACAGTTATTCACCTATACTCAGCCACACCTACACCGAGGTTAATTTTCATCAGCTCACCACTCCTGAGGCCACCACCCTGCGCTGCTCCTCCGGTTGGGCGTCCTACCGCGAGTGCTGGTTTTGCGCCGGGGCGAGGACCCACGAGTGACTCACCTGAGAGCCCGAGGAGAGGACACCTCACACCTACTTGACTGCGCAGAGACAGGGGTAAGAAAGCAACTCCAAGTGCGTGCCTGGAGGCCATGCCAGCAGAAGATGTGCTAGGTTTAACTGCAGTGTGTGTACAGCTCCCCAGCAGCCCCTTCTTCTGCCTTCCTATCTTTCTCCGGACAGCCTTTTACTCGTTTCCATACAAATCTAGTTAGATTAGCTTTTAGGGTTACTGACATTTTTTATTTCTTTGAACTGTGCAATAGAATAAAAACGTGCGGTGACCGTGGCTGCTCGTGCGTGTACCTGCTCCTGCCTCCTCCTTACCCAGRGGCAGCTCTCGCGGGCTCCCACCGTGTGCAGGCGGGAGTATGCGTTTAGCACACCGAAGCCCTGGTTACCGCCTCAGGGGGCTACTGTAAAACAAGTACGTTTTATGATCCACAACTATCACACTGATATGCCTCTCTGCAATTTAAAATAATGTCACTTCAGGCCTTGAGGACATTAATATAAAAGCCAGGTTATGTTCCAGCCCAGCTTGCAAGCACAGTCTGATTCTAGACRGCATTTTGAGATCATTTAAGAAACACAAACTCTTTTCCAGAAGGGGACTTGGGGCAGGAAAGCACATCATTTTACAGTCGAGACAAAGGAACCTGCGTAAGTAAAATCCTTCTGGTGGCTTCTTCCAGTTGTAGAGGTAATGAGACAGGATGACATAAACTGTAGAGTTCCCCTGTGGGCATGCTCTCCATGAAGAAAGCAAGTCCTTACAAGCTTGCTGGGGGTAAAACTTCATACCCTATGGGCACCTTTCTGTAGGGCAGCACCCCAAATTCCTACATATAGATCAACCACCTTTGCTGGCTGGTTTCCAGGATTCATGCAGATATTACTGTGTGTTTTGCCATCCCTGAATTACTTCTGTGCCCTGGAAGCAGCTGTGAAAACCATCTGCCCGACATGTGCACCAGCACTTGCCAGCCTCCTGTCTGACTGGACGACTGCAGGGAAGTGATAAGGAACAAATTATTCCCTTAGCATGATGTGCTGAAATAAAAGGTTAAGGCTTCCCAAAGTGACTAGTGATTTTGGCCGTTTCCATTTTTGGCTGTCCAATCCTTTTTTTTTTTTTTTTTTTTTTTTTTTTTTTTTCCCAGAAAAAGCCTGAAGATTAGCTCCCCTTCCTGCCCTTGCATCATTCTGCCTTCTTTGGGGTGGCTTATGGTTGGTGAGGCAAAGGCTGAACTAAGCAAAGCGAAAATTCAGTTTTGAAAACTGGAACATGATTTTTAATTTTACATAGGCAGTGATACATCTTTCTTATGCTTACCAATCCCAACATATACGTGCTCATTCATATGGAGGACTAAATAACAGTACTACTAAAAGCTGGCAATACTCTGAAAGAACACCATAGATAAAGCTGAGAGAAAAATACAGATACCACCCTGTGAAAAAAATAAACTATTTCATAATAATTCATGCGTGCTACTTATCTAATTACTAATGATTCCTTTTCTCACGATGGACTTCTGTTCTTTCGCTCATTTATAAGGCCTGATAAGACCAAAGTACAAGACAGTGTATTTTCAAATTGCCCTGGGCATATAAGAACCACGGACTCCTTAGAGCAGAGAAATAAATAATAAAAAAAAATTTTACATTTTTAGTTTTACTAAAGCCTTTTTAGTTTTTATTAAATTCTGCCTTACTGCTTAATTGTGCCAAGCAACATGCTATGTAGAGACAAGTTTTACTTGTTTGTAAGAAAAYCAGTATTTCCTTTAGAGAAGTCAGCAAGTAAGTTTCTTTAGGAAGTTTTGATTACTGTGTTACAGGAACTGAAAATAACAGCTCACTACAGATTTAGCAATTTGTTTTCAAATCTGTCAAAGCATTAACTTTATACCTTCCCAGGAACAGTCTGGGTAGTGAACAAAGCGTTTCTATTTAAAACATTGATATGATGAAATACAAGCAAGGCCTTTTTTTCCTTGGAAAAGGAAAATCAGTTTTTGGAAAATGATTCATCTACAAGTTCATTTTTAAATGTTGCTCATGCACACATTTGGTGAAGCTTTTTCCATAATTTTATTTAATTGTATTTATAACTCAGAGAACTTCTATTTTGGAAGGGTAAGAGGGACATAAATACAGAATTTCACTTCTTCCTTGCACATATGTTGTAAGGTGTTCTGTTTTTTTTTAATTGTGATCTTGGAGAGGTACAAAATGGCAAGAAAAGAAACAAATTTCCTCCCCAGAACAGTTTTATTCTGGAACTCATTAGTTTTGTAAGAAGCTCCAGAGCCTTATAAATGAGGAACTCCCAATTTACAGACAAATGTCCCCAAATAACCCTATCAATATTAATACCATAGTCATCCTAGAGATCCCTATATAATTATGGAGAGAGACAGGCTTTTCCAGAAAGCATTGTGAATTCAAGTAAGTTAGGAGAGGTATGGTAATTGAGGAAAAAATGGACATAATCGTTTCAGGAATATGCAGTTCAGTTCAAGCAACTGTCTATAACCTTTCTTACTAGGGTGTGCTTCACTGCTGTACAAAAATTTGAAGAGCGGATGGAAGCAGAAGATKGAGGGAAGCACAGAAGACGAGATGAGGGCCACCAGTCAGTTCTGACCTCACCTGTCACTTCAGAAAAATGTCTCAATTTTCATAATTAAAATAAAATTGAGACACACAAAGYATCTTCTTTGCACTGTGCAGACTGTAATCTTTCAGTTTATCCTAACCCTCTAAGTCTCTCTAGTAATACTACTGAAATAGGCATGTTGCAACTTGCTCTTGACCATACTCTTCCCCACTGAAAACTGACACTGCAGTGTAGTGGGGAAAAACTTCCTGCCATCATTTACTTTGGCCTCAGACATTAAAAAAAAGAAAAAAAAAAAAAAAAAGTTCTTTAATCCTCAGTTACAGAAAGACTCAGAATTTTTTTTTCCCTACATCTTCAAACTTCAGGAACAAAATATGTATGTAAACTAGAATAGACAATTTGATTCTGCACAAACGTATCTCCATAAAGCAACATATGGACCCTGCTGCAAGGGCCTTTGTTTTTTATTTCTTCAGTTCCCTAAAATATGTTACTTCAAAGGGCATAATAATTGCAAAGTAGACATGCATAATTATTGCACATACTCCTTTGCCTGGAAATACACAATAGACATTTTCATTAACTTTTACATGAAAACTATTTATACAGCCAAGCTGAGTTATGATTTATAAGAAAGCTTCATTCTTTTTTTCCTAACTTATCACACTACCTCAGATCCCTACTTTAATTTTATTGATTATTTCTGTCTGAAGTTCCAGCTCTCCAAATATTGGCTGCCTCTGAAAGGGGCAGTTTTACATCAACCTTTAAAGACTAACTTAGGATTCAAGATTCCACAGGTAAAAAATGAAATTTGGGAATTAAAAAAAATCCAACAAAATCCACCCAGCCTTCTGCCTGTTAATAACTGTACAAGCATTCTGTAGCTGCAAATAGCGGTTATTAAAACCTTGCTGAGACTGTCCCTCTGACTCAGTAATTAAAAAAGAAGAACCCTACCCCAACACACAACAGTTTCCTTAGCACAGTGCTGCTGCTGAGCCCGGCAAGYTCAGCACGTGGCGGCGAGAGTGTTCCTGGAGAGTGCAGGAGCCTGGCCACTGGAGCCTGGGCATCTCCCCGCTGCTGTGTGGAGGTTAAAAAACTCAAACGTCTTTTTTTCCTGTCTGAAAAGGGGAAATTTCTCAAAAAAAACATAGAAAGAACATGAAAATAGCTTATTCTCTCAGTGCTTCACAGGTATCCTGCTAGTTAGAAGTTGTGAAGTATGCTCATTCCCAGTATTTCTAAACAAAACTGGATGCCTTAGAATAATCAATTTTTTTCTGGAAATAAAAGCTAACATCTGCGACTACTGAGAGAGGGGTTCTGGCTCCTGTTGACCCAAGACTCCTTTTTATCACATGGTAGAAGAGAAGCATTACATTACATACTTAAAAATCATACCAATAGTAAAACCATTTGAATATGGCTGTCAGGGAAGAGACTACCTTGGCATTGCTTCATATATGTACTAAATTGTGAGTATTTTTATAGGTGGTTAATAATACTTAGCACTTCAAGTAATAATAAGAGAAAAAATCTTCAATTATAATCAGAATATGATGGCATTAAATAGTTAAGGACCATTTTCTATTAGAAAATACAGAAACTGGCACTAATAGTTTAAAATCATAGATATGACAGAATATCAAACATACCAGAAAATAATAATATATCAAAACAATCACAGTAGCAAATAGACTTTTTTTCCMCGATACATTTTCTGCCTCATATTTTGTTTCCCTTTGCTTAAGAAAATGTTCAAGAAGCACCAAAAGACCGTTCGGGATGTAACACTGACTTTAGCTTCAGAGAATTTACCCGTGAAGACATATCTCTGTTTATGTATCATCAATGAATCCCAATGGGGATTTTGCAATTTTAGATGCTTTTACTATATTCGCTACTGCATTTTATATTATTACTATCCCTTCTACAAAAAAACCATCAACCCTTAAAAAATTTGGGGTTGTGCAGTGCACCCTTACCACAAGCAATGTGCACAATAGGGTCCATCACAGAAAGCCTTTAACAGAAAGTGCTAAAGAAAGAAAATTGTTTGGAGTTGTGCTGGTGAGCATTTAGCTGGCACTACAAGTTACAGCTAAACAGGAGAAAGAGGAAAATGTAAACTAGAAACCTGCCCAGATCATGGGTGGAGTGCGGGCTGGAGTGCGGGACAGCTGGGGAGCAGGATGGCCAAGCCGCAGCCGGCTCCTCGAGCCCGTGCCTTGCGGAGAGGTGTGGGGGAGTCATGCTGGAGGATGTCCTTGGGAAGGGTGCTCRTCCTTAGGGGTGCAGAGGAGAAAAAGCATCCTAATGCAGCTAGTGTTTGGGGGATCATGGTCGGCTGCACCGGGGGAGGACGCTGCACCCATGGTTTGGTCTGGATTAGTYTGGCTTGTGGGATAGGGAGTCACCAGTTCTGCCACAGACTTCCTACCTGACCTTGGCTGCTTTGCATGTAAATAGAAGTGTTAAAGGTCCCATATATCGGTGTCATGGTTTAAGTCCAGCCGGCAACTAAGCACCACACAGCCGCTCGCTCACTCTCCCCCCGGTGGGACGGGACGGGGGAGAGAATCAGAAGGGTAAAAGTGAGAAAACTCGTGGGTTGAGATAAAGACACTTTAATAGGGAAAGCAAAAGCCGTGCATGTAAGCAAAGCAAAACAAGGAATTCCTTCACTAATTCCCATGGGCAGGCAGGTGTTGAGCCATCTCCAGGAAAGCAGGGCTCCATCACGCGTAACGGTTACTTGGGAAGACAAGCGCCATCACTCCAAACGTCCCCCACTTCCTTCTTCTTCCCCCAGCCTTATATGCTGAGCATGATGTCATATGGTATGGAATACCCCATTGGTCAGCTGGCCTAGCTGTCCCGGCTATGCTCCCTCCCAGCCTCTTGTGCACCTCATAGAGCATGTGAAGCTGAAAAGTCCTTGAGAAGTAGACTACCTAGCAACAACTAAAATCATTAGTGTGTTATCAACATTCTTCTTATACTAAATCCAAAACATAGCACTATACCAACTACTAGAAAGAAAATTAATTCTATCCCAGCCAAAACCAGGACAATTGGAAGTCCTATGAGTGTAAATATATTAAGGTTCATGAAGTATTTCAAGTGGCAACAACAGCTGTTTAAGTGGCTTAGGAGGGCAAAGTGAGATGAAGATGAGAGACGTAGAACTGGATTTATGTAGACTGGATAAAAGAACAAATAACTGCACTGTGATGTTGCTCAGGCCATGAATGCAGAGATAAGAGACAGCGGGAAAACTTCTCCTGGGGGCCAAAGAAACTAAGAAATATTTTCATCTTCTTTCCATTCCTTTGTGCCTCTTCTGCCCCTTTGCAGCTCCTGTCTATGTAGRGTGTGCCCACCGAGCTCCCTGTTGAGGCTTACGACCTGTGGCGGACAGGGAGCAAAAGGGAAGGACAAGGCGCGTGCGTGTGACAGAAGACAGAGAGGTGACGGGAAGTTCAGTCTTGATGTCTGGGGACAATTTCATAGCTTCGTGGACCACAGTCACAGATGAATTCAAAGCAAGGACAAAGAACGTAACAGGGTTAGAACAACTACCAGACTTCAGATGCTTTTTAAGGTCTGCTATGGGGCCAGACGTGTCAGGGAACACCAGAATGAAAAAGAACAAGAAACCCTGTTCCTATTAGATCTGTTGAGACATAGTAGAACTTCATATTTAATAAAAAAAATGAAAAAAGTTAGGAAATTAATGTTGTAACAAAGAGGAAAAGTTTTTATGGGTGAAACAGTCACTGTAAATCTCAAAACAATGTAACTGGGCTGGAGATGGCAAGGAAAAATGGAAACTATTCCTTTCTGGCAAAGTACGTTCAGTTACTTTTTGATGGGAAGCCCAACATGAAAGATTAGTAGTAATGAGTTTTTGAAGAAGWAAAGGAGAAATGATCCCTGTGACACTTCCTATAAAACTTTTCCAGTTCCTTATCTGTGCATTTCGTGTGGTTTGCAAAACCCTTTAGTGTCTATATGAAAATGCGCTTGTTTCTCAGAACCAAGCTCTTGTTTCTCAGAACCAAGAGCATTGTGCCAGATCTCCGTATGCAGGAATTTCACAGATAAAATCTCTTGCTACTATTATTCCAGAAAAAATAATCATCTTGGAAGGCTCAGCCTTAGTCTGGCAGTATCACAGAGACACCTGGGATCTGTGGACAGTAATAATATATAAAGTGGTTTCACAGCAGATAAGAATCAGGTTAGAATGAACGTGTTTACTAATGAAGAGAAAAAGTCCTGGGGTTGCTAACTCTACCTAGAAAAACATGCAACATACATATTGAAGGTTAAGACATCTGGAGTCCTACATGAGTAAGACTGAAGAACAAAAAGAGCGAGGAAGAAGATGGTACATCACTTTTACCTTTTCCTGAGCTTTCAGCTTGCAAGAAGTAATTCCCTTCCAAACATCAGATGCAGAGGACTTGCTACTCATCTAAACAATGCAGTGTCCCATGATGGCTGGCCAGCCAAGACATGTCCAGTTTTGTGTTCTCTGACCTTTTATGTCCTTGTATTGGGTGGGAGAGGCAAAGCTGCTCCTGAACTAGAACTCTCTGCTCACCTGAGATTTCCCCCATGCGCAATAAATCCATACCTGCTATTTTTTGCAGCTCTCCTCTACCACCTCCCRCTTTGCAGTTGCCCCGGGTGCTTCATAAACATTAGGTAAGCCTTGGTATTTAGAAACTGGGAAACTGAGGCAGAGATTCACTATCATATCAAAGTGAACTAGATCTCAGCCCAGCCTTTGGTCACGATTCCTCCTCTGTTCTCAGCTCATTTCTAGGGCTTCCTAACCAGCTCCTTTCACTACTTGCTTCCAATAGCAGATCTGATGCCTGCAGTACAAAAATCAACATGTGCTTTCTGCAAAAAACAATTCTACAGACTAACCTTAATAAAAGCTTGACATTTTGGAAGAACACACAAGAGAACTCCAAAGTTCCTTAATGAAAACCAGCACATACAGATTCGCGGAAACTATGCTGAAGGGAATCTTTCTGCAGTGGTTGCCAGCTCTCGTTCCTCCAAGAATGTACCATACACAGTTCTCTATTTTTGCTCTACTACAAACTGCCTCAATCCCAATTTCCAAATTAATTAAAAATCAAATCACAAGGTAAATCTTCATGAAGTTCTCTGTCTAATCATCTACTTACTTTCGAATCCTACAGAAGAAACCAATTAAACAGAGAAGAAAGACGAATAAAACCCCCAATTTCTACCATGTATTGCTTACACGTGATCTATACAAAGAATGATTTTCCCTGCAAAGTCATACTGGTAAGTCCCCCCATGATGCAGGTAATCTTTCTTTCTTCCAGAAATTCCTTGTGGATTTTGACAGCTGTTTAAGAACTATAATGTGAAGTTTAAACTAAATGTCCACCAACCTAATTCACACAGGTTTGCACGGAATCTTAGTGGAGTGGTAAAATTTACTAACTTGTATTTATTCATGCCGCAGGCAGCCAGACCTTGGCTGCYGTAGGCATAGGAGTAGACCTGCACAGATCAGAGCTTTCTACTCAGCAGGTAGCCTGGTTCTATTCAGTTGCTAATATACTGGTGCCTAGAGTCATTTGAGATACCCTAAGGTTCTCCAGCACCTTAGTCCAGTTGTAAGCTGGGAAGGCATGGGTCTTCCATAAGTCCTGTGCCACTTCTGCAAGACCTGTATTTTGGTTCCCTGGGGCTCCCGATTAGCACTGGAAGAATATAATTAGGCAACGAGTGCACCATGGCTGGGATTCAGCCCCAGATGCAGAAACACAATGTAAAGGCTCTACAATAGGAAGCAAGAAGCTGCAGATTGCAGCACTGAGTCAATGGGGCCAATGTATTCTGGGCCAAAGGGGCAGCGTAGGCACTGCCGTTTGGGCAGCTGTATAGCCCTCCACTGACCGTGTTGGCTAGCTTTTCATTGCCTATAATGGGAGCTGTCTGAGTAATACCAAATGATAGATAGCCAGAGGAGTTTCTATACACTGTGGTTTCTGTATGCCTTCCTCGTCCTTATTTCAAAATAGACCTCCGTGATTTCTGACACATGGCATCACCCTTACAATGTAGTTGCAAGTCAGTTTTTGTTAAGGGAGAGGCTTGCAACTCGATGTAAAAAATTAGCTTCTGAAAGCTATCCATTTCTCTGATACAGGTTTGGCAAGACAAGAAGCCAGGTTTTGAACTAAGCTACCAAGGGTGTAACATCCTACTTAGAAACAGCAGAAGAGTCTGGTAATGATCTGCATGAGTTAATAAGCTTTCCAGTGGGACCTTTATTATTCCGTGGACAAAATAAAATGTATCTGTTTAACCATCTTATATTAAAAATGCACAAAACAGATCACAAGGAAATATGCATTCTCTTAATGCCAAAACAGCTGCTGACTTGCGCATGGTTTGTTTCCCTAGCGTTCCTTTCAGTCTTTTGATATTTCCAATTTAGCTCCTCCTCCCCCAGTCATGGGCAGACACTCTTATGTGTGCTGGGAAATAGAATGAAGGTGAAAAGAAATACTTCCTATAACCAGAAGCAATATTAAAAAAACCTTCTAGTCCAGAATTCTGGATATTGAATCATCTATATAAATAATTGCTAGACATTCTTCAGGTATTATGTTATACTAGTCTGAGCTGCCATGTATCCAACGTAAAGGAGCCATAAACTATTTGACCATTAAGGCTACATCTTAATGTTCTCTTCGATAAACTAAATTAAGTGAACTTACATGTCCCTCAGATGCAATTGCTTACCCAACCCTTTCAAACTTGCAGTATTTCTATGGAAGTATAAACATGAGAACTGAAGGTATTATTTCAGAATGGGCCCTACTAATGCTGCAACAAGCGTTAGTGTTGCAAGTCTTGCTCATGGATGGAAGATGTGCATTTGCTTTTGTCTTCCACACAGTCTTCACATTCAGTGCGAAATTTTCCGTAAATCCCAAGTCTTTTTCAGCATCACACATTGTTAGAGTATTATCACACTATAAATGTGATCTATGTTGAGTGCTGACTGCTTTGCTTCTAAATCTTGCATAGCGTTTGGCTGTTTTTTCTCAGAGACTATGGAGAAAAAAATAATCTCCTCTTAATCTTTTCATGTGTTGGAGGAGAATTCCCTTAAGCCAGACAAGTCTGTTCGCTGAACGCAGTTCTGTCTGGAATACAAACTGGTCATTTAGGTATTGTGGCTTTGGTTTTGAAAACACAGACTAGGATATGGCAATTCACGTTCTGTGGGGACTCACTTCAGAGAGAGGATGGGGTTGACAGGCCCTTAGCAGCTCATTCTGCTGTAAAAACAAGCTGCATTTTTTGGATGAATTTGGCTTCCTAAGTGTGGGAGCTGTCATGCCTTTTGTCTCTGGTACTACAGGTACAGTCCAGATCAGACTGTATCATGGTTCCATTATCTGCTAATATCCTGAAATAAAATAAAATAAAATAGTAACACCAGAAGGTGATCACAAACTTATGATCGAGGATTTCCTATAGATATTGACTTTTAATGACCTCCCAATCACACGGTGTATGTGTTTAAATGCAATTATATATAGCTACTATATTTAACTCACTTTATCTGCAGTTTATATAGTTACTAAATGCTGTTGTTAAAGCAACTGTTACTTCTAAATTCTGATGTCACCTCTTTGGCAACCATATTTAAAGCATCATCATGACATAGATTTTGCAACCTATTTCACAGAAATAGGATATTTGATAAACTTCTAAGTACACAGGCTTGGAAAACTTAAACACCATGTTAAGAAGGCACTTGACATGCTTCTCTATGAAGAAAGTTTTTTCCATTAAAATTAAACATAAACATGACCTGATTACCAATAACCCATTTTAAGAAATCATTGGTATGGAACTGTCTTCCAAAACAAACAACTACTCTAGCTTACTGCTTTCAATAATTTGAAATAACTATTGAATAATTTGAATAATTTCAGTATAGAACACATCAAGTTCATAGGTCCAATTCCCTGAACTTATATCATTAAGACCACATCTTAATGTTCCTGCAGGGGTCCGTATTGGGACCGGTACTGTTTAATATCTTCATCAATGACATAGACAGTGGAATCGAGCGCACCCTCAGCGAGTTTGCAGACGACACCAAGCTGAGTGGTGCAGTTGACACGCCTGAGGGATGGGATGCCATCCAGAGGGACCTGGACAAGCTCAAGAAGTGGCCCGTGTGAACCTCATGAGGTTCAACAAGGCCAAGTGCAAGGTCCTGCATCTGGGTCGGGGCAACCCCCAGTATCAATACAGGCTGGGGGATGAAGGGATTGAGAGCAGCCCTGCCGAGAAGAACTTGGGGGTACTGGTGGATGAAAAGCTGGACATGAGCTGGCAATGTGTGCTCGCAGCCCAGAAGGCCAACCATATCCTGGGCTGCATCAAAAGCAGCGTGGCCAGCAGGTCCAGGGAGGTGATTCTGCCCCTCTGCTCTGTTCTGGTGACACCCCACCTGCAGTACTGCGTCCAGCTCTGGAGCCCTCAGCACAAGAAAGACATGGACCTGTTGGAGCAGGTCCAGAGGAGGGCCCCAAAAATGATCAGGGGGATGGAACACCTCTCCTATGAAGAAAGGCTGAGAGAGTTGGGGTTGTTCAGCCTGGAGAAGGCTTTGGGGAGACCTTATTGCAGCCTTTCAGTACTTAAAGGGGGCTTATAAGAAAGATGGCGGCAGACTTTTTAGAGGGGCCTGTTGTGACAGAACAAGGGGGAATGGTTTTAAACTAAGAAGGTAGATTTAGACTAGATATAAGGAAGAAATTTTTTAAAGTGAGGGTGGTGAAACACTGGCACAGGTTGCCCAGAGAAGTGGTAGATGCCCCATTCCTGGAAACATTCAAGGTCAGGTTGGACGGGGCTCTGAGCAATCCGATCTAGTTGAAGATGTCCCTGCCCACAGCAGGGGGGCTGGACTAGATGACCTTTAAAGGTGCCTTCTGACTCAAACTATTCTATGATTCTATGATTCAATAAAGGATAATCCAAAAGTTAGTCCAGCAGGATTAATTGCAATTATGTTATCTTAATTTTCCTATTCTGATAAATCTTTGGAAAGGGCTAAAAGGATTTTCACAGTCAAGACTCTCATGGAGTCCTTATGCAAACTTAGTTTACAGTTCACTGCTGCTGGATTAGGACATTAGAAATCTTAGCTAAATACGCAGATCTGCCAGAGATATGAGTAAGGGTAAGTCATTCAATCTCTCAGTTCCTTAGCTCTAACAGAAAAGCCAGTGCTTTTGTTTTTCTGCCATTTGTTTTATCTGGTCTGTCTGTGGGCTCCTGGAAGACAGAGACTGACTCTTATCATGTGCTTGCACAATACCTTAAAGAATTGGGGTTTGAGTTTTATCCAGGCCTTGAATATAATGTAATATAATCAATAACTAGGATTTTGCAGTAGTGTTAGTTAGTTTCTGAAACACCTTTTGAAAATGAAAATACACTCCATGCACAAAGATTTCTGGTTTTCGAGTACTTGGCAATTATGCTAAACATGTTTTCCAGTTTTAACAAAAGGAATATTGTTGATATCCAGCTTTTTAAAGCAGCAGCTTTAGCTTTCTTTGAACTAGCTTTCTTTAATATTCTTATCAGCTTTGTGCCAAACATGGTATTTAATATCAAAGGTAATCAGCTGAAGCAACCCCTGCTGTCTCTATGCAGAAGCACTTCCCAGTTTTTCACTGTTTTGAGTTTTGGATGAATAACTTCTTATTCCTTTTATCCTCTGAGGTACTTTGAACACTATGCAAACATATAAAGTACTTGGCTCGACACATTTACTTTATTTTTTTCTTTTAAAGAAGGATAGATGCTGGAGAATGCATCCATAGTTCAGCATTCATCTTGATACTCAGAAAGAGAAAGGTGTCATACTTCAAAGACCATTTAATTTTTTCTATTTTTTTTTTTCATAAACAAGGAGTTGCTTATGAACAACAGTGGAAATAATGGGGCCTATCTTCCTATGAAGTTGTGTCTTGCAGTTGGATTCACTGAATGTCTAATAGGGTGCAAAGTCTCATGGATGCTTTTACTGTAGCTGCGTCATTTGTGGCCAGGCTCTCCTGGATGGATACTCTGGTATCTAACCAGGGGTAAGTTTTCACTGCAGCCTTTCTCCGAGTTGGCAGTGACAGACCCATTTTTTCCTCTCCAGCCAGTAGAGGCTGTAATATCTCTGAGAATGCTAGGCCACACTCAAATGTGGTTGAAATTGCATAACTGATAGAGGTTTGCAGTTGGGGATGGGCAGAAGTTCCTACTCACACACGCCATGTGATTGCATAAGCCTCAATGTTTAGGAAAACAGACTAAATGTTAAAGAATTATCCCGTGTAGCTAGAGCTATCCTGGTAGCTCTAGCTTCTGATGTGCTGTAAAATGCCGGAGTGAGACCAGTCATTGGCGAGAATATGTCTAAACAATGCAATGAGAATCTGGCCTCCCAACACTTCTGAAGTAAATACCAGCGAAGCCCATTCCAAGAAAAACAGAACAAAACAAGAACACTCCATTCCTCTCCCTAAGAAAAAGGAATGGCCTCTCTGCTCAGATTGCCTAAAAGGATGTACTGTAAGGGAAAGTGTGGCTTGCTTGTTCTTTGGCTACCACACAGCCTGATTACTACAGAGTGGCAACTTACAGAAATTCCACCAGCTTAACTATGCCGTTGTTTGAGTGGATACATGTACCATCAGTGCAAACCGCAGTGGCCCTTCGCATCATTTTACAAGAGGGTTATAAATGATACGCTGCCAACTAGTAATAAAAATGTACTTCCTCACTTTCTAATTCGGTATCTCTGTAGTGGAACCAAAATGTAAACCCCACTTTTTTTTATGAGGCAATGACCATCAAATATGGTAGCCAAGGAGTTTGAAAACTATCAGAAAAAATGAAGCTTTATGTCAACATTTTGCTATCAACTGTTAAAAATGTATTGTGTCCGTCTGTGACTTTAGCAATCTACTCTGCAAAAGGATGCGGGTATGCACTGGCCCAACTTTATTTTGATTTTTGCATCTGTTTTAAATGCTTTCACATAGACCACTGCACTGAACGTGTAAAAACAAAATCCAGACTGTTATTGTCAACTATGTTTAGCAAACATGAAATAAAATGTAACTGTTAGAAAAGATGTCCTTAACATGTCCCTTACAGTCTCCCATCTTACCTATCCCATGGCTTAATTACAAACGTTGATGACACGATAGGAAATGATCACCTCTCTATTCTCAAATGATTCCCAAACTGGTGATTTCAAACTACACACA
Organism: Oceanodroma leucorhoa; assembly: GCA_030449065.1. Taxonomy (NCBI): domain Eukaryota; kingdom Metazoa; phylum Chordata; class Aves; order Procellariiformes; genus Oceanodroma; species Oceanodroma leucorhoa. The sequence continues at coordinate 24,021,045 of JASVER010000001.1, read as the reverse complement.
GGTACTATCTAGCAAACTTTAAAAAGACTAATTGGTAAATCCCTTCGATTACTARGTAACAGACACTGATTTTTTAAATGTTTGTCTACAGCACATAAATAATATTGGGAAAACAGAAGTCCCTGAGACAGCTGTTCACACTGTCAGAAAAAAATCTGTTGAGTGCCTGAAATCTGTGCAAACGCAGTACACAGAATGGAATAGTTTCAGACTAAGATCATTTAAACAAAGGATGGGAGGTGAAGCATTCGACCAAGGAGCCTGACATCATAGATTTTTGGAAATACCCTCTGAGCTTCTTCGGTGGATGATGAATATCTGTATGAAAACAAGCCCTGTTATACGAGATTAAGTCTGTTTTTATGTGTGTCCCACTGTCAGCCCTACTGGCCTATTATAGGCTGCTTTTCAGAAAGTGGAATCAGGCATTGACCATGCTGCCGAAGAGCGTGTCCAGAAATGATGGATAAACTGAAAATCCCTAGTAGAGATAAAAGCAGGGAATTATTTCTCATACTTTATCTCCTAAAACAGTAGACCTCTTACTGCAAGCTAGATACAGAACCTGTTTCTGATATTAGAGAGTTAGGAGACCCTTGACCTTAACATCATGATCTGATGAGCTACAAAAAGACTTAGTTCTGAAAATTAGAGTACAAAATATGATTATTTATTAGTTATAACCTTCCCTTTCCTTTTCTAAATAGCCAGAAAATACATGAAAAATAGTGCCAATACACTACACAGAATTGCTAAACAAGACTTCCTTGAAAAGAATTGCATTGCTTTCACAGACTATAYGGCACTGTGGGATTTTATAACAATATAGAGGCAGTAACTTTAGAAGACATATGGGAAACATTTATGGAGTTTATTCCTCCTGAATAATGCAGTCCTCAGCCAGCACAACCTTTAYATGTCACTCTGTCACAAGCTCTCAGCAAATATGCATTATTATATGGCCTCGTGTTATAGAGTATTTCCAGACAGGCTGGTATGAAGAGGCACCATCTCCAGAAGAATGGCAGCATGCACAGCTGCATTAAATAAAGGAACACCTCGAGTCATTGGAAGACTAGATTACACAGGTGTCCTTTGCTGATGGTGTTGTTATTCTGCTTGTGTCTTCTGAGAAGCGGGAAAAGAGGCCCTTTGTGGTCTCCCCCCAAAATGCTTCCTRAGCCCAGAGAGCCTCCACGGGGGCAGCGCCGCATCCCCTGCTGTGGCTGAAGTGCAAGCTGGACACACGAATCTGCRTAGTACATGGGTAAATCAGCTTAAGCTATCTGTTTGACACATTAGACTTATATTTCAAAAGTCCTCCTTGTGGYAATGGTAGAAGTCAAAAAGCAAAGACCTGAAATTCAGAAAGCCCCACCAGAGTGAAATCCCTCTSCTGTTTGTGTTTACGTGTGCTGTTCTGCTCTTACTCCACCTCCTCCCGTGCTCTCCCTTCCCATCACCTGGCTCCCCCAGCCCCTCTCTGATTCATCTTTGTCTCACACACATGGCCTTGCGCACCTCTGCATTTCGGTCAGGAGATTTTCCTTCCCCCCAACTCCTCTGCTGCTTGTGGAGGGAGCAGCAGGCATCTGAGCTTCAGTGTTCAGTGATAATGATGTACCAGGGATCCATGTCAAACGATGGAAGAAAAAGTCCCATTTAATCCCAGCAATGACCTGTGGCTGGAGGAATTCAGCACAAACCAAATCTGTGGAAAATACGACAGTCTTTGCAGACTGAGGACCACAACCCATACGTTTGGGTGAAGATTCACAGATGCAGCAAAAGACCAGGTTCCTGTTGGGAGAGTGAGCTCTCCGCCAAGTATGAAGTCTCTGCATGAAAACACCAACAATTGTGCTGTCGTGTCTGTCACAAGCTAAAGGCTAAATCTACAACTATTTTTAAATTGAAATTTCGATCTACATTTAATTATGAAGATCCGATGATCTAAAGCAAGACAAGATTGGTAAGAAGAGATGATTAGAACAACTAATATAGCCAAAAAGAGCAGACAAGCTCTCTTGAGTTTTAACCTTACAGGCTGATGTAAAAGAAAAAAAAAATTTTTTTCTTATCAAGGTAGCCTTCACTGTAGAGGTAGCAACTGAGATACCTATTACACAGCAATTATAGCAACTGAGCTATATTGTAGACTCATTTCAATGTGTTTTGGTTGAAAATTTAACCAGAATTTTCTAGAGACAGCATTTATGTTCTTCAAATGAGTGAATAATGCAAGACTATTTAAATGATACATTCCCTTGTAATAGTGCAGTATCATCTGTTTCAAAATTTCCACATTWTTAATAGATATTCTACAGTTTTACTAAAGGTCTTAAAATAAAAAGAATGACCTACAAAGAAGTTATATGGCTTACATATTTAACTTCCAGGAAAATGAAGGCACTCGCTTCCTGATCCCACTCATTAGGCCTAAAAGGCCTTAGAACATAAATGTGTAAAAATAGTTMTATAGGATCAGCCCTGATTCTCCACCCAGTTCTGTATCCCATCTCTGGCAATAGTCAAGCCCAGATGTTGCAGAAGATGGCAGAAGAAAACTTAAATAGCAGACATGGGATCATCTTCTGAAGTCTTGCAGCCCCTAATAATGAAAGATAGTTTTCAGCCTAGAAGTATGTCATTTTATATCCTGTCCCCTTATTTTCTTTTCTAATTGGACTTTTCAGTTTATAGCATTTTCCTGTCTTTTTGGAAGGCTTAGAGAAGAATGACTGAGGGAGGAAAAACGCTTCTGCAGTGAGCTGTTAAAATGGCAGTTACCAGAGAAGCGTAAAAAAATTGGAGGACTGAAAGAGTTTCCTAAACTGTGGGCTACATCACGTAGCAGAGGCACCATAAGCTGGACAAAAATTCAAGTGCAGGAGTAAGGCAGACAGCCTGGAAGTGCAATTGAAAGTGGGCTTTGAAAACCTGAGGCTCTCCGCAGGAGAAGGAGAGTGGGTTTGCTCCTCTGGGCATTGGATAAGGGCACACAATCTCACAGAAATATGGCATCCATGGGCACTCCATATATAGGATTGTTTTCGGCCTATACATATATATGAAGATATAAGTACATTTTAAAATATGCATTGTACATTCAGACACTGAACAATCAGCACCGCATTCTCAGTTTATCAAAAAAACAGATAAAAAAAGGCAGGAACTGTTCCTGAGCTGGAAATAAAAGATATAGAAATCTTATTTAGGACCAAGTGAAAATTCCCTGTGCATACAGACTTACAGAAGGCTTCCAGTGAATTTAGGGTTATCTTTATGTCCTGGTTCCAGCTGGGAGAGAGTTAACTCTCTTCCCAGTAGCTGGAGGGGGTGCTGTGGTTTTAGTTTGGTAATGAAAGGAAAGTTGATGGCCCATTGATGCTTTGGTTGTTGCTGGGGGGTGCTTGCACCGAGGACTTTTCAGCCCCCCATGCTCTGCCAGGTGTTGGGGGGCAGGGGGGAACATAGCCGGGGCAGTTGACCCAGCTGGCCAGTGGGGTATTCTATACCATGTGACATCATGCCCAGCTCAAATACTGGGGGCTCTGGGGGTGGGGGCGCGGTTCCTTTGGTCGGGGCGCGCGGTTCCTTCGGTCAGGGTGAGCAGCTGCATTGTGTACCGCCTGTTTTGTATATTCTGTTGTTGTTATCATTGTTGTTATCACTGTTCTACTTTGTTTTATTTCCATTATTAAACTGTTTTTATCTCAACCCGTGGGTTTTCCTTTGTGTGCCCTCCCGATCCTCTCCCCCATCCTACCAGAGTGGGAGGGTGAACGAGCGGCTGCGTGGTGTTTAGTTGCTGGCTGGGGCTAAACCACAACACTTTAGCATTTCTATTTTAATTCTGCATTCTAAAAAATATATTTGACAAATAATCAGAACTGGCAGTCAGGCTAGTAATTTGACATACATTAACGAGTGATGTGATAAAGGGAAAGCTCTGTTGTCAAATGTTACAGAAATCTTGGTGTACTGCAGATTATCAGATAAGTCACAATTGTATTTGCTATTCGTATTCCTTCCAGTCCTTCATGGAATAATATATTGTTTTAAGCTGGATGTAGCTGTTGAAAGCAAAGAAAATCCTACATTMTCAACATAGGATTTACACAAACATTTTCAATCTGATCCTTAGATCCAATAGCTCAAGATACTATTAGTACTTTCGAGAACCATTTAAAGAATTTCCTTCTGTAAAAGAAAATGTAACCTTGTGAATAACAAGTAAATTATGGGGTGTTCTTATTATGGGAGTAAAGTTTTTTTTGTATAGCACTGTTCTCATAAACTATGTGCTTTGCTACATAAGCTACCCCTAACTATAAAAACTGTTTTGCCAGATAAAAATAAATGTAGCTGTTCTAAAACCTGGAAAGATACATATAAACTGTTCCTCCATTTAACAGAATGGTACTCAAAAGAAAATTATGTAAATTAAATAATTAATTATTGTGCTTTTCAGTGCCCCAGTTCAATAAAAAGCAGTCACACAAATCTTTTAAGATTTCAAACAGTGTTTTGGTTGCTTTAAATGATGCATGTCTTGAAACTCACATGAAGCAGTGATGCATTTTTAATTGTGCAATTAAAATAATTTTTCATGGTTTCTAAATGGATTAGTTCTAAAATTACTTGTCTACTGGATAAACATTTCTGCAGAGCAGTTATCCGATATCACATTTCTAGACAATGCCTTCTTTGTCATCTTGTCCTGTTTCTCATCCTCCTTCAAATGTTCACAGAACAGTCGCCTTTTTTAGGTTATTCACTGAAAAGAATTTATCCTTCTCTTTAGTAAATTTCAAAACCTTTCTCTTAGTAAATGTGCAGCACAAATCCTGCTTTATATAAATAAAATTTAGCTCCAGTACACAATGCAACACTTGGGGTGTTTGAAATTAAGAACGCATTCCATATTTTGTGCCTTAAGTCCACTTATAACACAATTCCCTTGGAATAGAAGGGAGTATGGTATTATTAGGAATTTATTGTAATTCAGACCCACTGATGGATGGAAGAACACGGTTGAAACTCAGCCCTGGAGAAATGGATAGGATTGATAAGCAGTTACTTCAGTTCATTTTCTGCAACAAATTTCTTCACGGAACAAGCTTTGTTTAACTTACTGAAGCTTTTTTCCCTAAATTACATTAACAAAAGTTTACTCTTTATGCTTTAAAAAAACATTTACTATGATGTCCACCTCTAGTTTTTTTCCTATTTCAAAGCAAAAATAAGGAAATTTTGTCTCCCTGATATATTATGTCTAGTGCTCTCAGAGAAGAGAGGGTCTGAAGCACAGTGGCCAAATTCTTCTTCTGCCCGAAATCTATAGTGGCAAAAGGAAGACAGAAACTAGAAACTGAAATTTCAATTTTCAATGGTTCTGATATGAAAGAAAGCCTTAAAATAAAGTGTGGAAACCCGCTCCCCCCCAAATGTATTAGAAACTCCACTGTATGCTGTTTCAGAAATGAACTGTGTTCCTTGGTACCTGCAGTGCAACTATCAGTGCCTACGCTGAAGCTCTACATTTKTTGTGAGGAACACAGAAGGAGAGCAGCAAAATATACATTATAAAAATGTTATTATTTTGGACATCTTCTCATATAATTGCTCCTATTTTGATGGTTTAAACTTCACATACTCTTAAACAAGCTCTTCACTACTTCAAAACATGTCTCTCAAAACCTGTCCTATATATATAATTCTTTACTTTGAATGTTCTGGTTGGTCTTTCAGAAGAAACCAGTTACTGTCAGTCGAATACAAATACAAATATTAAAAAAAATTCACTCACAGGTCAGTAGTTTCAACAAATTATTTATCTGATGACTGCTTTAGTTACGTTTGTGTCCCTTATCTATTTAGATAGTGAGGTCTCCAGAACATAAACTACATTTTATTCTGTATTAATAAGGTATTCATATAATGAGTAATCAACCTTCACTTGAGCCTCTTTGCAGTGCCAAAATATAAATTGAATGAAAACCAGTAAGTCAGTAAGAGGACTCCAGGGAATGCTGTTCCTGTTTGAATGCATGAGAAAGAAACAGCTTCATGAAAATTGGTACTTACAAGCTAATAATGTGATTAAGATAATGCTACACAATATTTCTCAATGGAGACAGTAATTTCAAGTCTTCTCTCTCTGTTCTGCCCTGGTTTGCACAAAAAAACCTTGCTGAAATATCTTGGAGCTTTCTGTCTGACTATTAAATTTACTGAAACTGGCCAACAGGTTCAAAAGTTGCTGGCTGGATTACTGACAGAGGGACACAGCAGGATTTCCTTAGGAAGTCAGGCTAATCTGATTGTTTAAAAAATGTCCAATGTGAACTACATTTTATTTTCGATTTGCATTATATGAAACTAAATAAAATGCTTGCAGAACTGAGCCTTTTTAATCCTTTATGTTTTTGCCGCCCCCCCCAAATAGTTTCAGTTTCCGTTATTTTTTCTCAGATTGTCAACTTGGCAGTTTCCTATTTGAACTAATCCTTCAAAAATCACATTTAAGATATTTCTTACTTATTTTCCTATATAAATTGGTGAAACATTAAAATGCAGTTTCAATATATATTTCCACTGCTCATTTTAGTTTGACTGTAAAAGTTCCACAGGCAAAATTTCTTTTGGGCTGTAACAGCTGTCTTTCCTGTCCTAAAATGCTAAAATACAGTTCAATATATGCTGACTTATGCTGTTTTGGATATAARATTAATTTTCAGGTAGCACTTAATCAGAAGGGTATTTATCAAAATATGGAAAATTTAACTGTCTTCAACCATGTTACTATTGTTATTTGTAGTTCAATGAACACTGTTCTTATTAACCTCTTTTGTTACAACCTTAATTACCTAATGGACAACACTGCCAAATGTTTCAGATTGTTTTAATTAAATTGAGTACAGGGGCACTTCCTTTTTGCCTACTCTGTCATTATTTAGCCAAAGTACACACATTTAATACTGTCAGATTTCCATCATAAATTATTTCCTTCAGCCGTGCAATTTTATTTGTACTGTACTTTGAATTTCCTTTAAATTCTTGAAATATTTCTGCTATGTTTTTTCCCAGAACTAAATTTCATTTTCTGTGTATGACCTTGTCAGTACAATAAAGGATTCTTACTTTTTCATTAATGATGCAATATTTGAGCCAATGCAATACCATTTTTAATTACTGTTGCAGCTCTGCCTTTTCATTGTCCTCAACATTGTAATTCTTAATTTCTCAGTGCTCTCAGACTTAAGAGAATTTTTTACTAATCTCTCTATATCTCTGGAAKAGTCTTGTGTAGAGTCCCTTTTTCCCTCAACGCTAGATTTTCAAAATACGTCGTCCAGTCCTCTCACTTTTATTTCTTTTTTGGGTAGAGGTAAGCAGATGAGAATGGAGTCACAACTGCAACTTACCAAGAGTTCGAAAAGGTCTTTGGTTTGGGGTATGGGAGAAGAAACCAGGTTTCAAAGCATTTGTAATCACAATGTCAAAATACTCTTCAAAATCATTCCTAGAAAATAAAGGAAATTGAATTAGCTAAATTAATAAACTAGCTAAGATGCCACTAAATACTCTTTAAGACTTAAGAAAGTAGCAAAACACTTCTTTTTTCCGATGCTTGTTCAGTGACACTACTGCCCTTCTTTTCCTGAGGTTGTCAAAAGTAAGAAGACAGCTGGCTGAGAACCCACAGTGCATTACCTTCAGGACCACTGAAGGTTTTTTACATTATTTGTAAAAAGATGTTCTTTGGCCCAAGGAGTTCCTAAATCTCAGGACAACATTGACAGATGACATATTTTAATTTCAGGTGACAAYATATGCATAGACAAGTATAGAAAGGTGTAAATGAGGGATTTTCTTTATGAAGCAGGATACATGAAGTCAAGTGATGGGGTAGGAAGTAACTGAAGACTAAAGACACTTAAATGTAGGTGCTTACATTGTTGGTATTCACACTGTATGTATGCACAGGCCTAATGGGTGTCTAAGATGCCATTGTGGTCAACAGAGATCTAATTAATACAGCCAATTAAGTCTTTAAGGGTGATTTCACATACCCTAAAATTGAAATGCCRTTTTGTTAGCTGAACTCTTTCTTCAGACTCCACTGGCTGCTCTGACTACATCCCTGCTAGTTGCAGGGAGGTTAGACATGTGGCTCACAAATAAACACCTACCAAGTATGAGTCTTAATCTGCCAGCTGAATCACACCACTAAATTCAGATTTTTCAGAGATCATTAGGTCTGTGAAAATATAGATCAATGTCTGAACTTTGGAAATCCCATAAATTTAAACGGGATTGTATGTTTGAGCATGGTACATAAGTGGGACTTAATTGTATTTAGGTATTTTTGAGAGACCTGTATGCAAGTCAGTAACATTACAAAGCCAATAGGAAAAACAGGCAATCTTGGGAAACATTCATGCCACCTGTCCTACCATCAGATGGGCTATTTCTGGAGGAGCCAGTTATTCCTACTCTAGCAAGGGTCTTCTTTATTTTAAGGAATGTTAGACCTCACTTAATACATTATCAAGCTGGGAATTGTAGCAAGAAATAATAACAATGCCTACCTACAAGTTTTGAAGATACTAAAATATAAAATTAGACAAATGTTGCTTAAAGAGTGGTTATTTTTTTTTTATTATTGGAAAATGTAAACATTTCCCATCTGTGACATGTATTTTATTTTAGTAGAATTGTTTCATTGCTTAGGTGACTGTATTGCCTATAACATCCAAAAAAGCATGGATACTCTTGCATGGAACAAAGAAGTCCCAGATGGCAAGTCCAGGATGGGTACTGGCACTAAAATCTTATCAACAAGTAGTTTACTGGAAGAGAACTAGCTAACCATGTAATTTTCAAATAATCTATAACTTCCCACGAGACTGAGATATCTTAACTAAAAAAATGAACGTYCTCCCCATGAGCTTATCTTCAAGCTTTTATTTTAAAATTACATTCCAGTCTTAAAATAGAATGTCTTTAAATGTCCTTCCTTTAATAAAATTTTAGCTTTGTCTATTTTTCTCCACTTGTGACCATATGTAAACCTTTACTTTTTAAAAGAACCAGTATCAAATATGACAATGGCGTGTTTTTAAAATTAGCTTCTGTGTAGAAGATTCCAGAAGTTGAGCAAACAGGCATGGCTCTTCTGTCCTTAGGTGAAAAGTATCAATAGAGATAAACTTTTCAAACTAGCATACGGTGCAAATAATGCTTCCACGGGTTAAGTTAAGCTTGAACTTTCAAAATGAAGCCAACATTTCAGGAGCACAACGAAGACTTGCGGGAACAGTGGCAAGTGCTTTGTGCAAAAAGTTCRAAAACAGAATGAACAGAGTTTTCACAAGATTCGGTTAACTTTTTATTGATTTGTTGAAGAAAAAACTAGGTTTTGTGTGGAGAGGTGTTATTTATGGCCTTTTTTGAATCATACTAAATCTCATGTACAAAGGTACTGATTTTATGAGAGCCTGTACCTTGTGTTACATTACTACATAACATTATACGTGATAAAATCTGTTCCAGTTACTGCTTGTGCTTGGTATCGTGGCCTGTGGTTACAGCAAATGGCTAGACAAAGGGTAGGATGTATCTCAAATAACTTTAGCCATCTAAAAATTGCATRCTGAATTCACAGCTAGTGGTCTACACCACAAACAGAGCCAATGGAGAAACATCCACATTCTTAGAAGGCAATTCATCCCACTTATTTCAGACACAATTCTATGGTACAGAATGAATTGCCAAGGATGATGCCCAGTGTTTTCTCTCCACTAACCACAGAGGGAATCAAAATGACCAGCTTCAAAAAATTCTTAGCTTTTAGATGGCTAACATTCATCAAAAGGTGAAATGACACTCAGCTTCAGGGCCTATGTGATGATTGACTCGTCTTYAGGTGTGCTCCTGCCAACGCTTAAACATTCAGTGAACTTGACATGCATTCTCATGGTAGGTAAGCCTGAAGAGTCACACCATGATGTTGCTACTTGTGTGAATGAAGTCGCTCTTGCTTCTGTAGGTTTACATGCCTTATACACTGATCCCASCAATGTGTGTGGTCTGGCTGGGAAACAGTTCTCATTTTATTCCAAAATGGGATTTTCTCTTAGACTTCTTCTCTCGTTACCAAAATGTCTTTCAATTAAGGACAACTTGGTCAGATGAACACAACTGGGATAGTTTGCTCTTGAAATAGTAAATGATACATCTAAGCATGAATTTCCCAGTGCTGATTTGATGTGGACTATAATTTCTTAGCCAAAAAGGAACTTCTTAAATAAAGTGCAAAAAAGTTAACAGTTAGAAGGTAAGAATATTAGGAGTAAAAGGCTAAAAATTTACACACATCTCTGCTTTTCATCTTTACCCTTAGGTTTTTTTTGATGTAATACTATACAGTTCTGAACTTCTCAGTATGATACTGATTAATTGGAAGTAGGGAAAGAAATTAATAAAGGACTACATAGACGTAATTCATAAGGACTGATGTCAAGAATAAAATGCAGTTAGCCTGGTCAAATTAAAGTTAAGGGCAGAGATAATAAGTGTGAACCTAGACTATATTCCAGTATTGCAAAAAGCAGCATGGGTGTGTARAGTCTTATTGTCTGATATAAGAGGGATGGAACAAACAAAAGCGATAAAAAATTTRGAATTATTTTCAGGAAAAAAATACTTCAGTAAGGTCTAATGGACAGTGGAGTACTCAGTTCTCCAGAAGATGTCTTGGAAGCCACATTGCATGAGTCACTGGAAAATATGATTGTAATAAACACTGTAGAACATTGTACACTTATGTGGAAAGACAGAGTGATCCAGTATCCTTCCAGCAGATCATCTCTTTTTGGTCTTTTGAAAGGCAACCAATCCTCTTTGCTACCTTGCTTACTGTCTTCCAGCAGGATTTCTACAGCTGCCTTAAACAGCTGAAACATTATTCATCAAGGAAAAGAAAGCAAAAATCATTATATGTGGCCAAGAATTTAGTTTTATACCAGATTTTCATTCAGAAAACAACTCGACGGATCTATATAAAAAAGTTAATTCACAGGCATCTTACTCATAAGGAGAATTGTTTTTTGTGAGGAGGTAAGTTTTCCCCTCAAATGAGCAAGTACAACGTTCATGCAAGGCAGTGAGAACTGGCACAGCTAACGCTCAATTTAGCATTTAGCCCAGAGAGTACAAAAGTGAAGCRATACTGGCAGGACTGGTTTTGGAAGGCAGACCTGTTTTTCACTTTACCTGTGGTTTTCTTATGGTGCTGCTGTAGTTACTCTGCTGTTCCCTTGCATATCCAGATAGCCAAGGTTGGCTCACATTGCACTACTTTGTTTCTTCTATTCATTCATTGAACAGTCTCACCCTGTCACCCACCAATTCGTTTCTAGGGGTGTAAGTGATGGTTCTGCTCAATTTCACTGAATTTGACTTGCCCAGCCATGTTCTTAGCATTACAGCTAAAAATAGCTGTTGTGATCAGCAACTACAATCTCAACCAATTGCCCAAGTGCAATGAACTACCTGTTTTTTCTGCTGTGATCTGTAAATGCACATTTCTCATGCACAACCAACTCCTGGAAACCACCATTGGGAAGAAGCATTTGTAAGCTTTTCCRTGCAGTTTTACTGCAAGGAAATGAAATATTACTACTACTTGCACTCACCACTGGAGAAGCACAGAAAGGAAGTGGCTTGAATAAGACAGTCCAGCAAAAATTTATGATAAAATTGGGATTCAGATGATGTATTGGGTGTTGGCTGGAAAGATATTCCCTGTCATCTTCAATCCCATCATGATATCCAGAAAAGATGCAGGATATAAGTGTGTTGTGAGTCAGATACAGCTCACAGGCTCATAGATGGAGTACCCTGTAACACTCTACTAGAGAGAARCCCACCAGAAAACTCAGTTCCAAATAATTCACAACACATAAAGAAACTCAAATTAACTTCCCTATAGCTCAGGCTTTTCTCCAGTTGCTGTCTGGCAGATAKAATTGGAAATGGACATTGCACTTACCCAAGAATATGTTCACACAGGAGCCTGCAATAGTCACTGTGAGAACTAGTAATTAATAGCAGAATCTTCCCAGCACTCTTCAGTTGTTTCAACCACTTTTTTACAGACTCGGGACATCTTTGTAAATATTTGTCTGGATGATTTTTCACTTCTGGGAAATACGTCCCACAGTCTTCTAAAAAATTAAAACATAATTATGTATTATCCAATCCTGCTCACAAACCACTTAATCCACACAACAAATATCCTTTTATGTGCAAACAGCACGATTTTAAAAAGGCGAAGCAAAGTTGAAAATTTTCCCTGGGTTGTAACTCAATATAAACCAAAAAACCAATCAAACCAAGAGGATACACTGTAGCAGAAATAAGTTTGTATGACTTTTCTCTTTTATTATGGAATTTTCAAAGTTATTTTGTTTGATGTTCTTTTGCTCATAAGAGTAAATAATACATAAATCACAAATTATAGTCTTTCACAGCAAAGAATTACTTCCTGTTGCCTTTGCTCAATTTTTGGATACTCAATTTGTGATTTTAAAATGAATTTAATGTATAGAAAATGGTAAGGACCTGAAATTCCCAAGAACATCTGTTCAGTTACTTCTGATGCTTTAGGTTAGCATTGTCTGATAAATAACATCCATTTTAATATTTTTGCATTTTTCACAAGTAGCACTTTATCTATGAAAGGCTGATAAAACAAACTGGCAAAGACTCACAGGTATACGTGGAATACTAGGAACAGATGCAAAAAACCCCCCCGATTCCAATTCCAGCTTCAATAATGCTCTTTTTGCCTAATATAACAGCAATAGAATTTTGCAAATACACTCGGAATGTAAAATTTTAAAAAGTGTGCAATAACACTAAATTGGCAGTAAAAGTTACCTATTCATTAAAGTCACCAATAAATATTTACCTTGTTATAACCCATAGCTGCTTTACCAAGATGTCAAATTCACATTAAACTTACCTTTTTTTATCATTCCTATGATCTAAGACTACGTATTTCCTCTGTGCTCAAACCCTCTATAACCAAAAATGTCAAGCTAGTTAAAGGTCTAAAACCAAATATAATAATTGTAGAGACAGAAATGATACCAAGTATTTGGCTCTCAGTCTGTGTGTGTTATAGTATAATGAACATCATCATAGAAGATTATTTTTCTTCCAGCATTTGTTCTATATGCAACTGTCTGTGGTCAACTTTGCTGAATGATTTAATAAATCCCAGACATTACTTAGCCTTCTGGTATGTGAGTAATGCTATTCTCTAGTTTGAAAAAATAAGATTTAAACCACTTGAACTTTAGCTATTTAATGAAAGAGAACATGTATGTTTGAAACAGTAGTATCAAATTAAGACTGAAAGATGCTGGGTGCTAAACATAACACTATTTCATAAATTACACATTCAAATGTCTACAGATGCCAGGAGAAAAGTCTCCCAAAAKAAGTTTTGAATTGACTGTTATCACTGCAACTAGACAGGAGGCAAAAATGTCTTACTCTGTACTGTGACTTGACAGATTTCTTCCCAAAAGCTACAGAGTGGACTACTATATCTGAGGAAAGTCTCTCAAATAAAATCTCCCAACTCATAACCAGGTCACTATTCCAGTTCTTCACAGTATTTAGGTCAGGCTGTGTAACAGCCTGTACCAGGGGAATATGAGCCTGTTCCTGCAGCCATCATTATGGGATGCCATGACATTTGCCTTGAGAGCTAGYCAAGACCAATGATTTTTTTGATTAAATGAAGCAGATTTACAAAAGCAGATTTCCTGTAGTGTTTCCCCCCCCTCTTTCCTGGGGCATCAATATTGTTTGGGATGAGCAGTATCGTTTTTCAGAGCAGAAGCTGCATTATTTTTTTCAATATTATCATTATTTATCACTATTATCATAGCATATCTCATATGCTATGCTATGACAATTTTTCTTCTTTGTTGTTTTGGAAAACACACAACATCACATGAAAATGAAGGGGACACAAACAAAGCAGGCTTGGCATTAGCTCCCACAGGTTCAAACAATTCTAAGGAAGATGGCAAAGTCCATTGATATATACAGTGATGTATCACTCTTTTTACCCTAAGGTTTTATATGAACTTCACTGTTGGACACTCTTTTTCCTTCCTTATCAAATGCCTCCCACCCTTTGTTGATAATTCCTTCATGTGCAACTAATTTAAAGACTGAGTAAATTTAATCAACACTGTCGTCTTCRTCCATACTCTGTGCAGTATCTGCTATGTGAGAAATCTTTGATATATGGCCTTTGAGTTACATCTGTATTGGAAAAGGTCAACAACTCTGGATTCAACATATGAGCTGAAAGAGAGTTTTATTCTAGTTTTCTATCCAGACCCTGAAGCCCWACTGTTAATTGCAGACAAGCAATGACTCAGTTCTTGATGCTGGGATCTGAAGTTTGCCTCTGGGCTGCTTGCCATATCAGGCAGAGATACCTTAGAAGAACCCTCATTAAAGCATACTCTACTGTAATTAGGCCGACATGGCCCGGGAAAGTAGAGTTTAACTTAATTCCTAACATACTATTGCATCTGGTGAAGACAGTTTGGTCGAATATATACTCACACCTCTAAAGGAGTTTAACCACCAAAGCTTGCAAGATCTTATTGAGAGCCAAATAGAATAAAAGCTGAAAACCTTGCTCATTATCCTACGCCAAGAGCCAGTTTTGAGAAGGACAGCAGAGCCACAGGCACCTTGTTGGCAAAAAGAGTTGTGGAAGTTTTAACATGGGATGGAGAAATAGCATCATGTCAAGCCTTCACAAGCAAATGGAATGATTTSACAGTGAGAAATGAAGCATTTTTTCCAAGGGTATATACTACCACTATGCCATATGCTGCACTTTTGTTTTTCTGAAGCAGGAAAACCATAAAAATAGTAAGAAAACTCTATCGAGCAAAGAGTCAGTGAGAAATCAGAAAAGAACTAATTTTATCAGAGCCAACAGAGGAAAGGAGAAAGTGAGTTAACAGTAATAAAAGTGATTTTATGCAACTGTCACACAGCTCTGTTCTTGAAAAACAAAAAAGTAATTCCTCAGACAAACAGCATTCTTGAGAAATAAGAAATGTCTCTAGCCTGCAGCACCTTCCTGATAATGCTTATGGACCGTCCAAGTTMCAAAATACTCTTAAAAGTGGAACTATAAGCATACTTTAGAGAAGCTTTCTTGGTCCACAAATTCACTGTATCAAAATTGGGGACTTGTGGTCGCCACCAGATCTACAACTGACAATTTGCTATCTGTACACTGCCTAAAATAAAATCTCTACATTTTTATCTCTCTGTTTTATGAGTATCACTTAACATACGGCTATACAGACATTGACATGTATTAATGTGTACCCACAAATCAGTGAAAACAAAACAACAATAACAAAATGAATGTTCCAACTTTCACCTTGAATGTCTGTCTCTATTGTTTTCAGTTATCTGCTTGCATGCCAAAGCCTACACTAGTAACCTCTGAAAGTGTGAACACTTTCTCAAAATACAAGAAAGCATTTCATAAAAAAAATGGAAACAAGAAGACCATGACAATCAACATAACAATCAACATATTTACCCCCTGTGATTGTATGAGAAAACTTAATTCAATGATATGGAGCAGGAAAACGAATGTCTAAGCATTTCATGCACAACTTTGTAATTTATTACATGTATGTTGCCATGGAGCAAATGCAGTTCTTCAATTTCCATTCTTGTTACTAAACAACCTGGAGTTTATCTAAAATCTCTGAAATACAGCCTCCTATAGCAAATTAGCAACTAGCCTCTGTAGGGATTTATAACCACCTTCCAAACACACTTTCAAAAGAAATAACTGCCTTTGCAGTCCATTAAGTATCCTTTCAGAAAAATATATCTCCTTTTTAAGCAGAAGATAGAAATATAAGCAATTAAAATGAGTTGTCTAGAACTGTCACATATTAAAGTCCTGCCAGAGCCTCTTATCAGATCTACGTCCTATTGTAGTTTCAAAGCAATATAATTTCCTCTATGTATATGTATCAGAGGTTCCCTTAGTGTCYAGTTTGGGGTTTGTTTTTTCTTGTCTCATCTGACATTGTAATTTGATCAAGATGTTCTTTGCATCATCTTGCCTTACAGTTTAATTGCTTGTAATACAGCTGTGATAGCAAGTGTGACGGGAATTATGTATAGCTGGAAATGCAGAATCCCCAGACCAAACTCAGAAAGAGCCTGTACAATGCTTGCCATGAGTGGCAGAAGTCCTCCAGMACAGACAATAACCCAGTCTTTAATCAAACCACCCTCCTCTACTACAGTTGCAAAATTACTTTATTGAAGTATGCAGTTTGATGTTCTAATATAATAACTCTATTTGGGGAAAAAATAATTGTGTATTTCTCTTGTGCTTTTTATTACACCACTTCTCTTTCGCAGGGTCAGTTTACACTCCACTGGCTCTGGACTCCTTTGGACTCAATGTCTGTAAATCCGCACTGCCAGGACACTGCAGTTTTCATCCCTTAACTGTTACTTGGATTATAAAAAAGGCAAGTGTTCAAGAGGCATGTTTCTGGCAAGGTTTCAGTCTAGAACAAAAACACGGGAACACTGTGTTTTTCAGGATTGTCACTGCTTCTAAGGGGCACCTACTTGATTGAATTAAAAAGAATTTATCCACTATTTATACAATTTAGCTAAGCAGAGAGGTATGAGGCTAAAAAAATCCCTAGAATTCAGCCAAGAAAAATAAACTTTCAGTTGCCAATTTGTTGCTTGTACTTAGTGTCTTTACAATGAAAGCAGTATTTGGGAATGTGACTTTTCTCACTTTTAAATTCAAAGGCAATTTGATAGCTTAGCTATCAATACCCGTAACAGATTCTCTGCAGCTCTGAAGCGAGGAAGAACTTACACCTCTTCCCTAATTTTTGTCTGAATGCAGGCTTGTAGGTAACAATTATTAATTTGATAAACAGAGTAGAGTGTTTCTATCAATGATGATGCAGACAACTATATTCATTGTACATTGCTTCCCATTGTGGTCTTACAGCACTTCAGGTTTTTAGAGTGAACAGAGACACACTTCTTTGACCATTACTGCTGGCTTCTTCTCTCGTCTAAATAAACATATCCAACAACTAACATGAGCATTCAACAGAAACACAAGAAAAATACCTTCATTACAGAAGATTTTGCAAAAGAATTTACATTTCATCTACTGAAAACAAGTAGAGGAGAAAGGGGGTGATGGTTAAAATTATGTTAGACAAGTCATCTTTCATTTCCTTTCATTTAAGCTCAAGTGTGTATTCTAGTAGGAGCAGGCAGAAGCAAAATGAGAGACAGAGGGAAGGAAATGTTAACATAAAGCAAGATAAGAAAGCAGAGTGAAGCATGAAGCAGGGATGACTGGGCAAAATATGGTTACATTCTGGAGGCATGGCTTCAGGCAGATATCAGGAACAGGGAGCAGCAGGAAGAGATAAATCATCCCTCTCCTTCCCCCAGGAGATAAAGATGTTTAAAAACAGAGTAAAAGGATGAGAGTCCAGGAAGATACGAGGTTAGGAAGAGGCAAATATCGTAAGAGCAAAAAAGAAGTGTGACAGATGTAAAATATTCTGTATTTTTATGTTCTCTGTGATTGTCTCAATTCCTTACCTAAGACTGTGCTGTCTCTTAACAGACCAAAGGCTTAAGGATACTGGTCCGGCTCAGGCAGAAAGAATACTAGCTATTTGCACCTCTTAGTTAACTAGGACCAGACATGAAAAGAGGATACTGAGTTTGGAGACAACGGAGATGTTAGTATTATGGTACCAAATCTTTCATTTGCACCTGAGAAAAAGAGAGAAGCAACATTTCTGGGTGAAGAGAAGGGAAGAAAAGGAGTATGGGTRGGTTGGCCAGTGGAGACCAGGAATTCAGAATGACACCTCGGTGAGTCACTGCCCATCATGAGGCTGAACTTGGCAGTATGATGAACCTCTGCTTGTCGAAGCTAATAATTAGCTTGTGTGCCCGGATATATGAGTGGCTGCCTACAAAGCACAGTATCTTTCAAACTACTCTTGGATGTGCAAGTGGGACAGAATGGGAAAGAAAAGGGAAAAAATGACAGAAATCAGACAGAAGAGAGTAACTGGGTAATACAAAGAGAAATGAAAAATAGATCAGTATTAAGACTAAATTTTATTCTATTAATAATTCATACCCATAGATAACAAACATGTATCAGTTTGTCAAATCAAATTAAAGAGAAAACTTTTCCTCCTATGTTCTCAGAAAAGTAAGGATTTTTATGATGACAAAGTAGACACTTTGAATSTGGCACTGCAGTTTTGAGCAAATCACATACTACTAATGGATGTACAGGATCTGATCCTCCATTTGCCTCTTTTACCTGTGTATCTGTTAAAGAAAATGTTTACAGCTCATGTAACATTAACCTTCGCAATATTTTTAGCAACATTCAGCTCTGATCAGCCAGAAATAGATCTTATTTTCAAAAATAATAAAACTATTTTCCAGTGGTGACAACTCTGCATTCACCTTAATTAATTTCAAGGGGGTGACTATAAGGTAAGGATCCGTGGTAGGCTAGCGAAAACACGACTACTTGGATTAAYAGCAACTGCAGGGCTATATAAATATTTAACATACTGAACGAAACACTTCAGCAGAACACACACAAAACATCACCTCTGCAAATATTTAATGGGTCACTTCCTCTTCTGCTCGTTTTCTACTCCTGTGGCCTACAAGAAGCTTACTGTAAAAATTAAAATGCTTTGGTAGCTAAAGATAGGTCTCAAACTAAAAGGAGGCTGAACAACTAGAAATTATTCTAAGGAAGCCAAGAGCAGCTGTTGTTTCTTCTGGTCTGATATAACGAGGGAGGAACCACCATGCTCCCTCCCACCCTCGCATTTCCGAGGTGAGATTCCTGTGGCAAAGGCTGTCAGGAACAGCACAGGACCTTCAGCTGTATTCAAATGGAAGTCATAATGTCAAAATTAGAGGCTATTGCTGCTCTGCCATCTCTTAGCTGAACATTACCCTCCACACTGCTATCTGTGCTTCATAGTGGACCAAAGACCTACGATGGCCAGCCCAGAACCTCAAGGCTGCAGGTTTCAGGGCTGGCCCTAACCAAAGTCAGCTTCAAGGTGAGGCTGTATCTTTTCTTGAAAACATAACTTGTCAACTACTTTTTCCCAAAAGCCTTTCAAGCAAGCTTAAAATCTACCATTTCCTGACACACACACGCACACACACACACACATCTGAAAGAACCCCATTCAATCTGCTCCTGATCTTCACCATCTTGCTTCCTAGTCCTGCCTCATCTGCCATCGTATCAGCAGAGTCCTGGTTGCAGAACGGTCAAGGCTCCTAGGAGTGCAATGCCACAGCCAGATGCTTGCATGTTTTTTTGCACGTAGAGTTATTCRTGCTTCTTGTTGAAGTCCATGGACACTGGAAGAGAAAGCCAGGCTATTTTCATATGTTATCTGTTCTTATTGGCATTCCCAAATGGCTGTGACCAGCCCAGACCACTTCTCCCTTGCTGGTGCAACTGCTCCCACTGCCAGAGTTAGCCCCAGTCTGCAGTCCTTGCCCTGTCTCATCCCATRTTTGCAGATCCCTTCCTTTAGTAAAAGGTAACACCACAAATTAAAAAAAGTCATGAGAAGCACATGGTATGTGGCAAAGTTTGCAGCCTGACTTCATGAGGACTGCTAACACATGACATTTGTTAGGAAGGTGTCTAGATGTGGGTAGTTTGAATGACCTTCCATAGTTTTGTATACACAAAACTTGGAAACAGCATTTCTTTCTTTCCTTGTTTTTTCTTTTCCTTCTGGTTTTATGTTAATATTTACATCAACATAGCAATGTTTCCACAGTACACTACAAAGCAGGAAGGATGTACTTTGGAGGTAGGACAGGATCTGCTTCTACATTTTAGAGGAAACTATTTCTTTCTCAAAATAATTCACTTCCTTGCTTTACATTRCCATGCTAGTTTGCAGTGTTACAGACCAGATTTATCAAACTGTATGAGATCAATTAATTTGTGATGACACTCTTGCAACCCACAGGCTGAGCACTAAACCCATGCAGACGTAATTACCATTTGTTGGACAAACATATTCAGTTAAACCAGTCTGATTCACCAGAACTTCATAATCCCTACTGCAATGTGTGAACATCTAAAGTGAATATTTTGCAGGTGGCAAAATCTGGTTTGTTGTATGGTCAAGAGTGTCTTCCTATAGGATTCATGCAACACGCTTACTTACACTTAGAAGCAAAAGACAGAAACGTGACATAGTGATCACTCAAAGCAACAAATCCACATTTTTTCCTCCTGTTAAAGATTTACATGGATCCTTTGTTACATAAGTATTGCCATGGTGTTAATATTTATAGGGAGACAACCTATCAGCGGGAAATTATCACAAATATTCTGGAAATCTCATCGTCGCCTATACTTAGATTGCTGAAGCTGCCGATCTTTATACATTAATTTGTCATCCAAGCTTCTCTTTGCCACAGAAGTATATTTGAGATTATTCTTCTATATACATTGTAACTATTTGCACTGAACACCTTCTTTCCCAACAAACTTTGCATACTTAAATRCCTGTTAAACTCTACCTGGGGTCAACTCGCACACTTTTAAAATACATCCCCTGGTAAACACATCATAAAAAACTGCAAAACAATTTAGGACAGAAAGAGGAAATTGTTTTGTTCAACTGAATACAGCTAAGAAGGTGGGAAAGGGGATCTGTTCAGGATTGMTGCTGTAGTCTAAAAGAAATGCTGGCACCTAATTTCACAGGAAGTCAAATATTAAGAGTACATTTTTATTTATACATCTGATGAGGCTTACTTGAGTCCATTAGCTTGCATGAAACATGCTGYTATGTTTGGTGTGGAAATGAAATGCATAATGAAGATATAAAATACAGTCCCTAAATAGTTTATAATGACACCCAGACTACAGGTTGCTGATGAACTAGAAGTCCTACACAGCTGTACTGCTCCACCTAGAAGCCATTACAGATAATCCCCTTTTCTGCAGATCTCAAATTAAAATAGCTCTGGGGAGGAACTGAAACTCTTTTTGAAGCTTTGAATGCACCAGCTACTTTGAGGCACTTGTTGCAGTAAGAATGAAGTTAACGTTCTCAGAAATATTTTTAATGGAAGCAGTAGCATCATGTCCCTCTTATATATGCACATGTACATACTAACAGACATACACATACAAAGATATCTGTATATATGTATACACATTGTAAAAACATATTTTTTCTTAAAACAAGAAATAATCTTTTTCTGTGTCCCAAGGAACTGTGCACTGACATTAACAAATGGCGTTAATTCCAACCTCTGGGTATACAGTTGCAAACTTTCCAAGTGGGTACAGATGGACCAAGAGCTGTATATAGACTCCAGTTTTGCTTGCTACTTAACATTCCTGTACAGATGCCACATCCACACTTCAACAACAACTTGATGGGCAATGGGAAACTGTAAGCAACAAGCACCACAAGAAYGGGGTAGGGGGAAGAACTATGTGTAAAATGAGGTATTGTATCAGAAAAACATATCAGAAAATAAAAGACGATACAGAAGAGTATGACAATAAGGGAGATTTGTAACAACCTATTCACCTTTCATCTTTATGATTAACCTGTATATCCAGAAAATTCAAGTTACGAGTCATGTGTGCTTTCTGTGACCTTGTGATTTTTCTAACTTACAGGTAGTGTTCAATAATAACTACTTCTACTGTAGGTGATGTACCACCTTCTGTTAAGTGTATTGTCATATTTTATTATCTATAACAAAAGTCTTACTCTTCTTGCCTGGGATCTCACACTAGCTCTCCTGTTAACACAGCTCTCAAATCACATATATACCAAGTACTTTTCATAGTTCTGAACTCTAGAGCTTCATAAACCAGTTCCTGGATGAGACTGCAGAAGTGTATTTCCAGTCCCCATGTATTAAAAAAATATTAAGAGGAAGATGTACCAAGAAGGGCCATCAGGATAAGACCCAAAGAGCTTAAATGACAAGAAGAGAGTCAGGTTACATTTAGACACTGCAGTGAGACACAGTATAAAGGCATTCATTTATCTCTAAGAAGCCAGCACAGTTGGAGGAAACAAAACCTACATGTATGCATATTTGATTGCCACAATAAATAGTTCAGCCATACGGTGCTGGAAAGAGAGAGAGCAACTTCCCTGCCTGGGAAGGCATCCTTCCAGCTGGTGTTTCTCCGGTACAACGTGCGGGTGGTGCCATCTAGCGAGCAAGGATCCCGCTCCCGGGAACCCCGCTCCCGCAGCCCCGCTCCCCAGGACCCCGCTCCCGGGAACCCCGCTCCCGCAGCCCCGCTCCCCGGGAGCCCGCTCCCGGGAACCCCGCTCCCG
>JASVER010000001.1:23694712-23998463 GCA_030449065.1 Oceanodroma leucorhoa | reverse complement strand
GGTGGTGCCATCTAGCGAGCAAGGATCCCGCTCCCGGGAACCCCGCTCCCGCAGCCCCGCTCCCCGGGAGCCCGCTCCCGGGAACCCCGCTCCCGGGAACCCTGCTCCCGCAGCCCCGCTCCCCAGGAGTCCGCTCCCGGGAACCCCGCTCCCGCAGCCCCGCTCCCCAGGAGCCCGCTCCCGGGAACCCCGCTCCCCGCAGCCCCGCGGGAGCGCGGCCCCGCCGGCATCGTCACCCCCAGGGCCCCGGCGGGCACCGCGGAAGAGGAGGAGGAAAAAGAGGAGGAGRAGGAGGAGGAGGAGGAGAAGGAGGAGGAAGAGGATGCCCTCGGGTGGGGAGCTGCACCCTCACCCCGAAGCACTGCAGCCTCCCTGTTATCAAGAACCATCAAAACATGGGTGTCGGGAGGACAAATCCCTGCTATTTCCCGGGCTGTTCATTTTTTCTGATAATTTTTTCTTTTTCTCTATTTATTGGCCTCTGTGAAGGCAGAAGGGCCTTGGGAAATCCCCTACAGTTTTTAGATAAAACTTTTAAAAGACAGAACTGAAAAGAGCMGTTCCACAGAAATGACCCCAAATGGCAACGATCCGCAAACAGCAACCATCAGAGGTCAGGGGGAAGGCTTAATCGGAAAGACCGGGTGATTTAACAGCTTAAAAGATAAATCAGAGAGAGAAATACTAACAGTCTTCAAACATGTAGAAAGCTCCTGCTTGGGGGAAAAAAAGAAAAAGGCATAATCTGTTCCCTGAGACCAAGGTCAGCAAGTCAAGAAGCAGTGAACTTACGCTTCTGCAAGTCTAGATTAGAAATTGTAAGAACGTTTCTAATTTTAAGGGTATTGATGCACTGGAAAAGCTGCCTAGGAGGTTGTACAATCTTCGTTAGTGCAGGTCTTTAAAAAGAGGCTGGACAATTATCTGTTAGGAAGGGAACATCTAACCCATCTCTGGTAGTGGTGGGGTAAGTGCAAGGTATCTTCTGTAGATCCTTAAAGTACTATGATTACATTATTACAGATGAATTACACCCCCATCCCCACCCATTGCTTTATTTATCCACCTCACCTATGGATAATGATGCCTATGATCATGTCAGAAACAAAATTGGCTTGTAGACAGTAAAAGGAATGAATTCAGCAAGGAGCAGCAGCACAGCTTTTGACTTCTTGCTATTAATAACACAGTTTTTGCCAACCTGAACAATACACAAACTAGAGGTCCACACTGACAACTTCATCAAAAAAGAGAGAGACATAGACTGCTGACTTCATGCTACTTTCATTGCAGACCATCCCTCTCCCATTTGTACCAGCAAACATGCCATAGGAAGGCTGAGAGGAACATTCAATTTCTAATGCCATTCTTTTGAGCACGAAGACTYGTTTATTCTTATTATAGCGCTATCAGCTCGACAACAAAGAAAACAAAGCTGCTTTCTAGAAATTTAATAAGTTGTAAAGTGTCTATGAAAAATGTTTTAAAAATTGCAAAACTAAATTAACTGTTTTTGCGCAAAGCCTGTGTGTTGAGTTCATCACTCTCTCAGGGAGAATGGAAAAGAAGAAATTTTTTCAAATTATACCTACAGCGCTGTTGGAAAGGTCCTTGCTGGTCAGTCTGCCTACAAGGAGTTTAGAGCCCAGGGAAATGCGTATTTAAAAGTTATGAAAAAAAAAACTTCCAAGTGCTCTATTTGTGATTCTGCATTCTTTTATCTCCTGGTTTGAATCTTCATCTGTTTTAACATTATCCAAAGAAGGGCAAACATGAAAAGTAAACTTGTAAATATCACTTAATGTAAAATAGATCCCAAATGAACGGTGGCTAGCCCAGATTAATTCTAGGAGTGAGCATCAGGAGAAAAAAGGGTTTTGTAAGCAGAATTGTGCAGGAAACAATTATTTTTAGCTCATGAATTTCTCTGGGATTCCAGATCTTCCTCCATCCTGCATCAGGATTAAACAGAAGCCCTTAAAAAAAAGAAAAAGAAATAAGGGAAAAACATGGACCAGCACTCGCTTACTGCGCACAAGTCCATTTTGCAAGCCAGGCAGAAGTACTGTCTCTGCCTTGCTGGAACACGGTTCCAGTCGACTGAATCCTGGTGCTGACGTGATTTTGTTTTTGTGCTTTAATCTCACTTATCTGACCCTCTCCACTTCATATGGCAACAGGGACTCAAACTTTACAATACCCCTCTGCGTGTGGGTGTCCTAATCATCAAACCTGGAATTAGTCTCTGGCTCTGTATTTTAAGCTCATCCTTTGGAAATCTCAGTTAGTTAGTCCAAAATTACAATGTAAATCTGGCAGAAAAGGAATGACGTGAACACAGGCCCTCTTACATGCCACATAAATGTCTGACTAAGGATACCTGCTATGCTTGATCTCTCCTTTTTCTCATTCTGATCAGACATTAATTAACTGTTAATGCAAGATCGTGTACTCTCACGGCCAGTTCCACTGCCATTTTCTTGTAAGAAATACCTCAACTTTTTGTCAGATTTTGTTTCTATGAAGGAGTTGCAGAGATGCTAGTATGGGCAATTCAAGTTGATCTCAATCTAGCATACAAGCTTGAAGAAATTTGCATGTTAAAGCAGCTGTATTTACAATCAGGACAGCGAAGTCCAAACTTTTTTGAAGATACATTTGGATACACGTCCTGGTGTGCTCTGGCTTTAAAAGAGACCTCTTGCGGCAAGCAGATGCTAACATACTCTGTATAGGTTGTATGTATTTGGACAGATCACTTAGCCATTTCAAGTCGTCTCTAGGCTCTATCAGGTGAGAACTCTTGGCTTTCTGAGGCCATTTTTGTATGGTTGTCTGCAGCTACTAGCAGGAAATGCTGGAAATTTAAGGCAATTTATATATTTGATAAAAATATTTACATGACTACAGACTATCTCTTACAGCACTGTTGAAATGCTATTGCTGTTTCTGGTGATGCAAACTTTACACGGCTCAATCTCTCAGGTCTACTGAAGTCATATAATAGCTTTTTATTGAGCATAATATTTGAAAAAACATTTCTTTATTCCTCTGTAACTGATCTGCTTGCAGTTCATCAACTACAACAGTCTAGAATACATCCATTTTACTGTTGGAAATGATTCTCTCTCTTGCTAGCCAGCAGTCCAAACCTGCTTACATCAAAATCCCCTATTACAAAGGATGTGGACTAAGGTACATATTTTGAAAATACCTATATTAATTGCAGAGCTATAAAACTACTAAGAAATGCATGGTGTCCCCTGATCAGCAAACAACAGCTGGCTGATCTCAGGACTCTCTCCTCTACACGGTGACAGTGCCGTAAAGCTCAGGGCTCATTTCTGCCTCGTCTTGCGCTGATGAGAAGGAGCCTCTGCCTTACTCACATCCTCGGGCAGCAGCCAGGAGCAATGCCAGTATTACAGTGCCCCAAACTCCAGGACTAACAGCAGAGGCCCGGGGATGTGGCTGAGCCCCTGCCCCGCTGTGCAGTGGCTGGCAGCCTGGCAGGGGGTGGCTGCGAATCCACACCGCTCACTACAGCAGTGAGGACTCCTTGGCATCCTCCTGCTATTCTCCTGGGTGGGTGGGCTGTGGAGCAGGAGGGTTTTTGTGGACCTCCAATCCACCACCAACCACCCTGCTCCAGTTCTCTTCCTCTCCTGCTACACCCTCAATTAAACACTTCCTTGATGAGAAAAAACAGAAGGCAAGAGCCTGGTTACCACTCAAACCCTCACTAGGCTGCAAGGAAGAAAGTCCTGGAATTCAAATCCCGCTTACATGGTGCTATGCCAAACAGGTCAGAGTATTTATGAAAAGAAAAACTGCATGAACAATTCATATTTTTAAGTATGGTACATTTAAAATGTTTGTAGAGGCAGCTTCTACAGACCAACAAAACTCTACCCTGAATATTTATGAAGAAACCAGATGCCACACAAACAGCTCTTTTGTTTTCCAGGCTGCAAGGACTCATTATTAAGTCCCAAGAAAACAGACACATAAGGAGTCCCGCTTCAGCTTTAGGCTTTAAATTACCATTCATGCCAAAGGCAATGACATATACAGCATGTTTGCATGTAGCTCTATGCATTCTGCAATAATGAGACTTATGGGCTTTCTTTTATTACCTCCTTTCTACTACAAGATAGGAACTGAGTATGGAAAAATGTATCTATAATTAATGCTGGTCTCAGACTGTTTATAGTAATATAGGACACAAAGTAGAGCTCTCTATTTTTATCATTAAAACGCCTCTATCAGGATCAATCTTAAATTGTATTAGCAATAGTAGCTACATCACAATTGCTTTTTAAGGAATTTCCCTGCTGTATAAGGACTCAAGGTAAGCAAAAAGAAACAGAAGTAGAAATAAGGTTTTCTTTTTCTTTTTTAAATGGAAGTCGTCCGGCATCAGAAACCATTTGAGTATCAAAGACAACTCTGTCTGATAACACTATACCAGATATACTCATATGCAGATCTTTCAGGAATTTGCCCATATCTGTATTCACTGGTAAAGGCTGCTATAAAACAAAATCTCTATGTGCACATATTACATATGTGAGTGTAAGATGTATTTGTACAGAGAGATAAATATACTTCTATGGAAAATGCCATTATACCATTGTAATTACAAATTTATGGGCTAGTGAATAGAATAAATCAGTAACTGTACTTAAAGACATTTTAAATTTTCAGGTCTGTGTATACATAAAGACTTCAAGAATCTTTAGAGAAAGGACTGTAATTTCTTATGTGCTTATATAATTGTTAGACTTTTGGATTACTTATGGCTTTTCCACATGTAAAATTTCTAAAAATTGTATTTTTAGCACTAATGCAAAAAGGCAAACAGAATACAGTAACATCAAAAATTATGTAGGACAAACTTGGAGACAAAAATATCTTTAGCTGTAAACAGAGATAATTTTCTTATAGAAGTTCAGCTGCAGGAAATTCCAAGTCTCTGTAGGCAACAAAGAGCTAAAGTAATGGAAGGCACGGAAGGCATGGAAGCACACCCGTGTAAGAACATATGAAATCCATTCAAGAACATCCTGCCATGAGATGGACAGCTTAGTACAGACAGAGTCAGACCAGTAGATAAAATAACAATTTTGGAATGCCATAAATACATTAGAAAACCAAAAAGAGTAACCAGATGACCTTTAACGGTCCCTTCCAACCCAAACCATTCTATGGTTCTATGAAATTGTGTGGTGCTTCAGTAGTATAAATTACCCAATTGCCAAAGCTGCATGTATAAGTTGCAATCATAGTATTTATGTGATAATATGTAATCTTTGAGATTACTGCTTATAGAAATGTATTTTTTGTGAAATGTGGGCATATGCTTGCCCATTCTCTTATATGAAAAAGTATAAAAAAATATAAAAAATTGGTTTTGGATTTCTCTTTTTACCTTCATACTCTTCCCATGGTTATACAGCCAAAGTCTCTGTGATAGTAAAAGGTGATGCTGGTTTTCTCTGAAAATTCAGAACTTTTGGCCTACAGTTTATGTCAGTATCCCAGGATAAGCCAGGGAATCCAATTTAATGCTGTTAGTGTTTATTCCTTTCACTCATTGCATGCAAGAAATAAGGTCTCTAATAAATCAAAGATGCAGGTGGGTTTGCCAGTAGTATGCTTTCTGTATTAACATAATTGAATATAAGGTGCCAAAGTGAGGGTGGACACACAATGCCTGCATCCAGCTATTACAAATTAAACCTGCCTTTCACAGAAATTCAAACTGTGGTAATACAATTTTACTGCTGTATTGAATGACTAAGCGTACAATAAAAACTACACTAGAAAGTAAAACAGAGGAACTTACAAAACAGCAATTACATGATAGTCAAGTGGAAAAATACGTGATAGTCTAGAAGAATGAAATATATCCTCGTAAGTGAGAACAACTGAAATCCATCCAAGAATAGTCTGCTGTGGACAGTTTTGGTACAGGCAAGACTGGAACCACAGTCAATATTTAGGTAAACTGCAATATGACTGGAAAGGTGCCTTAATGTGGTAGCTATTCAGACGCCAAAGATGAAAGCCCAGTGTGTGATTATAGCTTGACTGGTTGCTGTTCATGAAATCAGTAATGTGGCTGCATTTATAGACTAGCACCATTCATTTACAGAAATGCATTGTTAGAAAGTATAAGGACAGTATCACATGGTGTTATGAATGGAAAAATACAGAAAGGTGGTAATACAAATTTTCTTGGAATTTTTATTTAACCTCATGCTCTTTCATGATTGGCTTACCACGATCATTGTGGTAATAGAAGTCTTTCTTGGTTTATCCTGGATCTATGCTTGCATTCTTGCATAAATATTTTTGCCCAAAGAGTGGGAGTGCTATATAGGAACAAAAGGTATCATGCCATAGGCTGTCTAAACAACTTCTATCTGATTCTTTCTAGCTTTATACACTTTGGTATGTGTGTAGCTGTTGGTACTTGACCATAGCTGTGTGTACTATTAAGAGATATTTTATAGATTGATAGAAGCATGCCTCTTAAGGATTTGTTCATATTCCCATGACACTATTCACACTGACTTCAATGGGATAAGGGTCTTAAAGGATTTTATTCTCCTAAATATGGTAAGAGACTGAGCATCAGTTACTGAAATTTTATACACTTAAAAGACACACGTTGATTTTGCTCCTACTCCTGCTCTCATTTTAATTTCTGTGTTGCAGATGATTGCAAGTGATCAAACAAGCAAATCTAAGCAGTTGCCATCTGGCAGCTGAGAACTTGTACCTGCACACCTGCCTCCTTTTCTCCCTCGTTTAGACTAACGTTTTACTTCACCCTGGGGACAGGTTTAATGTGTGCATATTCAATCAGTCTCTCCATCTCACCTGGCAGGCAGTAACTTTTTATGCCATTTGCAAGCCCAGGAACATGCCCCATGTAAAATGCCAATCTAAAAACACCTTTCACAGTGCTCATCTGGGAAGTTTAAACTCTTCCTTTCCAGCTTCTTTAAAATGTCCTTTATGTAATCCAAACAAAACGGACACAGAGATGGTTGCAGGAGTCCAAGACCAGGAAGAGTACTCTGGCTTATTAAGCGCAGAGAACTAAATCAAACAGGTGACAGTATTTCCCCACAGTGCAGTAAGAAGTTTGTCTGAGTGACTTACAATCTTAGGCACGCAAGAAACGTTTCAGTTGTTTCATACAAAGTTCGTCTACACAATATGTGTCTCATATGTTACTCAGTCAATCTTATGTGAGTTCTAAGCACGTACCCAAATTATAATGTAGTAGAACTACATCACTCCAAATAAAAAAACAGAAAAGAAAATTGGCTTATTCCAAGTTTTCTATGATGTTAAGGTGGAGATTTTTTTTTCCCAAATAATGCCATAATATGAAATATCAAGTTCTTGTGTAGTAGGTGAGAACTGAAGGACCATAACGTGTCTTACACTGATCAACTGAAGCAGGAGTTCAATTTTACAGAAACTGTTTGTTCAAATTCAAGAGAAATTTCAACTTGGTTGTTTACCAATAACGCTTTTAGTAAGGACACCTTTCTGATCTCAGTGAGAGAGCAATTAAAGTATGTAATAATCCACTAAAATTGATACAAGAGAAATATTTCTGATAGTTGCGAGGGAGCTTGTAATATCTCTGTCATTATCTTTAATCTGCCTTTCCTAGGCATCAGTGAACCTCCTGCTTTTTCAAGTATTTTCTATCACCTCCATTGTTGTCCACACGACTTTTTCATGATGGCCTCATCCTGATCCTTCAAGGGGTAAAACGGATTTGTAATATCAATTTCACTGGGAGTAGGATTAAACCCTTGAAATACCTCATGTCAGATAGATACAGAAAGTTGCCTTCTCTCCAAAATTCGGTATTCTTAAATATAATTCCAGTTCAATATCAAGGATAATTTATGTTCCCAAAATAGGTTTTCTAGAAATATTCTGGGAACAATTTAAATTAGAAGCATGCTTACATGCCATTTTTCTTCTAGCTTGACAGATACAAAGTTTTACATTATAAACAAAAACCAGAGACCAAACAACAAGCTATGTTTCTACTTGAAGGTTCCAAAATGAGATTGATGAATTATTTTTCTTTAATTCCATAAGCATAAAACTTGGGAATACAATGAAATAATATAATAAAATGGAAGGATTATTTATAAGGAAGATGGCATTCAGAGTCATATGGGAAGGTATGTGTATTGCTCTTTATATTTACTGCAGTGACACCTGAGCATCTCTATGAAAACACTGACTGAACAAAATCTTATTTCACAATAAGATTTCAATAAAACACGTTTTTTTAAATAATTTTACAAATGTTATAAAGAAAAAATTTCCTCATTACTATGATGTAATTAAATTATAAGCCTGGATTCAACTGTCAGCAAGCACTGGCTCTGCTGAAACACCAGAGGGAGCAAGTTTCACAGAGGAGTGAATGCTTTTCTGGAGACCCTCCCAGCTACTGACTGCGTTTCATCATTTAGTAGGATGCAAAAGAATTTAGTCAAATTACCTGGAATGGCTGAGGATACGCCAGTGAAGCAAAGCCTTTCAACTTCTGAGGAAATATGTAACAAGGAGCCACAAAACAGCAGAAAAAGTGAGGACTTGCTTCATTTGGTCGGCTGTAGGTTTTTACATGCAAAGTTTAAAAATCTTCCGTTACTGATTATGGGGTGAAAAACTAATAGCCTCGCCGTCTTCGTCTAATAAAGATTATTTCGGCACAGACAGGTTTTTAAAAATCGACTCACACTCCTCCTTCACAGCACAAAGTCACAGATTCAGTCGTGAGTCATACCTCCTCTAAAAGAAGATTACAAAAAAGCCATAGAAATGACGGAAGGTAAACCCACCTATGCAATGAACTGAATTACTTGAAAAAAAMCCCATTCTCTTGTGCTCCATTACGGACTAAACCTAGGCAAGGCTCAAAAGAAAAAGCCCCACAAACCAGTTGTCTCTCTGATGATTCACATCTAAAAAACCTAGACCTGAATCAGAAGTGACCTTGCTGCTGAGCCCTAACTGGGAACTGAAACTGTTCAGCTGATCTTAAGGGTTGACCAAGTGAAAATTTATGCCTGCATCTTTAATACTGTTTAAAATTTACAAATGATAAAAATCCTTCTATGTCATTATACTGGGCCCAGATTTGGCCGGAAGACATTGCTACCCACTACATGGTGAGGTCCCAAGGGATTCCCATCATGACTGCTGTCCTGTTGCTGGTGGTGCCCTGCTCCAGAGTGACCTCTAAAGTCAGGAGTAGTCTTCCCATTACCATTAGTGCAATTTCTCCTCACGGAGAATTTTTCAACTTCCTTAACTGTTCAGACTACTGATGGTCATCTGTTTTAGTTTAAAATGCAGCTTTTTCATTTTAATTCCTTTTCCCTCCTGAAATTTAATGCAGATTCTAACCTGCAAGATCTTTTTGCCAAGCCATAATAATTTAATCCCAATCCACATTTAAGAAAAACGGTGTGTCAGGATATGTTCCATTCCCATCAAAAGTAATTTATAGGCACGGAGTAACAAGTTTATATGTAATGCAGAAAACAATCTTTGTTTGCTGGGACTGGGTGGCCAAGAGTTCTTTGCTTGAGTTTGTAGCATCCACAGCAGGGAGATGCAGTTGTTGCTATACAGAAAAGATCAGCTTAATTGAGTGTGTCATATACACGCCCGAAAATTAAAGCTTGATAATATTTTATATAGCCTCTCACGTCTTCTAGTGGCATTTCCCTTAGAAATCCTAACATACGCTGAAAATCTTTCAGRAGTGTCCACACAGCTCACACAAAGAAATGCTCCCCTGGCAGCAGATCACAAGGAAACGGGGCACATCTATCACAGTACTGATACTACGGCTGCAGTGGAAGATGAATGACGTCCATCAGTAACTAACTTGCTTTTTTAGGAAACAACCTCCATCTTTGAAGGCAACCCACTTCTGGGATAATACTGAAACACTGTCTCCATCAAGTACTGTTCTTGCAAGGGTTTTGAGTATAAGGTACTCATTATCAAAGGCATTTCTTTTCTTTGCAGCTTAAGCATGTTTAATTTGCTGTTTGAGAGTAGAATCATTCTACCTAAACAAATCAGGTTCCTCACGTAAAACACACAAATTTTTTTTCGTACCTAAATCTCATCTGGATTAATTAAGGCTGAGAGGCCTCAGAGAGAGAGGCCTCTGGGAGGCTGACGACTTAAAGAGTACATTATGGTTTTTGTTGCTGCGGGTTTTATGCTGAAGAAATATTGCGTATTCCTTTCCATCAACTCATCTGCAGTCGATTAATTAAAAATGTCATACATTACAATTTCTACTTTGAGGACTCCATTTTGCTAGAGAAAATAAAAACAGTAGAACTCCTGCAATGCTCCCCAAAACCTTCTACYTTGCAGATGTTATCATATAAAAAGCCACAGTAGAGACCCCCAAACACATAGCCCTGCACCTGTTAAGAGTTTCATCAGAGCAGCATCAACTAATCAACTGTAACTATCTATCCAAACTTACACATTTAAAAGATAAGGGCCAAAATTACCTTTTTAGAAGAACAAACGTGAGTATTTTTAAGGACACTCAATCATCAACACATATCAAGTCCAATACATGGTAAATTCTCACCTAAAACCAGGCTTGAAGTAATATATACTTTCAAGAATTAAATGGCATCTAATAATGTGGGGTACTGAAATTATATGAATCAGAAGCTAAATAATATATTACAAGAAATCAAATGTTTCACTAAGTGTAGCAGACTTGGACATCTTTGATGATCACAAATTTGTTAAAATCCTCATACCTGTATTATGAAGCTTTAGGTCTAGCTGTTGGCCTGACCCAATAATTAGAAGAAGAATTAGAAAAAAAGTTGTAAATAATACTAATGCTTGATGCTCAACAGATAAAACTTTATATGAGCAATGTATTTAGTGGCTAAGTGTCAAAACCAACCATTAGGGAGTTAGTAGCTCAGTGACTCTAAGGGAAAACACGGTAGTTCTTTTAAAGATATCGCTCCACTGTTGACGACGGTTATGTTGAAATTCTTAAAGAAAGACTGTCCATCTGAATTTTGTCAGAAGTAAAACTTTTATCTGATTTGTCATTTTTAAGTGAACCAAAAATATATGAAGAAAATTCACTCTGGTGCTTTTACACTCCGGCAGGACCGAGGGATCGACATGCACATCATCTTACTCCTTCCTGCTCTCCCTGGCAAATGGTGCCTGATCCAAACTGTTAGCAAGTCACTCCATATATACAGTATGCACAAGAAGGGCTGTTTCAAACAGAAGAAAAGAGTTTGTGGTGTTTTTGGAGTTTGTTTTCAATGTAAGAACAGTAAGTTTCAGAAAAGAGGGAGGAGGACTGGAGGAAGTCATAGGGCCAAGCCTGGGAAGGGGAGGGAGAAGGGGAAAAGAGCCACTTCTTGAGTGAGTAGGGTTTCCGGTCAGGAAGCAGCAGCAGAAGGCAGAGTTCATGACATTTTATTTTAGAGCTGATCTAAGTGGTATTGTAGTAGCAAAACACCTCATATTACATACACTCCAAACACTTTATGATCACATGGGAGAAAGGCACTAATCATCCCAGGGATTTGAGCACTGTATTTACGGCAAGAAGCAAAGATCTGGGTGCAARGAGCAAGCAAGAAGAATGACTAAAAGACAGTAATTTGCAACATGCCCTGTAGCTGTATTTAAGTCAGWTAAAAGTCTGTCAAATAAAAAAAAGTATCACAGAATGCCTTATTGCCCCTAGCCACCTTTAGGCAGCATTAGGAGGATTTCTGATGCTTAGACCCATAGTATTTCCCTGTTTCCAAAGTACAGGCTGAGAAAAGGAAAACTGTCACAGTATCTGGCAACGTGAGGGCTGCTGGGGTGCAAACACAGCCTCATGACTGGGGCAGTACAGGAGACAGACACGTATATGGAAAAGGTCACACTCTGCCAAGCCTGCCCTCTATGCTAGAGATCTTCAGAAGCTCACCCTYGGTGCGTGTGGCGTGATTTACAATTTCTTCTCCAAAACCATGCACGCGTGCCTCATGGCTGCATCATTTCTCTACTCAGGCTACATCACCACTACACCACCCACACAGCTGTTTAGAAATTAGGGAGGTCCTGAAATGAGAGTTTAAGGAACCCAAAGTGAACACAAGTCATGGCTTCTTAGACTCCGTCCACAAACTACATCCTTCTATCTCCTTCCCATTATTTTGTGACTTGAAAGCCTGTTGTTGAGATAATACTATGCTGTGAAACAATGTGTTGAACTTTTTCTTACAGAGTTGCCTTCAGAACTGGTTTGAAGTGCTGAGTTTTACTTCACAGCACGTAAAAAGAGTATATGGCTCTTGTTGCCCAGTGACCGCAATGTTTCAGCTCCCACAAATGGCATGGCAGCCCTGGATGTACCTTTTCATCTGAAGTACCAACCTCACACACTCCCAGGGATTCAGTGCAGTTATGTGAGTTTAAAGTTTCTATGAGAAGCCACTTGAGCTCTCTTTTTCTTTGGATCATTGATATTTACCTTGTCCAACTGGAGCTCTTACATTTGCTCATGGATCTGATACAGTGGCAGCTTGCGGTGAGAGGGCTCCAGGCCAGCGCTGTTAGCAACCCCCATCCAAAGAAAGGCCATTCATACCACGACAGCCACCTCTGGGTGGGACAGCCTTGCAACACAGCTTTTTCTAATGCATCCTTTTCTCAGAGAAATGATATTGTGACTACAGTTTGCAACTAGTACAACTCCATCACAAAATTGGTATACCAAGTCTACGGAAGAACAGTGAGCTTTTAAAGACTGGATGGTATATTTGAATGAAAGAAATACAACTCTGATTTCATAAACTCCACAGAGCATTTTTCTCTCCTTCTGGAAAATAGAGAGGTCACTGTAATTAGGGAGTTTGTACTTCACCTGACCTTACTGAATAAACTTACTTGCTGTTGGATCACTTCACTTGCCCTTTCTAAACTCCACGGCTTGAAGAGGCTGCCTGGCACCTATGCAGGCTACTGAGATCCAGCAGCGCCGTCACTGCCTCTCTACTTGAAACAATCCTTTCCAGCCCTCTCACATACCACACAGGTCTCGTAGTTCAACTCTCAAGCTCCCAGAGACCACGAAATATTTGGCAGTGCAACAGGTCTAAGATCTTTCCTGTTTGGTTTTGCTCAGAGCTCCATAAGGCAAATAGTTGGTGCAAAGGCACAGGAGATTTAAAGGATTTCAGCAGTGGTGTTCTCCCCCTGGGTTTTGGTTTCTCTTGCTCTCCGTGCAGGCAGCTGGCCGGTATCCTCCAGCCGTTTGCAAGTTAGTTTACCTCTGAAATACACAGTAATGCCACATATTGGCTTTCATGCTGGAAGGTGGATGCATGCCATATCCCCAGAGATTGGACATATTTCACACTGTTTTCAAATTTAGCAGCAAGACAGTTCAAGCCACCTTCTAAGATTGATGTAAGTTACCAGAGTGATAATTCAGTGTTAAAGTAGTTACCTGGCTTCCTGACAGATTTCGTTGACACTTATAATTCTCCAAAAATAGCACATGATTGTGTATCATTTTTTGTTTCTAGTTTTGTCAGAAAATCAATTACCACTAGTATCAATATTTAGCAGACACTTATCTGCTTTTAATGGAAAATTATTTAAAATTTTTTTTCAGCCTACTTAAACTGCACACATAACTTCCAGTTCCTTTTCCTTTTATATTTAGCAAATCTCTGCTTTGGACTTATAAAGCAGTTTCAGTAACTTCAAACTACGTAAATGCAAAAATAAATGTATCGTAAAGTACCTATTTGATACAAAAATGTATGGAAATAACATATTTTTTTTTTTTTAGGAGGGGAGTTGTTTATATTGTCTAACTTTTCCAAACCAGTTTTCCTAATTTATGAATGCAGAGACTGAGGCAGGTCCAGGCAGTGATTTAGAACAAGAGTTTAACACAGGTGCTAGCTCTGTAGAGGGAACATCACAGAAAGCTCACTTCTCATGTTCTACTGGCAGCTAATTGCCTCTGCTCAGGCTAAATAATTAGCAAACTGAACTGTACTCAATAAATAAAGAACAAAGATTTAAAAAACCTAAACAAGTTGCCTTTTAAGTTACTTCATCCATCCCAATAAATCCTGAAACAATTCACTGACAAGACTTACCCAAGGAGAACAAAAAATATTTTCCAGTTCATGAGGTCAGGAGTAAGTTGTTAGCGATCAAACAGACCTTTCATTATTAGTTTGTGGGATCTAGTAAGTATTTTTTTCTTGAATGGTTTTCTTTTCCAGAACTGGGAAGTATCGGTTTCCTTCTTTCCCCTGCTAATGACTAAGAGGCAGTAGCTCTGCTAGGCTGGTCAGAGGCAGGGAGGCAAGAAGAATGTGTGATGTCTCCCACAGAGATTCTTTTCTCTGGACAATTTAAATGTGGCATGAAAGCAAGTCCTGTCCAGTTCAGCTTTAATAGGAAAGAGAATTCTCGCCAGGGATTGTGGTTACCCTCAAGACTTCATTTAAACCTCTTGGGAGCACAAATATAAAATTCCATTAACAGCTCGCTATATTTTAGCTTTCAAAGCCAAAGCCCTAGTGTGCTTTGTAATGTAGAGGAACAGCTAGGATAGTGAGAATATTACTGGTTTTTTAATTAAGGAAATCTACACCAGCAAAAATTTGGAATATTGTTTGAACCACAAAGGGGTACTAGAGGCTCAGTATCTCTACTTCTTCTTTATTCTTTTTGTCTTTTTTGCTACTAGGAAATCTAGAACTAAAAATGAATAATTCAAGCACCAGCAGTGTTGTCTTATTAAAATGTGCTTTTTTCTTT
Organism: Oceanodroma leucorhoa; assembly: GCA_030449065.1. Classification (NCBI taxonomy): domain Eukaryota; kingdom Metazoa; phylum Chordata; class Aves; order Procellariiformes; genus Oceanodroma; species Oceanodroma leucorhoa. The sequence continues at coordinate 23,983,559 of JASVER010000001.1, read as the reverse complement.
CTTTCTTCCTTTTTTTAATTGTGATAAGAACGTCCCCTTGTTGTCATTCCTCTCAGGAACTAGAGCAATATTCACTTTTCCTTAGGGAAGGGAATACTAGGGCAGTTGCAATACAAGCACCTTTGTCATCTTAATACCTTCACCATGTGGTTTCTCTTTTCTTTCACTCTGTCTTTATTCTCCTTAGAATAGGCAGGTAAGTTCACAGAAGTGTAACAGGATAAAAACTTAGCTTCACAGACGTTTATATCAGATCTGTGCTCTAGCAGATCACCCAATTTTGCACCAGGTCAGGTGTGGACATAATCACATTACTTTCACATTTCCCAAAGCACATGATAATAAGCTCTTTATGCTGACATTATGACTTTGTGCTGGTTTTGTGCTAAATGCAGATCAAATACCTGATCCTTTATAAAGTTTGAGTGGTGGAGGCCTCAAAGAAAGCCTGCTGGGACAAAGTTAACCTGATGATATTCTGGAGAGAAATCTTAACAGCAAAGTGATTTTACCCTACACCAGTGCTTTATGTCATGCAGTGTTCTGGATCAGGCATTAGGAGCCTGAAGCCAGTTTCAGTTCATCATTGAACTTAAGAGCACACATTCAGGTTCAACTCAAAAGAAAGTGCTTGCAGATGCTCATACTTGGACACTAAGGATGTTTCTAAATGCGCCCTTTTACAGTTGTCCATAATTACACCAGTTTTAGAACACCAACAATGGTTTCTACTTACTGCAAACACTGTTTCTGTGAAAGCTTTGCTTTGTTTGAGTTTCCGTATCGATTACCCTAACCTGTTTCCCTTTGCTGCAGGAACATTTGCAGGTGCAAGCAGAATGCTGGCAAAGTCCTGAAACTATATGAGATCACCAAGAAGAGCAGTGCTGGGAACTCCTGTCTGCCCTCCAGGTCTTCCAAGGCAGATTTTCATTGCCTTCATCACAGTGTCATGAAGAAGAGTCAGAAGCTCCCAAAGCAGTTAATGCCAGCACTGACGGGTCACTTCTGGGACCAGTCCTAACCAAGAGCTCTTCCCTGAGATGCACATACAGTCCCAGCTACGTAATCTACAGCTACACTGTAATTGTGGGGTGAGCAAAGAGGGAGAATGAGAAGTTTCTCTCTGGGACATGGAAATTTCCCAGCTCTGCAAGAAGAGGCGAGGACTTCCTCATGAATCACTGCTTTGGTGAAAACCTAGCTTAGTACAAGAACAGTCCTTAAGGATGGGAATCACCCCACCTAAGGTTGACAATCCCTAAATCTGTGCAGGATGGCAGGGCTTCTTTTATAGTCAACGGAGACAAACGGGTGCCTCTAGCGTGCTGCTCCTCCCATCCCAGTGTACACAGATGTCTAAAATAAATCATGTGAGTCACACGCTACAAATATCCGCTTCTTTCCTTTGCTTAAAAAAGGAATCTAGACAACAGATGCCTAATTGTCAATGTCCAATGTTCAGTCACATGAAACCCAGTCTGGCTGGAAGGATGAGATTTGTTCAGCTGGGCCAATTAAACATGAACATCTCTAAAACGGGAGATAGCAAACAATGGTTAGGCAAGAATGAATTGGATTAATGAAYACCAAATGACTGGAGGCATAAGACTGTCTGAATATGAATTATCTCCTTTTCCATCCTCTTCCTCCTTTCCTTCATGAAAGGTGAATGTTGACTATGCAGATAAAAAGGACACGCCCCAAATCTTGACTGTCTTCTGCAAATACCGATAATTTGGGGGAAATGAGATATCTTCGCTTGAATACAGTCTGCGTCAGAGGGCACAGAGACAAAAGAAACCTTTAAACTAGTATTTATGCTAAGCAAAGTTATGCAGGTTTACTCCTTTTACTTGCATTCACTTTTCTCATAAAACTTTGCAACTACGCTCTTTCTTGCAAATTCTGCAATTAATTATCTGTATTTCAGTTTAGATTAGGCTAAGCTGAATGAAAAAAACCCAGGGTAACTAGCTGATCCCAGTCCTAATCCTATCAGGATATTACAGCGGGTAACTTCTGCTTCATTTCATAACCTGGATTAAGAAACTGGTAATATAGAGATTTTTGAAAAAGGGTCTCCCAGTGACCTCTGATTGTCATTTAAAGCCTTTTGCATACAGCAAATAGCACAGAGTATTGCCAGTGGGGCACATAACAGCCTCCTTTCACATTTGCAAAAGAGAATATTGGCCTCTGTACTTCGTTAGCAACTTTCCAAAACCTCATTGACTAAACATTTGAACAAACTAGCTAAATAATCCTTTCTCTGAGCTAAATAATCCTCTTTCTCTCCACTTAATACAGAAGAAAAAAATATGCAGCCAAGTGTCATTGATGGTGAGGTGTTTTGATTTCATAAGAAAATATTCAGTTGTGATATTCTTTGTAACTGTACTTCCTTGTTTATTGAACTAGGTTGCTAGGATCATGGTGCAATCAGTTCAGAGAAACAAATGAAGGAGCAAACAAAGCAGCTGTAGTCTAAAATGGCATTAATCAATTGTATTTCTCCTTTCCTGTAAAGCAAACAGCTCAACATGTTGGCCTCTCAAAGCACATCTAAATCTAGACAGCAAAAGGCCCCATACTGTCATGGGAGAGCCACATCCACTGTGTGGGGCACATGTCTACAGGCATTTGGTCTTTTTTCCTTTCCACATCCTTCTGGCGAACTTGCAGCACAATAATTCTGTAATTGTTACTGAGTGATGTAATGCCACTGCATTATTTTCTTACATTTCCTTTGCAAAATGTCTTTTAGTCTACTACCTTCTAATGACTTAAAAGAGTGTGTTTATATCTTAGTCAAAGTGTTTTGTAAAAGTTGTTTGGTCACTAATATCAAAGCCTTTTTCTTTCTACTTAAGCAATAATACAGTCACTGAAAACAAGCTTTGATTAACCAGAAACTCTCTTAAAAGTGTGCAAGTAATACAAGCTTAATTTTACTATTAAACATGCATAGCTATTTGTTTTACCTGTAAAATAAACTACTTAGCAGAGAGGACATACTTTAAAGCACCTTTTCAAGAGCCCCCTTGAGATGTATTTGAAAATATTAGTCCTCTCAGACAAAAAATTGCTAAAAAGACCAACACATTGAGGAAGGACACCTGAATTTCTTTATATCAAATATACACATATTAATTGGAACTTGCATCTCAAGGAAAGGGAAATGCTTTTATATAATGTCTCCAGATCCAAATGGACAAATAATGATATCTGAAAAAGCAGAGAGCCTAAAATGACTGGGAAAAGAAAGAACTGTCAAAATGGCAAAATTAATCACTCCTTGAAAAAAAGATGCTCAAAGAAATGCCAACAACTCCTTTATCTAGTGGGGGAAAAAAAAGTAGCCCTAGGGAAGAAGTAGAAATACCATAGTAGAAATCAACACGTGATCCCCAAACTAAATGGAAATCTTCAGTGAAGACAATGTGGTGAGATAAGTATATGCCCATAATCATAGTCAAGGCACAAGCAAAGCTTAAACAGCTTAATGCACTTGAGTCTACTCACAAGTCCACTTTCATTTCAGAACTCTGAAAAATGGCCATATAATATCAGATCCAATAGAAATAATTTTTAATGAAGATGTTACTTAGGTAGAGCTACAAAATATGCTCAATTCATAACAGGATTTGTGCCAACACCAGAGAATAAAAAGTGACTCAAAACTCTATCCTTTCACACCTCAGGCTCTATGTTAATCTTAGGATAAAATTTGAAGGAAAGAATAATTAATGGCTTGAAGGTAAATGGACAATAGAATAAAATGTAACACGGCTTTAGTAAAGGTAGGTCATGTCAGACTAGCCTGATTTTTTCCTTTGATAGGATACCTGATTTTCCAGACAAAAGAACTGCACTGAGAGATTAGATTTTATCTGAACTTCAGCAGAACATTTGGTAAGGTGTCACAATGGAGATTAGTAGGTAAACTGGAAAAAASGAAGATTAGAGAAAGACTATGAAGGTGCTGACTAAAGTGACTGTTGCAGAGGAAATGCCAATGAACTGCTGAAAGGGGAACATCTGGGCTGAAAACAGATTACTCCAGTACTGCTCCTCCTGGATTAGTCTTGGCATTCATTTTGTTTACTATTTTACTTTGTGATTTCACCCCTAAAATAGGAATGAATGCAAGAAGTCTGAAAAAAATGAGAAGCACTGCCCAAGTGAAGGGGGAAGAACACCATATGAAGGGAAAAATGGACTAGAATAGTAAACATGGGATGAAATGTAATAGTACAAAGTACAGCGTCCTGCAGTTAAGATGGGATTCATCTCATCCAATCCATCTAAAAACTTTGTATCTTCACAGCTGTTGAGTTTCCTTGTATAATCAATAGAAAGATGTCAATAAGTCTGCTGGTAATTTTATATTATCTAGTTTAGACACACGTCTAAATGGGATGAATGRAGATTCTTTGGAAATTCTTCCCTCTTCCTATAGTCATTCATAAAGGACATTTGGAAGACTTACTTAGGTGCCTAACTTTTAAACTTCTAAATTTGATGAGAAAAATCTCCCTGAGGACTATTACAAATTTTCATTATAGTAGCTCCTCAGCCAGAAATCAGACAGGAGGAAAACATGCATTTTTTGTATGACCCATGACTCTGTGAAACATAAATAACTACTTCAGACATACTACACAAGGTAAATTCAACTGAAACAGCAGAGAGTTAATACAAGTGTAAAAAACACAAGATCTCATCTGAGTAAATATCGGGCTGTCCATATTCTGCAAGAGTCTTTCAAAACACAGACAGCCTGTCTTGCAAAAAAACACTGCAAGAGCAAGAATTGTGTGTATAGTTAAATACACCATATCATTAGACCCCCCCTGCAAGGGAAAAGAATTTAATCTTAAAAGAGCACAAGAGAAAACAGGCTATAAACTTGCCATGAACAGATTTAGGCTGGAAACTTTCTTAACCATCAGAACAGTGAGGTACTGAAGGCTAGAAACCTGAAGAGTTTTAAAAGTGATCTGGACAGTTTTACGAAATAGATTATATGATGCAGGGCCTGAAAAGAAGAGGCTGTATTTGGTGCACCAGGAGGATCTTGCTAGTTTTATATTCACTTGAAAGAAGACTCAGGAAGCTAAATTCCTAGCTGTAATTTGGAAATGGGCTGAAATCCCCTGGAAAATCTTTATTTTAAACGTTAAAAAAACCAAAAAGCCATCTCCCAAGTTCTTAAAATATTTTTCCAGTGTACCTTAATATATTTATACAGGTTTTCAGAGGGAAATAGCAGTTTTGTCAATCCTGATGACAGTAACAGAACAAAATGTCTGAATCCAAAGCTAATGTTTTTCTTTATGGGGGCATGTTAATCTAATCATATCAAACATTTGGTTGTTGTTTTGTTGGTTTTGGGTTGTTTTTTTTTAGAAAGAAACAAAGAAAGAGTGATTTGAACAATATAGATGAGCCTTCCCTTGAAATATGTTCAAATGCACTATTTCTTTACAATTTTTTTTTCCATTTGGACAGATCAAGCACATGAACTTTTTATTAAAGAGCTTTTTTGCAGGTTTGGGTTTTTTTTTTTCACTTGAGCTTTTTTGGTATATACACATTGTTAAACAAATTAAATTATTAATGAAAGAATATATATAATAATTAAAATAATTATTATAACATGAATTTGTTTCAATAACTATCTTTTTGCAATTTCATATGAAACAGGAGGTATTAAATTCATTATGAGATAAATCTACTTAATTTCTGATGTCCTTATCTAAATTTGAAAGAGAGCTTGAAAAGTTTCATCAAAAAATTAAATTTACAAAGCCTACAACATAGCCACCAGATGGTTTTGTAGCATGTCCAGTTTAAATCAGTTCAGTGTAAGTAAAGAGTCAACAACTGTGAATAATCAGATTTTATTTCTTTCCCTAGGACTTCAAATCTCACTTTCTCATTTTGCCATATGCCAGTCACAATTGTAGCAGTACCAAATAGCTATGGACTGAATCTACATTTCTCTTATAAATGCATCTTCTTGTAGTATAGATCTTGGGTAGCACTTAATGACAAAATTATTGGAATTGTAAAATAAATGTATGATAAAAAAGAAAATTGTTAGTCTTCAATTCCCAACCTTGCATTACATTACCTCACCCAAGAAAAAAGAGGCAGTTCATTAAAAAGATATAAAGAGTATGTTACACTTGATATATATCACCTTTTCTTTCATGCATCTTTGAAAAGTCCTTTGAAGCAAACATACATTATCTTGATTTTATAAGCGAAATGGTAAAATGAAAAGTTTAAGTGGCTTATCCAAAATCACAAAATAAGCCTCCTTCAAAACCAAAAATACACTAAAATCAAGATAGCTCTTTATTTTTCTGTGCTGTGCCTTAACAAACAAAGTCCAACAAAGTCAGGAATATCAATTACATTATTCACAGGGATAGGTACATCTTAAAATTAATTATTTCAGTTGTACTGTTCTACAAACTATTTCCATCTGGTCATAAAAAAATAATTCTGTTAACTTAATTTCTGTCTTTATCAGGGATCTTGCTTGCACTGTGCTGAGATATACTATGTAGTCAGATCTATACTGCAGCTGTAGGTACATGGCCTATTAGCTCTAACTACAGTCTGAAGTATTGCTTTATCCATACGCAGAGCATTGTGGCCATTATCCCTTACATGCTTACCCCCAGCCTGCTCCATACATATGGTGGAATTTTGCTTGCATAATCAAGATGAGGGCATCTGATGACCCTATGGCTTTCTGTTGCATAGGTTGAGTCTGAATTTTAGCTGAAGCTAATACGGTCTCTCCCCCACGTGGACTTCCTACAGCTTGTTAGCAAATGAGCTTACATAAAAGGTGGTAAACCAGATTTCTTTCTTTCATCCGGTTACCATTCTAATGAAGCTTTTTAGGAATTTAATTACATTTGAACTTGTAAAACTCCTTTAAAATTTCCCAAAGGTCTTCAATTTACCCTGTGACACCCACACAAGCTACCCTTTTGTGTTCACATAGATGCCATATGTGTTTTCTTAGAAAGTCAAGTTAAACATTTAAAGATAGGAAAACAGACTTCAAATAGTGTTATCCAGGATTGCTTTGCCAATTTCAAAAGGTGCCAAGATAAGGATCAGTATAATAGTGAAATTGTGACCTAAAGCCAAAATTGTATAGAAATGTGACATCTGCACATGATAAAGAAGAGTAAACACTGCAAAGCAGGGCAGAATAGCAGGCAGAGGTTCCCCGAAAAATTGGTGTGCAGGAAGAGTGTGCTTTCAGAGACCAATAAACATTAATTTAATGTTTAGTAACTTGACTGTCTTTTGCTCTCGACAACTACCTGAAAGGAGGTTGTAGCGAGGTGGGTGTTGGTCTCTTCTCCCAAGTAACTAGTGATAGGACAAGAGGAAATGGCCTCAAGTTGCACCAGGGGAGGTTTAGATTGGATATTAGGAAAAATTTCTTTACTGAAAGGGTTGTCAAGCATTGGAACAGGCTGCTCAGGGAAGTGGTGGAGTCATCATCACTGGAGGCGTTCAAAAAACGTGTAGACGTGGTGCTTCGGGACATGGTTTAGTGGGCATGGTGGTGCTGGTTGACAGTTGGACTTGATGATCTTAGAGGTCTTTTCCAACCTTAATGATTTTATGATTCTAAGATTCTACACTACACATTATCTTGCCAGCTATATATAAATAAAAAAATATATCGTGAACATGGTAATGATTGAAGAGGTAACGACTAATTTTAGTGTGAACGTGCTCTGTTACTTTACATGAAGCTTCAGTGTCATTCTTTCATGTTGAAGACATGAGGATATTATCCTAGGGGGAATCTTATCCAAAACAGAGATACAAACCTATATATACAGTCAGTCTTCACTGTTGGTTCTCTATTTGTAACTAGATATATTAGCTATTGAATAAGTATAACTTGCACAGATAAATGATTTCAAAATAGAGCCCATGTGAAAGTGTGCCAGAACTAATTTGTATGTTGTATGTTGAAGCCTAGCTGTAACATGCTAAGTGAACAAGGTTTTATCGTTAATTTTTGAAGCAAAGCTATAAGCTCTCTAGGAGAGCAGAAAATCACTGCAAGTGTTGATGTCTTCATATTTCTTATACATTCAGAACAAAATATGGTTTTCATATTTTAATAGAAATATATAGAAAAATAAGGAACTGACTGAACTATATATGCCATTACTATCTTCTTTCTGTCTATCCATCTATCTATATTTTCTAATTAGTTTTACAATACTTTAATATCATGTGGTAACTTAATTAAAGGACCAAGAAAGAAGTCTTAGCTTTAAATCTCTTTACTGTTGACAAATTCAGTTTCAAGCTCCAAGTGCTTTTGTTTCCTTCTGCTTATCTGCCTGTGTATTTCTATGAAGAATCTCACTGAAATTTCTAGGTTTCTTATGAATGTTAATGCATTTATTTTCCAAACGTGCCAAGGGCTCTATGGATATCTGGCTGGTAACAGGCACTGGGACCCTTAGGCTAGTACTTACTGTCGTGGTTAGAAGATGCTCAGCAGTCTGATCAAGAGATGTGCAGATCCTTCTCCTGAGATGACAAGCTTGCTCTTTCAGCTTTTGTTACATTTGCCTGTTCCTCTGTTGAAGGCTTATCATACTTACAAGTTCCAGCTCAGTATTTTCATTTACCAAGTGCTATGTAGGGTACAGTAGGAGCCATTTCATGCCCATGGGACTAAGGTCCAGAGAGAACTGATCTGCATAACGTGAAGGAAGGCTAGATGGCAGGCATGCCTTCCTCCTCCAGAGGTCTAACGACATCCCCATTTCACACTGGTAACATGTCACCTGGCATTCAGAGTCGTAGTCATTACAAAGCTTTTCCTAATGAGGTTTAAATATATTGTTTTTACCTTTTTCTTTCTTYTTTTTTCTTTTCAGGAGCAGCAGCAGCAGCTGTGATAATGAAACAAACTCTGGCTCATTAACAGCAGGGCAAGCAGGTATTTTTAATGGATGAAAAGTTTCCCATGTTAGTACGATACTTTTCAAGAAGGAAGTTTTTTTTAAGCAAAGCAGACAGGCGGAAACATTTTGCACTATCATTCCCTCTTAACAAACTTACTTACATGTAATTTCTATCATTTTACAACTGAAAATGCTGAAAAGTAATGCTCATACCAAGCTAAGAGTGCATTTCTTTGATTTTGCTCATTTCAGGTATGTGTTGCAGATATGTGTTTTATATTTTTTCATTCCTAAACATAACACTCTTCTCCCCCAGCTCTGTTTATCTATTCAGAATTAAGTTTGCATTTTTATATGGCACAAGCGTAGGCCAGGCTAAAGCCTGGGATCAGGCTAAATCATTTTAAGAAGATCTAGGAGTGTCTAAGGACCTAAAATATTTTTGCAAGGTAGAATTTATTATGCATTTATAGCTTGGTGCTTGTTTGAAGAGAGATGGCTGTATATGAAGGAAATAAGAACATAGATGAGGGAAGACCATATCTGATGGATGAATTGGATTGTAGTCTTCAAGCGTACAGATGAAAGAAGTGTCAGTTAAGTATAGGAAAGTGAAGCTGAGGACAAAGTTGCAGCCAGAGCTTTTGAGCGACCACAAGTTTTTCCACTGTTGAAGAAACACCCAGTTCCCTTTCCCACAGAACAGAACATTAAAGAATCTCTTCTTTATTAAGATGTCATTTTAACTTTTGTGTAAAAATAAAGACTGTCTCTCCACTGAAACAAAAGAGTATACAAACCCACGAATATATGTATCATGATTCAAAAGTTTAGCAAATCAATATGGCATTTGTTTCATGGCTTTCTGAGATGTTAGAAATAAATGTTAACTTTGGGATAAGGTTACTGCAAAACAACTCGAGAACTAATTTTTGTTCTTAAGAAAAAAAAGTAAGCAGTTGTAAATATTATTTTTTCAGACTAACTATAAAAGTTAGTCTGAAATGACTTACTGAATAAAACACAGGACAAAGACATAATTATTTTAATGATTTTATCTATATAGATTATTTTACTCTTTGTGTTCTAGAAGGAGATCCAGAAGACACATATTCTTGTAATGTAATTTCTAAGACAGATCAAATCTCTCTTGAAGTTAGACTACTGAAAAATATTTAAGTATTTGAATGAAATACCATCTACTTGAAATAATTACCTAAAGTTGAGTTAAGACTGTGGACATCAGATTTTATTCCAATAACAAGTTTGGCAACAGAAAAATGATCAGTCTTTTTGGATTAAAAGCAGATTTTTGGCTCATGTTTTATTTATACCAGTATTGTAATCAAAACTGAATGAATAAAATTATAATAGTGAGTTACTTTGTTCAACAGAAGAACTACCACATGGACCACGTGTGAAAATCTAGTAAGATTTGGTACAATGGCACCAAATTTTGTTCTGTTTAGCTGAAGAGAAAGCTGAGGAAAGGAAAGCAAGGAAGTGGAAATCTGCAGCAAATAATCTGAGGTGTTTGGAAGTTGCTTAGAGGATCTGGCCTGTACAAAAAGGATATGAGCCAGGCTGAAGATACAACCCAATCTATTTGGCTTCTGCTATAGTGCAAGGYTTGTCTTGGCACGTTCTGACTTGGAACTGGGCATTCGTAACTGATAGGGTATGAATCATCCATGGGTAAGTACTAGCAGAGGTAACACAGAGGAAGTCACAGTTTATATGTTAATAGTATTTGAGGTTACTAATCAAGACTGATATTCCACCGTATCAACACCAGTGTCCCCACTTGCGCTCACTGGAATACAACAGATACTCATGAAACCCACATCACATAATTGATATTATGTGGCATCTGTGCGCCATATGGGTTCAACATGCCTTCTGTTGCCTTTCTGAATGGTTAAAGAAAATAAACTATGATGAAGGAATAGGCCATCAGTGAATACTACCTAAGAGTACCACACCAAGTTAAAATAAATACAGCTGATGGCATGGGTGAAAGACAAATCCATATACCTCAAGAACATTCATTTGTGAAAAAACTTCTAGAGGTAGTCTGGCTGATCTATCATATGACGGTGTAAATAGGCRTGATGCAAAGTCTAATTAATGAAGCAAACTTGAAACAAAAGAAAAAAATTAAAGAAAAAATGAGTTCTTAAGCCAGAGCAATGTAACAGAGAAAGGAGAAGAATTGAATTCTGGTATCTGCAGAAGACACGACTATGAATATCGTGTTTTGCTTCATTCTAGTTTCCTTGGGAATCAGACACTATAGGAAACTAATGAATAGTTTAAATTAAATATGGGCCTGTAAGATGAGATATGAGGGATAACCTATAAGCAAAGGGTTAATCAGCATCAAAACTACAATAATCATCAACTGAGAAAGCAATTAAATATTGTAAAAGTGGATTTATAAATTACAGAAAAGCTTTCCACTCGCTTTGGTTTCAGGAAGAATTCTTACGGCAATACGTTGTATATAGGATGGAAATTTATTCATAAAATTCCACAAATGTAGCTCTAACAAAATGAAACCACTGAACTGCAGTTAACATTAAAAATATGCCTTTACCGTACTGTTTTAAAGACTCAAGGCAATGTTGCTAACTTTCAGATCATAAACTCCTTAGGAAAGTTCAAGATTTTGCACCATACAAAAATTAAAACCAACCAACCAACCCCTCCCCCCCCAACCTAGATCAAAACTTATCTAGAACCCAAACCTTGCAACTTGCATCATTTCAATGAGTTCCAAGCACAGTAACATAACATGATTTGGCCCTCAAAATGGTGATGATTTAGGCATATATTTCAATTTACTCTTTGCAAGAAACAGCATTTTTCTAGATTTATAAGACATTGAGCAATTCTTAAGGTTTGTAACATCAGCACCTATTAAAACGCAATGAGCTTTTAAAAACCATAAAAATCAGAAACCAACAAATCTTTGTCTAATTTGTTTTTAAAAAACCCTGCAACTTGAAAAATACCTAAGACTAGGCAACATAAAGGATTCAATATAAACGAAAAGCAGGAAATTCCAAATTTGGGACTGAAAATCAATCCCCAAATGAAGCAAGATGTATGATGTGTGCAACATTTAGTTGCAGCAATTTCTGGGAAGAAAAGCRAGAACAGATACTATTTTGAATCTAAATCTGAACTTCATTGTACRTATGTGTTAAAATTACATCCTTGTGCTTTAAAGCTAAGCTGTTGCATGAACAAAATTTTCTCGAAGATATTTTCGCTTTCTGTTGTGAACAAGGTTATTATGTGCATTAATGCTTAGTTATAGGTAGTCTGTGCTAGCCTACACCAACTTATGAAGTCATCAGGACTGATGGGACTATCATGATAAAACCCACATGTATTCCTATACAGTTATGCAATTTCACGTGCATGACTATTGGTCATGACTTTATGACTTTTACGACACAGCAACAGAAACAGCAGTGTCTTCTGGCATTAGCTCTGTGCCATCAGCAGTACATCCACTGAAAAATGGAAACTCTCCCATTAAGACACGTTGATAATAACAAAAGGAAAATGCTTCTGTCTATCAGGATCTACCTATTATAAGGTCAAGACTTCCAATAACTTGCAATAAGACTCATGGATTAATGAAAAGTTATTTTTATCAGATGATACGATGATACTTGTTTTCAGTGACTACCTGACAGGTGAATTCAAATTAGAAATTATAATCCTTGTATCTTAGTTCATGACCAGTCTCCTAAATCATTCAGTTAGTCACACATTATGGTATATCACTTTCATCCTTTGCTTGAGCTATCTTTTAWTTTTCAATATAAAAAAAATAAAAAATAAATCATAAATTCCATTATACAACATCTTTTGAAATCTGTATTTAAATATTTTTTAAAAATTTTATGTTCAAATGCCTATCTAAATGAAAGAGAGAGGTCAAACACTATGAGATGTCAAAACTGTGAGGAACTTTGCCAGCTCCTGTTTTTATTTCCTGGTTTTTTTTATTCTTACTTTTCATTTATTGGCACTCTGGGCTAGGAAAAATTAAAAGTAAAACCTGAAATACCACCAGTTTCTCCTTTCCAAGCAGAAATGTATTCAAAGCTTTCTTAGGCAGATCTTAAGGCAAGCAGAGTGATCTCTAATGAACGATGAAAACTAAATGATGAAAGAGAATTTGTACATATTCAAATTTCCCAAAATAACATGTTTTGGATGAAATGCATTTATCATCATAATTAACAGTTGTATTTAAAAAAAAAAAAAAGTGAGAGGGCTTTAATCAAGAGACAGGAAAAAGAAAATGTATAAACTCTAATTCAGAAAAAGTGAAAGAAACTCTTTTTACAAATGTAATGTTTATCTATTTAAACTAAAACAAGTCTTAGATCAATGGCACCTAGCCTCACAGTTTTTTGGCCACTGTCTGCTTGTTTTCCATGATGATTTAGTTTTAACAGCTCTTTTTCTGCCTCCAGAAACAGTGCAGAAAGCTTCACAGAAAACAAGGTAAGAACTGGGGACCATGCAACAAAAAAGATTCTGTTTAAACAGAGTAGTGATCATCTCTCTGCCTCCATCAGAATTACACACTCAATGGCTAAAGGAAGCTACGGCTCTACATCATCTCAATTTCAGTTAAGTACCTGGCCTCAGGTTCTTCCTCCTTAGCAACTAAAATCCAATGGATTATGATTATTTGTTTGTTTGTTCCACTACAGCAGAATTGTATCCTATGTACTCCTGCTTAGTTGGGGAAAAAAAACCCACCTCTAAATATATTCACATTATTGAAAACTGGGATACAGTCACCTGTAATTTAATGYCATTAACAAAGAATAATAAGCAATGTATCTAGTAACAAAGCATCTCAAAAGTCAACTGAAGTATTTTATACTGATATATAATTTACGTGTTGAAATTTGTATTATGAATCCTGTCTAAAAGAATGAATCACAGAAGTGAATTTTGAAGGTGTACAAAAGTATGTATCAATGTGTCAACAAATGAAATAAAATTTCACTTTGAATGCAAAGTTCATTGTCCAAAGCAGACCAACACGACTCAGACAGAACCCAGAGTTCTACAGTGAGCAGCAGAGTCCACAGAGCTCTAATGGGAACAAAACTAACAGCCATTAAATTCATTATAATAGGGTTAGTAACTGGGTATTCAGAATAAAGAAGCAATGTTCCATTAGAATTGAACAGTGACTCTGTGTGTGTGTGTTTGTTTTATGGCACTGATTTCACAATGATCAAAAGGTCTCATATATAAATTAAAACAGCAAAGAAAATGTGTCGTTAAATGTCAAGTAGAGTATGAAAAATATTTGTCCTTCAAGGATTTCCTTTGCTATGAAAAAGGCATGAATCTACAGATAAAGCACCATACCTACAGCGGGGGTGGATTGGCATTTCCACTCCTAAACTGAGTGACTGCTAAACTTCTACCAGTCAGTCAGGATTTTCCACACCAGATGGCTGCATCATGATCAATGTCTTTACCTTTTGAAAAAATTCTATTTGTAAAGAGTTTCAGGAAAATGGTTTGGACACTGCCATGAATGCAAAGAACAAGAAAAAGTTGTTTTACTCGCACAGAATAATAATAATATTAATAATAACAACGACAACAACCACCACCTAGAAATCATATTAATAAGAAACTCTGAGTTTTTATAAAATAGGTCCTTGAAATTTATGTAATGGCAAGGCTGGCTGCTGGAGTTAGTGTGCTCTGTTTTTACATTTCAGCAACAATCTAAAATATACACTTCTGAAATTTGCATTATGGATTTAGGCAGTAAAATTCTCCGAAGATTCCATCTTTCCTATGCATTTTCTATTCCACGTAGTGCTGCCATGCCAGCAGGATTACATAATTCATTATTCCTGCCTAGAAACTCAACGCATCCTGTTCCAAGTCTCCTTAGCACAAAGAGGACCTCGCCTGCAATTCCTTCCCCCAGTGGAGAAGCAGCCACAGCTGAGAGCAATGAGCTTCTCAGTTCTCAGCTACCTTGGTATGTTGGAGAGGAACAAAAAAAGCTCCCAAGAAATTACAAATCTTGACGAGAACTAGGGTGGAAATTTTTAAGAAACAGACATGGGAAAGTGGGACTAGGAAAATATGAAGGGAGAGGRGAAGAAGCAATGATCTACTGCAAAGAAATGATGGTTTATTCTGTCCTCATCCCAGCCATGTTAACTACCCAGCAGTGATGGGTGAAAGGCCAAGTACAAGTGCATTGAACTCAAAAAAATTCAGAACTGACAAAGACTGAATTCAGGCCCACATATACAGAAACTATTTTATGGAGCTCAGTAGCTGACCTGCTGCCAATTCCTGTCTTCCTCAATACTCCTGCAGCACTTACCACTCTGGACTATAGATACCACACTCCTAAACTGTGAATTTAAAGGAATGCATTAAGGAAATTTGGATACATGTTAAAGGACCAGCCCAATAAATACAGGACAGGAAATGTCACTTTCATTATAAGACCTATGATAAAAATCAAGTCATGCATCCATTATGTGAAGCAAACAGCTGAGACTGAAGTTCCAGAAAAATAATGTTATATTCCTCGTGCTTTATAACCATGCAGTTTCATTTTTTCCTCTTAATATGTCAGGCTCACTACCCTATTTCTATATGCTTTTTAAAGGCTTGCATATACATTGCACACAAATTTATTAATATTGGCTTTCTTATGACTGTCAGCATTACCATCCACCAATGTTTACAAACATTTATGAACATCCATCAGATTCCTATGAGATACTGGTATTTTGTTATCCCCATCCTACAAGAATCCCTAGTTCCTGAAGCAGAGAGATTCTGAGGCACATATATCCACTAATTCTGGGTGCCCCCTTCCTTGACATGTTTCTTTTTTCCTCTAAACTTACTTCTAAACAGAAATCCCATTCACTTGTACTACGCCCTTCTGTTCTGCCCTTCTKCATGTCAAGCCCTCAGTCCCTGAAGGATGATAAAAGGTACGGCAAAAAACGAATGCTCACCTGGAAAGAGATGCGCCTTGTGACAGCCTTGTGCCTCTAAATGTAGAGAAGTTCTGCAGTTCAGTGATAAGCCTGTCTCTCCCAAAGTCATTGTCAAAAATGCCATAGAAATGAATGGGATTGCTGCCACTAGAGCAGCAATGCCCTAACACTGGCATTCCCACTTAGTCTTCTCTATGGCACTAAACCAAAATTTTCAGCCAAATGATTTTCATTTCAGGTTTAGAGCCCTAACTGACTTGCAATTTGAATGAAGTTAATATTATCTCAGAAACTTGCTCATCCTTAGAGTKGAGAGACTCATATTAAACTGAAATAAATCAGGCAGATAAGCAGCTCTAAAAGAATACATTCCATGTAGCAGGATCAAAAGCTATAGACAAACTAGTCTCACAAGATTTTGGCTACATGCAGAAAAGAATCATAAGTAAAAAGTATTTCCCATATCATTGCAGATAAAAATCAAGGCCATGGAGGGAGCCGATATAATTCTGATATCTAAATTTTGCACTAAATTTTGAAAAATGGTTTGAAATATCTCTGAAACTAAAGTGCAGGGAACATGACAATTAGAGTTGTCTATATAAACTAATAGAAGTATATAACTTTTCTGACATTGCATTTTGAAAATATCACAATAATGTAACTCTAATGGTGTTTAAGAAGCACTCTTGATGTAGTTACAAGTCTCACACCAGAGAAATGTCAAAACGAAACAGTGACTGTAAAAAAGACGAATCTGCCCCAACCAAGGGATATGATGCTAATTCACACCCTGCGCTGTCATCTTCAAGATTTATACTTGATTTTCTAACCTTTTTTTCTTTTTCCCAAGGACTATGGCAGTGACTGAATACACTCCAAAAGCAAGGTTTTCTTCCTTTGATAACAAAGAACTGTTTATGCTGAATGTAGATACCAGCATAAGTCATATCTTATATCAATAAGATAAAAACAAGAAAACAAGAGACAAAATATGGATACAATAAAGCACAACATAGTCATCTTTGA
Organism: Oceanodroma leucorhoa; assembly: GCA_030449065.1. Lineage (NCBI taxonomy): Eukaryota > Metazoa > Chordata > Aves > Procellariiformes > Oceanodroma > Oceanodroma leucorhoa. Next base: position 23,966,530 of record JASVER010000001.1, on the reverse strand, counting down.
AAGTCTGGTATGGGACTATTACAGGCATGAAACCAGTGTTTAAAAGACGGTATTTTCAATTCATCCAAATCCAACACTTCAATTAATAGATTCAGAAGTGGTAATGGAAAGGAAGAAAAGATCTTGATTTGAGATTACTCTCTTGGATTCCAGGAAACACTAATACTTTGGACTTACTTATAATTCCTTAATAKGGAAAAAATTCACAAATATTGTATCTGACCCGTACATTCACAGAAGTAGAAAAATGGATAACAGACGTGACAGCATTTGTAAGATCTTCTAGGAAGCTTGTCTCCCCTTTCCGAAATCTGAGTTTTGCTACAACAATATGAACAGAGTAACAAACATAGGAAAATGCTGTAACTTTTTCTCCTAAGAAGCAATTTTTATTGGTTATAGAACATAAAGGAATTTGTTTTCTACTCTCCAAAAAAGCCCATCCTGTTAGAGAGACATGTCAAATAAACTTCATGTTCCTCTTTAACACAGATAAATAAGAACACAGGGGTTAAACAAGTGAGAATCCCCAATCCCCTTCCACCTCTCATACAGAGCCATTTTCTGCTGGGAAACAAAGAATTATTCTCTCCTGGAACTGAATCAGAAGGCAGACCCGTCAGTCAGTAGCCAGCATATGATTCAGCTCAGCTTTTCAATACGTTAAAAAGTCCAAAAGCCACCAAAAAAGGGTTTTTGAATGAGAGGGCTGCCTCCTTCTAACTCTTCTGAAATGCCTGCTGAGCACTCCTGTGAATCATGCCTGCTGCAAGAGGAGCACCTCTGAATTAAGAAAGCAGGGACTTTCGGTGACAGCTGGCAAGCAGACACTCCCTCTATCGAGGGACAGCTTTCATTCAACTAAAAGGTAGGACAAACACAAATTCCTCTAGCTGGACACTGAAAAGGAACTAGATCAATGATTAAAATACATAGCAATTACAACTCTCCCCCCAGCCATAGTGTTTTTAAAGAAAAAAATCCAATATAGTGTTTTCTGAAAAGAAAAATATGTTTATTATATAAAACAAGATGCTTCATAAAATATGCTGATTTTGGCTTATATTTTGTGATTACACTAGCAAGCAGTTAATAATTGAGTAATAAACACTATTGCAAGTTGGAAAAAGACATTCCATTCAAGTCTTGGGAAACGATGCAAAATGTTAAAATAGCACTAAGTATTCCACGCATGTTAAATTCAGTGCTTGAATCGCAGAATGATTTAGCTATGCCTTCAAATGCTTTTAATATTCCTTCATGCAATGTACACAATCAGAAGACTATTTCTGCTGTAATTCACTCACATTTCCAAGGGGATGCGTTTTGAACAGAGGTTTTGTCCTACTTTTTAAGCCAATTGAAATACTACTTGTGTCCCAGATTAATAATATGTTAGATTTTTACTAGTCTGATCATTTAACAAATTACTAACAATGAATATTTCCTGTGTGTTCAAAAGACTTCTGTTTAAAATATTCCAGAGCAGTCTTGTAACACTTAAAATAGCAGAAGGCTAATCTGCTTAAGCTTAAAAAAAAGTGTGAGTTGCACAAAAGTGCTGAAAAATGAGATTAAAAACAAATACTTCATTTTCTTTCATCTGCTCTTATTGTTTAAATACATTGGAATTGTATCTACATGAAAAAGTGTAAAAACAGCGTTACAAAAATGACCATCTTTTTTGGGGAAGCAGCTTATCACAGCTATAAAACTGAGGCTGCATTGAAAACTGTCTCTAATTTTTTCTACTTTAAACAAGATTTGAATGGATACCTGGCATACAAGTTTCTTCGGTGTTTTTGTTGGTTGTTTTTTTTTTTTTTTTTTGCTACCTTCCAAGATTTCCTCTAAACTGATTTGGCTATTTTTAGGCCAAAGGAGGGGAAATGCTTTAGGTATTTTTCACAGTCTACCCGGTAACTTTTAATGAATAAATTTTACCCCATAATCCTACTTTGAACTTAAGGCTCCTCAGCAACCAACTGTGGTGTTGCCCTTATTTTACCTAAAAGTTTAAGATTTGAAAACTGGCTTTTGAAGGGACAAAAATTAACTTTCAATGCAGATTCCAGATAACCCTCACCATGCCAACTGTTACGCTCCACTCTATGGACACAGTTAAACTAAGCTGCAACATTTTCGAAGTACCCATCTCAATAAAGTAAAAAATCATCTTATCAGAGAGTTACTGTGTAATACATTAATACAGGAGGGCCCAATTTTGGTGTACAAAGCCACCAACACAACTTCTTCCATGCCTTATCTTACAGTTCATATTGCAAAGTGCAGGTATGGGCTTATCTTTGCCCATGCACTTCCTTCATACCTGAAATTAAATAATGCATGGTGGTAACTCAAAAGAACTCATTAGTTTGCTCAATATTAACAGGAGTACTTCACACCTAATCATCTTGTAGACTATTAGATTTTTAGTATTACATTATTTTAATTTATTATCTTTTTTACTGTGTTATATYTCTAGCGTATTTACTTAAACGCATTTGGCCCAGTTCGACTAGAGCTTTTGTTATAAGAGGTTCTCAGATGTATCTTAGCCTGGTGTGGGAACTTACACACCAGATCACACATATATCAACATGCCCCAAAACAAGTCTGTAAAAGGAAAGCATAAAAGCTGCCACAGCTATCGCTCTTAATTAAGCTCCACAGCCCTTCTAAATAGGAGGAGTGGGGAAGCAGAGAATCAAGGACAGAATACGAATGCTGGGTTTGTTCGTTAACTTTGGAATTTCAGGAAAATCAGAATCTTAAAGTTGTTTGGTGTTTGTTTTAAGAAAGTAGGTCCCTGAAATTTGAAACATAGGACTTTACGAAGGCAAAAAGTCAGGGCAAAGATATTTCAAAACCATGCATATGTCTGGAGAGGGAAATGGCCTCTGGCAGCTGAAGCTGACCTTGACCCAGGGTCCATTTTGCCATAGAACCTCCCATCTCTACAGTCCTTCTCACCTAAACTCCTCTTCCCTGAAGCCCTGGCTTTACTTCTGTTGTCCCAGTTCTTCCGAAATCTAATCTTCCCTATCCCAGAGTGCCAATGATTCGCTTCCCAAAGTTCCACTCTCTTAAACTCTGGCCATGCCACCCATTGCCACTTCCAACCAAACTCCATCTCCTTTTCCCACAATGCTCCCCAAAAAACTCTTGCTCTTCCAATTCCTTTCCAATCATTTTGGAATAGAATAGTTCAGCTGGAAAGGACTTACAACGATCATCTGGTCCAACTGCTTGATCACTTCAGAGTTGACCAAAAGTTAAAGCATGTTATTAAAAGCATTGTCCAAATGCCTCTTAAACACTGACAGGTTTGGGGCATCGACCACCTCTCTAGGAAACCCATTCCAGTGTTTGACTACATTCTTGGTAAAGAAATGTTCCCTAATGTCAAGTCTGCACGTCCCCTGAGGTTTTACTGTCAAATTCTCTCCCACTGAAGCTTGTGTCATCCAGGTGCCCTCCCAAAATTATTCTTTTCCTGATCCACTCCTTCCAACTCCACACTGCACCTGCAATCTGCTCATATCAAAACTCACCTTTCCCCTGTCTAGCCCTGTAGCGCCTGACATTGGAATTACTCAATATTGCTCAACATGCTCAATACTTCTTGTGTGTCCATTTCTGTATAACAAAATAAAAACACTGAAGACACTTTTAGAAAGTGATCAGCACTTCTAAAGTTAGGCACGCCCTTAACCTTAGTTGGGCTGATTCAGAGCTCAAGACTGAATATTAACATTTGTGCTTCAGAAAAGCTAATTAAGTGACTTTCATTCCAGGCATTTGCAGTTATATTGTTAATACAAGCTCTGTAATGGCTCACCACCTTTTTAAGGAGGTCTGTTCAATCAGGTCATACTGCATCCCAGCATGTTCTTAGGGACACCTCAAGTGTGAGGTGGAAGATCAGAGAGCTCTGCTGCAGGTAGTCATCACCTGCAAAGATCTGCACACTGACCGTGAGACCTACCCCCATGCTCACCCTCACACACCTTACCAACAGGAGCAGTATTAAAATCAGAGAAAGCTGGARATCACCCCAAAGAAAATGTCCTTCCTTTATGTCTAAATTGGTATTGTCTTCCAATAGCATTAAGAATTTAAAAGCACTTACTTTTTAACACATTTTTGCATATAAAGCAGCCAAACKTATTTTTAAATGTAACAACACAATTTTTATTTGTGCAGAAGACCTAAGCAGCCTGTTACAAAGAGCAGAATGCTCTTCCTTCATTTAACAACGGATATGCCAGAACACAGCATGCAGCCTTCCTAAAATTAAAGACTTAAGACTTTGTGGTTGGTAAAAGAGTTTAGCATGGTTTGCAACAAAAATTGGTAATTCTGCCTTTTAAAAGCAGCTTGGAGAAAGAAAAGTATGCATTTTAATAACCGTGGCCTAAATTACTTTGCAGTATAAATCAAAGGAGAATATCCTTAATAATATAAGATGGAATGACAGAAAAATGTACCAGACAATATTGTTTCTCCTAAATACAGTCACTCTGATCGAGCTTTATTTTCCCGTAATAGTCAGTTACTGAATGCAATTTTTAAAGATTCACCATATCTTCCATTGGTAGCCTAAAGGATCTCCAAAGTGTATGAGTGCACACATCAGATTTTCATTTATCTTCCTATTCTGCCACGACTTGACTTATTTGCTGTGCACTACAACTTCAAGCTTTTATCTCAACTTACTTCAAGCTATTATGTGAGGATATAATGAAAAATGTTTTCTAATATATTTATGGAATAGATTGACATAACAAAATTTACCTTATATGGAGCTGCATTTAGGAATCACCAAATTAATATCATTCTATCAAGTATTGTTTAGCTTTGGACATCTTTTTTACATGACAACATTTTTCATTAAAGTACTTGCTATTTGGTGTCAACGTATTTTTTACAGGTTGCAGAACATTTGGGTGTGTTGTGGTAGTTCCCGCTCTACCCCTCAGGCCAGCAAGCCGAAGCGGGCCATTGCCTGCTGCTCTCTGGCCCCGAGCACAACTGGCACGGTCTGGTCATACACAAGTGAAATATCAAAAAAAAAAAAGAACAAAAAAGGCTCCATCCAAACACCTAGTGGGATCATTTGCTAGGTTGGCCAAGTCTGTAACTCCTGAAGTGTGCCTGAGGGCTGTCTGGGAGCATGGCAGCTGCTGTGGGCCACAGGGAGGACAAGGAGAGTTTAACAATTTGCCTGCCGGGACCGGGACCTGGGCCCTGGCACAGCTCAATTTACTAACAGCCTAAGATTACCAAATCAATGACATTTCCAAAGGCTGCCAATAGATTTGCAGATCGCTTATAGCAAAAAGCAATTAGCAAGATCAAACTAACACAGCTGCTTCACTGAAAGCAATGAAATTATCGTTACAGCTCATGTAAATACTCTGCTCTGGATTGCCTAACCTGGTAAGCAAGTCTTGCACCAGGGACAACCTGAACTTCAGCAAAATACAAGAAGTCTGAGTAACTCTGACAGCAAAAAAAATCTTATTTGTGGCTCCTCCAGTGTCAGAATTGCTTTTCAGCTTCTCTTCAAGCTCAGTGACTTTCTGCAAGCACATGGGAGATTGCAGATCACCAGCCTTTTCCTCATTATGACTATTTTCCAGTGGACTCAGCCTGATCTTTCAGTTAAAGATCACTTATCAATGCCCCATGCGCAATTCCTGACAGGACGGTGTATTATTTATTACCAATCACATCAGTAGCTCCAAGTGCTGAATTTTGATTTTTAATACTTTCCAAGAAACAGCCTTTAGAGCTATTTATTTTTGCATTAAGTCATTTTCTGGGTCAAGTTCAAGGCATACGTTTATTTCATAATTCTGCCACAAGATTATTAAAGGTTTGATAAATTTGTCTTTGCCAAATTTAAATTAGATTAGGGATGGAATTGGTTGTTAATTATTTGGGGGATGAGAAAAGGGTTAGTTGGTTACTAAACCAGTTCAGATAACCTAAATGATTCTATGATTCTATGATTGCCTTCCTCAATGGCTTATCAGTGATTTTTCTTCAACTTTTAATACTCTGAAAGCACTCACTCCCTCACCCTCCCCATACTTTGCAACAGTTTAATTACTCTTCTCAAACATTTCATTTTCATTTGAAAAAGTCCACTGTCATGTTTGTTCACCACACAGTTCAGGGAAAGGTTACTTACCAACCTTTTAGAAATACTATTCCTCTTGAATGACAAAACGTCATTTTAAACATTCCTTTCACCAGAGTACTTTTTTCATGCGTTGACTGTAGGGGCATGAGAAGTGACATCACTGAAAAACTGATTGTAGCCTGGAAAATTTTTACAGAAAGCAAAAATAATTCAACTTGCAAATACTGCAGTAGTAGCTCACATTTACAACTTCCAGTATTATCTGCTCCCCTGCAGTCTGGGTGGCATGGCTGGCCCACATCAGCCATGATACGGTCCTCCACTCCCCCACCAGAGAGAGGAAGCACGGTCACAGATGACTCCTGTCTCTGAACAGGATGACCATGGGTACCATACACACACAATGGCCCAGCAAGTGATGCTATCACCTTTCACTTTACATTAAAGAAAGAAATCAATCAGTGAACAGAGTTCGGTCAAGAATAAATATGAAATCACACTTAAGGTCCTTCATGAAAAAATCAGCCATGTAGATTGTGGTAGTGGTGTCTGGGAGACAACTCAGCCCTAACAAAAATTCCAAGATACGCTCATCAAGTGTTTTTTGTGAAACATGAGAAAAGACAAATAGCACACAATTCTGGTAAAAAAAATAAATCTATTGAAAGTAACTTCTGAACATGAAACAGAGAAACAAGAATTTGGCTAAATCATACTAAGGCTACCTTTTAGCCCAGTATTTATCTTTCTCTAACACTTAATACCTATATGGGGCACAGAAACCACCACTGATTATTGGTTCAGAAGAAAATAGTATCAAAAAAATCAAACCCAAAGAACTCTACTCAGCAATTTACACAAAGGGGAAAAGTAGAATAATGATAACGTTGGGGGAAACATCTAGATCTTTAACTAAGAATGTCTGCCTTTTGCAAAGACAAGCTTTGGGGCTGCACTAAGTGATCCATTTGGACAGAATCTGTTTAAGTCTCAGGATACAATTAGATAGTAATTTGGGGGGGTAATGTTTCACAAGTGCCACTGCTCACAGCTCCCTACCCCAGCATCAAACAATACATGGACCCTTGGAATAATAGAGGTTGTCTTCCCCAGTAATGTGACAAATAGGTGAAAGGAAAAAGACTGTACACTTTGGATTCTTTAAATAAGAGAATAGGCCATGGAGAGCAAAACTGCATGCCCTGATCAACTCTAAAGCAGACAGAACCAAAATGAGCATAAATTGACTCATCTGTATTTTAGACGATAGCTTGGTGTTYATAAGGAAGCACAGAGGGCAGTGGTTGCAGTTAATGTGCTTGGGGCATTACCTTGAGTAGCATTATCTGGTTATTTTTAGGACAGCTGCACAGATGGGTGGCATTAAGGAGCATCATAATCCTCCATTAGGCCTCTCTGCAGATGGCAGTGTATGTGCAAATATAATACACAGCAATTGGCTCTTACAGCAGGGTCTGGATGAATACAGCGATCGATAGCTTACTTTGTTCTCGAAATGAGCAGTACATAAGACTCGTACCCTATTTTATGAAACACAGGAAAACAACAWTCCATTGGGTCAAGGTTGCCTAAGTATAATCTATGTAACCGAAATAAAACTATTAAATCCTTATTAGCACATTAGCACTACTGTTACCCAAGTATCAGGTTCCTTTCAAAAAGCTGCGACGGAAAAGACAATACTTTGCTGAAGTTAAGCTGGTTAGCTTCTTCTTTTCTGGTAGTAAAAGTATCTCCATTTTCAAAATCTGAGATGTGAAAAATGTTCATAGGAGACAATATTTACTACCTAAAAATTATCTTTAATATTTTTTCCTAACAAAATCAAGACACACCAAGAAACTAAATTCTTATCAGGAAATAAAAAAGAGACAGCATGATAGGTGTACTTATTGTTATCTCCAAGTATTCAAAAACTGTGACTGAAATCCCAAGAAATATGAAATTAAAACCAAACTGAACAGCCTTTTGACCTTTTCATCTTTTAGGATGCCTACCCTGTTCTTCCTCTTCCCCAAGCATCTGCTTAGGACTATTGTAAGTCAGCACACTGGGCTGCAGGGACATTTGCTTGACAAAGTACGTCACTGCATTCTGACAGCTTCTTTGTAGGATCATCTACAGCCAACGCTCAGTTTTAAATACGGACTTAAACATGTTGTGTTTCAGTGAATACACAGATGTTGACCTTCCTCTGTTGCTGGGGTATGCAAAGGTGCCGTGCTATCCTTTTTGAACAATGGGAACTCATTTCCAGCTTTGCACTCCACCTCCTTTTGCATTGCTCCCTCCTTTTCTGTCACTTTTATACTCCATTTTTACTCTCTCCTCCTATGATGTTTATTATATGACAAACATTTCCATAAGGTGACCTAATTCCATTTCCCTTGGAACAGCACAATCCATCTTTGTCGAGGACAGGCATGGAAAACGGTAACAATTTTGCAGTAAAGCAAATGTCATGAGTTTAAAGGCAGGAACTAAAAATTAATTAAAATACTTACTGAAAAGTTGAGGGATTCAGAATAATTAATTTAACTTCAGGGAGTCTACTTTTATATTTGAATTATATAAGACTTAAAAAACATGCAGAACGTATCAAATAGTAGTAACGGGTACAACTATATTTGTTATGTACAAAACCAAATGCCTACTATAGTCTAATCTTTTGGCTATACCTTTCAGAACTGTTTCAACACGTAACCTAGAGTTCACAGAATGATGTGAAATAGTACATATGTTTTCTTTAGCATCCAAGTGTTATATAAAAGTCTGTACAGTTGCTTTTGTACCAATGGAAGTTTCCCGGTTTCATTCGCACTCTAACTAGATTAATAGGTTCTCGCTATATGTTTAGAAAAGTGATTTAACTAAGAAGCAGCTCTCCTTAATATTTATGAAGTTTGCAACTGCTGCAGTCTCTAGCACAGGACAAGGTCACAGCTTGTCCTATTTCCCTGCCGTGGCACGAGCCACACACAAGAGGAGGCCAGCTTCGGCGCTCGGCTGCTGCGCTGCCACGTCCAGCGGAGCCCACCAGCGTGGTCCACCTGCAGCTGCCCACAATCAGCTCTGACCAACCTGTGGGCATGGGCAGGAGGGTGGCTGCACCCCGGACTCCTGCACGTCTGCCCTGGAGGACCGGCTATCCAATTTGTTCAGATGCCGCTGTGGTGGCTGTATCTAGTCATGGATGTACAGGGGAAAAGAGGAGCTGGACCAGCCAAGCACTGGACCCCTTCCTCCAACATATACTTCTCTCCAACCTTGTTTTCCAGTATGAAGCAGTTTGAAATTACTGGCCACCATAGATCTGAACCCAGACTGGTTTGATTTCCTGCAGAACATCACGTTTTAACTCAAGACGCCCCAAACTACTAAGTAATCCAAAAGAGTGCACTGATATAATCAACCTTTTAAAGTTATAAAAGATAAATTGCAACATAGCTCATTTTCAGGACTTCAGTTTACTTCTAACCATATAAGGGAACAAATGACTCTGTTTCACATGCAAGATGCAGGTTTAAAAAAAAATAATCACACCACTCAGCTAAACCGTAGTAACTATCTACTGTGCTCGTGGCCAGAGCCAAAGACTTGAATTAAAAATATGGGCTATGAAACATGCTAAGTGATTTATGGACCTGTTCCTCCTCTGCTCACTCCTTCAATCCAATGCTGATGAAACATCTCTGTAATGCTCTTTAATTTTCTAAAATGGRAGAAAACTAAATCAGAAAATAAGGTTGATTAATTTTAGCTATCTCGGCTAAAGCAGGTCCCAGAAGAACCTGACAATTGCCACACATGGCGTAAGGGAATGAGTAGAGCACAGGAGGGGGAGAAGAGGGCAGAGAAGATGACCTTTTTGGTGGCAGCAGCTCACTAGATGGACTCAGCTGTGAAACTTTAGCTTAGCCCATAAAGATAAAGACTATAATTACTCTCATAATTTCACATTTATCACAGGCTACTAAGCACATATTCACACATTGCTGTTTTGATGCAAGGTAATTCATTACATKGCGTGTCCCAGAGTTAAAGCACAGAAACAGAAGGATGACACTTAGCATTGTGCTTTGGACTCTACCCACATGCTGGTGGCTTATCCTTCTGAATTAACAGACCACAATAGCATATATTACACATAAAATGTGAACCTCCAAGTACCTACCTCTGCAAATACACAAAAACCATTCCAATAGTTAGGACACTTTGGAAAAAAAATAAAAAAGGGTTACTGAGTAAGAAAGAAGAACATATCTTGCAGGAATGTAGGGGATATAATTTAGGAGGTATAAAAACATGCACTTGATAAAGATGCTGTGTAACACGTGAAATTATTTCAAGTCATTGCTTAAAAATAAGAGACAGTTGTCAAATTTGGAATAAAGTGCTTCTCCTCTTGGCATTTTAGATGTTGTTAACTTTTTCAAAAATGTCTCTTAGTGTTACAGTTTTCTTAGGTTTATTCCAACCATTTGTTAGGCCAAAGATTATCTTGAAAGTTATTAAATTAGGAAGCAGCATTATATTACAAAGAAAAAGAGCTAGAACACTTTTAAAATATGGAAAGTAACTTGCAAACGCCACAAATGCTGAAGATATTACTTCATTTGGCTTCTGCTTTTTTATTATTAAAGAAAATTTTTTTGTGAAACAAATTACACTACTACAATGTAAGCTGAGAGCCCTCTCTTGCCATCCTGACATCTAAATCCACTAGTGTAACTCATAAAAATAGGCACTATTGGGAAATAAAAGGGCAAGAATCTGGTACTCCAATAGTCAAGGGGTAAATTTTCTAAATACAGTCTCTCCTGTCCCAGGCAGATGACATTTTCTGTGTTAGACTGAACGCTTCTCTTGAAGTAGAACACATATGAAATTGTAGGCTGAGTTATTAAAGGTACCCCTAACGTTGCATCTGTGGGAATTACCCAGAGACACCTTTAGTTTTACAGAAACGTAAGAATACTTTTAGCACTCAGGTATGTATTCTTTTTGTTCTTTACAAACACTTTTCCTTTAAGTGAGACTTCTAGTCTGGAGGCAGGAAGACGTGTTTGTCACCTGCGGTGACCTGTGTATGAACAGGTCGTCTCTGTTCATTTCTCTTACTATAACAAGAAAGCTTAATGCAAAGGAACATAAGGAATAATTTGTATGTTGAATATGAATATACAAATACTAATGGAGGGTGCTGAAGCTGCTTTGATAGGATGGCTGGGGTGTGCTGCAATAAGCAAAAAATTCTTTTCGACCGTGGAGTTCTGAGTCCACTACATACCTTTGTGCAGTTCCTCTGCCCTAGTGAAATAAGGAATTGGACATAAGGTTGTTCAAAAAGTCATGCAGAGGAATTTTATTGTTATGATGAAACAGCTTAAAGCAAAATTTCATACTGATTATCTCTCACAACCACATTTCTCTTCCAGTTCTGGAAAAGGGTTAATCCTTCTGCTTTCACCAAAATATAATGTCTCTTGTCCATTGCACATAAACTTTTGACAATTAAAACCAATGGAAGGTAGTAGCAGACTTCTCATATTTATAACAATGACATAAAAGTCATTGTTATGACTTTTCAAGTTCCAAGATGGTGCTTCATTTCGTTCCATGTAGCCAAATAGATTACAAGACATGTGGCTTGTTTCCATTTTATCCTTAAGCATACACGAACAGACAATGCAATAATTACATATGTAATTATGTGATAGCATATAGAAATATTATTACATATAGGAAATGAGAAAAATAAATGTAGATTTTTTAAAAAAGGCTATAATAAGATATGTTGCTGACAATAAAAAATTACAATCTGAACAAAATTAGGAAAACCAAAAGAAAAAAAGACTAACAAAAGGTGGAATGTACGGAACGGTGACAAAGATGTGCAAAGGAAGGAGAAATAGAAGGGGCAAACTGTGTTACTCAGTTTTAGWCACAGACGTATGCCTTGTCCTTTTTTATAAGGTGTTCTGTGGAAATAATTTATTTCTGTATTTCATCACATGATTTTTAAAAATTCTTAAGTTGAAACTCAAAATGCAATGAAAAGAATACCAATTTATGCTTTAAGCATTACAAATTAAAAGCTATTTACAGACCAGTTGACCTGCCATAATTTGTGGACTTCAGTCCTCAGGCAAACAAAAGAAAAACAACTGCATTCCAGCTTCAGAAAAAACAGTATCCTCCCAGGCTAAACTCAAATCACTGTTAATAATTTAACTACTTTCTCCATCCTCAGTGTTAATATGAATTTTACTCCTTCTCTTTCACGAACTGCTAAGTAAACAAAATAGTTCTATAGAAGAGGGTAAGTTCAAATAGTTCTACTTAAAACAGAAGATAATGATTTCTTGTAAGTCTACAAATAATCAACAGCCATCTGCCAATATTATCTTACATTCTCAGCTAGGAAAAAAATACACTTTCTCTACTACCACAGAAAGCAGTTCCATATTTTAATACTTTGAGTTCAAATAAATAACTAGCACTGTTCCTCCTTGCCCACTTTAAGACATTTTAATAGATCTTTCAACTAACTTGGCAGTGTCCGCCTCTTGTACCATGTCTGCTTAAAGCTCCTCCAGCCAAAGTAAACATGTTGTGTTTTATGAGCAAAGGCCACATTGGAAAGAGAAATTTACTAGTTGACCATATATAACTAAGTTGGAATGGCTAAATTAGTGATGGAAAAATATTTCTTAGTCTTCTGTCACCTTTTCCAGGTTGAAGGGTGCCCTCCTTTCTCTCTCTAAGTATAAATATACATACACTCACATACTAAAAGCAAATTAAATTTTATATGTATGTAAGAGAATATGAAGACCATATGAAATAATGAAACTGAGCCATAAACTTCCCAGCCTTTCACAATAATATTTAGAAGAAAAAGGGTTTCAGGGAAAAACATATTACAAAGTTTTCCTGACAAAAGATTTTTTGAATGAAAAGTGCTTTTTAAAAAGAAACCCAGATTTTAAAACATTCTTGAGATTTCTTTCCATTTGTGGGGGACAGAAGGAATTTAGTTACTGAGGAATATAATGACATTTTCCAACAGCTCACTTCATCAACCACGTCACTTTTATCTCCATTCACATAAAAACAATCACATCTTGCATATAACTACTTCCGCTGCTCTTTCAAGGCATAACAGCTCATTTCTAACATTGCATTACAGCACTGTAAACCAATGTTCTATATTTCCCTTAGGCTATTTTGGGARCTTTAACTAATCCATGACAGGGTGAAAATTATGCATAGATGAACTGGAAATTCATAGGTTGAACTAGGTATTAAGTATTGTAGCAGCACTAAACAATCTGGACACTTCCTTTTTTTTTTTTTAATCAATACCTACTTTGGGCAAATCCATATGCCACTGAATTAAGTCAGGCTAGTATAAAACACCTAGTTGTAGCCAATGTTGCAAGTATCAAAGCTGTGGTTGGTCCTCAAACAAGGCATATTTATATGTTTTCTGCTCCTCCACATTTTTTGATACATAACTATACCTATTTATCTAACGGCAACAGATATAAAAAGTAAAAAAGCCTTCAGGACCGATTAGTTTGGATTTATTTTTTTTTTAAATTCTCATCAAATTCACTTTTGAGTTTCAAAATTTGTCTCTTACTATAGCACTGGCTGATGTAATAGTAGATACTACTTCTCCTAACCCATGTTTGGAGGCTCTTCCTGCTCTAAGTCAGCCCCCAAATATTGCTTCTATCAGTAGAACATCAAACATATTTTTAAAAGATAAATTAAACTATCTTCTGTAACACTTGACCTTCTTTATGGAGGGAAGAAAAGCACCATCGTACTAACCAAAAAGATAATTGCTCTCTGAATCACATGAGCAGTTTGTGCAATTATATGGGGTTGTTCGTTTGCTGTAAGCAGAACTTGTTCTGCTGAATCAGTAACTAAAAGCATGAGTCATCTTTTGWGCTAAAGAAGGTGGCTCTTATACTATTATCTGGACTAGCCTTTGTAGGAGACAAAGACTAATGCTACCTAATGTCACTTACACAAATATTTAGCTGTTCACATTGTCTAGTGTGTAAAGCAGAGCTTTTAATATACCTACATTTCCAGAATACTAACACAAACTACATCTRTTTAAAATGAGGAAATACAACAGCTCTAGAGTTGTTCTTGGGGATAAGGCTGTGAGGTTTTTTTGGTTGGTGGTGGGTTTTTTGGGGTTTTTTTTTGGTTTTTTTTTTTGTTTGTTTTGTTTGTTTGTTTTTTGCTTGTTTGTTTGTTTGTTTTTTAATCTATGTGAGTCATGGAGGTTATGGTAAAATCTCTATTGATACACAGGAAGCATTTATTTTCCTATATAGAAGGGGACTCTTGTCCTCTTTTCAGTCTTTACTGTTTGTAAAAACTGCAGTAACTCTGATTTCTCAGAAAAAAGTATTTCACATATAAGTTTAACTACAACAGATGTTCTCTGCTAAAAGGAAAATATCTGCTTTTGCAATGGGTGTGGAAGTATTTATCTTTTACTTTCTTTAAAATCACTCAATCACCAAGTGAAGTTCTAGGAATGCAGTGTAACAGACACCAAAGCTGTTGCCACCGCTTCATAGCATACTCCATAATCAGTTATGCGTATTTGTTACAAACCTTACCATTTGCCACATACCAACTACCATATTCTGCAGTTCAGAACAAAGAAGTTCTTCTGTTCAAAATCATAAGCACACACAATAGGATTTCCAGCCTCCCCCACTCATCCAGCTCCAAAGCTGCTTTCCCCTAAGTGTCCAACAGAGAACTGCTGCGTGGAGGAGGCTCCTGCCAATTCCTAGTTTTGTATGCTCTGGCATTTTGATGGAAATAGTTTGGTGTAAAAGAAAAAGTTCTTTTCCCTTTCCAGCAGCATTCTTTTTCCACTCTTCCCGTATTCTGTAACGGTACAACTATTTCTTTTTAGTGTAATTTGATAATTTATTTTTAGGTGACCAGAACTGGCAGTTCTACACAGTCTGTTGGACACAGCAGAGATATCTACACAGGCAAGTGCAGCCAGACTCTGCTTACACCCTGGGCTGGCTGCATACAAAGCAGTGGTGGCCTGGAAGCAGCTGCATTTAGCATGGATGTCCCCTCACTAATACATGTATCAGTGCTCAGGTGCTGCACCACTCTAGGACGATCACGTAGCTTCCAGTCGAGGCCTGCTTCACATCCAGTTGGCTTCTGCAGAAGTGCAAGAGTCTGGTGCCAGCTGCATAGACATGTCCAATGTGCTCAGAGGCCCAAATACCAAAAAGCAGAATTCGCTTTGTGTAGCTGGCCAGAGGCATGAAATATGCTGAGGAGCATCCTCCTCCTAGCTGCAGCTGCTAGAGAAGAGGCAACCTCCCAATAACTCAAATAGAAGTACAACAAATCTAACAGGGTCAACTAGACATTAGCAATGAAAGATGTGATGTAGCACTTGTGAAGAGTTAATAATGACAGTCAGAGGAAAAGTATAACCTGCTACCACGGTCTCAAATAGAAATCGGTTTCCCAAATTTATTTGTGTGCATTTGGCAAGTCACAGAAAGGGTTTTATATCCACCCTTCTGGTCAAAAAAAAGGAGCTGTTTTGGTGTCTCTCAGCAGAACTTGCCAGATGCAAGTTCAGTCATGCATCTGTCAATAGAAACACTGTGAAATGCTTCATGTAGGTCATGTAGGCTTTGGGCCTGCCAGGCTTGACAGCATTCCTTTGTTGACTCGTATTTGCTGCCACAGCCTTATTTCTACCTTAACTTTTCCTGTTTAAACTCATTTTCTAGCTTGAAAGATACACTTCAGACTAATTTAGCAGACTATCCTAATAGAAAACCTTTGACAAGGGCAGGACTTCTGTCAATATGGACAAAGTCAGGATCCAACAGACTCTACTTACAGACACAGAGGGCCAGTCCAGACATTTGCTCTGGCGAACAGTCCAGTCTGTCATTCTGCTCCCCATCATTTGCGAAGGAGATGAGTTTTAGTGTATAGAGCCTGAAGCAATTTTGAAACTACTCATAATTTCACTTTTGGGAACAACCCTGTTTGGACGCATAATGAATGAGTCAACTGAACTCTATACATAAAAATGTTAATTAATAATTCTCAAAAGATGATTACGTTGTTTAAAACTGTTTTGGAAAAGAGAAAAGAAAAAAGAAGATACTTGAAAAAGCGAAGACTTTGATGCACCTAAGGGTAAAGTCTCAAGAATAGTTCAAGGAATGTTCCTCCTCTGATAAYGAAAAAATGCTTCTCTTTCAAATTTGCAGATAAACATATTAAATAGAATTTTTACAAAGTTTTGCTATAGCTTACCTAGCACTGATAGATATCTCTTGGATGTCAATTAGTATAAAAGTTGAATTTTTGAGTCAGGAAYTAGTTGAATTCACAGATTAGAAATAAATGGTTATATACTTCCTACGTAATTTCATAATTTTGCCTGGATTAATTTTTTACATCACTTTTCCAAAACTAATGAATATTTTGTAATTAAAACAATTTATGATTTTTATATATGGCCTGAAAATGGTGTTGGAAACAAATACTGAAAATTAGGTGATGCTAGATAACTTCTCATCTCCATATACACAAAAGATGTCTTTTATAAAAAAGCATATTTGCAACGTTTATTTGTGCAAGTCTATTATCCAATTTGCATACTTATAACACAGTATATGCAGATATATACACATATATATTAATAGCAACACATGTGCTGTATCCAAAAGAGAGAATATATATCAGATCCAAACAAGCAGGAAGAAGACAGGATAGAAATTTGATCAGAAGAAAAAGATATGAAAATGGAACCATTGAACTAATTTTTAAAGCCGTATTTGAGAGAGAGAGAAAAGTGTTCTCAAAATACTAAACTAAGAAAAATCAAGTTCCTTTGGAGATATAGGACAGATTGTGTGTCTGAAGTAACCCTATATGATAGTTCCCGATGCTTAGATTCTCCCAAATCAAAAGAAGGCCATATAGTTTTACAAAGTTCAGTTCTCCTTGCATACTAAAATGGTATTGCACAATACTCTAATGCAGAATTCACATTTAAAAGCAAAAAAAAAAAAAAAAGCCAAACAAAAACCCCACAACAACAAACAGAAAACTCCTGCCAAACATTCGAAAGATGTGATAATAAATTATCTAAAGGGAGCTCCCCTATGTGGTGTGAAGTAGGAATTCTCCTCCTGAGAATCAGGAGCAGTGTGTGAAGCAACCAGAGTAACCCACAGCTAAATAAAGGCTAGGATGTTATGTCCTTAAAGATATGCTCTGAGCAGAAACAGAAGCTACTGGGCAAGCTTCTTTGGCTTGTGTTATGACAGTCGGAATGAATTATTGTAATGACACAGTCTGGCTTTAGCCACTGAAAATATTTAAAATTATGTTTTGCTCAAGGGAGAATAAGCTGGAGATACATGTCAAGACTCCAGAGAATTATTGGGAAACCTGGTAGTGACTTCTCAGATAGCAAGAAGGCTCTTCAGTCTCACCGAGTTCAAATAAAATTGGAGAAAACAAGTGACTGAGCAACTGCAAGAAGAAACCTGAAACGAGTGGCATATCATAAAAATATCCGTATTTGTTTCCTGCTGGAAGAAGCTCCTGTCAAGTTCACGGACATAAACAAAAGAAAAGTGCCCTGAATTCCAAAACTGACTTGATCGAGCAGACGGCATTCTTGGGCTGTCATCACAGCAGAAACATTTCATCACAAGCCTGAGTCACTTTGCAGCTTCTCAGAGCTAAGAGCCAAGAAGCAGGTTTTTCTTTTTTTGTGTGCGTACAAGYAAAATGAGTGAGAAATTTAAAACTGAATTTTTATCCTGTACATCCAGGCTAGCACTCAAACTCAGATGATCTTCAGTTCCGACGAATGGCAAAGATGCTATTTAAGATGAGACAGACTGAAAATTCTGCTCTCAGACAGCATGACAGAAATTATAATAATAAAATTAGAAAATACAAAGCTTTCACCTAGAGTAGATGGTGATTCCTTCTCAAGTTTCAGGATTGCTGGCTTTTGTCTCAGGTTGCATTTTTATAGGAACATATTTTAAAGTGATTCAATGGACAGATCAGCATCTTTGGTGGCCTAATGCTAAATATTAAGTTTTGGATATAGTGTTTTTGAAGAGATGTAAAATATGACCTAACCTATATGCTAGTTAAATTATTCTATTTAAAAGCAGTGATTCTATGCCAATATGGTCAATTTGCAGCAAGAATATAATATACAATGCAGCAGTTTCTTGCTATCTAAAGCCTCTATTCTAGCCAACTTCAAAAACATATTTCCATCGCTGCCTGAGCCTCATTTTTCAAACGAGGACCCTCACCCTACTCACGCTGCTTGTCTCCAAGGAACCCCTATTTGATAATGCATGAGTATCAAGAGCTGATATAAGGAGCAGCAATAAATTCTTCCACCCATGCCATGCTGAAAGGCATAGATAGAACACAGTAAATAGTATGAGGAAGCATCAAATACATGGAGAAGCAGACAGCAAAGCTAAAGGTATGGAAGATGGAAAGAAATGCATAGAAAGAATCATTGGAAGACAGAGATAAGCCTTCATTTCTAAAATTTATTGCGTGCATGTTTTATGTATGAAATGTGCAGTGTTCACATTTCTAGTTAAAAGCTGTCTTCTTCATTTATACCCACTTCCACCAGCCCAGAGTCTCTTCAGAAGAAGAAATCCTGCAGCTCTAGAGGGAKTGAAAACACATTCTGATGTGCTGTTGGAAAGAGGATAGTCTGAAAGAAAAACAGTTTTCCTTTGTTGTTTCCTTACGGTTTGCCATTTTGCCTTTTGCAAACTTTGGAAA
Organism: Oceanodroma leucorhoa; assembly: GCA_030449065.1. Lineage (NCBI taxonomy): Eukaryota > Metazoa > Chordata > Aves > Procellariiformes > Oceanodroma > Oceanodroma leucorhoa. Next base: position 23,947,482 of record JASVER010000001.1, on the reverse strand, counting down.
CCAACTTTCAAGAACTGACAGGCTGAAAAATTAGCAGTAGTGTAGAGGAAAGGGAACAGGGGAGTATTCTTAAGATGTATTATTTTAATATTAATTATATACGACTAAAAAAATACAACTACCAAGCAAAACAAATCAACAAAATTGTTTGCTGCTGTAAAGTATATTCATATCAACATAAGAAAGAAATTTTTTACAGTGAGAACAATCATTCACTGGAACAACCTCCCCAGGGACATGGTAGTGTCACCATCACTGGAGGTTTTCAAGACGCAAATGGACAGGGTGCTAGATAATGTCACCTAGGCTCCCCTTCCCATGAAAGGTTGGACCAGATGATCTTTCGAGGTCCCTTCCAAGCTGGGCTTTTCTTTGGTTGTATGATTCTATTGAATTCTATGATTCCATATCAGAATCCTTCTGCAGCAATGTGTCCCTCTATGCTCCCAAAACCAATAGGTGAAGAATAAGCATTGATCATAGATATGACAGCACATAAGTTTATATACTTGTTAAATGCCATTTAAATTACTTTGCATAACGAAACACTTCAGAAATAAGGTCTTACGCTTTGCGGCAAGACTGAAGTTTGCAGTGCAAACAAAATGTTATGCAAATATTTTCTGGCTCCCTGAATCTTTCATGGTTTTCAGCAGTGATCCAGCTTCAGCAGAAACAGAATAGAATAGTTGCCTCCAATCTGGTCCAATCCATAGCATGGGAATTAGGCAAACATCCTTGGGGAACGAGACATGCTTTAAGAATTTAGAAGTGACCAAAATGGGTCAAATCAAAACACCTGCCTATTCTACCATCCTGTCTCAAACAGCTGCCATGAGCAGATGCTGAGGGAAGGGTCAGACAGGGAAAGAACGTAACACTTAAGTCCAAAGAAATAAAATTAAACCCCCCATCTTCCGCTGCCTAACTGTTCTAAATATCAACTACAATACAGACATGGTCAGCTGTACTCTCTCATCCCCCTCTACCACTGAAGGTACTTACAACTGCATTTTAGGAGGGTTTGACTAAAATGTGGACAGCACCTGCCGTGATGTAGTCCTTTTGGGTGGTTCTGCCCACAGGCAGCGGATGCCATTCATCATCAGTGGGCACTAAGGGCCAGATGCAAAGAGAGATGCAGGCATTACAGAGCATTAAGTACCAAAGTCCACTAAATAATGGACAAAGAAGAGCGAGACACTTAAGGATGGATTTATAACTGTCCATATATTGAGTGGCAGACTGCCTCAGTCAGCCACCTGGAGAAAGGCATGCGTCTGAAATCTCATCTCCAGCCTCATCTGAGGACTGCAATTAGTTGCCTCTATAAAAGTGATATTCAGAGCACGAAACTGCCTCCGCCACTTAGGACTGAGGCCATCCGGGGCATGGGCTTCGATGTCTCACTGCCTAAACGGAGGTAATTTTGTGAGTACTTCAAGCACCTACAAAACTTAAGTCAAAATGTGTGGTGCCTAACAAGGCAGCAGTTTTTAAAGGGATCAGCTTTATTGATCTGAGACAGCACTCTTTGCAATAGCCACACCTACTCAAATCCCATTCAGTGTTATATTTTCCAGTAGAAACTAAWCCACACTTTGTTTTCAGAATTAAGAACTTCAAAGCTTAGAGAAATTAAGGCCTACACAGTGAGTTTATTTTTTATGAGTATGGGACTAAAAATTCTGTCAGCATGCCCTCTTTTCTTACTTTCTCATAACCTGACTGAATTAGAGCCACTTCTACCATTCATTGCTGAGCAGCCACGACTCCTGCCCTTGGAGCGACTCCCATTCTGCTGTTCTCTGGTCCCCTGACACTGGCTACTTCCTGACTGGAAGGGGAGGTACAACATATCCCTAATTTTCTGAATTACAGATCATGTCTGACAACTCAGGCTTCCCAGATGACCACAGCACACAGTAATCCTGAGGTCTCTGGGAGAGGATCTACGCTTTAGCTTACCTATGAAACAAAACTTCCTGGAAATGTTGTGTTTACTGCACATAAGCACCATGACTTTGCAGTGCRCAGTACAGCAGGCAGCAAGGCCAAACCTCTTTGGACAGCATTGGACCTGTGGGCTGGGTCTAAGTAAACTAAAAGATGACGGTACGAACCGAGCACGCTGATACACAATCAGCTGTACTTTTATTTACCATTTTAGCTACTGCCATTGAAACAGCAGTGGTTATATATATGTGCATGTGTGTGTGTGTGCATATATACATATAAAAATATATATATATATGTGTATATATATGCCATTGGCATCCAAGATTCCTGGCATGAGGGCACTAAGAAAAGCTGGAGGTCTGTATAATCATGAAAATCCTTAATACCTGCCTAACCACAATATCCAGGAGCAAACAAAGGGCAGGGGAAAAAAACAAAACAAAACAAAAAACCCAAAAAATAACCACAGAAAAAACCACAGATTGTTTTGACAGGTGAAGCCAAAAAGTGATCACCCATGCATATGTGCAGAGCTTTAAAACTCTAAGCCTCTCTCTGTACTTACATACTGTAGTCACCAACCAGTTTCCAAAAGCATTTTACAATCCCACCCCTCCCAAAAGGGATGCACCCCAAAAGATGTATTGATATTCCTAAACATATTTATAATCCTCTACAGATTATTCTGATATACATATATATAGGATACAAGATTAATAGTCCAATCAGCTCCRAAACACAGAGAATATAGAAGGCATTTCTAAGTCCTCATATTGAAGGACAATAACTAAAATTCAGAGCAAACATTCTGTACTAGACTAAAGAAAACAAATGCCAGACCTTGGGAAAACAGAATTCAAAAAAACAGTTCTTACCAACTTTGCTGTTGTTTTTTATACTTCAAAAGTAAAAAAACACTGTTCTTCAAAAAGAGCCAGGAACATTGCAATACTCATCTTTAAAAGGTTCTCCAGATGCAAACTTCATAAATGGTTGGGATGAAGAAGAGAAGAAATCCCATTGGGAAGAGATGGCAAGCTTGAAGCTGGTGTACTTGTGAATGTAAACTTTTCCAAAGCACTAGTTTCTTACTCTTAGGAACTGTTTGGCAAAGAGGTTCTCAGAGGAAGGGAAATATCAGTAAGGAGAGAGAATGCAGAGATAACAAGTGATCATGCTTTAAATTGCAGAATTACAAAGGACACATAGGAAATATTTGTATTCTTGGTTTTTTTCCTGTGAAGATTTAATTTTAATTCATAGTAATTTAGCCTTAATCCACAGCACTTTCAACAGCAGTTTCTGTAGATTAAATCGTTTTTAATAATATTATTAAACATTATGTCTTTAATAGTAATAATAATAAAAAGTAAAGACTGTGAAAGTAGTTTTCCTCAAAACAAAAACCTGGTGCTCTGAACTGTAAAAGCGTAAGAGAAAAGAGCTTAACCATTAAAATAATTACCTGATGTTATAACATGGTTTGCTTCATCTCTAGTGGGAAGTGTGAGGTTTCCTCAAGATTAGGTTTTCAGACAATTAAAACATTGCCAAATTTTCATCATTCCAACTCCAATTTCTTATACTTCAGGCTTTTGCTTTTTCAGAAAGATTTGTTTAAAACCGTTTGTCCATTCTTTATTAAAAGTATTAGGAAAAAAGTCTCTCCCCTAGTTCTRTACATCCATCTTGCAAAACAGCTTCAAGTCCGTCATTCTTTCCATAGGTTTGGAATTTGTCACATATTGGTGTCCTGCGCAAAATATCCATTTTGCCTCTGCCATGAAATTCTACACAATTATTACAAATTTCAGATTGCATTTGCATGATAAAGACTTACTAGAGTTTGGCAGCTAAATGCTCCAAAGACCCTACCTATACGTTCAGTCCCTGAGACCTCACACCTACTTAGCCGCTTAATGGACCACTCTCTGAAAGAAACAGACTGTGTTTCTTTTGGAAGAGGCAGTAGCAGAATATAACCGCATCTGCTTTGTCCTCTAAGCACAAGAACAGAAACTTGAGATGCTTCTTATGTGCCTTCCAGGCACGTGGCACATGGCATAAATGCAGAAGTAAAGTGCTGCGCTGCAGGGGTACAGGGAGCTGGTAAAGTTTTGATGGGCCATACGCTTGACTGCAGACACTTAGAACTAGGTTCTTAGACTGTTTATAAATTAATTTTCTGTTAAATACAGATTTGGGCCACACATATCCTTTAAAAAACATCAGAAGCCTCATCCATGTTTGCATAAACCAGTGTACAGCCCCACTGCCAAAAAAAGGAGTATTTTACTTCACAGGCCACTGTGCAGTCATCTTAAATGTAACTAGATGCCTTCAGTCCTTGGTGATAAGTCGTTTGTTGAGACTGGGAGAGCCCTACAGTTCTTTCCTCAACTTAAGTATAACGGAGGACAAAAAATGTTTAGTTTCAGTAGACATTTTAGATGTAGGCCATAAAATAACACAAACACAAAATGCAGTCCTATTAACTACTACTTTTTTTGCAGTTGTATGCATGCAAGAATTCAAAGTAACTGCCCACAGCTATTAGACATAAAAAAGCACATGCATCTATGCATCTGAGGTGTCATACCTGCAGGTAAGCTAGGAATGAAGGACTCCAAGGACAGCATGTTAACAATTCAGGAGAGAGGCTTCTCCCAGGGCTTTGAACAAACAGCCCAAGGCAGTTTTCCATCAGAACAGCCAGACGGTAGTGCGGCCTGCGCTATCTTTTATGAGAAGGACAGTTAAAAAATATTGAAATGTYAACTTGGTCTTTACTCTTGAAGTTGCAGAAGTCAACTCTCAACCAAAATAGATATTCTGATCTATGACTGGTTTTGACTTTTCATTCTCAAAAGACCAAGATCCTGAATTCCCATGAAACCATTTAGCCCTAAACTGGGAGATTCATAGGTAATATTACTGCGACAGCTTCTAATCAAATTCTTCAGAAACTACAGATTGTTTTCTTAGAGAATATGAATCTTTATGGCGAGGCCTTTCTCTGCCTCTGAAAGATGATCCAGTAGAAGTTTAAATATTCCAAAGCCAGTTTTAGAAAGTACATGACAAAACCATGTCCATCGCCCCCATTAAGTTTGTAAAATAGATCTTCCTTTGTCAACGCAAAAGTTTGTTTTATCTTTATTTGGCATTTTTGATCCCTAGAATCTGGAAAAGGTATTAAAACTATCCTATACTATTATTAAATAGCTTTTTAAGGTTGTCCAGAGATTATTTCACATATCAAAGAATTCTCCTCATGCTCCTGCCAGCCTGCCAGCTCTCAGTTTCCCAGCAGTGTTGACACTGCCTACATGATTAGTCTAAATATATTTTCCCTTAAAGTACCTGCAAACTACTGGTGCACAAACAAACAAAAAACCCTGTTCTAAATGACATGAGTGTCTCAGGGATAGAGTTCTGCATGAAGGCCTCAGAGGGAGAAGTCTGCCAGAAACTTAGCATAGTTCCCATAAACATCCTGCGGTCATCAGCACAGCCCAAGGTGGAACCCAACTCTGAAACCCAATACAATTTATGTACACAGGACATACCAGGAAAGATCTGGATTTAGACAGGTATAAAAAGGAACCAGGAGGAAAATATGCTAATAATGTTAATTTTACTTTTACYTACTAATACGTATGTAAGCAAATACATCACACCATAGGTCTACAGACACRGGAGGTCTACTTTCTGAAACAATAAGCTCTCTCTGAATGACCTAACATGCGTTCTTGGTKACTTAATATTTCAACGGACAAACAGTGTTATGTTTAGGTCCTGAAAAAAGGAGAATGTTTAAAGATGCTCAGCTTTATATAAAAATGTTTGAAGCTGGTAAATGGAAGGGTTTCTATCCAAAAACCAAATTCCAAATCTCATTCCTGTAACTTCCAAATTTGCAGATGGATCTGCTGTATATAAGGATCCTTTTTGATTTTACTGCATCTAAGTCTAATACTGAAGTCTTTCTCAGTTATCCAAAAAATGTGAAGTATCTTTAAAAAAAATAGCTAACACGCAGAATGAGATTGCAAATATAAAGACAGAATTGTGCCTTGTTTCTAGTGCAGAATTGGATAACCAGATACTAATTGGTTAAGCCATGCAATGGCAATAAGGCAATGTTGAATTGACTCTACCAGATTTAATGATAAATGATGTGATGAAACTAGMATGAATAAAAATGTATCAAGCAAAATGTAGATACCATATCAAGTAACAGCATTCATTTTAGCCCTAGCTTCCCAGATTCCACACTTTTTTTGGTTGAAAAATAATTTAGAGTAACATGGCAATCTGTCTCAGAACGTTCAGGGTTTACATACATCCTCCCTTATTTTCTACATGTTAAAAAGCCCTCCTAATCATCATATGATTGTTTTTCCTCTACTAGCTCTCAAATTGGAGTCTACAGCTTGTGGGTGGCCAAATCTCTGCACCATTTGAATAATCCAGAATATGTGCTAGGGAAGACAGCTGCTTGTTTAAGTTACGCCGCTCTTCATTTCTGTCCAATATGAATCTGTAAAGAACTCCAAGATACTTAGAGTAGATGTTCACTACAGATCTTTATCAACTCTCACTCCCTTATATTTCAATGCTATAGCTGCAGTGATTAGATATATTCCCCAGCCAGGCAAAATACATTTAAAAAACCACCATTTTAAAGCTCTAATCAGAAACATAGTACTGATGCAATTTGGACAACAGAATTCCTTTGCCAAAGGTTTTTTGAAGTTAACTTTCAAGAGCTGTAAAGACTTTCTAAATGCATTCAGTAGTGAGAATAAAATGAAATGAAACTATAGCAGTTTCATACTCAAACTATAGTGAGTTTCAAACCTCAGTCACAACAGTCTAATATATAGCAAAATGAGTACATCCATGAGTATGCCTAATATGCAAACACACAGCACAATCTCAGACTAGTTGTAGATGGAGACTGCTCACTCCCACAACAGCTTGGAGCACAGTACAAGCTACCCACAAGGCATTTACCCTGCCTCCCCCTCTGGTTTTGTAGCAGCTCAAAACAGGTTGCAGCCAGACTGCTAAGTACAGTAAAACTGCTTCACCTTTTCATCACTAAGGTCCATTGCCCAGGTTAAGGCACCTACATTTAAGGTGGTTTAATTTCCAACTCAGCTGTACCCAAATACCATTTATTTTTCTCTTGAATTTGTGTATTACATAGGCTTACATTCACCTAGTATGATGAACTGCTCAGGTCTTCCCCGGTTCATGAGAGTTTGATCAGAAAACAGACAAGCTGAGCAGAAGTTGCAATGTCCTCCCTCTTTTTCTTTCATCTTTTGTTACTAAAGAAACCAACAGGTTCTACAAGAATTCCTCAAGAAAGCTGTTGCATGAGATAACCATAAAATTCAGACTCCACATCACAGTCTGGACTATGTGACACAGATAAATGACTCCTTCCCTCCATATCCCACTTCTTATCCTATATGACTCTCTCTCTCACCCACATTCAACTCTTTATCCTGGTTATTGCAGATTGGTGGAAGACTTCTTCCACTCCAGACCTGTAGCAGTACGAGCATGTCAGAAAATCTTCCTTGAAATCTGGTATAAGTCCTCTGCTATAGCATATGCCATTGGCAGCAGCTGCTGACAGCAGAGCAGCCTCGTCCTTGCTTATAGACCATGAGCTGTTTAACAAAAGGAGTCCTGGAAACCTTACCTTTATCTATATCCCTAGCTAAGCTACTGCCAGAGAAACTGTTTCAAGAACAAAAACTGGCTATTGGTTACAGATCACACAGAAGAAAATGTGTCATTTGTTAATGAATCAGATGGGGACCTGGCATTTGTGGATTCAGTTCCCTGCCTCTCAACTTCTCTGATCTTTAGTAAATCCCTTAAGGCTTAAACCCATTCACATTACAGCACTTTAACCACATATAATCCAAGCARCCATTACCTTTCCATAGCTATATTATTAAGCTGTGAAAATTACAAAGTCAAAGGTATAGTCAATTTACCATGAAGGTCCCGAAAGGTTTAATGGCTTCAGTGGAACCTGCACACCTAAATCCAGGAGTAACACACTCAAAATCTCAAATCACTTAATTTCTGCTTGCAAAGTTACCCACTTTTACTTCTGTATGCAGCAGAACTACATCAGGCTTTCATTCATTAACTCCGTGGAGATCCTTGCTTACACCGCACCATCAGTGGGTGYAGAAGTCATCTAACATCACCTCCAGCAGGAGTTCAATTTTCAGTTTTATTTTTCCACCATTTACCATGGTAACAGCAGGGTCAGAAAGTATCACCATTGGAAACAAGCTGGCAGTTTGGTCAGGTTGTCTGTCACAAGTTTAGGAGTCCCTGTCTTTCCCTGGTATCTGGACAATTTTTTGTATCAGTAGTTTGGGAAGTATTTACCTGTTCCACACATGAACCACTTATATAACTATCTTTCTATCCTCAAATCTTTGAATATGAGAGCCTACTCGTTAAAGTACTCTAAAAAAATCATTCTTCATATTCATGTGATTTTTCTCCTATGAAATGCAGGAGACATTGAAGCTTGTGGATTTGAGTCAGGTAATACAGTTAAGTATCGCCTACAGAACTTTGCAGCCCTGATGCCTTTTCTGTAATAATAAAAGCAGCCACTTCATTAGCACTTTATTACAAACAGGTAATTATGACTCTCCTTTATGACAATATAATGCTTGTAGAAATCCAATCTCAGCTAACTGAAACTAAAACCAGTCCTATTAATAATCATCAGGAACAATTAGGCTCCATGGACTCAAGCTTATTTTTCATAAAGGAAAGAGTATAGAAAGTTTATATGCACCCACCAACAGAACTTTCCTAAGTTTCAATTCAAGTAAATGAAAAGGAAACAGCAATATTTTAAATGCCAGACTTAAAAAACCAAACAAATCCCTTATTTTTAAAGTGAACTCAGACAACTTTTATTTGTTCTGGCTGTAAAAGTCTGGATTTCCGCCCCCCGTCCCGCTTTGGCACCTGTTTTTAAACATGAAAGTTTAAACATGAAAGTTTAAAAACAACTCTGTACCAATTGTCCAAACCACAGCAGGTAGTAAGGTCAATGAATGAGACTATTCAGCAGGCCGACTACCTGCTCCAGTGGGTACACTTGAAAAAGCTGTTCAGTTACACCTATTTTTCAGCAATTATTTGGAAGATTCCCCTAATTATGGAATACCTGAGGGAGCTGCTTGAACTTTTTCACCTTTGGGAAAGTAGGGGTGGTTCCCACCCTTCTTTTACCATGGCTTCTACTGTATTCACTGTGGTTAAGGGAGTCTGAAAGAAACCTTGAGTCCAGCAGGCACAGAGGTAGAACAAKATATTAAATACTCTAATAAAAGTCAGAGAAAAATAGAGCATGAATTAAAGAAAACAAAAATATGCCCCCCCCCCGAAATATAACTATTTAGCATTTTTATGTGAATGCTCTTTCTGCTGTTACATATCGGGTTTTTAAACCAGAACATCAGGAACCTTAGGAACTTACTAAAAAAGAACGAACACTTGCAGTAATCTTTAAAGACAAATTATATATTTCAGGTATTTAAAATCATTTAACACATCCTGTGAAATGATCTGGACCTATGGAAAACAAGCTGTCCTCCTTCCATCACTTCCATGAAAGTTTGATTGCATTTTAGTCAAAATCAAATTCTAATTCAGCTTACAGAAAAGCTTCATAAACCATTGTATTGACACAACTGCAAGTGCAGGCAACACCAGGCAGAAGGCTGAAAATGAGCATCTCCAGGTAAAAGGAACTGTAAACCTCTTTACCTGGCTATATTCAAGCAGTTCCAGAAACAGTTCTGTGAATCCCCCTCCTCAAAATCCAAAGTCAAATTTTCGTATCTGCTTAGGCTATTCAGTGGTCAGCCCCTTCGAAAATTTTTTTTCTTAAATTGCACAAAGGTAACTGGATATTTCTGTTCTTCCCCTCCATCAGAAAGACGCAAGTCCTGCCATCACCTGCACGTTTACATTTTTAAACAAATCTAGTGAAAATCCAAACTTTAAGTAGTATAAACATTTATACTACTTAATCAGAAACGCATTTGTGGGAGAAAGGGTGAGTATCAATACATAAAAACAGCTTTGTGTTTTCAGTATCTTGAAAACTGATCAGTTTTCATTTAAAGACACACAACTGATGAGTTTCAAATTAATGCATTCATTTGATCAATATTTGTTGTTTTTACTTTCAGAGGCAGGGGAAGAAGGAATAAAAATGAGGAAGGAATAAGGTCAGGCTAGCAGCACACCCAAGGTACTGGAAAACATCTTTCCTAACACCAGTACTTCTGTTTGGTATGTTTTACTCTAGTATCATAAATTCTCTAAGATGGGTGAAGATTACTTTATCTTTATACAAGCATAATGAAATGGGGCCACAAACAATGTAGTGTTGTTAAAAAACATTAATCAATAATACTATCTGACTCTGAGGAATGTATAATTAGAAATCCATGGCAGTCTCAAAGCTTTCTCTATAACCTATGTGGAACACATCTCCTCCTGAAGTTTCAGCATGGTTATTCAGTGCCTCTGCAAGTTAACTCAGTCAGAATACAACTATAAATATTTAACTGGATGTCATCTATTTAAATATACGGCTATATTAAATAGAGTTCTTGTGATCAACAGTTACCTGAGCTGAACAGAACAAACTGGTCAGCAGTCAGCCAGTTTTGCAGTGCCAGAATAAATACAGACCATCTTTCCATTACTACTTGAATGTAGGACATTTATTCAACCACAATTACAAATGTTAGAAGTACAAGGGCTTTAAATCTATAAAAAGACTAATACAGGACTGTAGAGGTAACACAGTTTCTTTTGTTTGTTTGAAGAGAGAATTGTTTATTCTATCTCAAAGTATGAATATGGATAGGACTGCACAGCCCTGCAGATTACCTCAAGAAGCATCTATTAATTACAAAAGATGACATGCATTCTGAAACCCAAAAGAAATCTTACTTATTTTGCAGTTAGCAAGGTAAACATTTTYTTCACCAAGATGTTCTCTAGTCCCATGCAGTCCAAGTGGCTAATGTTGGAACATAAAGTACCCTCCATGCAAACACAAAGTAACAATGATTACAAAACAAAACAAAGAAACAAGGACATCAAAACAAAACAAAAAACAACAGACTTCCCACAGCTATTGAATTCATAGATTTTCCTGCTTCCTATTTCTTTGGGTGCATTTGACTATGAGCAGTAAGAAGCTGAAAAACATCTGTATTAGTTTTCCCCATTAAGAAAGGTACAGTGGAACACTTTGTTCCTCTGCACTCCCATTGAGAGCTTACCTGGCTGCTATCACAGGAGCGTGCAAACACTCTTCAGCATTGGGTGATGGAAAGGGAGAGAGGATGGTTTTAAACCATGGAGTTGAGATGATTTAGGAGTTTCCAGGGTGTCATAAAGTGCACCACAAACTAGGAAAACCAATTATTCCTTTAATTTCACAGCAGGCTTTCAAACTTCTCTCAGAAATTCCTAAGCACCTTTCTTTGAGAACTCAAAATTGGAGACTGGAGAATTTCTTCACCAGAGATGGTGCTACAGGCTATTAGAGTCCATTGCAAAGTGGTAGCTACCACGAGTTTTGGGCTAAGCACTTTAATAGAGGAAAACTTATCACAGACTAGGGTAGAGTCTTCAAAGTTTACTTCAGGCAGGTAACAAAACTGGAACTGACAACATCAGAAAGCACTGAGCTATAAGAAGCAAAATTATTGTGTCCTCTTAAAAGTGTTGAGATTTTGTCACCAATAAAAAGTTACTCCAAACTTTTCAGACTACTTTTTAAACTATAGGAAGAACCTCCCACCAAGACATTCTTGCTTCTTTCTTCAAAACTGAGATTACCTAGCCAAACAAAAGGACCAACCCCCCTCCTCCCCYCGGTTCCTTGGGTACCATATTTTAATATAAAAAGTAATTATAAATTACAAAAAATTCAGGATTAAGATTAAAAGCCAATTATTAAAATAAGACAAATTCCAAGTTGAAGTGGTGAATTTTTACTTTCAAAGAACTCAGTTCTTTGAAACTATCTAAACACATGGTTTGTGCTTAGATGGTGCAAAATCAAGATCACATACTCTAAGTTAAAACAATAAATCTAAATATATTCACACTGAAAATCCTCAGTCTCAGAAACATATTTAGCCAGTTCCCAACTACTGCAAGGACCTAGCCTAGCCTTTCTCTGAGTTTTGCTTCTCCTCTTTTTTTTTCTTTTTTTTCTTCTTTTTTTTTTTGGTGGTGGGATGGGGTATGTGAAAGGGAGTGGTTGCTTGTTTTATTACAGTTTATGCTTAAAAAGTTGTTCCACATTTCTTTCTCGTAAGCAGTTGCTTATTGTGGTACTGATTCAAGTCCCTTTGCGAGTAACTTGCAGGATTGCTGTGAAAGTCAGTTCCCATTTCCCAAAGCATAGTGCCACTTCCATGTCACTTATGAATGTGTTTCCACTGACTGTGAGAGCAAGACACTGAAGAAACGGGATTTTGGAAAGCATGTGCAAGTGCATGCTTTCCAACAACTTTTAACAGCAAATTGAACACTCGGTCAGCAAACATGATGAAACACTGCAGATTGCTGTGAATGGCATTAAAGACACCGCGATTCCAGTACCTATGGTCCAGAGAAACTCTATTTTGAGTCTTTTTTATTGCAGTCAAGCTTAGGACGTAAACTATTACAGTGCTATTTTGAAGGAATACTACCATGGCTACCTTTACATGGKAAGAAGCAGCCAATACATAAGTTCTGGAGTGGTACAACGGATCTGCGTGTYGCACCATTATTCCAAACTATTGGGGTAGTGGGATGAGGGGAACAGGGKACAGTGAAGATACCTTCATTTGAAAGTAAAGGCAACTTTCTAAGTGCATAGCTACAAAACAAAAGCATCTGAACATTTACACTTTGGTATGGAAATAACCTTTCTTGTTTCAAATGTGCTGTTACTGTAAAGAGGTATACACAAGTATATCTACTGCATGTATTTTTGCACATGCAAATACATACCAAGCCTACCTTTCATATGCGTGCTTAGAGCTAAATGCGTGTTAATGCTCTGCCAATAAAAAATATCCACAGCAACAGGAAAAACATACAAAAGAAGTGAACTCCAATTCTATCTCAATTTCCCATACCCACAAAAAACAAAACCTCAAACCCAAGAAGTAGCATAAGATAGCACAATAGGGTGGAGCTTAGGTTAAAGACAAGGCCAATGGGTTTGCCTGTATATAGCTTTTGACCCCACAATCATCCCTATTTACGCAGAGACAACACAGAGGTTATTCACCTTCCTGCCCAGAAGGAGCCAAGGCAGGAAGTGAGGCTGCTAGGCAAATATCAGTGTACATTATTGGTGCTTTTGTAACATAAGTGTGCCTGCTTTGGGGGTATTTATGAATTAGGCTAGAAATTAGCATGAAACTGTGCGTGCATAAACCTGTCGCCTGCTGTTTTTAAGTTTCTTAACCAAATATTGTCAAATTAGCAACAACCACACTTCCCACTAAGGGCTGTATATTTAAATGTTTTAAAATCAAAAGTTATTTTTGGATTTATGTGAACCAAAAAAAGGAGCTGGAATTGTATTTCTTCAAGGAGGAAATAAACTCTATGCCCATACATTTGCTGTCTCTGTCAAAAGTGGATGACTGGATTCTCATTTGAATTTATAGAAAATAATTTTTAAATTAAGCCCCTTGAGAAGCTGCACAAACAACCTGAGGACAAAGCTTCCTTCTTCAAAAGATTAAAAAGAACTGAATGCATGTAGGGGGAGTAGAAATGCCATCTCAGGCATGCAAACATTCTCTGAAGACCACTGACCAGATTGGACACACAAGCTTAATGGGGAAAGCAGGCTTCAGTCTGAAGACCTCTGCAGCAGAAAGGGTTTATTTACAAAAATGGAACATAGTGTTGTTTAGAGGATGGCTAGGAAGAAGAATAGAAGAAAAGAACTGTTGGACAATAAATTAAAGAAATGATTGYAGCAGTCTTTAAATCACAACATTAATACAGCCCTCTAGTAAGCAAAGGTATTAGCACAATTGTAAGCAGAATAGACTTGATGGTCCATTGGTCTCTTTCAGTACAGTAACTTGTGTTCTAGGATATTTGCCATAATACACAAAAGCCAAAAAAGTTGTTACTTGAAGAGTGTGCAATTAAACAAAGACACAAAGCAGGTAAAATTCAGCCCACGTTAACCTGTCATTCCACAGGAYAGCTGCACAGTTCAGGGCCACCAGCTCAGTCTTTTGGTTGAAAAGGTAACAGGTGTCCCTTCTGCACCTACTGTGCAGGAGAACTCACAGCAACGCAGGTTATTTATTAGTATTCCTATAATAACATGCCAGTACCCTTGCCTGATTACAATATTTCTACAATTGGCRTTAGGATATGGGTGCATACATGTTCTTCTGCACAGAAATTAATTGTACCTCACCAAAAGGCTCCCCAGACAGCTGGGGGCATAAATTAACTTGAAAAATAAATACATGCTCACTTCATCGGGGCAGTAACTTGTAGCACATGCTCAGCTACCTTTAGTAACAACACAGATATCATTTATCTTTTCTTTTCCACTAATCTTTGGTACATGGGAAACAACGAATTTCAAACACATCCAAAAATCTAACTCCTACAAGACTGAATACCACGTAACAATATCAAAGTCTTCTGCAAYTGGCAAAGGAGTTTTAATACACAGATAATTTATATGTAGGTATTTTTGCTGAGAATGTTTGATAAAAGCTAAGTGTACTATATATTTAGTTCTACACTTTCATTCTAAATGAGAAAGGTTTGTTTATTCTCTCTTATTTTGCCCTTCGATCTTAGTGTTTCAGAGTCWCAAACAATTTGAGGACCGAAAATTACTGCCTAGTAAATTACTGTTTAGTACTGAACACTAATCAAAGTGATGCTGAAACACTAAGATTCCATTATTTATTCAGAAAAGAAGTCACAATGTGTGGATACAGTCTACTAAGGAAGATTAGTTTAACAAACTTTCTTAACAGCTAAACCCAATCTATAATCTGAAGGAAAAAAAAAAAGACATAAGCTGTAATCAAGTTTGTTTGATCCACCAACAGTAAAGCTGCARTAGTTTACATTTACTAAACTGAAACCATTTAATAGGAACATGCATCTAGTAAAAGTACAGCAATAACTGCATTTMATTGAACAAACCTTAAAAAAAAGTTAATTGCTGAATGCAGAAAAGCTCAAAAAAGCCCCACCAGCCCCAAACATCAGCCTGTATAACACTCGCATATTTAAGCAGTATGGATTTCAATACATTCGTTACAACTAGACACAATGAGGTTCTCATTGTGTAAGGTAAGCTTGCATTTCAGGAATTCATAATACAGAAACRTTACTTGCAGAATACATCATATACGTAGTAYTGTACCTCCAGCATCAAAACAGAAGTCTAGAAATAAAATGTGAAGATAACAATCTCCTAAAACAGTAACTGCTTAAAAGTAATCTTCAGGTKCTCACACAACTCCCTTGTTAACATCTTAATTGATTGTAAGTTCTCCACTCGTATCCCAATGAACAATTACTCACATAACTAGTCTCTATAGACTTTAGTGGGGTTACTCCTGAAAGTAACAGCTCAAAGTTCAAAATGTATAGTTCTTTCCACAAACCATTTACAGAGGAATCCATATGAAGCACTTAGGATAACCAACCTTACTTACAAGTTCATGATTTTTTCCAATGTTACCTTTCTCAGTTCTAAAAACAGAGGGGCCATAAAATTTTAGAAAATACAAGCTATGAGCAATACAGTTTCATCAACAATAAGAAATCCAAGGGAAGAAGAAAAAAAACCAAACAAAAAAACCTAGGATCTAGGACAACTGCCCAAAATAGCTTCCCCCACCCCTAAAAAACACACATATACACACAGATAATTACTGCTTACTGATTTTTGGGGAGGAGCTTATGCCCAGCACTCACCCAACTAGGGGGAAAATCATATAAATACTCAAGGGTTACACTTGAAATCATCAGCTTCTGCTCACTCACCAGTGGTAGAACTACTCCTCAATAGAGAGGGATTCACTGCTCTACTACTTTGCATTGGAGCTCCACAACATTCTGGTATGTTATGATTTCATTTCATTCTATTTGGTTTTGAAGGTAACTTCTATAGGATACATGTTTTCTGGTTGGAGAGGGAAGGGGATTGATATTTAAGGGCCAGTGACAGCATCCTTACTGCCACTGGGGCTATTTGAAAGGCTACAGATAAAAGCCTGGTTTCAAGCAAGGCAATGTGAGATTTTTGCCACTGATGCTAAAGGAGCCAGGACTTCATGCTTCATTTGCTGTAGCATTAGACAGAGGCAATAAGGTCATGGTAGACTGTCTATGTATTACCATGGAAAACTTTTCTTCATTTCAGGAGTTTTGATATATGCAATGCCTGAACTTACTTTTGGAGCCCTAGTGTAACTAGGAAAATAACTGTTTCTGAAGACAGTGGTTTTAAATAGGCTGGCATCCATTTAAAATTATTCTCTTCCTAAGAGTAAGACTATTGCCTCGTAGCTATCTATACAGTGAGCTCTATCAAAGTGATAGCAATAATGATTCCTTTTTTCTTAGAGGATTTTTCACAACTAGYGAAAGCAGGAGGAAGTAAGCACAAAATAATGTTACTTTTAATACTAGTACTTTAAGAAAACTCATTTGCTCATGCACAAGAAACAGAACTGAACAGCTTTTCTTTATCACAAACTTTTTCTCCCCTTTCTAACACAGAACAGATTTGGAAACATGCATTTACAAATATCCTTACTGCTGCTGTTTTGTCTGAACATTGTCCATGGTAGCGATGGATATTTTTCTGAGCGATACCAGAAACAATCCAGCATCAAGGGGCCACATTTTCTACCATTCAATGTAAAAAGTCAAGGTAAGTTTACTGTTTTTTGATAATAAACTAACACAATTATTCCTAGTGGGTCAATACATGAACAAAAGCTCTTTGTTTATACTATTGGTATTCAACTTTCACTAGGTTTATTTAGGGTTATTAAAATTATGTGTTATTTAATAATAAATTTAATAATTATAATTTAATAAAACCAATACATTATATTTAATATATTATTTATTTAGGTTTATTAAAATAATGTGCCATCACTGCAGAAAGAACTGGCAGTAGCTCTGGCAGTTGCCTCTTACTGCAAAAGATGCACATTTGTCACAATATATATATATATTTTTTTTTTTACATAAAAATCACTAAAGGCATATAGAGCAGAAACAAAAACACTGCTACAGATCTGATCTTCAGTACTAGGATTAATACGACATGATTGTGTGCATAATTATGTACAACATGGTAATTATCCTCAAATTTCTTGATTCAGCACTGGGGTTTCTAACAATAGACCTGCCATCTACAATATTCAGAAAGAACTTTTACATACTGTCATGTTATCTCTACTCAAAACAGACCTTAGGTGTGAATTWAAATATATATATCTGATGCATGTGGCCAAATGAAGACCTGTTTAAAATCTAGAAAGGCAAAATAAATTGATATTTAGACATAAAAATGTGACATAAGCCTCTCTGTAGTTTTTTCATGAGTGATTTAAGCTTATACTTTAATTAGCAGACTAATCTCATAGTAATACCACAATTCTAGCTTTATTATAAAAAGTTCTCTTCATTTCATAGATCAGTCTTACTGTACAGGCAGATTGTATAGGTAATATATAATTGCAATGCTATACATTGTGAGATATTATTGCTGGGTATCCCATCTGTCCTTATAAGTCAAATGGGTAGCTACACTTAGTGTTTGAAACTGTGAGTTCTGTTTTATTTTTCCATGCTTAGGCCAAAGCTTTTTTTAAAAACTTGAAATCAAAACTTCTGGCTTCCTAGGTGCTGGTTTTATTTGATGAATTGTCCCCCAAAGGATGATCAGTAGTCTTTATTCAAAATTATCATCACTAAAATTAAGAGAACTGAATCTTCCTTGTAAACATCCCTCTCCCCCACCCCCCCAAGAACAACATTATTTTCTTTCAGACATCAACARGCTATTCAGAATAGCTTTCACTTTTGCTGTATCCCATCTACTTTTAGTTGTAATAATCATACTTGGCTAGAAATTAGCAAGCCTAATGAGGGACTCACAAAACAGGATTGGCAAATAAGCTGCTCTTCACAGGAAAAAGGACATTTTAGGTTGTATCTGCATTAGAAAATAGGGTAGCACAACAGAAGCAGATCTGGAAGGAGAGCTGCTGCTCAGGACAGAGCATCCACATTACCTTCTTTTAGGAGGTTTTGTTTCAGTATAGCTCTAGTATGATCCTATGGACTGGATGCTCATGAGCAGCACACATCGAGTCCAAAGATACAGCCCTGGTCTCACCCGAACCCGCTCCAGCCCACGTGCACCAAGAATGCTCTGCAGTAAGAACCAAGTGAAAGCAGCATGGCTGGGAAACTTACCCCCCAAAATGTTCTTCTGGGCTGTACCAAAATATTGTCAGAGTTTCATCCCTTGCCTTCAGCACAAGGACTTTCTGGAATCCTACCAGCACTCTCAGATTGAATTTAGGTACATGTACATAAACAGCTATTCTGAGGACTTACTAACTGGAATTCCCACTGGGTTAGAGTCGCATTTCTTCCCTCTCCCCTCATTAACTTTTCATAGTGTTTTTCCATGACTTTATTCAGAATCWTCTACACATTTATATTATTTTTAAGTGAAGTACAATATTTACTTGGCTGTCCTCTACCATACTTCACTTACACCTCTTCTCCTTGTACTGTTTGACGTCCCCCCCCCCTTAATTAGAAAACATTTGGAAAGGGGGGAAACYAGCAGAAACCAGGGGGAAACCAATTAAGAAAAAGGAAGGAGCAGGGTAGAGAGGAAATGGGGGGAAAGGGGGAAATTAATTATCCCAAATAAGTTTTCACTTTATAAACCAACACAGAATCTAATGTGTGTGAAACTTCGTATTTAGAATGAGAATGATTATATCAACATGAGAAGTGTAAAATGCTGTCTATTTAGGAAAAGTAACAAAGACTATATACTAGATCTCAAAAAGCAGAACGGCCTACAGTTTTACAGACATGGGAGTCCAGTCATTCAAAACTGCTTTACAAATCTTCATTTGGGGAACAAGCATCAAAATGTAGGACTGGAAAACCACTGCTATTCTTCAGTCTGGAAAACAAGCATCTTATAGAGGATTTTAGAAGAGTTTAAAGAGGGCAGACTGTTAGAGATCATCATTTCTAGTCTGACACAATCATGGAAGAATAAAACAGGAGACTACAGAACCAAATTCATCTAACTATTGTCTAGTGAGTTCTTCCATATGCAAGCAGCTCAAGTAGCATATGGCAAGCTTTTCATCATAGCTTACTCTTCCTATCTGGTCACCAAACATTGGCTTCTAGAGATTTAGTTACCAATACATTCTCTTTTTGTTTTGTACAGCTTTTCAAAAAGCAGCCCAGAACTAAAATTTCAGTCTAGGCCCAAACTGCTGACTCAGGACAACATGTAACAGACCATACAATTTCTGTTGGCAATTAAAGCCTATTAAAGCTTCATTTAATTTGGTGAAATTGTTTTAACAGTTTTTAAAAATCTTGCGCTTCACAGCTCTCCAGTCAGAATATACTTTCCTTTTCTGTATGTATTTAGTGTTACCATTTTTTAAATATACCAATTTTTAAACCAGTAGCTCTTTGGCTTGAAATCTTTGAAAACTCCTAGTTGAGAATAATCATTGAATTAAGTCTAACTGTTTAGCAATGCTTAAATAAGCCATTATTGTAGGTTATGCTAAAGCCTTCATACTTAATTCAATACATAAATAGGGTTTGACTGCATTCAGAGAACATAAACTTTGCAACAAGATATGTGCCAAGACATATAAAAGAGTAGCCAACCACTAGTTCAATTTTCCTGGTGAAAATCCTACTTCATTAATGTGTTCAGCCGTCCCTTCGTCAGAGGACTTACCATTGTCTCTAGACAGCACAATTACCAGACATTTTAATCTCAAAGCAGCACAACTTTGAAAAAAATATAGCTCCTCACAGAAAATCTCTATAATAACATGAACACTGACAAAGCCTTTAGCTTCTTATGCAAAAAGGCAGCACCCACCACSTTGTGAACCTAGGACTGATATAAAGGTGCATCTAAAACATGGTAAAAAGCAAGAAAGAGAAGCACTCAAGCTAAAGTCTGATGCAATCTGCCACCAAAAAAAACCCAAATTAGATCAAGTGCAATAACTGCATGTTACTTAAATACAGCTGAATAAAATGAATGTTGTCCCCCTGCAGAAATTAAACTCACTCTGACTGCTAAAGAACAAACCACATTTGGTAGGCCTGGACATAGTTCCTTGAGTTATGGTTATGAAAGAGCAGACCTGGTTGGGGTCACTGTTGTCTTCTGCCAAAGTACCCACATAAATGCTTGGTTTCGGATTTGATGCAGTTTATGTAAAAACCTAACTGTATTTTTCCCCTAATGCTTTACAACTGAAACAGCATTAGCTCAGGAACCTGTTTAGGTATTTGTATTGAGGTTTTGATCTCACCTGCCTGTGTTGTGATGTGAACAGATAGTTTTTGAAGTTCTATTCATAGATAGAATCTATGGAATAAATTCAGAGTCCTCCAGTTGAGTAAGCTGCTTTCTCTSATGGCAGCTCTCTTATCTGTGGTGAAGATAAAATGTGTAATGCGTATAGAACATTTACATGCCACTTCCGCTGCAGGGTACATGTTAATTCTGACAGGCTTAAGCCTTTTCCAAATTATTTTTTCATATGATGTAGTTCTTAATTTGCCGTATCTTATGTCACCTATATAACAAGAAAACTAACTTGCAATTGCACCCTATTGAATCTGGGAGTTCAGTAGTAAGAAATCCAACAATATCAGTAAGACACCAAAGACTGCACCAGACTTGTCACTGGTACTCACAGATTCCACAATCTTCTTTGCAGCTGAGGAGGATTGTGTTGCATTTTCAGTTTGTCAATAAATCACAGACATTGCTTTCTTYCTATGTGTAGGATTTTAACAACTATCTTCCTTTTCATTGCCTTGAGGAGGATGAGATAGGAAGGTGTGCAAAATAAGGTGATACGCATTTGTGCTCATTTTGTGCACCAGCAAAAAAAGAAAATGCACTCTCTACACTTGGTAGATAAGAACAATTTCCCTGGCAACGTAGGAAGAAGGCAACCTTGCAGATCTAATATCAAACCAAAATCAAATGTATTTCATATACACATCTCTATTTTTTAAAAATACAGTATGTACAAGAATAGTTTTCTTCTTCCATCTCATGTTTGGTTCATCAAGACTAACAGATTTTTCCACAGATTGGAAAAACCAATTTATTATCTAAGAGACAGCAGAATAGTCATTGCATAAACTTTCATATATATATATATATATGTACACACACACACAGAGCTCTATTTGTAAGAGACTGAAATGCAAACTTTAGCTGATCCAATTATTGGTCTTATCAATCTAAGCATCAAACAGAATATGTTGCCATTATAAAAAACAGAATCCAGGCTCTTCCTATATCCCTCAATTTTCATTTTTAAAATGACCTCTTAAATTAACATTCATCATTGGTACGGTATTTTGTTCTACAATGCTGCCAGTTGCTGCTAACCACTGATGTAGTCTCACAATATCCATGTTAATCTTGTCTGTAATGTCCTACAAATCAGTATCTTAATTCCAACAGGAAGCTGCAAGCTCCCCCAAAGGGCACAGAAAACTAAGCCGTGAGCTTGTTTGCTTATTCCTCTATTTGTAACATTTGGTTAAGTGGCTCCACCTGCTGTTTTGATAACTAAGAAAATGAAGTATTATTAAAAAAAACAAAAYAATGCCAGAATTCTGACTGCAGTAAGATGAATTATCAGTTGTGACCCTGCCTTTATGTGAAATTTTTATTACAAACAAAAATCTTTAAGACAGTATTTGAAAATGTAACATTCATATGTTCACAAAAAAAACAACCCAGAGCCATGGCCCACTTTTGGAAGTGTGAGGGGAGGGAAGGACAAAAATCTCACTACTTAAATGTAGCACCAGTTTCAGAAAAGCACCTGCACCTGCACAGGAAGCTTCCTCTGGTTTCGTTCATCATCCAAATGTAAGTCTGATAACTTGCTAAATCAGTTACCTGKTTTTTTTCGTCCTTAATAGTTTGCATCTACTTGCACATCATCTTTTAAGCTCTCTGATGATCCTAAATGTATTGAAGACAAAAAAATTTCTAGAGGCCTTGTAGCTCACAACACAACTCCAACACATTTGCACTTATTAATTATTCATATAAGAGCTCTGAGACACTTTTGCCCTGAACATCAGGTTCACAGTGACCAAACACAGTATTAGAAACTTGACTTCTATGATGTTCAGACAAAATTAATCCTTCACACATTTCACCACCATGCTACAAGTCTGCAAATTTGTTGTAACTGCCCTGGTTGACCTGGTTTCCTCTCTCTCATAGGTGTGCAGGTAAGGGGTGAACAAGGACCCCCTGGTCCCCCAGGCCCTATTGGACCAAGAGGACAACCAGGTCCTACAGGAAAGCCAGGGTTTGGAAGTCCTGGTCCCCAAGGCCCCCCTGGTCCCCCAGGACCACCTGGATTCTCTGCGGTTGGAAAGCCAGGCATGCCAGGTCTACCAGGAAAGCCAGGAGACAGAGGACTAAACGGTGAGAAAGGAGAAGCTGGGCCTGTTGGGCTCCCAGGCGCAAGAGGGCCACAAGGACCCCCCGGCACTCCCGGCCCCGCAGGAYTGTCTGTTCCGGGCAAGCCAGGACCACAAGGCCCTCCAGGAGCTCAAGGGCCGAGGGGCCTCCCTGGCGAGAAGGGAGAGCCAGGYATCCCTGGTATAAACGGACAAAAGGGAGAAAATGGATTCGGTGTTCCAGGCCGCCCGGGTAACAGGGGTCTTCCAGGCCCGCAGGGGCCCCGAGGCCTCCCCGGTCCTGCTGGGGTAGGGAAGCCTGGTGAAAACGGTCTTCCAGGTCAGCCAGGTATGAAAGGTGACAGAGGTTTACCTGGTGCACCCGGAGCGGCTGGTATCCCAGGTCCCCAGGGTCCCCCAGGAGAACCTGGAGAAGCCGGTGTTGGCAAGCCTGGGCCAACAGGACCACCAGGAGCAGCAGGCATCCCTGGAGCCAAGGGACACCCTGGACCTGCAGGCTTGCCTGGATCCCCAGGTCTTCCAGGATTCGGAAAGCCAGGATTGCCAGGGATGAAGGGACATAGAGGGCCTGAAGGTCCGCCTGGCCTTCCAGGACCTAAAGGAGACCAAGGCCCAGCCGGTGTGCCGGGAGAACCAGGGCCTGCCGGACCACCAGGGAACATGGGCCCTCAAGGACTCAAAGGCTTGCCCGGTGAGAACGGCCTACCTGGACCTAAAGGCGACATGGGCCCTGCAGGCCCCCCAGGATTCCCAGGAGCCAAGGGWGAACGAGGTCTACCAGGATTAGAGGGAAAACCAGGATACCCAGGCGAGCAGGGTCTTGCTGGTCCTAAGGGACACCCAGGTTTCCCAGGTCCAAAAGGYGACACTGGCCATGCTGGGCTACCTGGCTTGCCTGGTCCAATGGGTCCACAAGGAGTGAAAGGAGTGCCAGGGATCAATGGCGAGCCGGGCCCCCGAGGGCCTTCAGGAATACCTGGGATCAGAGGCCCCATCGGCCCCCCTGGCCTGCCAGGAGCCCCTGGTGTGAAAGGTGAGCCAGGAGCACCAGGACTGCCAGGCCCAGCAGGTATCTCTACGAAAGGCTTAAGTGGACCCATGGGACCACCTGGACCCCCTGGGCCTAAAGGCAACAATGGAGAGCCTGGCTTGCCAGGCCCTCCAGGTCCTCCTGGTCCCCCTGGCCAAGCTGTAATCCCACAGATGCCCGAAAGCTACATTAAAGCAGGAGAGTCTCGGGAGCTATCAGGAATGTCTTTCGTGAAAGGAGTAAACCAAGCTCTTACAGGGATGCCAGTGTCCGCTTTCAGTGTCATCCTCTCAAAAGCCTACCCTGGAGCAACAGTCCCCATCAAATTTGATAAAATCTTGTACAACAGGCAGCAACACTATGACCCCAGAACAGGAATCTTCACCTGCAGGATCCCTGGACTGTACTATTTCTCCTACCATGTACATGCAAAAGGAACAAATGTTTGGGTTGCACTCTACAAAAATGGTTCCCCACTCATGTACACTTATGATGAGTACAAGAAAGGATACCTTGACCAGGCTTCTGGCAGTGCTGTCATCGACCTCATGGAGAACGATCAAGTATGGCTCCAACTGCCCAATTCAGAATCTAATGGTCTCTATTCCTCTGACTACGTTCATTCTTCTTTCTCAGGTTTCCTATTTGCTCATATCTAACAACATCCCACTTACACTGTCCTGACACTCTCTCCTTCAGACCATTTTAACCGGGCACTGATCTGATTCATCAATAGCAGATCATGCAACTTCAATTTTGCAACAGAGATGGAGGAGGGAGTAAGAAGGTGGAAGAGATTGGTTCAAACCTAGTAGAATAATATTGTATTTAGAGAATTGTCATAAGAAATTTGTTTCAAATGATGATCGATTGTCCAACTGAATGCAACATTAAAATTTTATGAATTAATACAACGAATACAATGCACCAGTCTCTCTCTTTTTTTTTTTTTTTTTTTAAGAAAAGGAAAATCAGAATTTCTAACTATCACTTCTCACAACACATAAGGTAGCCATTCCAGGACTCTTGATCACACTTCACTATACTTGAATTAACTGCAGGTATTATTCAAAGTAAAGAGTCTCATATACTGCATGGTCATCACAACAGACAGATAATATACTTCAGTAACATTAGTCTGCTAYCTGTCAGCTTCATCTTTAAGCTATCAAACAGGAGTCAAGAAAACACAACACTAATATAGTGCGTACCATGTCACAGTTTTAATTTAGTTCCACTTTTCTTATTAATGAATAACTATCTTGCAGAAAGGTAGATTTACAAATTATTACCTGTTACTGAAGATATAAAACTTTCACAATATGAAAAAGCAACCAGATTTGAAGCCTAGAAATCCACTCAGCTCTCTCTGATGCACATCTTGTAATCTGCAGCAACAAACTAGTTCAATATTTCCTAACATTCTGTAAAACTACAATGTTCAGAGTACAGTAAAACAACTATCACCAAATCCAGAAGAGCATATATTCACAAGCATGCAGACATTCACAAAATCACAACAGCTTTACCACCCCAAAATTGGAGACAATCTTTGCACTGTTTTTCTCTGAACAGTTCATGCCTTTAAAACACAATACTCCTAGGACTATATTTTACTTAAATGGTAAAAGTATCAGACRATGACAGTAATCAGTAGTACACATAATCTTATTTACCATACCTACATACACTCATGTCTCACAAACATTAGACATTACACTAATCTATTACGGCACTACAAAAAGTTAATGGTATAAAGTAAGGCAACTTGGTAAAATTAGTGCTCAAATTATCAAACCATAATAGCTTGATYACACATTTCTTCCAATGACAGTTACCATTCACGTGCTTTAAAAATATCGTATACATCAAAACCTTATCAACTCAAACTATTATTTTTAGCTTAATTCTTTTAAACAGAAGAAGTTTTTAATCACTTGAACTAAAAGTACATAGGCTCATATTTAAAAGTTTTGTGATATCACCATGTCTTCATGAAAGCAGAACCTGAGGCTTGTTATATTGCATACATTTGAAATCAGCAATTTCTCAAGTACTTGATAATACATTGGGATTAATGAAAAGAATGAGGACACCTTTAGGTTGATCCATCATTAGCAAAACTACATAATGTTTTGGAAACTGTAAAGAACTGCCAAGAAGGTAACTTTGCAGAATTGCTTCTTCTCCCCTTATTAAGTGCTGCTGGATAAGGAAGCCTGTGGCTTAGGCTATACTTTGGTAAAATAGTAAGTGCTTAAGTAGAGAGTGTAACATGAGATCTGCTTATTTTAGCAGATAAGTAGACCCAGGCAAGCAAATTGGTACTACTATTATAAACATTGCACACAAATGTTTTTATGGAAATAATACAGTGGACAGTAACACAATTAAGAAGTAGCAACCCTGTGATACTTTTCTTTCAAGCCAAAATAAAACTCAAGACATTTGAGTCTGAATTGTCTATTCCCACTTTTCTACCTTCCTGTTTTAGGCCAAATATTAATTACATATCTCCTAAGAATTCTCTCTTTTTTGCCCTAAAAATATTTTCCTATGCAGTCACTTGCATTAGCTCAACAGCACTTTYCAGTATTTCAACATAGCACGTGCTGCTGCCAATACATTCAACCAATCTGGCACTTTTGTTTCAGAAACAAAGAGAGGGACTGGGTACTGGAGCCGGAAAATACCGCTCAGTAGTTGTAAAGTTTCTGGTTAATTGTTTTACATCTGAAACGTATGCCAAAGCACATGTTTAAAATTGTCGGAGATGCTTGGTGCTCAGCAGTACGTTATTGTCCCGTGATTCCAACTAACTAGTCTCTGCACAAGAAACTGGGCCTAGACAGTATTCTTAAAAGCATGGTTCACCAATTCTTATCATTCATCCACTTTAAATCAGGTTTTGTCCTTTAGCATCTTTGTTGCTCGAATGAACACATAGGACTTCAAATAAGTTTACAGCTAAGCACCTCAGGCCCATCTTTTTGAAGGCTTTTCATAGTCGTTCAGACATTAAGCCATTAAGAAAGCATCTCTTAACACTGAAAAGCTAGAGATTACACACCAAATTGTGGCGCAAGCGCTTCTACCTTGATTTTAGCTTTCAATTCTCAATTTAGAGGGAACATTGAGAAGGTCTGTAAGATTTTTAAATTTGTTTTTTAATATTTTCTCATCATGAAGACCAGCAGTCTACCTAAAGCTCTTCCAGAAACCACATCTTTTCTGGATCATGGGCATTAGAGGAAAGAAAATCCAATATGAGATTAAAAAGAAAACATAAGAGCCTGTAATAGTACGAAACTCACTTCCAAAGGCTTCAGAAAGATTTCTGAGACAAATTTCAGTAGTTCTTAAGCATTCAAACACATAAAGCACCCAAATAATCCCTTCTGTATTTAGCTGGAAAGCCCAGAGAAGTGTAACAAATTTGTTTGCTTCTATCTTTGTTGCCATTTTCACAATTAAGACAAATAACAATCTCTCATCACTGGACTATATCAACATTACGAATTTCTAATGTTTTGCAGAATTTTTGGAAGATTCTTTCCTTTTGGCCAGAAAATCACCTTTGCTTTTTGTTTGTTGTATTTCAAGTTGCATATAAAGGATACAATGCACATATCACGGACACCTAGATCCACTGTCTTCTGCCAAGACAACAGGGTAATAAAATAGACTTGCAATCAAAAACCTCTGTGTGTGTGTACATGCGTGTATGTGTGTGCGTGCGGTTTTGGGGAGAGAATGGAGGAGTTTAGAAAGACCCAAAGTTTCCCTCCCCAAAGTAACACTTCCCATACATCAGCATGCCACTTCAGAACACTAATCAATCACATAAAAGACAAAATGCAAGTTACTAAAATACAGGTTTTAAGTCTAGCACTTYCTTTCTCTGATAATTTTCCTTTTTGTAAAAGGTGGTCAGTGACAAATTTCTCTGATGCATCCTTGAAACCTGAGAGCAGATCCCATCAAGCCTTTTTACGGGAAATTTATGAAGTCTCTGCTGCCATATTAGCCATGATCTTTCTACTTCCAAAATGAAATATAATCTTATGAACCGATTGAAAATATTACAAATATATCATTCTCACTATATAACTACAAATGCTATGGTTTTCAGAAGTGTCAGGGAAATGATAGGGAAAGACAACCGTGGAAGACAGAGAAAGCAGCTTTTAAGAGAAAACATTTTATAAAATTCTGCTTTAGGAAGTTATATCAGGCCACTTCCTCCTACAAAAACTATTGCTTTTCCTGTCCAAAAATCACCAAATCTGAAATTTTTCATGTGGAAATAATTATACAGTATTTCAAACCCTCATTACTCCTTTAAAGACCAAACTTTGTTTCCATAATGTATTGYGGACCTTTGTCCACATATTTATACAGTGTAAAATACATTGCCACATGCCATTTCTTTTAAAATTGCTCTTTAATAATTTATATAGAATATAAACCAAGTGAAACACATACAAACTAGTATTAATCATCTTAAAGCTGCAAAATATTCCAGTAATAAGTTAAAGATCCACAAAAAGGATTACTCAAGTAATTTAATACTCAACTTGGATATCAATTGCATTCTTAGGTAAGAAATGAAAATACATTTTGAAAATACTAATATCTGTGTTCATTGCTATCTGACATCATGCTTTTCTGATAGTATTGTTTAATAGATTCCCCCCAATTTTTTTTGAGTTATTCTTCAGGAAGCAAGATCTGAATAACACAAGACTATTTTGGAACCCTCTTACTCTCCCTCCGCAAGCCTCAGTTCTTCATTTCTTTACAAGTAGAAGAGTGGGTTAATACCCTTCATTAAGCTGAGTCAGGACAATCATGGCTATCTCAAAGAGCCATCCAAAAAAAAAAAAAAAATCACAGGGCAATTATCTAAGGCAATTACCATAGCTAAGACAATGAAAAGCAAAATCCACCAGACACCTGATTATGATCAAAGAAGTCATGTGAAAAAGAGAAGGGACACAGAGAAACAAGGGCATACTGACAACAAACCAAAGTGACTTGCAAACACGGATTTCAAAAAATAAAATAGTCAGTCGTTCTGCTCCGTCACTGACAATGGCACTACTAAGACGGCATTTCAACTGGGGAACTTTGCGTCTCCTCAACTGACCACTTAATAAGTTTGCTTTAGAAATTTTACCTTGACTAACTGTTAATGAGCACTGCTTTTCTCTGAAGGGTTAAACCCTCTACAAGGCATGGAGGGCATGGAGTTAAGTCAAGAAGCTGTGGTTTTCAGGCCAGGCTCTGGGCTAAGAAAGACAGTGGGGCTTGCTGGTATGTAGACATTGGGCTAGAGCCAAGTTTAGGAGTTTCCTCAGGAAGTTATGTTAAGCTTGCAGCTGAGAAAAAAAAAATCTCTTTGGCACAAACCTGTGACAGAAGATTAGTAATGTTATTCCCATTTCACAGAGGGACCTGGAGCAAAAGAGAGATACTCCATGGGAATATCACAGGTAAGTGATACAGGAAGAAATTCTCTGGTTCTTCTGACTCCCTGTTCAGTGCTTTATCCACTGGACCACATTATTAAAAGGAAAATAAGACCACTATATAGCCTTTTAAAATGATGCATGACAGACCATAGTACTTTCATATATTAAAATATTTTAGTATTACACAATCTGCTTTGTTTTACTTCTGATTTACAGAGCTTTATCCAAAATAACTCATGYCTATCAGTTACTATATTTTCTTATATTTTTAATGCTGTTGTGCATCTGCCTCATGACTTTTCTAAAAGAGATTCAGGTGTATTAAATTAAGTACCAATTCTGATAGCAGTTAGAAAGGATTAAGTCATTTCACATATCTGTTTGTATGCAGATTCCGTRCTTACATACACAAATACGTACCAGATAGGTAGGTATATGCATAAATGTACACATGTATACACAAGCAGACACTCATAGAAATAAAAAAAAGCTATTATTTCTGATTTCAAAGATCAGATTTAAAATTCTGTTTGATCTAATTAATTTCCAAAGAATACTTTTTTAAATTATTCTTTTGCCAAACACTACATGATCCACACCTTTTAAAACAAAGGGCTTTCATGATTTGAAAACAGAATTCACAAAAATGCTAAAAAAAAGTTGATTAGGATTGGTTTAATGTCATGTATGAGTGAGTTCCTGGRGGAATTCTTAACTACCAATCACACTCTAAGCTCCAATGGAAACACAATAGCAACAACAAACAAAAACATTTTAGGATCTCGCTGTCTTTTACAATRCGCATCCTGACATCAACTTCTATTTTTGTTTGGAACCTCTGTGAGACAATTTTGTTTGGAAGGAATACAGAAAGTAGTACAGCTCTGGTGAACAAAAGGTAAGTTTTAAGAAGGTCCAAACAACACCTGTGCCTAATGACTGTTGCATTAAGAGAGGTAATYCTAACAGAAAATACTGTCAGCAAAATTATACAGAATTCTGAACTGATCTGCATATAATCTTYTTACAAAAAAAAACAGTTAGAAATTTCAATTAATTGTGCGCAGATGCAAGATGATTAACCTTTATTCTCAACTTATTATTTTATATGCCTAATAGAAACTTGGAAGTTAAGTCTGTGAAGGAGGAAAAGCATTTCCAGTGGAAGGCTATCCAAGATGTTTTCCAACTCTCATTTATGCTACAGTATTGTAAGGTTGGCTTTGGGTGGAGGAAGGCTATTATTAAAAAAAAAATCCTCTGCAATTTCTAGTAAATTTTTAACAAAACAACAGAATTTAAAAAAGGTTTAAAAAATAGGAAAACAGTCTCCTCACCATTGTGTGAATACTACATGAGGAATTCTAATCAAAACTAGAGTGCTAAAGGAAATTATCAAATACTAGTTACTACTTTTCTTTTTTTTTTTTTTCAATGCATTTCTGATTTTATTTAGGAGTACAGCACCACAAGGAATAGAATCAAAATACAGTTCAAGGATGTCCACATTACCATACCAATCATGGGAAGAAACCATTCTTCCTCTAAATTCAGTGAAGTAGCACATCACAAGTGTTAAAAATAGAAAAACAGTTCCAGCTAAACTAAATAGAAATAGTAATGATAAAGATGTTCTATTTCAGGATAAACATGTCTACTATACAACTATTTGTAAGCTTGAAAAGTAAAAGCTGTGTTGAGTAACCTACAGTGTACTTGCAAATGTATTTGTTCTGGCAAGCACATGTAGTATTTTCAGATAGTATAGTAAGTTTTCAGGGAGCCCACTTACCTTTAAAAGCTGATATTTTATAATTGTGCTGGATAGCAGCCACCATGTCCTTCCAGAAGTCATATTTTTTCTGACCATCATGCTGTAAGTGTCAAAAGGAACCTAGTCATTACATCAAGTATCAGCTATTTCAAGCTTTCATATTGAAACAGTGACAGGAATGCCATAAACAAAAGTATTCTGAAAATGGAGTAAAACAGTCTTAGACTGGATTCAGGAGATCAGGACTCAGCACCCAGCTTGACTGTGAACTTTGGGTAACCGCACACAAGATATCTCCCTACTTCAGAAGGATATGGTGGGGTGGGGGGAAGAAGGGGAAAGGAGAAAGGATTCATATTTGTGAGGAACTCTAAAACGTTACAGCAAGAGGGGGCATTAGACAGAACAGCAACTTACTGAATGAGCCATCCCACTGACATTTGGGGAAAAGCATTGCCTAGAACTGCAAATACTGTACTGAATTAGCAGGTTGACATTATCTACAGCCTGGTACTCATATCACCCTCCACCCTCAGAACTGGCAAAGCCCTTCGCTATAATTTAGAGGAAACGCCCTTCTGCCAACGGCTCCACCCCAAACACCGTATGAAATACTCATCCAGAAGCCAGGCTGAGCAGCACTGCATTACACTGTACTCTSAAGGCTGCCAAACCCCAGCTCTGGCAGAAGGACAGGGGAAGGTGATCTGCGCTTGTGAACAGCCTCTCGCCGTTCCTAGAAAGCCGCCCCAGGCACAGAAGAGCTCCAGCTGACCTCARCTGCCCTTTCAGCATCTCACCAAGAGAGAGGAAAAGCTTCTCAACCAGCTGAGCCCCACAGCACACAAACTCCACAAATTTTAGGAGCGCTGAATTAAACACAGATGCAATTACACAGGCAGCCAATATTACAGAGCAGAGGATTAGCTATGGAGCCTGTAAGAGATGCCCAGAGTTACAAGGTACTGGGCAGGAGCAAAGCAGGTGATACAGTCTCTTTGAGTTTGTACACCCTGGAAAGTATCATGTAGCATTGTTACAGGCTTTCCACACCTACACTAGGATAAATTTCAATGCAACTATTAACAGATTTCATGGCATTGCCCTCCRTGTCCTGAACACTGCACTGATACCTGAATAATGACCTATTTTGTAATCATAAAGCATTTTCTAGAGAGGAAAACATTCAGAAACTGAAAAAAAAAAMCCAAACACCTTAACATCACCAGCCAAAAACTTGTAGTTTATATGTACTGAAGTAAACTGCTATTTCAGGCCTGATCTGCCATGGAGGCTTCCAGAAGAATAGTCYGCCCTTAACCAGCAAGTCACACAAACAAGGCCTTTTGTGCACGACTGACAAGCACTGTGGCAGTCTGCTTATCATCCACCAGCTCTACAGGTTAAGAGCAGGAAAGATAAGAGTGCTGCGGTTTTGAACTTTTTTTTTTTAATCCATTCCTGTAGCAAACTGCTACAGAAATACATAGAAGGACTAACAGAGAGAAAAGCTTTCATATACGTCAAACTTCAGTTAGCTGCTAACGAAGGTCATTATTCAAAGCCGTGTTCAGGAGATGCTGGGGAGCACCTATCTGTCTAGCGGCAATAGCACCAGCCTACACTAGCACTAAGGTTGAGATAGACATTAACTGTCTGCTCCCTTCATACTCCACATGGCTGACTTGCTCCTTAGTTTGGGGTTTTGGTTTTTTTGTTTGTTTCTTTTAAAAATATCAGTGCAATGAGCTAACAGTTCCTCAGAGTGCTGTTTTGAGGACAGACGGATACTAGTTTAAAAGCAGGTACACTTCCTTCAAAACATTTGACCTCAGAGAAGACTAAAACAACTGTCAAACTAACTCCTTGCAAATCTACAGCCGTTGCATATGAGATGTACAAGAAAACAGACTGATTCCCAGAAAGCAGAGGGAAACTGTGTACATGCCCATGCAGTCCACCAAGATTTTGGCAGTGATTATCAACTGTGATTTCATTAGCTGAAGTATCAGGCAAAGTAGTATTTTGTGWAGAGCTTTAATGCAAAGATCGAAAACGCTAAGAAGCTCCTCTGCTTTGCCTGAAAATACTAAGAATTCTGGCTCTGGACACAGCAAAACCAGATTCATTCTTAACAGTGCAGAGCAGCCCAGCATCCGATTCATGTCTAAACCCATTCTGAATCCAAACCTAGCAGTTCTCCCATCTGTTTCCTGATTCTAGAATGTTTTCTGAAAATGGTAAGAAAATACCCCTTACTAAACAGGCTCGCAGAACAGGGAACAGAAGCCTCTACTTCCTTTCAGAAATGTGGAGGAGGAAGAAGATGTGATGGTTTCTAACCCTTAGGATGCAGCATGTTGCAGGCACGAGTGCTGGAGAGGCCTAACACCTCCTGCTTTGCATCTTTCTCACCTGGTTGATGGTAACATCCCAGGGAGTTAGTGCAGCCCTCCTGTTGAAACTGGGCCAACAACCACTAAAATATTCAAGAGCTGCTAGCTGATAAAGAGGATGCATGACCCACTTCTGGTAGCTCTCTGGAGAAACGGCACAGGTTTAATTATCTCTGGCTGAAGACAGCACTGATCCAGGGTCAGTGTTCCATCTTGCGAATTAGTAAATGGATGTGCAAGCTTATTACATGCTATAACATGCTTTCTCYCTCAGTAAGTAGGTGATTTGTGCCAAGTCTAAATTAAATATAAAATGAAGTAATACAATACAGGTGTCACATATGAGAGAGGTTTCTAAGCTGTGAACAGTAGAGGAAGGATATTAATCAGGCACAAAATTAAGAGTCATATGGTGCACCTGTCCTCAGTTCTTCCTGATAAGCTAGCTTTAGCCAACTCTTCATGCAGCACTTGGACTTMGGCAGCAATCTACTCAGCATGCTATTCTGGAGTGGAGGCTAAAGCATCGAGTCAGCTGATACCCAAAGGGATCCCAGATACCCACCTCACAGCTCTGAATTTCACTCTGCAGACAAAGTTTAGTATTTGCAATTTTCAGTGCTGCAGCGCTTTGGTACCTTTAGCCAGAAGATTACATCAGTACTCTTTCGACACCAATATACTTGCTGTATAAGAAGAACCCTTTMCTAGCCCCAGCTGCACACAAGTTAAAGATTCAAGCCTTCTTTAACACAAAGAAATCAATTAGCATCAAACTTCAAAGGCAGGACTTAGGACATTCTATCTATCCAAAAAGCACTGAAAAAGGTTCAAGCAATTGTATTTTTCACGTTAATTTATTGTTTAGTAGAGAAAAAAAATTGGATACTATTCTAGAGGTGTATTTACATCTGTGTACACAGATCAATATATTTAAGACAAAAACAAGTTTAAAAAAAGGATGAGATTAAGATTTCAACTCATTAACACCTTGCAAATTAGCAAACCCTGTTATTCAGAAGACAAATTCAAGTATCATCAAGTATAATTGAAGAAGATTTTAATAACTATATTCTGTATATCACAGAGCAAACTTGAGAACACAGTGCATTTCTATTTGTATCCTAGTTATTTGTGCCCTCTTGTGGAAGTACATTTATTTTGAACATGCTGTGTAGCTCACARTTAGCTTCGGAGACAACTAATACACTAAGTCCAACATGAAAAATTCCAAACAAGAAAAAAGCTAMAGACCTTGATGTTGTTCAATACACTATTTGTATGCATTTAATAATGCATGCAAAAAGTGTGGTGGGGGAAGAGAAAGATAATGCAATACTTAGTTTCAAACAATCAAGTTCTTACCTGATCTAAGCTGTCCACAACCCTTGCACACAAGAGAGCTCCTGGCAGGTCAAAATAATTATCATACAAATAGTATTTAGCTGGAAAAAAATAATAATAAGAAAAGCTACTTTTTTTTTAATCCTTATTGTATGCTTTAATCACAAATAAAAAAATACATTTAATAGCATAAGCTCCTATTAGGATTTTACTGGCAATAAGCATTATCTGCTTCCCAATTTTTGTTAGCCTTTATTCCCACTTCTGATTCTCATAATTGGCAACTGAAAGTTGTTCACCTATATCAAGGCACTGAGATTTTAAAAATACATTTTTAGGTTCTAAAACTTAAGGTGGAAGAGATGGGGGAGAACAATAAGTTTTAAGAGTCAGGACAGTATCACTCAACTCTTCCAAAATATCTACTTCCCTAGCAGTGGAAACAAAAAGAAAGGGTTTGAGAAGTTGTTTCAGAAACATTTAGACAGGTCTTACACATAGTCTTGTCCTTTGCACATACATGCTGCAGACAGCGCCTTAGCCCAAGGGGAAGCACGTCCACATTATTACATGAGCCCCCAAAACAGAACAAAATCATGAGGGTCCAAATGTCCCCCCAGACCGAGGTCATGTTCAACAACTCTTTTCTAGGAGTGACATGACTTAACCAGTGGGTTTTTTTGTATTCATGATCTTGTCTGTGCTGTTTTTTAATATACCTAGGAGACAAGCCAGCAAAACAGGGATTAACATTCAGAAAAGAGACCAATTGCACTTCTCAATGAATAGGAAAGTCACATTTGGTATATGACCAAAGGMAACCTTTCTCTTCTACCCTCTTGCAAGTGATTACCTGCAGTTTAGAATAAGCATCACAAACAAGTTTACGTCAGCAAAATCTCAAGGAAAATCTCTTCATTACAYAGGACAACGCAACTTAGCTGAGCACTTTGTGTGTATTACTCACAATTGCCAAGATCAAAGTAAAACAGAGAGGAAGCACAGAGCAAGAACACAAACCTAGCCACAGTGCTTTCAAAGTGACTCCCACCTTAAAACCAAGAAATTTCAATTGCAGGAGAAATTTTGTTTCCAGACCCACTCTGTTATTTGCACCTGCACCTAGGCCTCCAGTAACAGCATTRATGGTAATGAGTCAACAATTAAGAAAAAATTAAGATTTGCCAAATATGTCCTAAATGAGATAGGCTGGTAATCTCAGTCTACTTTATCAGGGAACAATGTGCCCATCTCTATAACCAAAACATGCCTACAATGTCAGCTCATTTGTCTCATCACTAGTGACCTAAATTTAAGTTGAACTCTAGCATTAGAAGTTGAAAACACAAAAAAACCAACTCTCCCCCGAAACATTTACCGATTCCAGTAATTCTCAGCTCAAGTATTTTTAAATAATTGTGGTAAGAACTAATACTATGAGGCACTGAAGGGGCCAGAGCAATTTCAAAGAAGAGGACATGCTAAGGTATAGCTACCTGAGCGGGAAACCATTCCACTGACTGTATTAAAATGCTTCCACTCCCTCCTTCCAAATGTCTCCAGGATCTCTTCGGATGTCATGCTCTTTGTACCATGGCTTGCCCTATTTGATGCATTAAGTTATTTATATTAAAAAAAAAAAAAAAAAAAAGAAAAGGAAAAAGGTTGAAAACAGCCAAACTACTCCTAGTGCACAGTAATGCATTGCAACTGAATACTGAGATGCATGCAAGTTGATCAGAAGTAACTCTCTTTATAACTTAGAAGTTTCCTGGGACCTAAGCTTTTATCATATACATTACAGTCCTTGATAAAAGCCCTACTACACAGAGGTTTGGTTGGCTGGGGGCACGGCTACTATGCCTCACCTGCTAACACAATCACTCTGTATTGCTCGAATGTTCTCAATTGTGTGAGGACACTCGCTATACTTGAACTATCAATACACACTGCACAATAAAACACAGTGCAGAAAGCCTATACGTTATTCTGAAGCCTGGTAACATTCAGAGCACAGGGCAGAACTATGGAGAAGTGCTAGTTTGAGCCCTGCAAGCGGCTGTGTAACACAGAATTACACACAAGCCTTTTTAGGAATTAAAAATCAACTAGCTTGACCATCAAATTGGGCCCCAAAAGAATGCAGACTCCAGTTTTGAAGCGAATGCAGGCAATGCTAGGAGAAGTAATCCTGTACCACTCTTCCCTTTACTGTGGTATATCCTCCAGTCTTGAATTCTGCATTTGGTACTAAATGAATTTTGGGATACACAGCAGAGACTCACAGGTATTTCTTCCCTTCTTTCAATGAGATCTGATTTTCCCTAGCATCTTCAAGCTCCTTCTCCCACATGCTATCAGAAAAAAAAAGTAGAGTCTATCTTGAGTACCGAATTACACAGACTTTCATTTTGGAAAAAAATAAGGGGCAAATGGGACTGGGATTGACGTACTGTAGATATATTTACTTTTCAGATTTGTGATTCAAAATAGCAGTCTTCTATGTTTGGAAAAAAAAAAAAAAGAGAGGGAAAGAGGAACTAAGGATGTACTGAAATGATGACTGAAGGCAGAATACAGCTTTTAAGAGAAAAAAACAGAATTTTGAAAGCGAATGTGTCAGTTTCTATGTTTAATTCACCTCAGGCTATTTAAATATTATATTGTAAGCCTGCAGCATGCTGAATGTGTGTGGTACAAAGATAACAGTGCTCCCATCATTAGCATTAGTCATTAGCACTGACTCTGAGTCAGGGTACTAAGAATTCAAAGAAAAACCTTACCCTGGATCTTAGAACTGACAAAGAGTACATTGGTAGCCACTGAAAAAGTGAATTTACTTACAAGATCAGTATGCCCTCAAAAGTCTTAGATGTTTACGCAGAATGAGATATTCTTTACTAGCAGCTAACATGGAAATATTATGAAAAGACTGCTATGTAACATTAAGAGAAACTGAGCACCACGTTACCAAAGAGTATTTAAACTTTTACATCTAATAAATGAATATATGCTGAAATCAGTATTTTAAATATTTAATAAAATTGAGAGATGGCTTTCAGAAAGCGGATAAAATTTTGGTGTTAGTTTAACAATATAAACTTACTGTCAATATTACCTTAAAACTGTTCCATCCTCTGCAAGTTTCAGGAAGTTTCCTTCTTCAATGTCCAACACCAAGCCTTTACAACTAAGAATAATTTTATTTTAAGGAAGAAACAAACMATTAATGCTTTCAGAGGAAGACCTTGTTATATATCAGAATAGTGAAATGTGATTACAGAAGCTACACAATGATGCTACACAAAAGCAGCAAAATCACAACCCTTCAAATAATTCCATGTTTGAACAATGCTCTATATATGCAAATACATATTACTACAATGAGGACTGGATTCCACTTACATAGCAAATTCCTACTAAATAAATCCAGTACCATTGTTCAGTGAGTTCAGTGACTATTCATATAGATAAGGTTGGAGGATTAAGGTCCAAACATATACAACTAAGAAATGGGATATTTAAGCCACTTCTATTAAAGAAATATGTTTTTTCTTGGTGGCAACTCCCCTACTTATTAATAATAGACTGATAAGACCAATTACTAAGGGAGAGAGGGGTAAAACATCATTCTAAATGAGGCAACCAAGTATCTAAGGAGCACATGAAGCAGAAGCATTGCCATGCTAGCCAGCACTAACAAGGTGAAGAGTTGACAGCGTAGGACAGACATACAAGAGTTCCTAACTCTCCTAGTCAATCTGTACCTCACAGATAATTGAATCTACGTTYGCTTAGGTTGTTTGAAAAATTAATTCAGAGTTCAGTGGCTAGAATAATAATGAATAAACGAGACTGAAAAAGTAATGTCACCTTCACCCTCTGTTATAAGGTACGCAAAGGAAAGAAGATATGCCACGAAGGCAGCAAACCCCAGCCTTTCACAAATGACACCTGGCTGAGTAGCACTGACATGTGGCTACCAGCACTGCGGGCTTGCAGGTCCACGTTAACGAACCCCCAGATCCAATAAGGGACCGAGGCCAAGGTATCTAGATCTTAAAAAAGGATTTCATGCTTCAGAGGCCTCAAAATATGAGAAATCTGTGTCTCTCCTAAAAAAGTTAGTGAGAACCTGGCGTTAAAGCCCCCCCCCAGCCCCAGCCTAGATAATAAACTATAAAGTTGGAAGATCAGATTCACATTCAAGCTCTTGCTCTGAGACCACTGAGCTCAGAGTAACAGCTTGCATGGCAGCCTTTTGCATCACAGCTTTGTGCCTGATGTGCCAGCCAAGGGCTACCTCCTGGCATGTCACCTTTCCTYGGTTCCTCAGAAGGCTGTTGGGATTCGCAAACACTCATCTGTGGAAAGAAAACCAACTAAATTCTGATGGTTACTGGATTTACCAGTTGAATTGAAGGTAGAAGACAAAGGAGATATATAAAATAAGAGTAAATCAGACTAAAAAGCTTGTGTCTAGACAGCTAGAAGCACAGACAAAGCAAGCTTGGATACTCAGCTGTCTCTTCAAAATACCACATTAGAAGTATCTCATGTCAAATACTTGTTCAAACAAGTATTTAAAACTGCAATTTGGATTTATCTATTGGGCTTGACAATCATAATAATAACCGCCTAATAAGAGAAGCTGTTTTCCAAGCTTTGTAAAAGTTACAGCATAGAGGAAGTTATGAAGAAAGTTTCTGTTATTTTCAACGTACTCACCAGAAGTCTAAGCCATCTGGAGCTAGAGTCAGCAAGTCTTTGTCATAACCCTTCTCTGTTACCAGGTACTGGGCAAAACTATCATATATTAGCTACAAATGACAAAAAAAAAAAAAGGCATTAATTATATTGAGCAAGTGAGATATTGCTTCCCTGGAAAGTGGCAAGATGTGAGTGCTAGTGCCTCCTAAGCAAAATCAAACCAGGGAGCTATGCGCCCTGCCCCACTGCCTTCACTACTGGGAAACAGTGCCCGAGGTTATTTCTGTCATGGCTGGAAAACAGCTCAAGATGCTCACACAGCAGTTCTGGTGCAATGTGTCCAGCATAACCAAGTTTACAGCATTCTACCTTAATGTCCCTGGGCTTCCAGACCGTTGGGAAACCAAGACGGTAAGTACTTAAGACTAGTCACTACTTCCACCTCCCCAATCTTTTTTTGTTTTGTTTTTTAATTTTAAATGTCACAGTTACCAAGACTCAACCAGTGGCTTCCAAACCAATAAAAAACTACCCTTAGGGGACATTTTAAAAGTATCCGAAGGAACATATTTTGAAGGAAACAGGCAACTACTAAGTAAATTGTTAGTATTTATAAGTTCAGAAAGAACACTGTTAAAGCCTGGTACAACAGTCAGCGATTTATTAACGTAATGTGCTGGTAAAGTTGTACAAGAAGATCTATGTAGGTGCTGCCAGGTCCTTAACAACCATACACACACAGTAATTGCTCCCTTTTTCTCCTGTTTCTTTCATTAAAGCTGTTTCCTGGCCTTTTTTTCTTAATTACAAAAGCTGCTCTTGGAAAGAATATGAATAATGTCTGAGAAAGACTAATATGAAGGCCAACACTTCAGCTCTGCCTGTTAGCATTTTTAAGTTTTTTTTATTTCCAATAGATAAGGAGGCATGCAATGGGCATGTGTCAGTGTCTCTGTGTGCTGTGAGAAGATGAAGAGCGAACTAAGATTAGTAATTTTTTTTTTTCTTCTGTTGTTCGACATTTTTTTTTTTTTAAATTCTTCTAGTTACCAATCATCTAACGTCTGCCTCCATCAAACAAAATTCTTACCAGGAAGAATGTGTCTGTGCAAGATGTGATGTGTGTGGCATGCAGAGAGCATGAAAGGTAAGCCTAGAGTTGTATAGTTCCCTGCAGGAACTTAAGAGCACATACATTTTAAAACTTGCTATTATTGATCCCCCTTTTGTAAGAAGCATGTCTCTCTACAGAAAGTCACTCACAGCTAAAGGAAGCAACACAATTTTGCAAAAACAGGACAYACTGAACCATACCTATTTATAAATGAGCCACCTCATAAACATTTGTTTCTATACCAAATTCTGAACTATCTTGCAATTAGTGTAGGAGTCCCATGCAGTGCAAAATGTACTTAGGTGAATGGAGGCAAATAAAAGGGGGGAGAAGAGGGGCACCATGAGCWTCCATGACACAAGATAGCTCCGCTGCAAAGTCCTGACATCAAGAAGGATGAGTCCGTGAAAGACTTATCAGGGAGTTTGAAGTGTGCCAGTCAGGGAAAAAAAGTGCAAGGGCGGGAAGGCACAGCACMTGACAGTAGTTCCTCTCCATAAGGGACAAGGCTAAGTCGGAGATGCTGAGTGCCCTTAAGTACGGCGTTTTATTTTAAGCACAGAAAGTTTGCACAGGTCACCTGTCGAAAGTGCTGCGGACTTCTCTGTCTGCAGCATCTCCAGATCTGGCGGTGGCGGGGGTGGTGGTGGGGGCTCTACCTTTTTCTCAGCGCCGCTACAGTGAGGAAAGCTCTCAAGAAGCACCATTTCCAAGGAAGAAGACATGGCAGTCCCCTTTGCTGGGGCAGAGGCCTGCTGAGGAAGCGGCCGGCGAGACATGCACTTGTGTCTCTTCTCTTTTTAGGTTTCCCTAGGGGTTCCTCAGCCCGCAGGCTCGGGGGTCCCGGCCCCCGGGACCCACCCCACGCCGCCCCGCTCCCCAGCACTTTCCCTTTCACTTGGGCAGGCGGCGGCGAGCGGGGCGGGGCGGAGCGGGGGCCSCCGGCCCGCGGCTCCCAGACCGTGCCGTGCCGTGCCGCGCTGCGCCGGCCCGCACTCACCCGTGCGCTCTGCGGGAGGTGGTACCGGCAGAGCGTGTGGTCCAGGTCGAAGCCCAGCACGTCGCAGTCGGCCAAGGAGAAGTGCTGCTGCATCGCCGAGCCGCCGCCGCCGCCGCCGCGGGGAGGCGGAGGAGGAGGAGGAAGGGGCATGGGCGGCGCTTCCTGCGGGGCGGTGCGGTGCGGCCGGAGCCCCCCCGCCTTCGCCCGGCCCCGGCGGGGCCGCCCTCACCTGCGGCGGGCCTGGGGACGTCCCGGGGGCCGGGCCCGGAGCTCGGGACCAGCACGTCGCCCCCGCCGAGCGGGCCGCCGCTTCCAGGGAAGCTTGGCGGCACAGCCCCCGGCGGTGAAAACGGGGTGTGGAAAGGCGCGCGCAAGGCGGTTGGCCGGGGGCGTGTTTAAGCGTTCGGATTTAAAAAAATGCGTTTCCCGCCGAGGCTTTGTGTTCTTGGGACCAGGCGTGGAAACGGAGGGGCTCCTGCTGGGTGCTGGGTCCCCAGCTGCAGTTCATCAGAAGTGCGAGTATGTTCCTCKCAAATCCAAGTCACCGGGAGAGTGCTTTGCTGGGAGCTGGCGAGCAGGCCGCAGGTGGGAGGGAAAAAAGGAGTTAGCCTTGGTTAGTGTGAGGGCAGGCAGCYGATGCCACACTGTAAGGGCCCTGCTGGAGAGCAGCTGCTTCTGTAAGTAGAATCATAGAATCATTAAGGTTGGAAAAGACCTTTAAGATCATCGAGTCCAACYRTCAACCCAGCACCCATGCCCACTAAACCATGTCCCRAAGCGCCACATCCACATGTTTTTTGAACGCCTCYAGTGATGGTGACTCCYCCACTTCCCTGGGCAGCCTGTTCCAATGCCTGACTACCCTTTCGGTGAAGAAATTTTTCCTAATATCCAATCTAAACCTCCCCTGGCGCAACTTGAGGCCATTTCCTYTCGTCCTATCACTTGTYACTTGGGAGAAGAGACYGACAMCCACCTCGCTACAGYCTCCTTTCAGGTAGTTGTAGAGAGCAATAAGGTCTCCCCTCAGCCTCCTCTTCAGGCTAAACAACCCCAGCTCCCTCAGCCRMTCCTCATAAGACYTGTTCTCCAGRCCCTTCACCAGYYTCGTCGCCCTTCTCTGGACACGCTCCAGCACCTCAATGTCCTTCTTGTAGTGAGGGGCCCAAAAYTGAACACAGTATTYGAGGTGCGGCCTCACCAGTGCCSAGTACAGGGGCACGATCACYTCCCTASTCCTRCTGGCCACACTRTTYCTGACACAGGCCAGGATGCTGTTGGCCTTCTTGGCCACCTGGGCACACTGCTGGCTCATGTTCAGCTGGCTGTGGACCAGCACCCCCAGGTCCTTTACCGCCGGGCAGCTTTCCAGCCACTCTTCCCCAAGCCTGTAGCGTTGCCTGGGGTTGTTGTGACCCAAGTGCAGGACCCAGCACTTGGTCTTGTTGAACCTCATACAACTGGCCTCGGCCCATCAATCCAGCCTGTCCAGATCCCTCTGCAGAGCCTTCCTACCCTCAGGCAGATATACACTGCTGCCCAACTTGTTGTCATCTGCAAACTTACTGAGGGAGCACTCGATCCTCTCGTCCAGATCACTGTAGACAAACACTACCACTACTTCATTATCAAAGTCCCTGTAAGGGTRTAAGCAACACTATAAAGTAAGCAACACTGTACAGACGTAACTGTTAAAAAACCAAAACCCCAGAGGTAGCTAACTACCTTTTAATTTCTTGACAGCTTTGGAATCAAAAAAAGAATAACACTAAGAACAGTACAGTCTGCCTCCAAATAACACAATCGACTGGGTATTTTGATAGGTACCTGCCCAACAAGTATCGCCTTAGTGCAATTAGAAAGCAAGTGCTGTCTGAAAGGAAGTACCGTGTTTGGAGGAAAGTAAACAGATGAGAGTTGCATTGACTTAATTCTGTTCTCTGTGGTT
Source organism: Oceanodroma leucorhoa (assembly GCA_030449065.1). Classification (NCBI taxonomy): domain Eukaryota; kingdom Metazoa; phylum Chordata; class Aves; order Procellariiformes; genus Oceanodroma; species Oceanodroma leucorhoa. Next base: position 23,903,874 of record JASVER010000001.1, on the reverse strand, counting down.
GAACTTGAATATAGTGTCTAGTTACGGCCAGTTTCAGGATGCTTAAATAGCTGGGCTTGGCAGCCTTGTTTGCAGGTTCTCCCCATTCCTCTCTGCAATTCTTTTCTCTCTGTAGACCAATGACACCATTAAAACTTTGTTTTGATTCACAAAAGATGAAAAAGTCTAGTTCAATTASTCTGCAAATAAATCTCATTTTTTCATTCTTATATGGCTATAAATAGAATAATATAAAAACTATTTGAATYGAGAGCAAYTGTTGTGAAACATTTAATGCAAGTMATCTTTTCCAGCGTTGCCTTCCTGTGCATAGCTGTAAGTGTTGTGCTTTGCAGGTGGGAAAGTTGGGGTGCATACCCATAGCAGCAGTGCACAGCAGCAGTTTTGGTTATATGAAAATAATTATGTTTTGATTATATCAAATAATGATTTGATTTTTGCAGGATGGCTCAATGATGATTTGGTATTCCAGAGTGAAATGCTTTTGGAAATACACTCAAATAGTTGAATAGAGATACAATGTACTTATATATTAAAATTCAATTTGCTATGCTCAGGTAGATACAGATGAGAGAAATTTAAATAACGTGACCTATCACATATATTTAAAAATTCTACAGATAAGTTCAGTATCAGATTAGAAAATGGACTAGACAGGAAAATACATGGAAATKAGGAATAAAATTCACTAATGCTAATAGTAGGACAGGATGAGGACTTAAGGTGTCACAACAAGAAAGAAATGGATTGCATAATTTTACCTCAGACCGTTGCATAGCAGCTTCTTTCAAAGGCTCTCAGTATCTCCCACAGACATTAATACACTTTCTAATGCTGTTGTGTATGTATATATATATGCACACCATATATATYGTATACACTGTACATTATATATATACATACCATAAATTAGATCTACATAATGATACATACATGTGTTTTAGATATATGTTAAATAGATATATATGTGCATATATGCTTGAATACATACATATATACATATGCATGTATGTATATATTTTCCAAAATAACAAGTGTGAAACCTGAGCAAACAGAAAGAGATTCATCCAGGGTCTTGCACACAACAGGGATCACACCTATAAAGATGAGGCAGCAGCCTGGGAACTCTGAGCACAAGACATTTTATCTTCCTAAAGCTGCTCACTTTACGAAACACAGAGCAAATTCCTGCTCCACTGAAGTCAATGGCCACAATTTCGATTGACTTCAATAGGTCCAAGAGTTCACTCACAGCTGCTGTTTCACACTATCCTCACCTTAACTTAAAGTASGTCTGACTTGCAGATTGTATCAGTACAGCTCTCTTATTCCAGAATGACTTTTTTTTCCCATAAGGAGTCATGCAGCTTCCAAAATTGTGTTTAGATTATGGCATTTTAAATGTATAGCTTTTCTTGCTATGCCTGTAAAACATTTTATATGAAAACCTACCACAAAAACAACTTAACACACTGTAGTATTGAAACATCTGGGCAGATATTGAAAATTATATATTCGTTGATAGAATCATAGGATGGTTTGGGTTGGAAGGGACCTTTAAAGATCATCTAGTCCAACCCCCTGGTCACTGTATTCACTGTCAACTGAATGTAATCTTGAACATCTGGATTCTGTGAGTGCTGCACAATTATATTKGCATTAATGACAAGCTATCTTAGAATTTACAACACAGAAGTACTAAGCATATTTAATCTTAAACTGCTTTGTGTGAGGAACAATACTCACCAATGGAGAGATTCAGCAAGTTAAATTTCAGGTACATGAAGCTGAAGATTAAATTAGAAGTATGACAACAAGAAATATAGAAAATGTTGATGAAGATAATTGGTTTTCAGTTCTGGGAAAAGAGAATATAAATGAGAGAATATCACCTTCACCTTCAGTATTCACAGCACAAACCTGATAGCAGGAAAGTCTYGGCCATTTACTTTCAGCACACAACCCCCAAATTTTATTTCTTTTTCTTTTGTCTTAAAAGCGTTGCTCTGTCTCTCAGTTTCTTCCTTTCAGATGAATCCTTTAAATATACTGACATCCCGCTCGAGGGCCTTTCTCAGAAAGGAGGTGCCTTTAAATCAAAATCCTCTGCAACAACTGAACTACCGTAATGTGTTAACAGCATCCTTTCAGATTACTTTTTTAGCTTTGTCTTTCAAGTTTGATGGCACCGTCAGCCACTCAGAGATGTCRAGGTCGGGCTTTAGGGCTATTGGGTCCTAACTGATAATATTTTAGGTTTCCCTATCGTTAATTTATGCATCACAGTAATTACTTTTATATTGTAAATACGTGGTAATAATCCATTGGGAAAGACCATAAATCCTGTCTAGCAGGGCAAATTTCTAACTGGTCACGCTGAAGGAGATATAATTGGTGTGGCTCACCTCCTGCAGCTGCAGCACCCCGCAGGCTGGGGCCGGGGCTGAGCGGCCGCCCGGGGGGAGCTCCCCGCCGCAGCCCCCAGCCCGCAGCCCTCCCRGCCAGCATGGCTCGGCCGTGGGGCTGCCCGCGGGCGCACGGACCCCCATGGAGCGGGCAGGACAGGGCAGCGGGTGCTGCCCCCGTGCCGCGCCCTCGCGTTTAGCGACCTGCGGGAAACGCGTGAGGTGYGAGATCTGATGCGTCGGAGCCTTTTACAGACATGCAAAGGGGCATTTTGGTTTTCATCGTGCCTCATGCCTGCTTTCCACGCAGAAGAGGCTCCTACCACTGCATGGTTTTAGAGCACAGGAGTGTACTAACATGCCCCGGAGGGCGAAAGGAATGGAACAGAGTGCGGTAACATACATAAAGGCATGAGAACCGTGTCAAAATACCTCAGATAAATCTTAGCTGTCACACAGAAGTTGTAGGCCTCTGAGCAAGGCTCCAGCTCCTCGCTTTCTTTGTCCTTAAGAGGGCAGCATTATGATACGATGGAGCATCCCTGCAAGTTAACTGAATCATCGGCACCTGAATCTATTTTACTTTCCTTAAACTTCATTTTTGTTTTCCTAAGGCTGTGTAAGTTGACTTTGTCAGTTGTGTTTTGTCCCAGCTGTGCAGTTGCAGCCATTTGCCTATTTAGGCAGAAGTTATGAGAGTTTAGTTAAAAAAAAGGAAAGAGCCCCTCATATTGCTGCGGAAGAATATGCAATAGTGGTATGTGAAAATAAAACAAGAATTTGAACAAACATGAAGCATTTTCATTTTAGACAAATAACACCTTCTTACACAAAAGTAAGCTCAGAACGTTCTAGTTTTTCCCCTGTTTGTTTTTAAAAACAAATTAAAATACTTTTGGAGTAGAATAAGTCAAACCAAAAAGTGTCGGGTTTTTTGTTATATTTTATTTCAACACACTGGTAAGACCTAGAACCTCAGGTTTGTGCTTGATTTAGATTTTAACCTATGAAGTTGTTCAATGCACAGGTAGAAGAGTGCCTCACAGCCCAGCATCCCCGCATACCTCCATCCCCACTGAAACATGATGCCCGCTCTCCCCGCTGGGGTAACTACCTGCTCTTCACAGCGCAAGCTCCCCGTCTGAGAACTGCTGCTTCCATCCCAGGCTGACAGGAGGATGGAGCCCATGTCTCAGGCTCACCCAACCGGCCCATCTCAGGGAGCTCTGCAAACAAGTCTCCTGAGAGCTCCCCTTATCCTCCTGCAGTCTGGGGTAGCCCCCAGACAAACACTCCTGTTGCTCTAACTTCACTCCCATCTCAGGTAGACCCACGTATTAACCCTTTTGGTGCTGCCACAGCACACAAGCACCCTTAACAACTAACTCCTGAAAAGCCACCACACAGCTGCCATCCTACAGGCAGTTCCTGACAATGCACCACTACCCTTCTGCTTCCTCTCTTATGTGTGGATCAATAATCAGATTCAAATACAATGCGGTTGTTTTGGCATAAGGATGCTGTACCTATTTAACTCAAAGGGCCTAGGGAGCGTAAAGCTAGCTTCATCCCTGACCCCGCAATCACAGCTTGAAAGAAAAACGCACCAGTAGTTGGCAATAGTCACACAGGTATGACACATGTTTCTGGGATTTTCCATGAAATTGTACTTTCAATGGGATTCTTCACATGTTTAAAGCTAAACAGGATTGCAGGATTTGGTTCTATGTTTTTAAGTTTAGGACACAGCAGGAAACACACTTGTTTGGGAACCATCAGAGGAATAAGCTAAGAATATACAGAAGCAGGCTTCTGACTTACTACAGAGTGATGCTTTAGTAGACATAGATTTGACAACACTAATTAATTTCAAGGATAACCTGGTTCTCTGTGAGAGAATGAAAGCTGTCAAGAATATATTTGCTTTGAAAAACAGTCACTAGCACTTACTATTTCTGTAGTAGACCTTTAAAAGTTTATCAAAATACTATGTAATCTTCAAGCCATCCCTCTGTGTAGTAGACCTTTAAAAGTTATTACAAAATACTATGTAATCTTCAAGCCATTCCTCTGTGACACACAGGGTGCCTTGTTACTAGGTAGAGAAGCCCAGTGAACATACTTGACTATTGATCAGGATTTACGATTTGATTAAATTCTAGCAATTTCAGAAGTTTTACTGTTTATTGGGTTGTTTAGCAGCCTTTTTATATGGCACAAAATATGGACACATTAACTTTTCCACTAGAAGCACGTACATACAATTTATAGCATCCTGCTGGGAGTAGGACATCTGATTACATCTGGCACCTCAGTACTGTATTGGTTACATTCTCTGTCTCACCAGCATAGAAATGGTGCTAAAGAGACAAGATTCCCAAAACTAAACCCAAGAGTTCATTAAAAGGTTAAACAGACAGTAATCCACCAAGTGCTCAGAATCTTTCAAAAGCCTGCTTATTGTCCTTATCACCTCTCTCAGATCTTGTAATCTAACTCAGGCTGTTCCCACACAACATGAAAGAAGGAAATGAAAATCAATGATTTTGTCAGAGTGATTAATAGCCAAGACTGATTGCTGGACCCTTAGTGAGTATATGTTTTAAAACTCTGAATAGTTGTCTAAAGGTACTTTGAAAGCTTTTTCTTTTTTGAGCTGGATTGATGCTACATTTAGTCAAAAGAAGTTGTACGAGAAATATGGACTTTTTGGGAAGCTATACTTCCAAAGTAGACCTGTATGTATTTTATGGCAAGAGAACTGTGTGGTTTCTATGATCTATGGGACACTGCCTTATTTCTTCTATGGTCTTTTTTGGACATACCATTATTTTATTTTTACAGTTTTAAGCATAAAATCCAGAGTAGGACTCCTAAGTTCTTAGTCTTCATTTCCCATTCATTCATGGTTTATTCATGTGCAGATAACTTTATGGCTTCGATTTCTTCATGAGTAAAATTGGAATATGTCTAATTCAGATGTTTTGAGGATTTCTGAGTTGTTCAAGTAGGTTATAGGCTTGCATTTCAAGCCTGACACTTGCTAATGCTTGCATAAAAGACAAATTTGATGTATTTCAGTACACAGTCTGCACAAAAGAACAGAGCTATTGAACAGCCAGTGGGAAACGCCACAACTATAAAACTACAGACTTGAAGATAACAGAATTAGGAAAGGCATAAAGGGAGTAATCTTCTTGCCCTGGGGCAGGATCAATCCGACTACAGACTTCCCTAATAGTCAACTCTCTAGCTTCTTAAAAAGGACCAAAGAGCCACTCAGGCAATTTCTCCCAGTGTTTAGCAGTCCTCACACACAGAACACTCTAAGTTTTCTCCTTACGTCCATGTCAAAACAGTGTCTCTGTTGCTCTAATGCATCTTTTTTCCTTACATCGTGTCCTATTCCTAGCAGACGTGAGAACCATGTCATTGCGCACCACCCTTCTATCTATTTGAAGGCTGCTACTATATATTTTCCCACAGACTCTTTTTGTTTAGTTATTTAAAGTCCTTCCTTAAAAGATGAACAGTTTTGAGCCCTCTTACTTTCATAGAATCATAGAATCATTAAGGTTGGAAAAGACCTTTAAGATCATCGAGTCCAACCATCAACCCAGCACCCATGCCCACTAAACCATGTCCCGAAGCGCCACATCCACACGTTTTTCGAACGCCTCCAGTGATGGTGACTCCCCCACTTCCCTGGGCAGCCTGTTCCAATGCCTGACTACCCTTTCGGTGAAGAAATTTTTCCTAATATCCAATCTAAACCTCCCCTGGCGCAACTTGAGGCCATTTCCTCTCGTCCTATCACTTGTCACTTGGGAGAAGAGACTGACAACCACCTCTCTACAGCCTCCTTTCAGGTAGTTGTAGAGGGCGATAAGGTCTCCCCTCAGCCTCCTCTTCAGGCTAAACATCCCCAGCTCCCTCAGCCACTCCTCATAAGACCTGTTCTCCAGGCCCTTCACCAGCCTCGTCGCCCTTCTCTGGACACGCTCCAGCACCTCAATGTCCTTCTTGTAGTGAGGGGCCCAAAAYTGAACACAGTATTCGAGGTGCGGCCTCACCAGTGCCCAGTACAGGGGCACGATCACCTCCCTCTGCCTGCTGGCCACACTGTTTCTGACACAGGCCAGGATGCTGTTGGCCTTCTTGGCCACCTGGGCACACTGCCGGCTCATGTTCAGCCGGCTGTGGACCAGCACCCCCAGGTCCTTTTCTGCCGGACAGCTTTCCAGCCACTCTTCCCCAAGCCTGTAGCATTGCCTGGGGTTGTTGTGACMCAAGTGCAGGACCCGGCCCTTGGCCTTGTTGAACCTCATGCAATTTCATTCTCAATCTGGATGATATTCATTCATCACTCACTCATTATCAAATTGGTCCATATATTTTATTTTTCTGGAATACAGGATCAAAAACTGGACATGTTGCTCCAGTTTTAGCCTTACTTGGGCTGAGTACAAATAATGAACCCATAGTAATGTAACACAGCAATCTGTGCTTTCAAAGTAATGTACAAGTTACTTAACTCATTACAATCATCACCAAGTTAGGATTTTCAAGATCAAATTCTATCCTATCACTATGATTAGTAGAGAGATCAATATTTTTTTCTTCTTTTAACAGTAAGTCCTCTCTCTTAAGGAGCGCTTGATCTTCTATTCAAGAAATATTTTCCTCTGTATATGCTCATTGCTGAGTATACTGGACACTGAGAGTGATGTTCCTTGCAGCTGCAATAATCAAATACTAATAGTAATGCTTATAAATCTCAAATATAAGAGCTTATTTTGAATATAAATTGCATTTGATATTTACTGTTCCACTTCTGCCTCTAGAGGGTGCCTAGTAATGATCCTATGAAAGGATAAAAAAAAAGTATGCTGGATTTTGATAAGAAGGAAGTGATGTAGAAGAATATATTCTAAAACTCTAAGTATATACTAAGCCTCAAGAACACTCCATCATGCTGATGTAACTTTTTAAAGATCTGTACTCTGTTTCTATGTTCTTCTAAGTCTGTGAAGAAGGTCAGAGCCACTTCTTCTATTTTTAGGAAAACAGTGTGTTTGCATTTACCTATGTTGTTGTGTTCAGCCTCATGCTGTTCTCAGGGAGAGGGGGAATTCTGGTAATGTTTAAAGCTGTGGAAGCAAAGACACAGGAATATGAATTTGGGAAAATTTTGTCAGAGAAGGAGAGCAAATTATTTCGTCTACAGCCACAGAAATCTGTATCACAAGTGCTCACCTAAAGTGAGTATCACTAAAGGTGCTTATTTCCTATCCCCTTTCCTTACATTTATAAAGACCATATCTTCCATGTTGGGTAATGTTCTTTGTACAGCATCTCACTGCACAGCTGTGAAAGAATATACAGCAGAAAGAAAACAGGAGGTATGAAACTGTACAGAAAATATACAAGGAGAGAGGGAGACCTAGTCTGGAAGGTGGGTGGACAGTGCACAGGSTTCATATGATTATAGACCCAGCCCTTTTTCTACAGAGAGATTTTAGCTGTATAAAATCCTAGTGTGTGCACAATTTACAGTAATGTGGAGCGATTTGTATAAATGCGATTTATCTAGCAGGAAGAATAAAAGTAAAATGGAGTGGAGGGAAGTGCTGAGCTCTTCTCCCTGGTATCCAGTGATAGGACATGTGGGAATGGTTCAAAGCTGTGCCAGGGGAAGTTTAGACTGGACATTAGGAAGCCTTTCTTTACCGAGGGGGTGGTCAAACACTAGAACAGGCTTCCTAGAGAGGTGGTCAATGCCCCAAGCCTGTCAGTGTTTAAGAGGCATTTGGACAATGCCCTTAATAGCATGCTTTAACTTTTGGTCAGCCCTGAAGTGGTCAGGCAGTTGGACTAGATGATTGTTGTAGGTTCCTTCCAAATGAACTATTCTATTTTACTCTACTCTACTCTACTCTACTCTACTCTACTCTATTCTATTCTATTCTATTCTATTCTATTCTATTCTATTCCTATTCTATTTTAAAATTAATAGGTAGTGTTTTTCTACTGTTTTTACAGGTAATATTTCAGTAATTTAAAGTAATTAAAAAGATGTGTTCATTTATATTGTGTATCAATATATTCTAATTGTAAGTTTTAGCTCCTTGTAAGATGCTGCCTTTCCCACATGCACAGTTCAGGAGAGAGTGCTGATTTTATTTTTGGGATAAAAACCCCACTTTCATTCACAGGTTAAACAATGAATACAGTACTTTGATACACTGTTCCTTTCCATCCATCCCTCTCTGGACTTCTCTGCTTCTCTTGATGCAATTCCAACTTGTGAAGATAAAGATGGCAAATCATGTTCATAAGTCATCTATGGCATAACATGCAGACTTTGATAGAGTTATGTGAGAAATGATCTTGACCCATCATAAAATCTTCATAAATATATACACTTCCTAAATTTAAAAACAATCTATAACAGGGTCAGTTTTGGAATACATTTTCTTAAAAGAATAGCGAAGTCATGTTCGCTGATAATTTTTTGTCATCCTCTTACCATATTTTTTCCCACCCAGAGATAGGTTCGATTTAGAAGTATTTTTCATGCCTGAGAGATCTACAGCGTGGTTTTATTCAGAAAGGCTGCTTCACAGAAAGCAAATTAACTTACAATTTTTAACAGTATGAGCTGCATAGCATTTAGAATAATGTACGATAAAATGAAAAATAATGGCTGAGGTCTGGTCCCATTGCAGATAATGGCAAAACTCGCATTAAATTTAAGCAGAGTGAGATCTGATTGTTTGAACAAATAGAGAGAGTCTCTATTCTGTCACTCCTTGACAGAGCCTTATTCCTCTGTGTTCATTTGTTGTCAGATGTAGCCTGTTTTAGGCCCAAATTTAGCTAATAAATAAGCAACCCTCATCACCGAAGCACTTGAAAATGTACTTTTAATGCTTTCTGGAGTAGAGATGGATTACTGGATCAACCTTATGAAAATAAATAGCCAGAGTTTTCTCATTACAAATGCAAAAGGTTTAAGGTTGGAAAATGCCAAATCAAATATAACTCTATGTCTTTGTGGATTTATGGTTTAAGATAATATACAAAACCAGGAACGTGATTAATCAATAAGAGTAAACAATTTTGTCAAGAGTAAAATTACACACATAATTTATTTTCATTGAAAAGAACGGCAATTTGCAAATTACAGAAACAAAATGGAAGTGCTGATTAAAAGGATTATAAAAAAGCTACAAAGTGGTGGTAATGTGTTCCATTCTAATGTGCAAGTGGAAAGAAATATAGCTGAAAAGACAGCTGTAATAAAAAAATCACCGTGCTTCATTTCAATTTGTTAACTTAAAAAAACAACACAACTTTAAAATGTTTAATCATTTAAATTATTTCTCAAGCACAGATTCAGAGCAGTATGCATTTGCTTTTCTTCTTATTTCTTTAAAGATCATATTATTTGAACATTTTACTTTGCTGGAACATTTGACTTGCTTTATCATAATGCATTAAGAAGTTTTTCTAAGCGAGGTATATTATGTCAAATATTTAAATTAGCATATATTAATGCAGCAGTATAACTACTGACTTCAAAAAGATTATACAATATAGAAAGTGATGCTACAGGCAGCAGTTTCATGCATTATTTAATTACGATTCTTGTATTTTATATCTTAATTTCTCATTTTCTCACATGGAGTTTTTTCCTGTYTACAAAATTTGAAAAAAATGCGGAGGAAGGTGTTTGTTTCTGTTGTGATCGCATCTTATTATTAAGAAAAACCACACTCTTTTTCAATTTCCATTCTGACCTGGAACATATTTCTTAACAAAACTGTTGGTGGATATTGCCTTCGAATATTCTTTTTTCCCCAACAGAGTACCATTCTGACTGTAATTCTTCTCTGCATGGCATAGGGGAATTGTTTCAAACATCATGTATCATTAGTACCAAAGCCTGATRCTCAGTGATGTTCACTCCCTGTCTCTGAAACATGGAGCAGCATATTTATGAGGTGGAGGAGGGTTCGTTTTTTCTAGAACTCTAAGGTTTTATGTAATTATACCAATAGTTCCATACAGAGCATATACAAATCAATAAACATAGGAARTACCTGTAATGAAAACTCATACAAAATGGTTTTTGAAAGCATGGAACAGAAATAAAAATTCTATCAAAACAAGATTTTTGAAATATTATGGTTTCAAATCTTATCTGTACTTATTCAATACGACTCAGTCTGATACCTTAATTCATGCAGAGCAGTACCTCATTCCAAGAGCACTTCAATTAATATCAGTGTTGCAGATTAGGTTTGTACTAGGCTTACTAAAACATATCATATTAACACATTATTTTTCTGTCCATTCAGGCGACTAAGAGAAATATGTTTCACCACCATGTTTAAACATGATTGTCTTGTAGAATAAACAAAGCTCGAAGAATATTGACTTTAAGTTAATTAGAATTTGATTTAATGGATTTAGAGGACTTAAATTAATCCTTTAAGCAGGGGTAAGGCTCCTTGCAAGAGTCTTACTTATGTAGGACTTTGTAAGCAACATATAGAATATAAAAAGTAACTTCAGATATCTGTCGTCCTCAAACCTATAGCATCAGTGTGAACTTTTTTCTTTATGGAACAAGGAAATATGCTTTAAAAGCAATGGGGAATTACCTAGTTTGAAGGGGGAAATTACTAGTTGATTGAATAGATTTGTCTGCTTTTCTAAAATCTAAGTTTATATGATCCTGTCTGACACAGATTGTAAATGATCCATCTTTGTTTTAAGGTGTTGCATATTTCAAGAAACTACTTGCAATATTAATGATATTTTTTAATAATATAGGGACCAGAATACTAAATTTCAGAATCCATATTGTAAATGTGCCATTCTGGTCATAATAAATTCATCTTTCTYCCTAGCTATTGCTGGCTGTAAGAATGAGGTGAGACTCTTGTGTCCTTCACAAAGCATTTTTGCTAATAAAATTCATCAATATATCTGATTAAGTCTTTCACAGTCACTTTACACCCAGTAGCTTATTTATTTGGACAATTTCTTCTCTGACACTCAGTCTGCAAAACAAATTAAGTAAAGATACAGAAGAGAAGTAAGCAATACAGATCTGTTTGGCCTCCTTTCCTTGGCAAAAAGAAAATATAGTGGGATGCAAGGCAAAAGAACTACATTAAGCCCAGAAATAGGTGCTGCAAAGATTATCTGCTTAAATTATATGTAATACCAGTGCAGAGGACTCGGACAATAGTTTATATTGAAAAGCCCCTGAATATACATGATTATCCTCATTTGTTCCAAACTGTGAGCATGAAAATTAGGATTATGGGATTTATCAGATTTTATTTTTTTCAGTAAAACTGGCAAGAGTATTTTTATTACATTTTCATTTTTTTCTTGCCTGTGATAAAATTATATAGTCTCTAAAACATAAAGAGTACTGCTTTATTTTCAGAAATGCAGAGAATCCTCAATAAAGTCAGCAGGATGGGAACAAAGACCCTTGCAGAGGCAGGGCTGCAGTGTGGCCACCACAGCTCAGCCACGGTCTTGCCCCAGACAGGCTCGGGAATCTGCTCAGCAGTTCTCAGTAACCCCACTCCTCTCCCTTTTTGAGGGGAGTTTTAAATCTGACTAATGGATTTCATGGCTCTTTGTTAAAGTCTACTTGTTTCATAAATAGAACTGATCCTGAAGAGTTGGTTGGGAGGAAAGTAATCTGATTTATAGTTATTGATCACTTCCAGCAAAACTCTTTCTGGTCTTGTAAAGCCAAGCAGGGACATAAATTGGGAGAGAAGATGAATTTAATGCCTGGGTTTATATGATATAAGATATTCATACACACAAATGGTTGTAGGCTTAAGCCCCATTCTAGCTACAGTTATAAATATTTATCTGAGTGGTCACAGTGAATGCAGTGTGCTTTCTAACGTGTATGTATATTGGTACTTAAGTGTAAAGATGGGTCTTGATCCTGAAAAGAACTGTGCATGAGATTGATTCTGTACAATGTAAGTGGCTCCATTGTCATCATGAAAATATATTTGGTGCAGTAAGCGTGTATGCAAATCTTTGCCAGATTAATGCCCAGGTTGCCAGAACCACAAAACATTATAGGAAAACTATCAAATATGCAAAATGAAAAAAACCCAGATTATTTAATACATCTTTTCTAATATCCTCTGGTTTCAATAAATGTAGATAATTCTTGAAGCAAGACTAATGAAGATGATAGCTTCCTTTTCAACACAGGCCTTTCCTGACTTTGGATGTTGTCCATCAGACCTAAGAAAAGTAAATATCTCTTGGACATCTGTGTTCTTATTGATCTGGGTGGTGATTAATAATCACTGTGGGGAAAAATCATCTCCAGTGGTGCTTCATAAACTAAATATGATTTTCATAATCTGCAAAACCAACATGCCATTTTTTGATCAGGCCCAAAGGGTTCATTACAGATTATGAGGTTTAGTGATCACTTAATGTGCATGGTACTTTCTCCTTTATTCAGTTTCCTTTGCAACATTGCAGAAGAGGAGTGAGAAAGCAGTTCCCCATCCCTCTTCAGTGGAGATGCACCTGATAGTGATAAACTTTCAGTGGAGACTTCTTTCAGTCATCCCACAGTCCCTCGTCCATCAGGAGGCTTCTGCCTGTGCCACTGGTCTCCTCATTCAAGGAACTGACTAAGAGACATGGTGAAAACAAGTCGCTTTGGTTTCTAAGTTATTTAGTTGGGTTTTTTTCCTAGTAAAGTAAAGAAACAGAAGTCAGCAACTCTAAATGGAGCTGAGAGATGTGTGAATGGTTTAGGAAGACAGCAGTTATTCCTGAAAAAAAAAAAGTTAAAAACATGATGAGAGCCAGTTTTCTTTATCACCAGGAAGCTATAGGTCCATGTGTGGGTTTTGTTTGACCTCTTATTTGTAAGGGTTTGCCTTTTACTGAAATGCCACTGCGTGGTGCAGACAGGCTATCTCCTGTGCTTCCTGCTCCCGCTCCAAGCATTACGTGTCCCCCAGGCTGGGGCGATTTCCAGCTGTTATAAAGCTTGGGCTGCACTGCTGGGATGTGGCAGACACCTCTCCAGGCTGCTTTGCCGCAGCTGTATCCAGACACCCGTGCTCGGTCTGTATGCCAGGTTATAGGTGCTTTAGAATATACTGGTCAACTTAGTTCCATTGGTTTAGTTGGTGACTGGAAGATAGGCATTATTTTTATATGTGGTTGGTATAATTAGCTGACCACCTAGAGCAATTTTTTGGCTAGTGCCTGTTTCCTTAAAATGAAGAATAAGGAATGAATTAAAATCTATTGCTGTATTACTGTAAACCCCTTATATTTATTTTTCCTTCTAAGAAGTGCCAAACCCAGCTCAAAAACAAAAAAAAGAAGCCAGAGGACTGGTTTGAAGGGCGGGCGCTCAGCAGGGGAAAGCCCCCGGGCGCGAGGGAGAGCAGAGTCCGCAGGTGCGCTCCAGGTGAGGGCGTCTGCCGGCCTCGGGCACGCAAAGGCTTCCCACCGAGAACCGAAAACAGCGCAAACCAGGAAACAAAAAGAAATATTCAAGCTGTCCRCGTCGGAGTCTGCTAAGGAAACAGGCAGGTCAGCTTGGTTAATCATTACCACGACAGACTACAGACATTCGCCACTGATCATATGACAGGACCCTGTCTGAGATCAGGAAACACCCATCCCAAGCAGTAAGAGTTGAGAAGCTTCCCCTGCTTAGATGTTCTGACTTCACTGTTTTGCTGTGGGAGAAGCAGCTCCACGCTCCCCCGTTGTTCTCAGAGCTCAGCCCAGCCCAGCTGTTGTGTTGCTTTCCTGTTCCGAAGAGGAAGTGAGAAATTCCCTCCGCATGTGCTCCAGCACTTGGATACTCAGGTTTCACTCCCGATCCAGGAGCCGCCTGTAATGAGCTCTCAGTGGAGCTTGGAGAGGAGCTTCCAGCTGTGCCAAGAGTTGTTTCATTTTGTGCCAAAGGAGGAGGGGGAGAAGAAATCCTGCAAAACACTAAAATGTTGATGGTGCAAAAATTGGTCTAAGGGTATCGCAACTGGGAAAAGCGAAAGCAAAGCAGAAGCAGAGGAAGGCACAAGGAACCAGGATGGGAAACTTTTGTCAGAAGCACTGCTCCTGTTTGGAGCCCTACATCCCCTTCTTATTCTCAGGGAGAGACAGTGAGCAGGAYGAGAAAGGCGGCCAAGTCTTCGCCAACCTTGCTGTGGTAAGGCATGACTTCCAAGCAGGACAGAAAGACAGAGACAGTAAGATAAAAGAGAAACCTTTACCTCCACTGCCTGGCCAGCATCTGGTGAATATTTGCAGATTTGTGGCACTCTTTGACTACGAGGCTCGCACTGAGGAGGACTTGAGCTTCCGAGCCGGGGATAAGCTTGAAGTGCTGGATGCGTCCCACGAGGGCTGGTGGTACGCTAGGCTCCTCCTGCCAACAGGGTCAGTCTGTCCTGGCCGCAAGCTCCAGGGCTACATCCCTGCCAACTACATAGCTGCTGACCAGAGCATCGAAGCTGAGCCGTGAGTAACCCATGTAACGCACACCGCGGTCTCTTTTCTGTTGGGTTACATGGGTTGGGGCAGGAGGTTATGGCCCTTTCTCTTGCTGAGTAGTACCCTGCCACATTCAACCTCCAGTGGTCCTACCAGTGATAGTGCTAGTCAGCATGTACAAGGAGAAGACACTGTGGCCACAAGAAAATAAATTGCAAAAGGCAGAGTGTTGAGGGATTTGTTTTGGTTTAAATCATCCCCTCTCCGATACACCCTAATCACCTGTTTAAGAAGCATCTGGGAATATCAGGTTGGTTACCACTGTGATGGTTCATTATTTTTATTTGTATAACAGTAAGTGTGTGTCAGATGCTTCCCAGAGAGTGAAAAGATATGACCCCTGCCCCAAATAGTGTTCAGCCTAACCAGCTGCAAAGTTATCAATTAATCAGAGTTTCAGGAAGCTATCCTTACACCTTTAATCTTCTTAGAAATGATGAGTGAATCTCTAACCGATAAATTTTTTATGGTTTCCTCTAAATTATTTGTTTCTTCTCTGGAGGCAAATCTCTACTCTCAGGACAAAATTAACTGGAGTAAGTACTGCAAAGGACAAAAGAGTGGATATAGCAATGGAGTAAAAATTGAATTTGTTAAAGTTTCACAGACTTTAATTATGCAGCCCATGATTTTCTGCCCCTTCAAAACATGTCCGATCTTATTTAATATTCAGAACTAGAGCAGAAATCACACAAAATCAGATACTTGGCTGCCTAGTGAGGATGAGTAAGGTCTGAGTCAGCCTGGGATGCAGAGTTACTTACGTGTGTTGCAGTCAGCAGCAGCGTTTGCTGAAATAGCTCTGACTGCGGTTCCAGAGGTATGTTTTGGCAAAAATGGTCGGCGTGGAAAGAGACAGCAGAAATTACATTCACTATTAGTCTCAGAATTAATTTTTACTTTAGAGGGATGATGTTGCAGCTTTTCAGTTAAGTCTCATTTGGACCTGAAACATCATCTCTGATCTGATCTGCCCACCGTACTGCCTAGGGCTAGGAGAATTGGCTCAGGTAAGGTTATGCCAGTCTTTTATCAGCTGTAGGATTTGTGCTAGAGGCATTTTAGGGCAACTGTAAGATTCCTCTCTAACCTGAAGACCTTAATTTCCAGAGTCTGACCAGCTGTTTCTATTTCTGTGTTCAGGCAGACAACCCTTTCAATGGTCATGTTCAAAAGAATTCTTCCAATTGCAGAAATTAATCTGCAGGGAAGGCATTTTCCGAACAACTAGAGAAATGGTGGTAGGCTCTAATTCAACTCAGCTTGGCCTTTGCTCTCTTTCAAGAACTAGTTTTATTACAAGTCATCTAAGATTTCTGCTTGCTGTTAATACTTTGAAAGTAATTTTTCTCAGTTACAGAACAAAGTCTCAGCTCTTAAGGTCCCTCTTATCTTTCTATACCTACAGCATGAAATACGGAGTTAACTTTGCCGAAGTGCATTGTTGCATAACCTCTGKTTTTTTCTTGTTACAGAATCAATTTTCTATTATTTTACTCTTTTTATATACCTTTCTTCCTTTATTGATAAAGACTAAGTTTTGGCAAAAGGATTTTCTTTATAGATTGTTAACAGAGGAGGAAATGGAGAGCTTTTACAACTCAGATGAAGACATTCCTCCAAAATGTTTGACAAGTTTTTAATTTCATATCAAAGCTAATCTGGCTAAACATGTTATCTTTCATCAGATTTTCCTCCTAAATCAGTTGGCTTTAGTGATCTTCAACAAAAATGAGTATTCAAGACTGCCTGCTGTCAGGCCACACAGATATCCTTTCGTATAACCATAGACTAACTCAGGTTGGAAAGGACCTCTGAAGGACATTTGAACCAGTCGTCCCAACCCAAACATGGCCAAAATAAAGTTATACCCATTTGCTTAGGGCCTTTTCCCATTAAGCTTTTCAACCTCATGGTGAGGATTTTTTTTCCCTTGTATCCAATTGTAATATTCTTTGCTAGAATTTCCTCCAAGACTTCCCTTTCATCCACCCTCTACATGTCACACCTTTGTTATCGAAGTGAAACAATAAAAGCAACAGTAATGATGGTGTTTTAAAGAAATAGCCCTTGTTTTCCCTAAAGTAAAAGAATGAGGGCGAAAAAAGTTATTTTAATGTCTCTTTAATTAAAATTCAGTGCTTTATTCATATTCTCTGCCTGAACTTTAAATTTAACTTCTTTCATCTTTCAATTTTGATTTTAAATAGCTCTCTCCTTTGGTTTTGGCTAGTTGCTCATGGCCATGATATAGACATTTGTGGAAAGAGGAAAAGTTTTTATTGCATCCTTCTATCCTTTATACCAGTCCTTTACGGTCCCAGCACAGAACTGACAAAGAGTGGAAAACTTACAACCTCTATCACATGTTTGCTTGCYAAAATGCACATATACCATGTATTTGCAGTGTGTTGTTTATGCTTTGCCAGGCACAGCTGATCAACAGTCTTTGAGTTAGTTGAAGGCACATTCCCTAGCACCAGCTAGCTTCTGTGTGTCTGCAGAGACAATGGGAATTTTAGCTTATTTCTGGACTGATCTTCATCTTACTCGATCAAGACAAACTGTCTAAACTGTCCTGSGGAACAGACTTGATTCGTGGTATGACTCTTAGGAAACTTGGGAAGAAAACCAAACTGGCCATATTCTTTAGCAGCTGATTTCAGCATGATTGTATATAAACTTTTTAAAAAATTGACAGTCATAGGCATGCATGGATACTCCATAAATTCACTTAAATAAAGCGATAGAGGGGCATGAAATATTCTGTACATCATGGAATGACTTAGAGATGACAGGGCCACTATGTAAGTTTAGCCAATATATGTTTGAAAGCTGCATGCAGAGCCGTCAAATTTCTTTTGCTAATCATTTCAGTTTTGCCTGTAGCCTTCAAGATTATTAACAACAAAATATATCTGGGCCTTTTTTTATCAACATTTTGACATGGTCTGTGTTGCAGAGCCAGTTAGAGAYTGGTAAGTCCATCTGTATCTGTGTTGTCTATTCTGGCAGATGATAGTGCTAGGTAATTGCTTGTTCTCTGCAAGTGCTGCAGCAGACCATTTTGTCTCCTCGCTGAAGTGTCTGTGAATTTTTTCAGGGAGAAAGGCTTTTTTGAACTTTTTGAACTTTTTTGAAGAAAGAGAATGACCTAAAGTAAGAAGGAAAATGAGAAACTTTTTTTCCTTGTCCTCATTTAGATAACAGTTTTTCTTCCTGGAATTCTCTTTGACTCCATCCAATATGACTGAGGCAGTGCTGATAAGGTGGATCAATAACTGGAGGAAAGGGCAGAAAGGATGTGCAGTATCTCCAGTCTGGGGAAAACAAAAATTAAGTACTGTTTATAACAAAGGGAATTTTTGTGTATCCTTGGCTATCAGAATGTTCAAGCAGAACTGAGAAAGAATGAGATTTCTTTACTGTGTTGCTTTTCTTAGACCAAAGTTTATTGGTAGAAATTGTATGCTAAAATTAAAAGGAGACTTTTTTATATTATATTTTGCTAATATATTTATATTATATCCATATTATATAATATAACTAACTTATACCAAAAGTCAAACACTTCCTATTTGTGCAAGATATCTCAAAAAATGTTTCTCTTGCTTCCTTCCTTTGGCTTGAGTGATCTATTCTAGTGTGACTGACCTGGATGAAATAAATAACATTCTGTGTGAATAGGAGAGGGGGAAAAAAAGGTAAATCCATGGCTTGGGTTCTGCCTTGTGCAGCACCGTAGTCTAAATGCGTACTGCATAAGATTAAATACATCCAAGGAATGCACACCTGCTACCATGAAGTCTGTTTTGGACAGACTGAGGAAACAAGGCCCTTCTTTTTTATATTTACCAGTAAAGCATCTTCTTATTGCTGATCTTTTCTAGCACCTGCAGTACTCCTTATACTAACAACAACCTGTCAGGTGGAGGAATTGTGAAGGGATTTTGCCTAGTGTCTCTGGAGACAGGTGTGTGCTCCTGGCCCTTCCTGGGATAGGTGGGACAAGGGAGCCGGGGGGTGGAAGCATTTGTCTAGCAAACCGCAGTCGCACAGCCAACCTTCACTTCATGAGGAAATACATCTGTTACTACAAAAATGTTATTTTACATAATACCTGACCAAAAGCAGATGCAGACTACGCTAATGATAAATTAGCAACTGTAAGAACACTTGCTGCTTTTCTTCTCTCTGCATCACAGGTAGCAGTCAAAACCCCAAGCCAGACAAATTTTTCATTTCTAAGGAAGTTTGAATGAGGTTGTATCTGCCACATCCCATGACTTCGGAATGCTCTTCTTTCTGGGTTCGGACAGATAACATTTAGAAAAAAGAAAGCAAAAAATGCAATTGGAGATACAGTCACATAATTTAACTTGCATGTCCAGTAAAGGATGATTAGAAAGAGCAATTCAACTAACACCAAAATCTGAATTAAAAGATATGAATTTCCTTGGCAAGGAGTGTGACCTTCCTGTCTCTGTGCTCTTTCTGCGCCTGTTGTTCTGTACTATAAACAGGAACCATGGTAACACATTCACCTGCCCTTATTTTATTACTGCCAGTTGTTTTAACTAAACAAGAAAAGGACATAGTGCAAATTGTTATGGACAACAAATATAGCCCAGCTGTACAGTTAATTTTAATGAAGCAAAAATAAAAAAAAAACCCTCACTGTTGGAGTGACATGAATTCTTTTTTTCTAGAGGGAAGGCGGAGTGTAGTTAGAGGAGGCTCTCACCTGCCATCCTGATAGACCTGTTGGCTGTTTACTGAAAGTCAGCTTCATTCTGTATGTTCATGCCAACATTATTGACACAAGACTGCTGTGCAGAGGGAAGTAAATCCACACAAAATCCTAGTAGATTAGGTCAGAGAAGATCACAGCAATTACTTTTAACTTTTGCTAGTTTCAGAAACTTCCCTTATTTCAGAGAGATTTCTTACATAGGTATTTCCCAGCTGGTGGAAACCGAGCCCCAGACCTAATCAATGAAACCTCACCACTCAATTCCACAATGAGCTTTTTAAACAACCCTTTAAAAAAAGAAGTGACTTGTAGGTTATTTTTGTAAATCTCCATAATTCCTTCACCTTCTGCGACCTGACTCAGCTTTAACTATTTCATACATTGACTGAATATGAGTTACTACACATGAACATTAAAGCGTTGCCTGGGCTGACCTGTTTCAGACTTTCTGCAAAGTCAGGCTTACGGGGTTTCTTTGGTTCATGTGGGTCATTTTTCAAAGTGGTATTTAGAGCCAAAATGTCTAGAGGCTCTTTTTAAAGTGAAACCTTAGATTCTGCTGAACACCTCAGAAAACTGAATGTAATCCACTGTGGTTTCATGCAGTCCCTCTCGCTCTCGTAATTCCTCTCTCTATTACAGTACAAACTCCCGAGGACACCACCAGAATCAGCAGTAACCCTTGTACCGAAATGAACTTGTAAAAACTGTTCATTGCTAACACGACTACACAAAGTAGTAGTAGGTTGTTCTCACATTCTTGGAACCTGTTATGTTAGGTATGAAAGCTATTCTCATATAGTTTTTGGTAGAAAATGTTTCTTTATCACCAAAATATGTATTTATTATAAATCATTGAAATGGCTGTATGTGAACTCATTTGAAATTCCATCTTTTCTTTCAATTGATATACTTGATGTATGTGCTTTTGTGTGTGCATGCATGTGTACACACACAACAAGGACAAAGTTTGTAAGACTAATACTTTTAAGACCATGCAAAACAGCCCCGTGAGACAAGGTGTGTATTGCAAAGCCAGAAGATCATGCTTTTGATGTTTTTTGACCTTGTGTTCACAGAATCTGAAAGTACCCAAAATTTGGAACTGCCATGTGTGCTTTGGAGTGCCTCTCTTGAATTTAAATGATTGAACACTACAAAAAGACCACGAATTTAATCACTAAACTTCTTTAGTTGTGGTTGAGCATTCCAGTGCTGTCTTCAAGCACATCTCAAACTTTGTCTTCATTTCTGCTCATTTCTTAAATACGGAAAGATACGCTGAACACAAAAGGAGATGGTTTACAGAACTGTGAAGTGTCAGATTTTGTCAAGTGCCAGCAGTATTTACACATCCATGTGTATACCCATGTCCAGAAAATGTGTGTCTCTGCTCAGAAAGGTGGAAGGAATTATGGCATTGTAGATGAGCAGTTCATGCAAACTTGTCTAATTTAGGTCACCTATTTTCTGGCGATGTGGTTTTCTAAATATACAACATTGTCTATTCAAATTCTGAGAAATGAAGAAATGTCTTCCTACCTTGTCTTTATTTGAAATTAGTGTGTATGTTATACATTATAATCATTATATACTAGTTTCCGTTACCCTGTTGTGAAAGATTTGACAATGAATCATGTGAAGACCAGAAACAATATTCTTAAAACCTGCAGACATAGCCAGTTAGCTTTTCTTATGACACTGTGAAACCCAGGTGGCCTTTACAGTGCCTTTTAGAAAAACAAAGACCATATACTGGTCAGAATAACTCAATAGTCCTGTTTGATGTTTTTTTCTTCAGACTCAGTAGGAATAAGCGTTGTGCGTGCTAGCCTAGATTTGTTGGTTTTGAGCAATGTTGTTGGCAAAAATATTTGCCAGGTATTGTACAATGGTTACTGTTTCCTCAATAGTTGTCTTTGATGGCTCTCCGTGCAGCACAATACAGAGCTGCGCAGAGCTGAGTGATCTCTGAGCAGGTTTAGAACTGAAAAATAGTAACCAACAGTTCAGCCAGGCTAAGAATTCCGAAAGCTGGGCTGATTTTAAACAAACTAGGTCAGGTATCTCTGTCTGGAATTATTTTGTAACATGTAAAAAGCACTGTTGGTTAGAGAAGACTTTGGGGCTTTCTTTGTGTAGGATCGTATCTGTACTGAAGAGATTAAGTCATAAAAACATAAGAGATGCCCTACGAGGTCAAACCAATGGCCCCTCTAGCCCCGTTATTCTGTTTCAGAAAGGATTTTATGAAAAGTGTACAGGCCCATCCACTTTCTTTGATCTGTTCCCTTTGTACTTCACCAGAGGCTGGAACTGTTGTATAAGCAATGTCAGAGGGTACATCACTGCCATGTCTAATTACAGACCTATTGTCAAGTCTGTTTAGCAAAAGCGTAGGTGTTGACACTGCACAATTCTTTATTTCTGTCTGTGGGCAAAGAACAAGCTATTAGGAAAAAAACCAAAACCTAAACCCCACAAAAAACCCTCTCATCTCTGCAGAAAGTTTTCTATTGCTAAACAAGTGTTTGGCTTTTTTTTCTGGATTGGTGATTGCTTAGTCATGAGTGACTTAAAAAAACCCACGCTTAAAATAAATAGGCACAAAAGGAAATGGTAGCACTGCACAGATCCCTGTGAAATTCAGGACCGGTCCTTTACAGACCACACCTATCTGCCCCACCTACCCTAATGCACCCTAGTCAGCCCGGGCTGCAGACCTCCGTGACTTTACCCTTGCAGATTTACCCATCAGTTCATTCATGCAGAACTAAACCCGGGATGTATTCTGTTATTATCTTACAGACATTATCTTCTAACATGAGGCTATAGAGATGCTTCGTGCAAACATTATAATAACGTTGCAGCCTTCCAGTAGCCTAGTTTAGACAACACAAAATTTACCTGCACTTTAATTTTAAAACAGATTAATAGAGAAAATATGATTAATCAGGATTCAGATGTTTTTCTGTAATAAATTTTTTTGTCCTTTTCAAGTTATGCAMGCAAAGTATGCATAGCAAAGAAAGAATATAATTTATTAGGTGATATTTAAAAAAATGACAAAATATTGTTACATATTTACTACTACATGTAAGAGGAAAAAATAATTTTCAGCGATTTTTAAATAGTACTATATGGGACATGTCTGAAGACCCTTCTTATGTTAGAACTTTAAAAATAAGAGATTAAACTTCTTTAGTTAAGAAGCTTATTCTTCATCGGAGTTTTCTTAAATGTTGACATTCAGGTTTGCACGTCATAACTGTGTAAAAAAACCCAGAAGAGTTACAAGAAATCAGAATGGAAATCTACATCTTTGCAGTTTTCAATTCTCCAGATATGCCTAGAGTTAATTTGGAAATAAGCTTTTCAGAAAATCAAACAAAATATTGATCACGAAGGCATTCCTTTTCTTTATCACTTAAACCAAATAGAAATACATACAGGTTTTCTGTGCTGGTACACTAATCTTAATGAAAACTGGAAAAACAAAGCAGGGAATTAAATAATAAGTGATGGTTCCATAAAAGACTGCACCAATTGACATTTTCATTACTTCTATGCAGACTACTCTATAATCTATAATATTTTACACTATAAATTTATCTGCAGTAACATTGGTAAACATTTTCCCTTAGGTTTCTCTCACTAAAGCAGATATATTGCTAGTTTAATTAATAACATTTTTCTGTATTTATAGCACAAACGATTTTGCAGCACACCTTTTCAAACCTCACTGCAAAAGAAGAGAAAAAAGGAAATCTGAGACTCACATGTTGGAATAAATATATGCCATGAATTTCAGAAATTATGAGAACTCACAAACCTCAGTCTTCCTTTTGAAACGATTGTTCTTTTCAGTTAGTGGAAGTCTCTGTAAGGGTGTATGGAAGGAGACTTTGCTCCTCTGAGGGTACATGGTGAAAGGAGCCATACACGAGAACACGGGTACACGCGAAAAGGGAGGTGGTGATGAGGACGAGCCTGCTCAGTCGCACTCACCGATAAGAGTATGCATGCGGAGTGTGGGAATGTTTCTTTTTCAGGAAGATTATCTGAGGACCTTGCCAATAAGGAAAGGAAGGGAGACAAAGAGACACCAAACCTGACCGATTAATGTTAACAAAGAAAATAATCAGAAGTAAACCTGGTCAGTCGCACTAATTGATGGGCTATCAAGAAATGACAGGCAAACTCGGTCTTTGCAACTGATAAGGATGCAAACCTGGGGGTCCAGAATGTTGGAGGGGGGTCTGTGGGTCTATGTCAACAATGAAGCAAGGTTTAGGGAAAAGGGATCAGGGAGGATCCTGAGGGGGTAGACAGAAAGAGGGGATAGACAGAAAGGGGTATAAAAGGTGCTGTTCACGTGTAAAACAGGGCCAGTCAGTACACTCGTCTGGCTGAGCCCTGCGACTGGTCACCACACTCTGTCCTGTCTTCTTGTTAAATTCTTTCTTGACTGTCTCTTTGTGTAACCTTGCCCTCTGTCCCATGTGTGAGTGCTGCAAGGACCAAGTGCCAGCTACTGGGGGGACTGGTGGGACTGAGTACTGGGCCAGCAAGTGGAGTCAGAGCCGGGGTGTAGGTGCCCCTGGGCTGTGGTCTCAGCTGCTGGAGCCACTGGGGTCTCAGTGCCAGATGCTGGAGTGGGTGGGGGTCTCGGCCACCAGCCACTGGGGTATGTCTYGAAATCAGCTGCTGGGGGGACCGGCGTGCGTGAGGCGACCGTGGGTAAGAGGGGCTGGGATCAGGGCAGGGTTGTTGGATGGAGAGACGGGCCGTGCTGGTATTTGAGGGGGGGCATCCGCAAATGTGCATGTGCTTTTGAATCTAGAGTGTGTGTGCGCACGTGCGTGTGTGTTTGTGCGTGTGTGTGTGCGCCGTCACGAGTCACCTTCTGGCTCTGCCAGCCGAAGAGGAGGAGGAGGGGACTGTGCTTGTCTTTTATGTAAGTCCTGTACATGGGTGCTGCTGAAGGCAGCGCCTTGGCTGTGACAGTCCGTGTGACCGGCCGTGTCAGCGTGTCTCTGGGACACATGCTCAGTGTCACCACTGGTTGAACCTGCAAACGGGAAAGCAGCAGCCACATCCCTCAGCACGGGCAGGGACCCTGTGTCCCCGGGCTGGGCTCCAGCGGCCGAGCAGGAGGTCCYTGGGCCGCAGTGGCTGGAGGAGGTGGATGCTCCTAAATCCCCTTAGTGGTCTCTACCTCTACTTCAGAAAAGAGCATCTTGGCTTTCTGTTCCTTTTATTGTATGCTTTTCCCAAACTCCCACAGATTTAGGAATGTTTAGAAGTGTGTATATATTCTCAGCCACTGACGTGGGTGAATCAGTATCATTTTTATCCTTAGAAAGTCGCCTGATGTTTTTTGCTGTTCCAGAATGACAACTTGATTAGCTTGGAAGGGTAATTATTAGTTTTCTGAATACCTGCAAGGAAAGAAAAGAGAAAATGAGATCTTGTTCTTATTACAGAGCTAAAATGTTTGAAAAATCACCCAGAAACTTCCTTTGATGCTGACATACCTTTCTGACACAGTGTTGTGATCTCTTACAAAAGAAACCATGTGTGTAGGTCTTGGGCTGATAATATACACACTGATACGGAGTTGGATATGCTCCAGCTTTACTTCTGGAAGTCAGAGGTGTCCCATCTGTCACCCTGAAAAGGTGACCCTGAAAACTGGGAGACTGTTTGGTTAAGAAATGTGTCCCCATGTGAAAGAACCATTCTGTCCTTTGGCTCAGGATCACCTTGGGGTGCCAGACTGCACAGTCCCCTTCCGAGTCCCCCTGGGGACAGAGTGACCTGCTTGTTCTCCACTGAAAGTTGACCTGAGAGAGGGCACGAGTCTGCTCAGTTTGCTGGCAATAGGCTGAGGAGGTATGTGCCCAAGCGAATGTCCAAGAGAGAGCTCTACACAAAATGGATGGAGAGATCTGCTCTGCCACCAGTGTGCTGTGCAGGCAAGGGGGGCGTTTTGTTTCCGAGGGTTTCTGTATTACTTCTGTACTGAGGTGAGTTTCCCTGTGAGAAAAGAAAATAATTTCTCAGGAATGACTTTCTCAAGAAAATCAGTTGAGTGCTTTTGGAAGCTGTAATGGTTTAAGTGAATGTATGATTGAACATTTTCTTGTCCTTTTGAGCTTCCCTTAATGTTAAATCAATTGATGTTATTAGTGTTCTCTGTACCATGTTAACATTAAGGCTACCTCAAGGTTTCAACTTTGTTCCTCAGTTGTTATGAATAGTAGAGTTATTGCTACTTTTAGAGTATATTAGGGCAGTATATCAGTAGTTTTGTTCACGTATGTGTTAACAAATGCATACAGGTACTACTAGCATTGATGCAAGATTTTACCATGCTATTTGGAAGACTCTATGCAGCAGAAATAGGGTCTGAGGAACACATTTTGTTTTTTTTTAAAAGAGGTGATTATATGGCCATATTTCACACCCAGCGTCCCAAAGCAGTGCCCTTTAAAGCCAACAGTAGCCTTCCACTGACTCCAAAGACAAGTTGTTTTAGAACAAGTTTTAAATGCAATGAAGTCCTTATCCAGGTACAAAACCACTACTGGGAACAAACTTTGATGATTGACTTTAGTCTCTTAAATCGGAGAAATACCAGGGACTTATGTAACTAAAACACCACAGAAAAAGTAATATGATATCACTTTCATCTACCATTTATTTTCTCATATAAAAGAACTTCAGAGCAGATTAAATAATACAGCATGCAGATGACCAATATTGTGGAGAATTAATGCAAATGTTGAAGTTAATTACACAATAGTGAAGTGGGGGTTCACAGGATGAGATTTATTTATGGAGATTTCTGCAAATTAACTCTATCAGATTGTAATTTGGTTGCTGATTTATTATCTCTTGTTCCTATTGCGCAGTGAAACTAGTATTGGATGAGCTACGCTAATTTACAGAGCTCATGTGCTGTAATCCTATCCCTACAGGAGAAATAGTCACTTCCCAGTCATTACAGAGTGCAAGAGTAGCCAAAGGTGCAATGGTTTGTAATCCTGAAGCAAATTAATTTCCATGTTTGCAGCACAGGCAACTGCTGTTATCAACTAATGAAAAATTAATGTAGTATTATGCATAATCCCTTACAACAGAATCACATAAGAATACAGTTATGACCTACTGAAGTACTTACTGAAAAGGTTTATACACAACGTGTCACGGACTTTTTAGACTAATGCCCAAATAATCTTTATGTTTACGTTTACAAGACAGTAAATTTGTTCTAGACTGTAAGAGGAAATGCCTACCTCTGTGGTGGGTTTTACCACACTTACTGTTGAATGTTACCTTATCCAAACAATCCCACGCAGTTACTTGCTGTGAAAGTCCCTAAAGCCCTGGCAGGCCCTTTCTTTAGGGTACAGCTTATTATTTCTAACAAAAACAACGGAGCAACGCAAAACAAAGGTATTTCTTAGACCAAAACAGTCTTTAGAGGCTCAGAGTCCTTTTTGACACATCTGCTGCCCTCTTCTCACCAGCTAATAATCTCCTGCAGTTTCTTCAGCTGGGCTCCCCCAGTGATTTGTTAGTGCAACCTGGGGCTCCTTTTGGGTCTCAGGTATACACAAGGTCAGCCTGCTAGGGTAGGTGGGCATTTCATGTGTTTGCTACCGTTACATTGCAGTCACTGGGATTGGGTGGAGTAAGCTACTCTTCAGTGCTAGACTGAGGTTTTTGGCTAGTAGTAAAATTAAAACCATTTTTTTAAAGGCACTACGCAATGTAACTGTGGCGAATCTGGTCCTTGAGTCTAGAAGTATAAAGCTATTTTCTGGCAATAACCTGCAATTTCCTGTCCGAAGAAGAAAAAAAGAAATGGTAGCAAAGGTTCTGCCTAATTTTGGTGGTAGCTCATGTACGTTCAATCCCAAAAAGGATTAACTCTGTTGTAACAGTGGTACGTTCTCCAAATTACTGTATGTAAGCATCTATGCACGTTCTATATTCTGGCAAAATAGTGACTGTGGTATGTTAGAGATACAGGTTTAAATTGCCTCATTTTAACTAAAGAGCCCCTGTTTCATGGATGGATGTATCACTTGTGCTCTAGTGCTCATGTTCGTGATCAATTAAGTATGGGAAGAGAGACAGGAAAAACTGCTCCCTTCTCCTGGAAGAAAGAAGCAGTGATGTTTCTCGTGAGTCCTTCAATTTAGTTTTGTATCAAATCAAAATATTTAACATGGCCTGAAACATAATGAAGGGTATTGTTTGGTTGTATCTTGTTTGCAAATAACTTAATCCTTTCTGACAGAATTAAAAGAAAAAAATGCTTATATTTTGATGGAAACTCCATTTGAAAACAGAGATTAAAAAAAACTTTACATTTGAAAATTTTTCAAATTGAGTACCTTCACAAGTTAAGCTATAATATTTTGGTTAGAAAATATATGGAGAAGTAGAACTTAATTTTCTTTCTTTTTTTTGCTTCTATGTCTCTTCTGTTATCACCTCTTACATTCTGCCATCTCACCAACAAAACTATCGCAAGTCTAACATAAATTTAGTATTTATGGAAAAACGCCAACCAGTCAGCTATAATCTGTTGACAAGAACATTAGCAAAATGTTATCCAAAAGCCAAGAGCAAAATGGGTCTGCTATTTTCCAAAACTGTGTGTTTCGCATTGTAATGGTTATTTAAAGAAAAATCACACTGTTGATCTCGAAATATGGAAAATACAGTGGAACTTAGAGAGTGTTGCTACAGACAGACTGTCACTTTCAAACATACAGGCAGACTTTTACATACATAACATAAACGAATGCTGCTCTGTCATTTTGATAGATCTCTGCTGCTTACATAGTGTAGAAATGAGCCTTTAGTTTTTCAYAACTATTCCCATGTTCTGTGTTTTCCCCTGTGGAAAGAAAAACAGACTTATTCCACCCACTGTCATTGTGAAAAGATTCAGAAGCTCCAGGTCCCCCACACAATGCATGCGGATAGTCTTCATTTTAGTTTGTGATAAATTATCCAACAACAAGGATCCGAGCAATATACATGACTCAGATCTTTACGTATGAAGAAAATTCTTTGTGGTTGCGAAAGGTTAAGTGTGCTGCCCTACATAAACATGCCTGAAAACCTGAATTTCTAGTTTCACTTGGAGGAAACTAGTTTCTGATTATGGTAAATAAGTAATCAGAACTGATCTGTGTCACTAYACAAGTACATTTTAAATGATTTTTTATTTCAAGTATTGTCCAAGTCAGGTACTTTCTGCAGTGTGTTAAGAATTTAACTGATGTACTTATGTAGATACAGAAAGCTGTTGCTAAGCTAAACATATTTTTAAAGACACTGTCTGACTCACTGGTTGCTAATGGTACTTTGGTGAGTAAGGTTTAAACCAGTACATTTAGTGGTGACCCCTAGTCAATAAATGTATGATGAAAAGGAATGTTGAAGTATTCTCTTGGCAAGCGCAAACATGAGTGGTGTGATGAACTAAGAAAGGGAARGGGAAAAGATCTGTAGAGAGCAATGCTTACAGTGAGAGTTAGTCTGTGAAATTGGTTCAGGAGATTTTCTGTGAAATTGTTTCCCCAAGTAGGACTGAAATCGCTGCCAAAGACACATGCCCTGTGGGAGCAGGATAAGCTGGAAACCAGCATTTGCTGAGCAGGTGCAGCAGCTCAGGCAGCAGCAGGTTATAGCCCTTGGGCAATAAATGCAGTCCTCAGTTCTGTCTTGTCTTTATTTTCTCTTCGTTGTTGCCTGTTAGCTCTGACTTTCTCCCTTCTCTCCCTCCATCTGCTGGATAATATTCTATGGTCCTCTCTGCTTTGAATTTTTGCTGTCCTGTTTTCTCCCTCCCTCCTGCAGTGTCTTATGCATGCCTTTATCATTAGCTTTAAGTTCCTTCCTCTTAAATTTTGTCCTTATCCCATGCATCCTTCAGTATCTGATAATAAATGACAATGAGAGAGAGACAGCATTAAAAACAATCCTAGGCAAGCCTGTAGAAGGAAGTAAAGAGGAAAGGCTCTGTTTCCAAATGACCTGAAACCCAATCTTGGGTTTTCCAGCCTCTGCACAGTGAAAGTCTGCAAGCCCTAGAGTAATCCTGGACCTTTCACTACATAGATTCTTGTGCCATATCTGGGAAAGCTTGTGTTTTTGAAAACGCTCATGAAAGGAATCTCTTGCAAGTTTTCATCTTAATGGTTTAGCCTGACTACAGATTTTTCTGTTTTTTTATTTTTTCTTTTTTTTTTCCAACGCCGTCATTGGGTTCAATGTAGACTATAAAGGGAAAATCGAAGCAGGCAGTGCTCATCTCCCACGCTCTCCTTCATGCATGCAGTTCGTCATTTGTAAAGCACATCTGTTTCTTAACTATGTTATATCTGGAAGGCTTTCATCTTTGCAGTGATATTTCCTAATTTCTTGAAATGTCAGCTCTTGGAGAAATGATATTACTTCATTAGTCTTATAATTAAGGCAACCTAATATTTTCTATCAGAAGAGCCTGTTTAGTTGCTTATAATTTTTCCAGGCTTTACCTGATTGGATATGAATTTTTCAGGGTTGATACCAGGCACAGGCTGCCTATTTCTCTCCCTGAAAGCAAAAAACATGGCTCAGAACAACACGAGAAATCCTTTGTGCATGTACTTTGGAGGAAGGGCTTAATACTTGGTAGGGGGGATTGCTATATTAAAAGTGTGTACTTTTTTGCTATCTAAGAAAACTTTGCTTCAAACTAACCAAGACTTTGAAGATAAAATTGTCCTTTATATGTGGTAACCAAATGTATTCATTAGAATTTGACAGCTGCATTCTGTTTTTCTGATATTTTGGGAAAACCCATCAAGTGCTTGGAGCCTTCCTTTCAGCGCAGAGAGGACATCCTGATGGCGCCCTTGGTAAACTTCTGTCCCTGCTTCTGCACTGATGTTTACCCACAGCAGACTGCAAACCTGGCATGGTTGAAAAGCTGGCTCAGCAGCCCTCTTTGTCCTGCACAGATGACAGCAGTGAAGAGTGGCGCACGCAAGCCTGTTCAGGTTTCCATGTGCTGAGTAAGGGCAGTGATCACAGGATGGTCAGATGATGAAAGTAATTGAGTAAGACCCTGGAGGATCTCTCTGTCTCTCTGTCTCTTTAGCTTTCCATACATCTCTCCTTGTCTTCTGTGACACAGGAGTTAGCAGCTATTGCTCTCTGAATAAACTACTACATACTGTACGATGCTAAATTCCCTGAAAGGTGGGCCCTAGGCATTTCAGATTGGCCATCCAAAATTAGTAGAAARTGCTTATAATAATGCCTTATTGCCTTAGTCCCTTTCTGTGATGTTTCTCCACTGTAAAAAAATATTTTACAATCAAAAGTGCCACAAAAAGAAATTAATGCATGTTCGTAAAGCATTCGGATATTATAGTCATGAAGACCATAATAGAGGCTGCTAGGAAATTAGCCATTCATGTAATTTTATAACTTGTATTGAGAGCAGAGACTAAACAATGTACRGTAAATAAACTCTATCTACGCAATGACAAAACAAAATAGAGGGTAACTATTCAGTGAGCAGCATGCGTATTAACACTGTAGGAAGCAGTAGATGTGGCCATGTAATTAAAGATGGTATCATACTGGATTTTTCTGAAAATGGCTGAGTGGATGCCATGAAAGCAATATTAATATTGCCATCTCATAGCTTTAGGGTTCTTGACTTTGCAACTACAGCTTTCTATGACTGTAGATTTTGATTTTGAGGCATTTAAAATCTAAAATTTACATACTGTTGAAACTTTTCCTTATTTGTTTTAGCTATTGCACAAACTTTCTAGATTCCAGAAGAACCTGGGATGTAGAATCATAGAATCATAGAATCATAGAATCATTAAGGTTGGAAAAGACCTCTAAGATCATTGAGTCCAACCATCAACCCAGTACCCATGCCCACTAAACCATGTCCCGAAGCACCTCATCCACACGTTTTTTGAACACCTCCAGGRATSGTGACTCCMCCACTTCCCTGGGCAGCCTGTTCCAATGCCTGACTACCCTTTCAGTGAAAAAATTTTTCCTAATATCCAATCTAAACCTCCCCTGGCGCAACTTGAGGCCATTTCCTCTCGTCCTATTACTTGTTACTTGGGAGAAGAGACCAACACCCACCTCGCTACAGCCTCCTTTCAGGTAGTTGTAGAGAGCGATAAGGTCTCCCCTCAGCTTCCTTTTCTCCAGGCTAAACAWCCCCAGCTCCCTCAGCCGCTCCTCATAAGACCTGTGCTCCAGATCCTTCACCAGCCTCGTCGCCCTTCTCTGGACACGCTCCAGCACCTCAATGTCCTTCTTGTAGTGAGGGGCCCAAAACTGAACACAGTATTCGAGGTGTGGCCTCACCAGTGCCCAGTACAGGGCACGATCACCTCCCTCCGCCTACTGGCCACACTATTCCTGACACAGGCCAGGATGCTGTTGGCCTTCTTGGCCACCTGGGCACACTGCCGGCTCATGTTCAGCCGGCTGTCGACCAGCACCTCCAGGTCCTTTTCTGCCGGGCAGCTTTCCAGCCACTCTTCCCCAAGCCTGTAGCATTGCCCAGGGTTGTTGTGACACAAGTGCAGGACGCGGCACTTGGTCTTGTTGAACCTCATGCAATTGGCCTTGGCCCATTGATCCAGCCTGTCCAGATCCCTCTGCAATCATGTATTTGATTTCAATACATAGAGTATCTATTTTTCTTTGTCCTCACCCAAGACTTTTGCTCTAATTGCAGTAATTCTTTGCTCTTCTTAGTCTAGCAAATCTTTTACTCTCCTCACAGCCTAGCACTACAGACACAGTTAACACAATCCATTTAATCTACTGGAGGGCCAGCTAACCAGTTTGTCATCATAGTTTCTTCCGTAATGGCGAGTTCTGCTCGGGAACCACAGGAATCGCAACAAACCCTCCCAGCTGCTGAGATTTAGCGGTCTCATGAGATTTACCCTAACATGAGAGGGTAAATCCCAATTGCAAGCACTTATGAAAAATTAGAAGTGAGATGCCTTCATGCCACGAAGTGCTGATCCAGGGTAGGATCATGATGTCCATTTTAACGTCTTCAGTGTTTTTGAAAATAAATTTCATAGAATTCATTTTCAAAAAAAAAATCATGACTGATTTCCTGCTATTTCTTCTGTTATGCCTCCACGCTCTTTGAATGACCTTGCCATGTAGTCTTTCTCAGCAATTTTCTCCCCTTTCCTGCCCCCTCATTCCTATTGTAATGATCACGGTTTCTATMTGTGGCTATACTTTACTGCTGTCTCAGCATGCAGGATTTTCCCTTTTAGTTGGGCATTCAYAAAATTCAGAGTATGTCACGGACCTCTGCCTTTAGCCTTGTCCTACCTCCAGTGTCCTGCAACTTGAATGAGAAACTGAAATTATCCCCCTCATCCCAGCTACAGCTAGACATTAAAGCAAATTCCGTCACTTCAGATATGACGAYGTGGAGCTAATTCTGACTTTGTTCCTGTACATATTAAATCTAAGTAAAGGCAGAGGATAAAAGTGGGAAGCTGTGCTCTGGTGAGCCCTAATGGAAATACGTGACGTAGTCAGAACTTCCACGTCATTTTCTGTGCTGGTCTTCAGTGTGGATAACAAAAGAGCAGTGAGGGATCTGCTGAAATTTCCAAGAAAGCCAAAGATTGTAGCTGTTAGTTCAGAGTTGGTGTTAGGCTTGGTGATGAAGATCTTATCCACATCCCAAAGGGGAATGCACACAGAGTCCTTAATCATAAGTTTAKAGTTTCTGTTGGAGTAGGGCTTCGAAGGGGCTGCCCAAGGAAAGGATATGCTGCCAAAAGATTTTTCCAGTAACAGATTTTTCACCTGGRCCATGTTTGGGGGTCTTTGGCTGTGGTTCCTCCAATACCAGAGCAAGAGATTGGGTTAGGAGAAAGGCAAATACTAGAGCTCCTGCTGGAGGGGGGTGGCACAGTGGCCATGCAAGGAAGGTTGAGGCTGCAGAGAGATTTGTCCTCTTAGGACTTTTGTGTCTGGCCCATGCCAAGGGGTCCCCCTCCATGGGACTTAGCCCATACCTTGTTGCTTGTTCATTTGGCATGACTGAGGTCAGCCCATGCCTAGGGTTAGGATTAAGAGAGAGATGAATCCTAGAGCTCCAGTGTGACTATGGCTGCTGAGGGACTGCCCAAGGAAGATCAAAGGTGCAGAAAGACTTGTCCTTTGAGAAGTTTTTCATGTGGCCTGCGGCTGGAGGTCTTTGGCTAAGACTCAAACCAGGTCTACAATTAGGGCTTGGATTAGTTTTAGGGTTAGGAGGGTGACAAACCATAGAGCTCCAGTTTGAATAAAGCTGCAAGGGTCTGCCCAGGAAAAGTTGAGTCTACAGAAAGATGTCTCCCAAGAAGTGTTTTTTCTGGCTCATGACTGGGGGGCTTTGCCWAAGGCTCAGCATACACCTTGCATTAGAGCTGGGAGTTAGTGTGTTTGGGACTTCAGAGAGACCAAGCGTAAAGCTCCAGTGTAAGAGGGGAACAGGGGGCTGTAAAAAGGCTGCCCAAGGAATGGTAAGCTGACAGAAAAATATTTCCCCTATGAGCTTTTTAATCTGGACCATGGCTGGGAATCCTTTTGTTTGGGTTTAACTCTGGGTGTTGGATAAAATTAATTTCAGGAGAGAAAAAGATCCTGTAGTTCCCAGATTAGTTGAGATCCTCTGTTAAATCTTCAATCTCTACCTCGAGTGAGTGCATTGCACTGATGACAGTGAAATGATCAGAATGTGCTATTACATTAATGAGAGGGAACAGAATGGAAGGGAAAAACCCTCATTTTGCATACTCTTTTTTGGATGGGGATTTTTGTGTTGTTTGTTTTTCCACTGGGGTTTTATCTTCTTCTAGGCATGTTGCCAGGCACTGGAAACTTTGCCAGTGGTATAGCATTGCAGAACTTTGCCTCTCTACCTTTCTTTGCTTTAGTGATTCTGTCAGCAGCTATGTGGCATGCAATATCCTTGGCCCATGTTACTCTTCCTGTCTTCCACCTTCCGGATTAAAAATTCCTGCCGTATCTTCCTGTTATAAGAAAAACAGTGCAGAAGTAGAACTAACTATTTTTATTTTAGTGGTTTGTTATGTAGCAAAGCACAGGGAGACACAAAGCAGAGCCAGGTAATAAATGGGGCTTTGACATTTAGACAGAGATCAGCAGTGCATTGCAACCTGGAGGACAGAGGGCTTCTGAGCAAAGGCGGTGATGGAACCAAGTAACACCATCAACATCTGTTGAACTCATGACTCCATTTTGATTCAAGCTGGACTGAATGGGGAAGCAGGGGTGAGCATAGGTGACAAGATCTCTGTTTCTTAAAAAATTTGCCCTTCAAGAATAACCACCAGCATTCACCTTGATGAAGGTATATCCTTTCCTTTGCTGGAAACAAAGGATCATAGGATTGGAGTATGGGTCTCAGCAATGATATTGTCACAGTCAGGGAACATCCCATGAGGAAGCCTGCTATGGTACATGTGTCCATCAGCTGTTGACCCTGTGGTCAACAACCTGCCAGCGGAGTTGATGACCAATAGAGATGGGATCACTACAGTCTGAATGACCACAACAAACCTCACTGGTACTCTAGCATTGGGCATCATCTGCACCAACTAAGGACTGTGTTTGTTATGGACCTACATGAAGGTCATCTTTTCTGTCCCCAAAGTCCTCCTATATATGGTGGCCAGATCACCAATATCTCATGGTGAACAATTACTTTGATTCATTATTACTCTCTAGAGTACTTTTTCCTCTAAAATACACACTTTTGGATAAAATAAAATAATAAGCCTTTTGAAGCATAAGTTCAATTGCTAGAAATTGAAATAAGCCCTTCATGCTTTATAAGAGGAGTTTAAACTTCTATTTATAATGGAAATAGTACTTTAAATTTGGATGTGCTTTTGTTAAAAAAAGAGAATAACAAATTAAATTATTTGCTTTGAGGTTAAGGGGTTATTTTTTCACAACCAGTATTGCTTTTGGTACTGTATGATTATTATTGCAAACCAAATGACTTTGAACTAAGAATCCCATATTCAATGCTATTAAAAGTAATTTTCATTATATTTTTCTGAAACATTTTAATCAGATCATATAAAGTCAGGCAAATGAGGTAATATCCAATATGTGACCACTTTTCAGTCTCCATCATAATTGCTTCAGTTACACTTACCTTCTCAAATACTGTTGCTCTAATTATCTTATTTTGCAAGTTAGGATCTTTTTAACTGCTAAGTTTATCTGGAGTCAGAACCTACATATTACATATCCTCCATATAATCTTTAATGGTAAATTCATATTGATTTAAATGAAGTTTTTCCAACCTAAGAAAAATAAACATATCATTTGAAATATTTTGAAATCAAAGGAACAGATACATATGCCTAAATACAATATGCACTTGTGTTGGATTTTTTTCTTACATACACAAGTGTAATGTTGTTCTAAATTGTGTTTCCCAAATAAACCAACAATTTCCTCTTGTTGCATACATTCTATTACTGCTCATGTTTTCAGCTTTAGCAATATGAGCTACTAGCAGTGTATGTAAAAACACTGGATCATGTGAAGACTATACTTTTGACTGTCCAGAACATAAAATTCAACCTTGCTAATTGGAAGTTCATTTAGCTTTGGTACAAAATGAAATCCCTTTGAGAGGATGCTATCCTCTCAACCCATGAAGAAAGAAGACAGAAAATTAAACACCTTTTCTTATACAGTCTTATGAGAGTCACTTTGGACATTACTAAGTGATTTCTTATAATTCAAGGAGAAAAATACCAGTTCATTTTTTTTTCAGATCATATAGTTCATTAGTTTTCAGATGTTATTCTCAGAGTAGTTGTATTTAGAAATTTCAGGAAGGTTCTAATTTGATTTTTGGGGTAGACAAATTTTCTTTGGGACTTGAATAGTGTTGAACTTGTAGTATGTACTCTCGTTCCTTTGATGAGAACCTCAGTCAAGGATTTGAACATTTATTGATTACTTAGTTTTCTACAGTCTAATTAATGAATTAATTTAATTAATTATCTGAATTAATTGACATGTTTAACTAATTAAAATTATTACTAACGCATTCCAGCTTTCTAACGAGATTCCTTTCCTTGCCAAATATGTATCGAGGTCTATTTTATCCAAATCATCTTCAAGTCAGAGGACAGGAATGCAGTCCGGAATATCTGGATTTCATTTTCTTTTGTTAACAAAGCATATTCAGTGTAGGTTAGCGCTGTCTGTATTTGCCTTTTTTTATTTCCTCTTTATTCATACAAAACCATTTTTCATTCCCCAGGCTTGCTCAGCCAAGGTGTCACCCAAAGTTCTCATTTATTTCCTCCATTCCTCCTTACAAGCCTTACAGATACTAAAGTAGTTTGTTGATGACTCCTTCTGTACTTTTCACTAGTAACCGACAAATCAAGTAGTTAGCTGAATAGGCAACTTACTTCTGGTGCAATAATACATCATTGATTTATCTTAAAAGTTTGCATAATAGGTTTAGCTCTGATTAATTTAAAAGGCATTCTCCAACGAGTATATAGCATATTTCTGATAACTATTTATCACCATTTGCTTCAAATAAGGGGTGGAGCTAATCTTGGAAAGAACTTTGTATGTTTGTTGGATGGAAGCTGAATGCTGCCCTCGTTGAAAATGCTGACTCATCTCAGTCTTTTTTCCATTTAATTTACACTCGGCACAAAGCAGCAAAAGAGCTAAATAGTACCCTCAGAGGAGCAAACTAATTGCTTGAACAAGTCCTTGTAAACTACAGGGTTTAGTGAGAGAGGAAAATGTTTTAAAAGGCATAGATAGGAGTAGATTGTTATAGAACAGGGATGTTGAGATGTTTGCTGTGACTTGAGGGACATATTGGTTTTGTTTAACAGCAGCAGAGCTGAAAAATTGCCAGTAACTCATTTGAGATACTGACGTGGCAGTGGAATGGGGAAGGCTGCAGGGTCGTTTACCTCTTGGAACCTGAGAGCCCTTCTGCAGTTTTGGGGATCTTTGACTTTTAAGATGTCGGGATGTTAGCACATACCTGCACCTCTACGTAGTTGAAGTGGCATCAATGGACTTGGCATCAGTTTCTGCCACAGCAGCCTTGGCAAAATTTCTTGGTGAATTTTTCCTGGGACAAGGCCAGTCTGTCACTTCTGAATTCTCATTCCCTTGAAATCAGTAGGACTTTCAATCAGCAGTAAAATCCAGATTTCTCCCAAATATGTAAGCAATATTTTCTAGCAATAAATTCATTGTGTAGTTCTTGTTGGCTTTTTTTCCCCCATGCTATTGGAATTTAATTAGCATAGCACAGATTATCTTTTAGTAAATATGCAGCATGTTTATAAAAGTTAAATTGTCTTCCTAGTATGTTTCACTGACTGGTAAAATTAATGTTTTTTATTTGTTCAGATGGTTTTTTGGCCCAATCAAACGAGCAGATGCCGAGAGACAACTGTCATACCCTGGAAACCAGGCAGGAACCTTCCTAGTTCGAGAAAGCGAAAGTCTAAAAGGCGAATACTCGCTTTCAGGTATATTCTAGTTTTTCATCTTAAAAAATGTTTTACAAATTTCTCAGGTGATCTGGACTTTTTCGTTTTTGCGAATGATAAACTGTGGGTATGAGAGTGAAATTAAGTTCATGATAATATTTCTTTCCTAGGAGATATATAAAGAAAATTTGGCAAGAGTAGTTTGGGTTTTTACTAACATTTATTTTGTAAGCTTTGTTTATTAATATGCTCAGAACAGAAATTAACTTTCTTATGCTTAGTACTTCTAGTGTGCCAGCTGCCTTAAAATAGAAACTATCATGATTAAAATGCCAAAAAATACATTACAGTTGTACACTACTGTTCTGATTAGTACACAAAATAAAAATTAAACCATGTTGGCAGATAGCTGCAGTTTAAGAAAATGAGATTTCTGCTAGAGCACACCCTTAGGTTTATATTTATTTGTTTTCAGGGGCAAAATGATAGGAAGTTCTTCAAAGCTCTATTTTAGAATCAGTCATATTTCATTGAAAAGTTAGTTGTAAACATCAATGAAAAGTTAGATTGATGATGATGGGTTTTTGAAATGTATTGAAAATCCTTTATTTGAATCTGAAAGACTATCAAATAAGGACACTTATTTGATAATAATTTTACTTACTCACATATATGTACGTCATCTTTTTCAGTCATAGATATTTGCCATATTAGATAGTAAACATGATTGTTCATTGGTTGTTTTCCATGAACATTTTCTATCAAACTTGCCATACAAGTGTGAGTCAAGAGTATAATGTTGTCCCTGAGACAACAGGGCTATACACCCAAACTTCCTAATGTGCTCTGCCTATAAAGTTCCATACACCAGTGAAGACTCTTGACGTTTGTGAATAAACCGTAAGTTGTCACGTGCAGAATTACGTGAATAAAATGAGAGGCATCTTGTGCATAACCAGATTCTTTCATATTGACTCCTCTTCTGCCTGGATGTTTATGTCTCAGTCATCTTCTGAGCACCACACAGAAGCACATTAAGCAGCTTAATGAACTTTTGACACATTCTTGGTTTCTCTTTCCAAGTCATAAGGAAAAGGTATATACCTGCAATGTCTTGTGGTAATGGGAAGGTTGCTTTTTATTGCCACGACAAAGAAATATATGTTGCCTGTGGAGTGAAATACAGGGAAGCTTATGAAATAAATACAGTTGTGGGAGAGTTCATTCCATAGTCTTCAGTTTGCCCTCAAGGAAGTTTGTTCTTGCCAAGAAGCTCTGATAAGAAAACTAACAACAGCAAAGAATCAGACTGCTCCCAAGCTGTGACTGAACTGACCCCTGTGTGTGCACCCTTTTATCCAAAGACTGCATTATAACCTCAAACCTTTCAAAATGCTTTCCCTCTCTATGCGAACTTATCCCTGTCTTATGTGGTTTCAGCTTCCTTCAAGTGTTCTTCATCAGTGAACTGATTTCATCCAAGGACTGGGTTAGACTGATAACAGTGTGGTGTTATGCAGGGAAGGATAGATAGGCCTGTGTTATATCTGCTTAATACTGGCACTTGAATACCTTACTAAAAATCAATGAAAACTCTTGTGTTTGTGCACCTATGGGTGGAAATGCAATTTCTTTTTGTTATTCTCCAACTGTAGCCTTCTAGGAAAGATTCAAAATCTTAATTCTTCTCCCTGCATCTTGACGACTTCTCTAACAGGAAGGCAGCAGTACCTTATTTAAACTATGAAGTACCACAGAGAAAAATCCAAGAGAATGAAAGTAAATATTAGGCCAGCGTTTGTGGTAGGATGAGATCATCCTTTGATGCTGCTGTTTAATTTTTTCCTTACAAATCATGGATAGGAACTATATTTTATACCTGGTTTAGTATATTTGATTCAATTATAAAAGCTTGTCATAGACATTTTTCAGGTTTGTGTGCAAGCTTATTTGGGAACAGGAGATATGATAACAGCAAGATACGAAACCGTCCGTGTAGATTTCTTCCATGCTGGTTTGTTTGATGAAGGAAGGGAAGAGTGGCGCTGAAGAACATAATATATGCGAAGGCATGGCTCCAGCTACAGGAGCCAGCCCGCCTTCATACACAGACATGGGTTGTCCTCTGAGCATGTACGCATGTATATGCGCGTCATCTCAGATTTATTAAACATTTGTGCTCTTTTAGGCAAAGAAAGAGAATAAACTCTGAAGCAGCCTGTAGACAGTGAGTATTAATGACATGATTAACCACTGCTGCTAGATCTTTTAGCAGCTTCCCAGACTTGAACGTAATTTAGCCTCAACATGCTACTTCATCCTGAAGAGCTAAATGTTATTTGCTGCTTACTGAGTAGGCTTGACTGAATGGTGTCTGTCTGTGTTGTGCAAGCTTTTTTGCTTCCAACCTAATAGTATACATAATGGTCCAGACATTGTATGTCCATAATCTCATTACTTATGTCTACTTTTGGGAGAGCTAGTGCATGCTAAAGCAAATAATTAAGTGAATTGTACTGTGGGTAGAATTAATTGGAAGGAAGGTTGTTTAGTCCACCAGATGCTGTGGAGAAGGCAGTTTTTCTGACTCTCTCCTTTTTGTTCCGTCAGAAGGAGTTATGAGACTCTCAAAGACGARGCGAAAAAGCAGTGTTTTCTTGAGGAATGGTGATTCAGGAGTATTTCTTTTAAGAGGTCTTGGATGGCTTCTTTCTCCATGGTAGCTGATACACTGATAGGGCAGAAGTCACAAACTGATATTTTGGAATAGATACCTAATTTCTGTTTCCAA
Source organism: Oceanodroma leucorhoa (assembly GCA_030449065.1). Classification (NCBI taxonomy): domain Eukaryota; kingdom Metazoa; phylum Chordata; class Aves; order Procellariiformes; genus Oceanodroma; species Oceanodroma leucorhoa. Next base: position 23,862,740 of record JASVER010000001.1, on the reverse strand, counting down.
TTTTTTCAGTGCAGAAGGAATAAACCCCCATCCTGTAGAACTGGTTGGGTTTGCTCTACCTGCTATTGCTGTTTTGTTTTCACTCCAGGGTAGATGATAATGACTGGAAGAGTGACAACCTGGATTTCAGAATTAAGGTCTTTAAGAAAATATTGCAACTCTCTGTCCAGCCTAACATTTAAGTATAATAAAGCTAAAAAGGAAAAGAAATAGAAAAGGAAGAGAGATATTTACCCAAGCACCCATAAACTGATTTTATGACTTTCATGCTTGATTTCATACTCATATGGGCAATGTATAAGAGACTTAATGTTAATGAGGGAGACAAATGGATCTCCTTAGGGAAAAAAAAAGAAAAAGAAATAAACCCTACCTTTCATTAAAATGACACTTTTCACTTCTAACTTGCCTTGATGGGAAAACTCACAATTTGTAAGATTTAGATGATAAATGACTATTTAAATTAAAACCAAAAAGTCATATTCAGAAAGGTTTTTCTCAACTGTGAATGGTTAAATGGAAAGCATATCAAACCAGATAGGCCACTGTGATGTTTTGCTATCATTTTAAAGTGTTTGACATTTCAAAAATAGATTTCCCCATTTTAAAAATGCACATGTTGTCGACAGATTTTTATGTTGATAACTCCAGCATCTGGTGCGAAATATATTAAATTTTAAACATGCTGGTGCCATCTTAGACATTGCCTCTTTTTAATTAAAAGCCATAATTTAGATGTGCTCAGCTTAATTGAGTGTCATTGCCAATGATAGCAGGAGGCTCTCTACTTCCCCCCTCACTGAATAATGGTATCTGAAAGACTGATTGCATTAAATGAAAATGTAAATGGTTTGTGTTTTCTTCCATTCTTTTCCCTGCTCCTAAAAAAGATTGTGTGGTTTCCTCTAGGCCAGATTGGCTTTCAGCATAGGAAAAAATATAGGTAATAGTTTAAGGCAGCAGACTGATAAGAGTGGCAGAAWGATGTCCATAGCAGGAGAACAGTTTCGGAGCAGCCCCAGCACCCGTTCTGTGCTGGTGAGGTTGATCTCATAAGCTACCCTTCTCCCACATCCACCCTGGGCATGGAGACCGAGCATGGCTCCTGCCAGCAGCACTGCACTGTCAGTGCTGGGGAAGGACTGCTGATAGGAGCGATGCTGGGACACTGGCGGTAACGGTGCCTTAGYGTCTCCATGATTCATTTGGTGAAGATGTTCACTCTGCTGATGCCACCATACATTTTGCTGCCCTGGGAAGGGAGTAGTAAATTATTTTATTCTCATCGCTGGGGGGCAAAATCTACTTCTGCATGGCCCAAGCTTATGAAGATGGGAAGCAGGGAGAGGAGAATGCTTCTGTTAAGCCAAACCCGTGAAGAAATTGAATGGGGTATGGTGATTCTTTTGGGAAGGGCAAGTCAAGGAGAAAACCACTGCAGTCTTCAAACCTAGTTGCTGTCAAACTGCTGTGTGAAGCTGAAGTTGCAATCCTGTCCTGTTAAAGAGTCTAGTGTGGATGTAGGGATGACTGGAAGCACTGAGGGGGTTATGGCTAGCTCTTCCCTGAGTGACACGTGTTCTGCGTCATGTTGGGCAGAGGAGCCGCACCAGGCTGCAGCTCTGCCAGTGTGCGGTGCAGGACTCGTACAGCCAGACTCAGCCCTGCGATACAAGTAAACAGCCCCCTGTCAAATACTGCACTAATCTCAGCTGCTTATCACAAGCAAAGACAGTATCAGCGCAGAAATTTTCTCCAGATTCTCTTCACACATCACCGCCTGTCACCGCCTGCCCTGTATGCTGCCAATCATAAGGCTTCATACAAGGCTCATTTAAGAAATTATAGCACATCCTTCAAACTAACTCTTGCATTAACATTAGCTGCTTCACAAGTAATAATTATAATGCTGCTAATAAATAAAGCAGGTAGTCAAACTACTATCACTTGTGATGTACAACTGAGACTGGATTAACACAGTCATCCTGTTGGCCTTCTATTCATCATAAATAGCAATTCATTTGGCCAGATGCACTTTACCATGAGCTTTGGAAAAGCCATTACATTTCCAGTCTGTTGTTACTGAATTACTCTTTCCTTCATTTTGATCAGCCCCATTTCCAAATGATACATCACAAAAATATACATGCATTTTATAATTAAAAAATTCTAATTATGAGGTGTTAAATCAAAAAGAAATGGCATTTGAAAAGTGTGATGTAATTATCTTTATACTATGGAGTTATATTTACAAATATTCTTATTCCTGGTCCTCATGCAGAATTGTAAGGTGGTAAATCAGCTCTCTCAAAGTATTTCCTGTGGCAGAGGTAAAATCTCCTAGTATTTTCAGCAGCTCCTGTGTGCCCTCTGGTGGCCTGGGATGATAATCGCACAGTACAGTCGGAAAAAATTTGATCCTTAAGTACATGACAGTACTTAAGGAAGGAGAAATTTTTCTTTTTAACTTAATCACTTAAATAGTGAGAGACGTTACACTTTATATCGGCTTTGTTAATTGCATGCAACCCATAATTTTCTATAATATTTTCTACATACAATATGTAGCTGTGTATTCTGTTAGTATAACCAAAGTGATTGCAAAAATTCATGCAGTGTTACAATATCAGGGATCTATCAGAACATTTAGAATATTTCCATTAAATTATTTAACTAAGAGTAGCCACTAGTCAACATGACTAAATTGAATAAGTTTGCTGGAATTTTGGCTGCCAAAAGGTATACTGGAGGTAAACAGCAGAGGCCTTTCCTCTATGCCTCCCTTTTGCTTTTCAGACTTTCATCTTGTGTGAAGGCCCTCAGAAAGGGACAGTAATGGTAATCTCCCAAATCGATGGGTGTGGAAGGAGCCACCTGGCCTACTGGAAAGGCGTAATGTTGGGTGGTGAGGACCAGGATGGCAGATGGAGCATCCCCCTCCCCTTGAGAGCTCTGTCCTCACTCATCATGGAAAAGCACTGTGGTTGTTTCATTAAATACAGGGTGGGATACCCCTCTGATAGGAGCTAAATCAGTTACCCTTCAGTATGTAACATAGGCTCTCCATTGCCCATTGGCAACGGACAGGGATGTCTCAGTCGTGGAGTGTCATGCTAAAAGACACCCCACATGAGAGACTACACCCCATTCCAGCTCTTCAGAACTGCCCGCTCTGCTGATGCTCAGCCCGCCATTGCTACTGCTAATATTCCTTTATGAAGGAGATCTCTAAGCCAGTGGTCTCCAAACTTTTTTAATTGTGCACCCCTACCAGTAAAAAGATTTCTGAGCATTCACCCCCAATATGTTTATTTATTTATTTGTAAACTATATACAGGTACTACTGTACTGATAGATTATGTATGTTATAGAACATACACCAACAAAAAAGAAATTAAAAAAGGATGAGATAAAGATGAAATAAACAATATTTGTAAGATATTTATTTTATTTTATTTATTAATGGTACAAAAGATAATTTTTTCCCACACCCCAGTGGATTGTCTTGCGCACTCCCTGGGCTGCACGGACTCTGCTTTGGACACCACTGCTCTAAGCCAGACATGAGTGYGCCATCAGAAATGGCAATTATAAGTCTAATATTCCTTAGATAACTTATTAAGTGAGTGACAGTGCATTTTTTTTGTCCATCTCTGGCSTGCTGCTGGTCCAGGTCTAGCCCCAGCATGCAGTGGCCCACCCTCCTTTCTGACACCTCCAAAGAGTGCTGACAGTCACAAGGAAGGACACTTTGGGTATCATGACATGCAGGTAAAGAACCTACAGGAGGTGAGGAGAGAATGGTCTTGTTGATTAGGAAAGAATAAATAAGAATAAAACACATTTCAATGGAAAGGGAATCATCAGCTACTCAAACCAGAGCATTATTGATTGGCCTGAGTTTTACATATCCCAAACACAGACAAAACTCAATAAAACCCATGGAAGATGTGAGTGCTTTCCAGAGAATCATGGCCATGTGGAGGGTGTATCTGTTTGCTCTAAAATGCCTGCCAGCCCAGTTAGAATGTTAACACTGATAAATGAAACATTAAAAACTGATTAAATGATTACTGTGAATTAGATGCTCCTGGCTGGCTTTGGTGTCTTAAAAGATTGAAAATAGGAGCTGCCTCACAGAAGATGTCTTTATGTATTTTTGTCTCAGTTCTTATGGTGCAAGCAAGAATCTCCATACCTGAATGGTTAAAGACCAATAGACTAGATGTGTTAAGCTATGTAAACAGTGGGCTTTGGTTTGCAAGAGATTTTGTGTAGTTGTCATCTTTAAAACTAAAATATTTTAAGGTCGTCATAAATACATTTAGGAAAATTATGATGGTTTGGCCGTAAGCTATATTGTACCATTGCTATAATTCCTGGAAACTTAATATATTTAAATCTTCCTAGTTTTTGATGGTGTATCTGTGAAGCACTACAGGATCAGAAAGCTGGATGAAGGAGGCTTTTTCCTAAGCAGAAGGAAAACTTTCAAAACTCTGAATGAGTTTGTTGACTATTACAGTAAGAACAGTGATGGCCTCTGCGTGGTGCTCGGAAAGCCATGCCTAAAGGTAAGAGTGGATGCTACACTGTGCAACATATTTTTTGTAAGCTAACTCATCAGATATCAGTCAGAAGGCATAGCTGCTTCTACCATTTCAAAATGTTGATTATCTGCTTATTTTCAGGAAGTTCTGGATAGCGCTACAGTTTCATTCTTGAAGCTGACATGTTGATAATAAAATACCGTGCCATTTTGAACGAATCRTTGTGTGGCTGGAGGAGAAAATATGCCAAATCATGATTTATTAATACCTTTTTATAAATGTATATGGAGATGAAATCTCCAACTTCATAACTCTAGCTGTCCATAAGTAATTACTGAGACAAAACCACAAGGTTCAGGYCAGCAATATGTCACTGTTCAAAAAGCTTACTAGGGGGATGTTTTCTAATTTTTACTTTTAATGGCAGGGTATTTTCTTTAGAGTATTTCTTATTTCTAACAAAAAGTACCCAGGATGTGGGCTGTATTTTATGTTCTCATCTTACTTTATCACATGCATGTACTCTAAGGAAGCATTATTTATATCAGTTGCAACTTTACGTGACATAGTAAACAATGACTTGTATATGCTGTTGAAAAAATATTAGAAGTCTCAATTACTGYATTATTTATTTTATTTTACCAGGTACAAATTCCTACTACTTTTGATTTGTCGTATAAAACCGTCGATCAGTGGGAGATAGACCGAAAATCTCTGAAATTGTTGAAAAAATTAGGATCTGGTCAGTTTGGTGAGGTGTGGGAGGGACTGTGGAATAATACCACCCCCGTGGCAATCAAAACATTAAAACCAGGTATGTGAATTACTCTTAAATGCTAATAATGTGAAATGTTAGCAAGGGTGCTCCTTTATTTTTTAAATGCTACTGAAAAGAGAGCTTATCCATCTATGCAGCCATTCTTAAAATCCATGCACTTAAACATGAAAGTTAGTAAAGCTCAAGGTCCAGACATTCTTTGGTATTTTGAACTACAATTTTATACAGTTTTCTGTTTCCGTATGAGCTGAACTCATTCAACATCTGTATTACATAAAAATGCAACCCCAGCAAGGCCGTCTCTTTTGTACAATATTGGTTGTATGGAATTGAATGACTACATTTCATCTGTAGGTGAAGTAATTGATTTACTACTGGTTTGTCATCTGTAGAATTTCTTTTAGTGATTAGATGCTATATTATAATGATTCCTTTGRTAATATAGAATATGTGCTATGTTAAGTTTGTATTTAAGAAGTGCTTTAATCTTAATAYTGAYTGAATAAAGTTTCTCAAAGTTTTTGATACACAACGTTAATACCCAATATCTGCATATAATATAGGCTTGTTACTAATACAGCTTTTAACATTTTTCTTAATTATTTTTCATTAACTTCAAGTAATTTGTGCATTTTAAATTGACAACATAAAATATCTGCCAGCAGATGGCAAGAACCACATAGATAAGAAAGGTTGCCTGGATGATATACATGTTTTTTAAAAAGAAATAACAATATAATGAGTTGTCATTAATTGAAAAAGCTTGTGTTGGGCATTAATGATCATGTTTCAGAAAGCAGAACAGATTCAGATCTTTGATTCAGAAGAACAACTAAATATGCCTGAGCCCTGCTTGAATGGTCTCCTGAACAGGGAGGAATTTAAGCATGTGTTTTAGGGCTATCTTGTATCAGGATATTKTTTGTGTTTTGGGACTTGCAAATTGAAAGCAAATAAGCACCTTTTTTTCTCTGCTTAACTGAAATTAGAAAAACTGCTCAAGGCTTTCTATAATTCATGTGAAAGACAGCATACTTTTTTCAGTGAACTGATGCATCTCCCTAGTGACCCAGTAAACACAGAAACCATCCTGAAATCTCTTTGTCCATTTCTCTTTCCTAAGACAGTATCCACTAAGCCTATACCTTTTGTGACAAGGATCCATATGCCTATTTTTATTCATTTCTGAAACCACAAATCTGAAACCAGTCWTTTTCTCCTTTGTGTCTGACCTGAATTTTTCATTCTGAAGTACAAGCCCATTACCTCTTGTCTTACACACCATGACTAAAGAGTACCTATTTTATTCTTCCTCTTCACAGGARTGTTGTACATACTGGAAAACTATTATCAAGTTCCTCATTGGTCTTCTCTTCTTTAGATTAAACAACTCAATCAGATTCTTCATGTAGCTGAGATGTTTTAGATGTCCCATTGTTTTCAGAAGATCTTTACTGGGCTGTTTTGAGGTAGTAACCATATTATTTCCAAGTGTGATGTTAAAAGGAAGAACCAGTCTAGATGCATAAAGAGAGGGACTTGCTTCACATTTCTGACATGCTAAACCTCTGTTTAAACAGTCCAGTATGATGCTTGCCTTTCTTCTCCATACGACAAGAACCTAATATTTCCATCTGTGTTTACTTTCCTTCAGTGAAAGCAGCAACATCTGGACAAGTCTGTTTTATTGCAGGAGACTGAAGGGTTCTTCCTAAAGTGTGAAATCTTTTAAACAATGTTTAAAGAAGGAAACTAATGAAGCTCAAATGAAGAACAAGACTAAGCTATCTTAAATTTTTGTGACATTAAATTTTCTTTTCGAAATTTTCTTTTCTTTCCTCTTTAAGAAAATATGTGGCAATTAGCACTCTAGGAAAATATTTGTTTCTTATAAAAAAAAAATCAGATTTTGAACAAATTGCAGTGCCTGCATTTCTATTTATTTTCTTTAGTAGGAAAGTGGAGCTGACATTCAACTCATATTGCACATGCAAAARTGGGAAGCTATCTTAATCATATTTCGTCTCCTTCTCTTAATAACTCATTTCAAAACTCTAATTCGTCTTCTCCTTCTCTATAATGGGGCAGTACATATATCAGTTCKCAGTGAAACAAACTTCTATTTTAATAATGGATTCAGTTAGAACTGACAAGACTACAAGAAATACATGAAACACTAGTGGCAAGTTCCAGCTGCAGTTTACCTTCTTTTTTTTCTTTTCTTTTTTTTCTTTTTGATGCTGATCAGCTGAATGACTGCTACTAATACTCTACCTGAAGGAGAAGAAGAGTTAGTTAATTTTATATCTGAAACAGATTTTAATGTGTTTAAGGCCAAACTGATCTGCGGAGATCCRTTCTTTGACTGTTGTTCAACTCATTATGAACAACAATTCATACATTCAACAATATTCAACAATAATGTGCTGATAAAGCACACAGAGAACACAACACTTCTAGAGCAACGTGAGCAGGTAAAGAAGAAGGGTTTTTTTTGTTTCTATAATAATAGGGTGTCCTAAGAATGCACTTAAAGAAGACTATAAAACAATAAAAATTAATCGCATAAACTTCTTCAATAGGTTTGTTAGCTAAAAATTAAATCTTGTGCTGGAATAAAYATAATATTCACTGCAAACTTATTATGTACAGACTAAYACAGTAYGGAGGAAGAAGCCCCTTCAACTGTGATACTTTTTTGTAGTACCATAGTTTGGCTGGGAAAAAGGGCTTGATTAATCAATACTTTTTCCATCTCTGTTTTTTTCACTCTAGTCTGCCTCCTGTTAAGGTCAACAGTAGTAGTCTCATTGATTTCACAGTGGATTATATTGAGTTAGGGCAGACAGAAGCCTCACCTGGATGCGATGGTTGGATAGCGGAGAGTTTGTGATCTAATACCGTGGAAGAGAAGTCGTGCATTGCAGTTAGTGATGCTTAGAATGAAGACGTTGATTCTCAAAGCCATCTTGATAAATTATATAGGTAATACTGAATCTCTTATCATCACTGTACTTTGTGAACTACCTCGTTCTACAAAGCAGTTCAAACAGTCTCAAATGGAAGCATTTAACCTCGTAGTATATTTCTCTAGGAAATTATCCTCTTCTACACAATGTTTTTCACCACTTGGAGTGCTTTACTGTAATCAGTTAGCACATTGGTTTTCCATAGCTTGTTCTCATCATTACTCATGGAATAACACTTCAATAATTAAAGAAAAACCCCAATACCCTCACCCTAATCTGAGTAATAAATGCTTAGCTTGGTACTAATAAAATTACAGCAAAGGCAAGGTCTGGTAATTTCATTCACCATAATATACAGATGATAAGTGAATGGAAAACATAGTAGTTCATGAGTAATCAAGAAATACATCATGTTATATGTTRATGATTGAAGCTTCCAATATTCACRCAGGCAATATTTTAGGCTTCAAGTGTGACACACTGCAAAACGATCCTCTCCTRTKGCTTAGCTCAAAAATCTAAATCAGTTATCTTTACACTGCGGGAGGGGGGCATATTTTAAAGCAAAGTCTTTTTGCTAAGCTACTTTACAGTGTAGACCCACTGGAAAAGAAAGTCATCAGAACAACAGAGGGGTTGATAAACTGTAAGTGATCTGGCAAATATAAGGGATTGAGATAGAGAGGGTTTTGTTAAAATGGGTTTACCACCAGAGAAATTGTRACATGGAACCATGCTCTCATTTCCAAGCAGGAGCAGGTTAATCAAGTAAGGTAATCACATAGCAAACAATATATAAGAGCATAATGCAATCAGTATGTYGTAGATTTATAGGTCTGAAGGCCAGAAGGGATTTCTGCTAGTTTTTCTGTTGAGCGTTATTTTGCAGTGTACATCTGTCATAGATCATGACTAGTCTGAATACTTTGCTGTTATATGCCATTACATTTCACCCCTCTGCTGTGATAGAGTATTTATATTTAATCAAAACACAGCTTGTTCTTGTCTAGATAATAACTAGAAGTCTTCTTGTCCTGAGCTGGAGGCACAGAGAGAAGTCGCTGCTGCTATCTTTGACAGTTTGTATCAATGGTATATCACTATGCCTGTAAGAATGTGGGCCTAATTTCTTATCTGGATTTACCTGATGTCTTCTCTTTAACTYTTGCTATGTCTTTTTGTAATGAAATAAAAGCCTCCTCGTATGCATTATTTTTTCTTTCCGTTCTGGAGATACATACARAGCGAGTTAAACGAATTTTCAATTGTCTTTAGAAAGGCTAAATATAGTTTCTTGTTATATGGTACTCTCCTCATTTCTCAAATAGTTTTTCTGGACTTACACTAACTTCTGGCTATTGCTGCTAAAAGGCTTAAAATGACTGTGTTTAGGTAGATGACCTTCCAACCTGTAGGAAAAATTAAACTCCCAGAATTCTGGTGAGATGGCAGTGATGGATTTTTCCCAGAGCCAGTTCTCACTTGATGCAAATGTGTGATTCCTGACTTGTTAGTAATTAGGGTATTCAGAAATCTGTTTCYATCCCAATCTGGGGCAAGAGCCAATTTTTCAGATATTGCACACAAACTGGAAATTTCACAAGTGTTTCTTTCAGAAACATTGATGCGTAGTATACTAGCTACATTTTCCCTATTTTTAGGCATCTAACATCTTAGATGTGTCAGGCTTTTTTAATAATTAGTGAGAAGAAATAAGCACTTAAATGTAAGATAAATCGCACTATAGATTAGAAATATACATTATAATGAGAGAATAACATGCTATTAAAGCATTTTTCTTTCCCTTGATTGTAAAGTCTGGACAACTATCTCAGATCTAGGTGCCTGAATAATTGCCTACAGTTGCAGGAGGTGAATCCAGCTGCCAGCAGTGTTCTGTAATTCCACAGAATTTACACCAGTAACAAAACTGAGGAAAATGTCAAACTGGTGGAGTCTCTGAGATCTTGAACTGGTCAGCCTGGGAGCCCTCTGACCAAGAACTGCAGATGGATTGGGGTTCCCAAGGCGGCTATGGGAAATGTCCATCTTCTGAGGAACCTGGTGGGGTATCATTTCACCCCCTGCCTTTATAATTATGGAGCATCTAGTTTAAGCAGCTTCAGAGTTTGGGGTTTGCAGTCCACTGGCTATGGACAACAGGGCTCCACACACAGCCCTTATGGACCGTAAGGGAGATTTTGCAGGAAAAAGAACTCGACCAGAGATGTTTTCAGATTTAATGAACCATCCTTTTTTCAGTGAATTCCTGTTTCTGCTAGCAGTTTGTTGTCCATCTCTAAACAGAATGTTCAACACTTCACGATCGAAAACATCAGAAGATGAAATCTATTGATCCAGAACCATTTTTTTCCCCTGACGCTGTAGAGACTTTTTTCAAAGCCAGTGGTGGATTATAGAGACCTTCAAAATGTCAGAATGATTAGTCTGTGATCTTTATACTTGTATAAGATTTCTATTAACCTTGCAGGAAGAATCACAAGACTCATAATGAAACTAGAGTCTTTTGGTTGAAGTAATACCAAGTATTATCTTTAATATCTTTCATTAATAGAACAATTGTTAGAACTTTTTGTTATCCTAAACCTCATTTGTGAGTGTTAGACAGGCTGTCATTATGTTAAAGTAATAAATCTTGATCCTTTCATTAGTACCAGCTTTCTGTGTCATCTCACCACTTCTTGGTGTTATATTCAGAGGATGCACAGTAGCATTTTGTCCCCCTGGGACAGTACCCTCCATTGCGGAGGATACAGATGGTGGTCATGTTCTTCCACCTCCTACTTTTCTTTGTTTCCCTTTTCCCTTCTCTCCCCTTCTCCTCTTCCCCTTCTCCCCTCATTATTTCTGGCAGTTTTAGTTCATCCTCTTGTTGTTCCTCCCACAAACATCAAGGGGAGAATGGCATGGAAGAGGAGACCCCAGCATTGGTAAGAGAGCCTGTCAGCCATGGTTGCTGCTACATCCCCTCTGCAATAATCATAAATGTCCAAAGATTTGAGTTTCCYTCTTCCTTGGTCTTCTGTCCAATTGTTCATACAGTGCTCCCTGCGACCTCCAAAGTAGGACCTGATCCAGATGAAAAATGTCAGTGGRGCAGGAGGTTCTTTTTTTTTTTTGTGCTGCAGAGAAGCTGAAGAGTTCCTACTTCTCTACTTTGTCTGTTTGGTGCTCACCAGGGTGTCCGTGATGGATTTCCTTCTCTACTTGCCCTCTGATTATGCAGTCTTGTTTTAATACTCTCCTATACGCTGTCCCAAATTAGTGTTTACATTAAAAATAATACTCCTTCGAAGGAGAATCCCGTGAATGCATTTTCAGATGTCTATAAAATCCCTTATCTTATGCAGTTACCCTAAAATCAAAGGAAACATAAGTTCCTAACTTTATAGGGGCATGACTGAATACACAATTACTTTAGGCATCAGGTGAAAAAATTGAGCAGTGTGGGTTTGTTACTGTGTCCACTGCACTATGAAGACCAAATTTTCCACAGGGAATATACAGGTGCATAAACATGAACCATTCATCCTGTGTTGAAGAACTGCATTGCATGAACCAAGCTTCTTCAGGCTTCTGGCAGTGAGTTGCTTAAATGTTTCAGCAGTGCATTGAAGGCACTCCAGCTGGGTTTAAAAGTTGGATGCACATTAGTATTTCTAGGCCACAGTGATTAAAATGTATGGCTCCTAGGCTAGGAGGTGCAGAACTATAGATTTTGTTGAAACAATTTGTTGATTGCTGTGACTGTAAACAAAAAGCAGTAGTAATTATATGGTGCCTTCATTCAGATAATTCTCTTATTTGTGCACTGGTGTTTGACTCTGCTTTGGAGACATCTGTGACATTTTACCAGCCAAAACCATAGTGGTGGATGTGTGAATAAAAAAACAAAACACAAGAACATCTTTGCCTTAAGGAACATTTCTGACTTTTGAGTTGTTGACYCACAATCATCAAAGAGGTGTAGGGATCAGCAGATAGGGAAATGGTCCAGAAGCCAGCAATTGCTATTTCTGTTCTTGGCTCTGCACAGCACTGTCTTGCTGTAGGTCCCTGAACATGTAATTTCACATTTCTGTTTTTATTTCCTCACTGAGGCACTGTTTTTTCTATTTAAGTGGAAATCATTGCAGCAGGGATTTGCACCTTGCCCTGTGCTGAGTGTGATGGATTCTCTAGAACCCATTGTCTGGGCTAGCTTGCTTCTCCAACTGTCAGCACGCAAAGCAGACATCTATCATCACCAATTAATCGTATCTGAGAAAGTTCCTTATGCCTGTTCTAGTTGACAGATGCATTTGTCATTATCATATTGTAAAGCATCTCCCAAGCTTCTCTCTTTGCATGGAAGCTGCCCAAGCATGGTTTTTTTTTAGGAGGCTTTCTCAAAATAGTCTCTGGGTTGGTACTGTCAGCGGAGGTTTTAATAATATTTTCAGTTCTTCAGTATGTCATCCCTTTAGTGCATATGCAGTGTAAAAAGATTTGCACTCAGGAATGTCTCCCAATTTCCCTGAACAAAGAAATTCTTTTATTCCATTTAGTTTACATAATCTTACACTAACTTGTAAGTTCACTTCTGTATGGTGAGAAAGCTGCTTGAGGATTGTCAGATACCTGTCTCATTCTCCTGTTAATGTGAGTAGTTTACACTCAGTCTAGTGTTGTCAAGAACTTGTACTTTTTAATGTTATTTCGTTATTACGCATAAACTTTTTCAGAAGATCACAGTACTCTGTACAGAGTACTCTCAATGTACTCTGTACATAAGTTCATTTTGTATGAACTTATACAGAAGACAAGGTTGCTCTGAAATACAAGGTTACTTTGAAGTCATTTGGGAAGGTTTATTGAAAGTTGCAAACAAAGGGTCTCTGGAGGAGCTTATCAAATATTTAAGGGCCACTTACATTTAGGCCAGTGGAAACTACATAAAAATAACTGACCTTTCTCTATAACTCATTTCCGAATTATCAGTGTTTATCTCATAATGTGAAGCTTCCTCCATTCTAGAACAAAACATTTTCAGAGAGGAAGTAATCAGAACTCATATACCTGCTTTAAGTAGGCTTAAATTAGAGGTGATTTCTGGCAAAGCAGCCATCATAGAACACATCAAAGAAATATTCCAACATTTTGTTCTAAGAAGGACTTTGACATTTACAAATACATTTTTCATTCAAAAACCAAATTATYGAAACTGTATTTTCTTCAGGTACTGATCAATCTACTCCCAAACTGTTGTCTTACACAAGAGATACTTGTTTCAGTAAAGCCTTCTGTTAACTAGTTGTTTATTGATCAAGTGGCTTCTACTTACAGTAATCTGCTCTTCATACTGTGTTTACCACTTTTTACAGCTGAAAACATGTACTTCATTAAAAACATATGTAATTCAACTACAAACTGAAAAAAAMCAGTTATTTGAAACTCCATGTGGCATATATTTTATATATTTAATTTCTATAAACTTCCTCAAAKAAATGTATTGTAACTTCTTTGCCACTATTGTGAGAGCCTTTATCTAACTCATTTGTAACAAGCATGTTCGCTTGTTTTTAAAGGCAGTTTTTACTTCGCTTATCTAGTTGCTAAAACCTAATCTTAGACAAAACACTGATAAAGACACTTTTTAATTTTTTTTAGTTAGCATCCAATCCACTTCTTAACTACAGTATAAGAGCTACAGGGCTTGGGAGGGGTGGGGGGGGGTTTGGTCACTCTCTGCTACTTGTGCTGTTTGAAGATATAAACTAAGTAAAACTGAAGGTTACATATGCTCTTTAAAATATGCAGGAAATACTTATTGATCTTTGTCACTGGTTTGTTATAGTTATTATTATTAATTACTTTTACAGYGTGAAGAAGGATTTGCTGCTATTCAGCTAATAGAATACTTCCCTCCTGATCAATTTATTGGAAGTTGTCATATGTGAAAAACATGTTGCTTGGTTTCAGTTTGTTGGAAGAAGTTTATAGCATGATTAAACTGAGAGATTCCTTGTCGTCAAACTTTGATGATGGGAACAAATCAGACTGTCATTTTCTATGGTGTGAAGAAATCCTGTATAATGATCCATAGAGGGCAGGTGATTTGGTAGACCCCAAGTTAGCAAATACTTTATCCTTTTTAGGATCAACATGTCAAATTTTGGCACCAATGCTAAATCACTAGTCATGCTTATGCATTTACCTTTGGAGGCAGAATACCTGATACCATGCAGCTTCTCTGTAGACTTTAGGATGATTTCCATGCCAAATGCATGTATCTTGAAAAGAGTAAGCAAATGGACCACAATATTAAATCAGTATCAAAGTGAGTCCAAACCCTTTAAAGATAACCCTAGGCTTTGGTATTTTGAAACCTAGGCTTGGTGGAAAGTTCAAATAAAGCTGTAAAGATTGTGCTGCTCTAAAAATGAAAAAGACATAGTGTTAGCATTACAGATATTTGKTTTTTTCCACCTGACTGTCATAATCTCTGCTTTATCCAGACCAAGTGTGAGTCATTTACTTTTCATGCAGGCCCCACTTTCCTCTGACAGTGACAAAAGGAAATGGGTATAGCCTGTACCTGTTGAGGAGATGTATTATTGGCTGCTATCCATTTATTGATGGCATGGATATCCATTGCCTTTCACCATSCCTCCTAATGGCATCCTATAAAATATTGTGAAATTGGACCCTGTGGGATTGCCAAGGAACGTATGGAGACACTGGGGAGAGGAGCACCTGTCCTTTGCAATAATCTTTGTTCTCACAAGTTGCAATGTCAAGTGGCTGTTTTTTCATAAAGTCTATGTCAAAAGCATTTCTGAGTCATTCCTCTTGCATTGATGTACATCATTGCTGTGTTTTGGGAAATAGGTGGGAGGACTTTTCAGGAGGCAGCATTCAAGGCAGGTGTTGGGTGAAGGTGGCCCAGGCTGATTTGCCAGTTTGTTCTGTAGAACAGATTTTCTGGTGAAGTTTTATTGCTGATCCATTTAACATCCTCCCAGCATTTCACTTCATTTAAACATCCATGTTTGGAACAAAGCCAAACTCCCAAATGAGCCTTGTCTGTTACCTAATGTTAAAAAACATAAAATAAAGACACTCTCGCAACCTTGGCTTCTCAAATTACTCAGTCTGTTTACACTAAGAAAAGAGTCTGTTTTTAAACATGGCATAGAGCAGACTAGACTTGCGTAGATTTTTTTTTTCCCTAAAACTTCAATGTAATCTTTTCTTAATGAAACTACTTTGATTTGGGAGGAAGGAAACATTTGAGTGTTTGGATAAGTTTACATTTGTTTGTACAGGTATTGTGAAGTAGATGTTATTTACCATCTTCGCCAAACATCTGAGAATATCTGATCACTACTGGATCATCCATAGAGAAAGCTTTTCTTCCTTATATGTGCATGTTTTTTTTCTAATCAGTCCCCTATTCAGAACGTATGAGCTCTAATCCTAAATTTGCCACTGACTTTAGTTCCCTGGGCCATTTCTGTATAGAACTAGAAATATTATGACCTTATGTAACACTTAAAAAGTTGGGATCACTAGTTGTTAAGCTACTTCTCCRTTTAAGGGAGTGTAAAATTACTGTTACATCTGTGCATACGCTGGTATTTCTAATAAGGTTGTTCCAGATCACTATGAGAATATTTGTATATGTGTATTTGTATATTATATGAACATTATAACTGGTTATTTGTATTTACATATATAAGATGCACACATCCACTCCTTATATGCTAAAGTGATTTCAGTGCTTTCTGGCTTTAATTGATGAAGCAGAAAAAATAGTTCAACAAATTCTTATTGCAGCACTATTTTTCTGTCAGAAATTTTATGTTCATTACCTGGGCACCCTTACCTCAGTTTCTGGCTGCTTCGTTAACCAGTTGTAACATAATTGTTTGCTTAAATTGTATCAGTTAACATTCTAGCCTCACTTTCTTCTGCCCATGGGAGGCCTAGGGGAGGTTAATTTTAGCCTGTCTATTTCTGGTGGCTGGAACACATGTGTTCTCTGTCCCTGCGCAAYTGGCGTGTGTCATTCATTAACTGTTTATTTCAGCTGCACTGTCTGATTTCTGTGGGAACTGTGAAGATTTGAGATGCTGTCCTGGTTTCGGCTGGGACAGAGTTAATTTTCTTCCTAGTAGCTGGTATAGTGCTGTGTTGCGGATTTAGGATGAGAATAATGTTGATAACACACTGATGTTTTASTTGTTGCTGAGCAGTGCTTACACTAAGTCAAGGACTTTTCAGCTTCTCATACTGCCTTGCTAGMGAGGAGGCTGGAGGTGCACAAGAAGCTGGGAGGGGACACAACCAGGACATCTAACCCAAACTGGGAAAAAGGGATATTCCATACCATATGATGTCATTCTGAACAAAAAAYTGGGGGGAGTTGGGCCGGGGGGCGCAGACACTGCTCAGGAACTGGCTGGGCATCAGTCAGCAGGTGCTGAGCAATTGCATTGTGTATCACTTGTTTTGTATATTCTTTTATCATTATTATTTTGCCTTCCTTTTCTGTCCTATTAAATTGTCTTTATCTCAACCCATGAGTTTTACCTTTTTTTTTTTCAATTCTCTGCCCCATCCCGCTGCGGGGGAGTAAGCGAACGACAGTGTGGTGTTTAGCTGCCTGCCGGGTTAAACCACGAGAGATGCTAATGTACTCTGAAAGACAGAAAACAATCTCAGTTATTCCCTTAAGACTGCCAGGCTGATAGGAAGGCCTTTAATAACCTCAGCTTATGTTTTGTTATGTGCTGTTGTTTCAGGTTCAATGGATCCAAAGGACTTTCTGAGGGAAGCACAAATAATGAAGAACTTGAGACATCCAAAGCTTATACAGCTTTATGCTGTCTGTACTTTGGAGGACCCAATTTATATTATTACTGAGCTGATGAGATATGGAAGTCTTCTAGAATACCTTCAAAGTAAGCAAATGACTATAAACTCATTTCAAGAGGTGCCACAGCTGTCAGTTTAGTAAATACACTAACATAAAAGATAGAAGTACAACACTCTAGTTTAATATAAAAGCTACATTATTTGTCACGTGTGGGGATGAGAAAAGAGGAAAGAAAGAGGTTTATCAATTTTTGACATGCCAAAGTATTTGAGAAGTAGGAGAGAATCACATTCACAGTTTGATTCTTGCCTTATAATGCCCCACATTTTTCCACCCAGTTCTACGAGTAGTTGGGAACATACACCGACAGAATAAAAATATAAGCATACAGAAGGATAGGTCATCATATTTGACATGAAATAGAGGCACTTCCACAAAATGTACTTAACAGCTTTGAAATCTATTACTAGGCAGGAATAGCCTTTCACTGTGAATTTGTCTCTTGCCTATCACATCAGGGCTTTTATCTCAGCAGCACTTCAAAGTGCTCTTTTGAAGGCAAATAATAATTAAAAATAAAGTTGTACAGCCTGGAAGAGACTAGCATAATGATTGCACCTTAAGTTCATCCCTGCTATTGAGACATGCTTGATTCTAGTGTTGTTACCCATTTTCAGGTTAGCAGATGTCTCTGAGATGCTAAATGTCTCTAAAGCTGTAATGATCTCTTGAAGACAAAATGTTCACTGCGATTGTCTTGCTAAATTTCTGCCCTGTCTCCAGCCCTTAATAAGGCAAAGCCCTGTGAAATACCACAGACAGTATTTACCATGACACATGCCTTCCCCCATCCTCTCTGTGGAACCATTTTTTAAGTGAGGCTCACTCCARGGACGATTACAGCTAAAGAAATCTCTGGTAGAGGGACAGCCCACCAGGAACTGTGCAGAGAGAGGCTGCAAGAAGCTTGGGCCAGATCATCTGAAGTTTTGTAGGCATTTAGTGGCCAAAGGTAACGAGGCACAAATTTCCTTTAAATTCTGATCTTTGGTGCCTTTGTGTGCAGGTTGCTGCTTATCTGATTGAAAAAGCCTGGCACATCAGGAAATGATTGCTGTGCATGAAAACATTTATTGCACTGAAGAAACATTTATTGCTCTTAGAAAGCCAGAATGAGTCACAGCTATTGCAGAGGTGAAAATTGGCCTGTTTGTGTGCGGAAAACAACATGTCCAGGACACGTCAGCGCTGCAGCCTGTGTGTGGATCAGCTGCCAGCATATGCACAGCAGCTGCCCTTGCAGTGGGCAGCACATGTATGCAGCCTGATCTTTGCCTAAGTGCTCGTTCCTGTAGCCCTGCATCAGAGAAAAGTCATTTGGTTTCCAGACAGCTGTCAAGATGATAAACGTAAAAATGGCCAATTGAAACCCAGCCTAGTGGTATCTCTCCTTGTCTGATGGCCTGTGCACAGGGGCATAAACAGAACTAAGAGGTGGAAGCAGACATCAGGTGCTTCGATAGGTACTGGTCAGAGAAAAGTCATTGCCATCAGCGTAATAAGGAAAGAGATTTGAAGCTTGCGTAGAGCTCTGTGACTGGAAGTGATCTGTATTGTCTGGCGGTCAGTGCACAGCTCCTGATAAGCGTTCTTGAGACTCAGCCACTGCAGGAACCAGGAAAACATTTCCAAAAGGCTGCTGTCTCTGTGTGCACTATGGGTAAATATGGCAAACTGGAACAGGGAAAGTCCAGAGATCATTCTTTGGTTAAATTTCCCCTCCTAGAAATGCATGGTATGTTTTTCCAGCTTTAAAAATCCCTAATATTTCATGCATAGTGACTATTGCATTCCACCATAATGACAGCTACTTAATAATGATGGGCATGTGAATTCCCTGTGCACTCTGTGAATGTCCTTTGGGATACTTCTTGATGAACACCGCTACGCAGAGTTATTGAGCTGCCACCAGTATGAGAAAAATGCAACTGAGAACTTTTTGTTATTGGATGTGAATGAAATTGTCATCAATGTATGAGTGTTTTTATCAGTTCTGATAGACTCGGGGCTTGTTCTGGCAGGGACGCAGTCTTGAAGTTCGGTGAATTATTACAGAGGCAATGTTCTCAACTGGGGAAAGTGCTGCTTATTTATTTATTTATTTATTGTCAGGCATCTGTCAATGAGAATATTTTGCTTTCTTTCCTATATGAGATATTGTGATTGATTGCTTAGAACAGGGTGCAGACCCTAAGCCTTCTTTAAT
Source organism: Oceanodroma leucorhoa (assembly GCA_030449065.1). Lineage (NCBI taxonomy): Eukaryota > Metazoa > Chordata > Aves > Procellariiformes > Oceanodroma > Oceanodroma leucorhoa. Next base: position 23,843,296 of record JASVER010000001.1, on the reverse strand, counting down.
ATTTTCTCTAATAAATTTTTCATATAAGGGCGATAGTTTTGTCAAAAAATGTTAGTAAAAAAGGACATGGAGGCGCTACATTTTCTTTATAGGATGAAGAATAAGCCACGGGAATGTTTTATAAATTCACCAGTAGTGCCTGGTTTTGAATGTGGAAGTTATATTAACTTTGGTTGGTTGTTGTAGTTTTTCCTTCTTTAAAACACTTTAAAACAAACTAAAGCACATGTATACCTATATGAATACAGCTGGAAACTCTYCCAGCATGCTCTCAACCAGCCAGATGGGAGCTGGCTCTGGTCTGGAAACCTCCATAGTTGTACCAATACAGTGCTGTGCTTGAACTTGCATGCTTTGACTGGCCCAACCTGGGATTTTGGAGGTATAGTCAGAAATCTTTATGAGACAACCATACATGATTTGCACTTCAGATCCCAAAGAGACTCGTGCTTCATCTTTGTGCACAGTTTGCAGCTCCTGATCAGCTGAGTCTCCTCCTCAGAGCTTTCCCTTCTTTAGCTCCAGAACARCAGTAGTGCAGAACCAGCTCACAGAGAGAAACCCTCCAAGAAATACTGCAGCAGCCAGGGCAATGATGGCCTCTTCCCCTCCCTCAGCCCACATGCTAAAGGCAGTAGGTCAGCCTGGTCTGGGATCCGAAACAGGCCCCAGTGGAAGAAATAGTCTTTCAGCTGCAACTCTACCATTAGAGGTGGGTCTYGTCCTTGTCCTTTAACACAGTGCACCTGTGTGTCCTGCAGGGAATAAGACAGGGAGGGTTTAGCATCTCTAACTCCTGTTCTGCACTGAAGCAGCTCATTAAACACGAAGCTTATGGGTCATCCTTTTTTGCTGTGACATTGCTGTGTTCTGCCTCTTGGACCAAGCTTGTGTCAGGCCAGCCTGGAGCATCGGCAGAGCAGTGACAAACCCGTGCTCAAGTCTGTCTGCATCCTTGTCTGCTTTCACCAGGAGGTAGTTCACAGCTTGTGCAGATGAAGGAGCAGTGTGAAAGGGAACATGGAGAGAGGGATTTTAAACTGAGTCACATAAGCTAGTTTCCAAAACCCAGGTACTCATGCAAGGTACTTGTACATATTTAGTTATTTTCTGGTTAAATACAACATAAGCGTCATTTGTGGATTTATATCTTTGTCCAGCAAGCTGAATAATAAATGTTGATGTCTGCCAGTTATCAGAACTGCAAAACTTCAGAGTGTTATATTACTCTGTGGCCTGATGATGTATTTTCTTGATGGTTAAGCCATAGATTTTCACGTAGACTGATTTTTCTCCYTCTCTCTTCTAAAGGTCAAGGCAGCTATTAAACATACCTGTGGGAGAGGAAAAGACTTTCTGAGTCAACAATAGAAGTAAATAATCTTAGTGCTGGATTATCATGACAATGAGTTTAGCCTCAAAAAGGAAGTAGGACAATACACATACAGGGAAAATTTAATCATTTAAAATTAATTTCTTTTACCTATTCATCTCAGAACATCCAGATAAGCAAGAAATTCAAGGCCTGAAGATTGCAGAATAGATTAGTAAACAATGGCATTTCACACTCTTCATAAGGAGTGACTGCAAGGTTAGGTCAGATAAAATGCCAGAACTGGAGCATGGTATGCAAAACAATGCTAAGACAGACTTTCACAATGAATCAATTCAAAATAAGCCACAGAAAACTGCCAGCTACAAATGTTTTATTTCTTTAACACAGAGGCAGTAAGGAAAAGTCACCATTCTCAATGAGAAAGGAGAACTACCAATAAACGTAGCAGCAAACRCTCAGCTTTCTGATATTGTTAAGATTCTGAAACAGAAAGCTGAAACTGTTGAGTATTAGAGGCTACAGAGGTAGGCACTCAYGCTTCAATGCTGCAGCATTTGGGTTTGGGTGACAGCGATGCTTGGCTATAACACTGATTTGGCTTACCTAGATTAACCTGGGGTATAAATTCTTTGCCATGAGGAGGTCAGCTGTCCCCAAAACACCACAAAGGCTCTGAATTTGAATTCTAATGTTTTATACCCCAATGACTTTTTTTTGAGTACCTGTCTTACAATTTTTGGCTGCAGGTTTTCATGGCCTAAGGCTCTTTCCTTCATTTGTGGAGGGAAGTTGCTCTACTCAAAGTTCTTCTACTACTTTGAACAGCCAATCTTTGATTGCCAAGTCTCTATTTCTGGGACTTGATGATACAGTGGTGGGAATGGCATGCACATTGCTTCAGAAAGTTCTAGAAGAGAAGCAGGCAGCTTGAAAGCAGCTCAGGGAATCCTACTGTTGAGTAGCAGCAACAGAGATAACAGCGTGAAGCAGTCAAGCCAACTGGAAAGTGAAAATGAGAGTTACACTTGGCAGCAGATGGTATATTTCCTAGTAACAATCATTGGAGAACAGGGAACCAGCATAATTTTGTGCTTTTCCATCTTTAGTCAGCTTTGGCTACACCCAGTGAGTTCTGACATTAACTTTTACTCACAGTTTGGAACGGGTTATGCACTTGTCAGAAAGGCAAACATCTGCATTACTATCAGCAGATAAAYGCCTTTTTCTTTGGACTGTGTCAGAAGCTTCTTCCAGGCCTAGATCAACTGCTGCATTTAGTATCTACTCTTTTAGAGAGGATGGGACAGGCATTGTTACTCAGTTATCGTGAAACTGGCTGCATGACTTTAAGAAGTGTCATTCACTAACACGTGTCATTTGGTCGGGCTATTACTTTATTGTATTGCATGGTTTTGTTGATTTGTGTTGGCTATTTGAACCAGTCAGCTGTTATGTTATTTATATCTGAATACTGTAAATATTATGCTATCCTTGTAATCTGTTTTTTAAACAGAAGATGCAGGCTCACAAGTCTTCCTGCCACATCAAGTAGACATGGCTTCTCAGGTGGCTTCGGGGATGGCTTACCTTGAATCCCAGAACTATATCCATCGGGATCTGGCAGCCAGGAATGTTCTTGTTGGTGAACACAGTGTTTACAAAGTAGCAGACTTTGGACTTGCAAGAGTTTTTAAGGTGGGTTGTGAGAGAGTGAATTGGCTCTACTTTAACTCTGGGGAGCAAGGTGGAAGAGGACAGCTAAAGGATGAACTGTAGGCTCTGAATTGTTGGGTTCAGGCAAAAGGCATGCCCAGGGAAAAAAGGACCCCTAACGTGTTCACTTGTATCCTCTACCTGCGTTATCCCATGCAAGGTTAGAAGCTGGCCTGTGCCTTTGTGTCAGTCTGAAGATGGCATCCCGGTGTCTGCTTCCCACTCAGCCACCAAGGAAGGAGCCTGGCAAGCAATCCCCTTTGCTGCACAATCTTTATCCACAACACTGGTGTCTGCCACATGGAGAGAGATCACAGGAATGATGGCAAAATTATATTCCTGAGCCTGTAAGGGAAAGCATATAAAAATGTATTGGCAGCTATTCTCTCCTTGTTCACTTCCCCACTGCCTCCATGATGCTTGCGAGTGCAGGTAGTAATCATAAAAGGACCTTACTCCTCTCCACGACTAACAGCGGAGTTCATAAAGTGAGCTCTCAGAGCTTTAAATCTGATGCAGTTTCAAGTTCTTTGCCATTGCACTGTTTTTTTTCTCTAGCCTTTGAGGACGTGTAATGCCAAGTAACGCTGACCAAGATCACCCTAGAAAAGAGCTGTGGTTTAGAAATGAGATTTCCTACCTCTGAAAATGATTTTATCAGAGTTAGAAAGATTTGATTTGCCATATTTTATGGATATCAATATGTAATCCATAATTTCTGAGGCCTTATTGTTTTTATTGATTTATGTTCTTGCACTGAAAAGGAAAAACAGAGAAAAAAGCCCTCTGCTTCTCGTTTGTTTTTTTTCCATTCAAGCAGCAGAAATTGAAGTTCATAATAGAGTTGGATTTATTACATACTGAAGTATAGAATAATGGCTTGACGATGGCATCAAGGGACTTTGAAAGTGCTTTTTGCTTAATTTTGATTCTTCTAGTTATGCATAGGTTCACATTGCACATTTTTTAACATGAAAAATATGTATTTTTAAATGAACAATGCTTACAATGGATATTTCTCTTCTGTCCTCACTAGAGAGGGTAATAATTTACAGCTGTTGTCATTTCTTGTTAAAACTGAACTTTGCTAAATACTCTGTCATAGAGTCATCTTGGTGGACTTTCTTAAGAATTTTCTGTCTCCTAAGCCAAAGCGCTAACATGGTCACATGCAAAGATCCCAAAGGAGTAAGTGTGAGAAATGAAATCTGTATTTCTGTATGCGTTAATTAGCATAATGAAATAATTTCTTGTTTCTAGAGATGAGTATTATGGTCAAGATGCCAACTGTATCAGTACGTAGATACAAAACACTAACAACCAGTCTTTTCAAAACTATAGGGCATTACAGCTGGGAAACGTACATTCTGTATTAAAAACAATCAAACAAAATCTTGTACACATTTGCCTGGATTTGCATGCGAAAAACCCGACCAAGGCTTGGATGTGACTGATGTACACTAAATTACGTTTAGGAGTTAAAGAGAGAATAAAWGTTCACAAAGTTTATGTCTGTGCTATAAAACTTTAAGGAAATGATGCTACAAATTTGCCAGCAAATAATTTTTCCTTTTCTATGTGTCTTTCACTTTACATGAATTAATGGGACCCACTGTAAGCTAATATGTTAATTTAAATCACTTGGAGTTTGTTCTTTGATCCCCAAACCTGCTTAAGTGATTGTTATCAAAGTCAATGGCCCTTCAACACCGCAATAAATCACAGAAGAAAGGTTCCAAAATTCATTAGCTCTTGCTCTTGCCTTCTCTGTTTACTGAAGACCAGACGTGGAGCCATTTGGTCTCTAGTGTCAGCAGGATGCTTACACTACCACTCCTGACAGACTTCTGAAATCTTGCATGCCAGGTCCAGAATTCACAGTAGCAGGTCATAATTAATCATGAGCCACTCCAACACTGCGTGCTCACTTGAAATGATAAATGCTTTAGAAAAGCCTCCGATGAATGGTAGCATTTCTCAACTGTGAAGCCCAATTCAACAATAGACTTCAGAAAGTGTGTGCTTTAATACCATGAAAGGCAAATGCTTGGCTAAAAGAGGATAAGATTAAGCACATGCTTAGCTTAGTCAGGTGCTTAAGTGCTTTGCTGAAGTAGATCTGATATCAGTCTTGCTTCGTTTTACCCATGACAGGTAGAAAATGAAAACGTATATGAAGCTAGGCCTGAAACAAAACTCCCAGTGAAATGGACAGCCCCGGAGGCAATCCGCTACAACAAATTCAGCGTTAAGTCAGATGTCTGGTCATTTGGAATACTTCTGTTTGAAATAATCACCTACGGGAAGATGCCTTATGCTGGTAAGTGCTTTTACCTAAAGAATGATGTCTACTGTTTTCTTGCTTTAAGAACAACACAAAAAAAAAGTTGAATGCCTGTACTACGGGCATGTTAAAGGGTTAAAACTGTAAATACAGAACGAAGGCTGTTCAAATGAGGTCCATTTAGTGGGTCAGACCTTCTGTCTGGAAGCTTTCCAAAGGCTGTGATTAGCAGCCATTCAAGCTTCCTCTCGCTGGAGTCAACCTATATTGCACAGGCACTTAAGCCAACCGGCTGTTTCCCTCCAGCATCAGATCAAAGATGCCAGTTCTTGGACTCTGGAAAAAGGGAAGGTTCTTCTGTTCCTCATCCCGTCCTTGTTTTTTTTTTTTTTAATTTATTTTTTTGAGGATATCTCATGGAAGAACAGATTACTATGTGTGAAGTGCTGCACAGGCACTTAAGGAAGAAGGTGTCTGAAAAATGAATCATGGTGGTTTTACTCCCTTCCCTCATATTTGACTATTGCAGTGGAACGTCTTAATGAAGAAAAGGATCACAAGAATTAGGAATAAAATGTCACCAACCTCAAAAGTAGATTTAATGGTATGAGCGCAGCAATTATTCCTAGCACTGTGAGAAATGCTCAAGGAACTGTGGCTCCAATAACACAAGATATCAGTGAGATGATTGACTGTGACTCATTTTGTGCTGGTGAGGAGAACACAAGGGAAGGACTAAAGCAAAAAAAGTTACGTTGCATCTGTACAGGCCTAAGGGGTGGTGCGTTCACCATAAACTACATTTCACAGGATCCCAAACCGGTATTTACTGTAAAAGGAAAAACTGATTTTGCTTCTTGATTCCCACCCTCACCTCATGTGAAACCATTTTGGAAAAAAAAAAAAAGAAAACCATAGCCCAAAATCCTCAACTCTTATATAAACTACAGGTGTTGCATATGCACACACACACATGAATAAACTATTCAAGTATAAATGATATGTAACACCATGATTCTCGGTATTGTCTGAAAATATGTTCAGCGTTATCCCTTTGCAAAGGCATAGTTTACCTGTAACCTTACAGTAGAAAATGTCCTTTTGCCATGGCTATTTGCTTACTTGGTATTACTTTCAGGAGTTTATCCTCAGCAGTCAGTTAGGAGAAGAGGTTATGTTGATCCATAGTGGCAGTGGGTAATGTACAGAGGAAACACCATTCAGAGATCTAGGGAAAAGAAGTAAAGATTATGCAATACAAGATTTAATTTAAAAAGTAGAAAATTGAAAGGGAATGGGACAATAGTCTTAATATATAAAAGTATAGCAAAGGCAGGGGAACGGTTTCTTCTCYATGACTCGCATTGACAGAGCAGGCAGGTTGCCATCGCATAGCTGCACCGGAGGAAACTTAGGGCTGACCTTAGGGAAAACTTTCTAAATGTGAGCAAAATTCAGCAGCAGGACAGATTTTCTTGGGAGTTTTTGGAGTCACTGAGACTAGAGGGATTTTGGAACAATTTAAGCGAAATAGATGTCAGAAAAATTTTGGCAAACCCGGGTGGCGGAGGAAAAGCCTCACACCCGGACGAAGCCATTTGCTATGCCTCTCAGGTGGCGCAGTCGGGGTGAGGGGGCTGGGAAATGCTGGAGGTGGCTTTTAACCGCTGGTTTGGGATCCTCCAGTGACTCCTGTGGCCTGTTGCCTTTGAAGGGGGCCCGCCGGGGCCAGCTCTGCCCTCAGCGTGCGCGTGTGCCTCACGGAGGGGCACCCCGTTGCCTCGTCTCAGTAAGAGATAGAGATGTGCGGTGTCACTTAGTAGACCCCAGGTAGCCTGACCGAACTCCTTTGGGCTTGCAGGGATGTCAGGACACCAGGTGATCCAGATGCTGGACAAGGGGTACAGACTTCCTCAGCCGGAGACCTGCCCGGCGCCGCTCTACCAGCTGATGCTGCAGTGCTGGAGCGCGGAGGCGGACGGGCGGCCCACCTTCGAGGCCCTCTGCGGGCAGCTGGAGTCCTACTTCGAGACCGACTCCTCTTCCTACGCCCACGCCCAGGCCGTGGTGAAATGAACCCCCCGGGCAGGGGCTGGGGGACGGACGCCGGCAAACACGGCTGAAGCGGGGGGCTGTGACATCAGCCTGACCTCAGACGTGGGGGTTATTAGGGGATGCTGAGGAATCGTGGTACGTTTTAATGCCCGCGCTGGTACTCAAAGACGCTTAAAATTTTTGCTGCTGGCAAGTGTTTTGGGAGACTGAGCATCAGGAAGCTGGAAGGGTGGGGGCTTCTGGAGAATGAAAAGTCTTTTATTTATTTTTTAAATAACATATCGCAAGAATGAACAAATGAGATGAGTGTTGTTGAATAACCATTGTAGCATTTTGTAATTGCTTTATTGGAATAATTATTTGCTGTTCTTTAGATTTTTGATTCCTACCAGGTTGTTCTCATGAAGGAATGTGATGGCTCTGCACAGCAGGATCTGTGCTTCCAGAGTCCTCTAATTGTAAAAAAAAAATAAAAATAATCCCGTGACTGTGATGATGGCAGAATCCGGATTAATTGTCTTGCTTAGACTTGAAGTACATGTGCTTTTGCTATATCGAAAAATAAAACAGATGTTCATGGGAGAAAAGGAATTATTTTGTTTTGTGGATGCAAAGAGTGATCTTTTTTAGTTTGTCTACCATTCCTCTTTTACAGGAATAAACACAATTATTATTAGATTTTTGAAGCTGTTTGTTCTTAATTTTGTTAAATAGTGCCACGGAACCAATGACTTATTGCCCATTGAAGTGTAAGGATTTGCTTTATAGTTCTTCATTTTAGGAATATTGGAAGAAAAGATATTTTAACATGAAATCAAGACTGCCTTAGCCTTTTAGAGTGACCCCCCCCTCCCCCATCCTGCTCCCCAAATCACAGACCCTCTCCAACAGGACAAGGCCCAGGGCAGGTCTAGGTATTTTGCAGAGGAACTAGCAATCTATGCTTCCATCTTCTCTAGACGTAACTTTAATATAGGAGATTTAAATAATAGATGATCCATTTTATTTTGTTCCGTAAGGAAATGGAGCCCAGGTGCTTCTGCTAGCAGTCTTTACCGCTACAGATTTTAGAATTTTTTTACAGTTTTTCTAATATCGGTTCTGCTAAAATCTGATATCACTGTGACAGTTTTATGTTCTCAATTGTGAGGTTTAGAGAACCAAGTTTCAATTATTTACTTATGATTCATCAGTTAATTATTTAACAACATAATCTAGGAATTAAGAGCTGTACTGTGTTAACATAGTGTGAGCTCAGTATAAGTGCGCTACAGTTTTCCTCTAATATCAAAAAAGGGTATAAATAAATGAAAAGATTCATTACTTTAAAGGCTGGGTGGCTTTTATTACATATTTCTCATTTTCTTTTCTTCTCTTTATACTTCAAATCCATTCATCTCAGTGCCTTGCTTCTAATTTTTAATTTCCTTTTCCCCTCCTCTACTTTTAGAAGGCAGCACACCTTTTTTTTCTTTCACACACATCTCTTATGTACTCGCTATTCAAAACTCCTTTCCTTATTTATTGTTTTTCTCCTCTTTCTACCTTACTACACTTGGAGTCTTTCTAGTGTTCTGTCTCTGTTCACCTTCATTTTCTGTGCAGCGTTTCTCCCTTCTAACCCTCTTTATACTAATTACATTTGTAAAGCACAATATAGCGATAATTAATCAGCTGTCATAGCATCCATGTGATTTTGGAAAGTAATCATCCACTCTAAAAGAAGAAGAGGTTAAATGGCTTTGCCAAACCCATCCTGATAAGAAATGGTGTGGAAGGRACTGGGAGACTCCCAGGCAAAATCTTGTGCTGTAATACCATCCCTGTTTGTTTTGAGACTCGTGCTAGCTACTGGCTCATGGTCCCAACAAGATGTTATTTATGATTATCAAGCCTCCATCAGTCCATGCATCTCTCATCTGGCTAGGAGYGGTGTTTTACACTATTGAAGTATAAGGTTAGCAAATCCCACAGAGTAGGTTTATGTAATAAGAATAGGAATGCTGTTATTCGGAAAGATCTCTGCATCAAACTTGCAACCTTGATGTTCAAGATTTCTAAGATGATTTTTCAGACTGAAAACATTAAGGATGTTGCGAATAAAAGTAGAGTTTGCCCAACTCAGAAAAAGTGTTGATAAAAGAAATGCAACCTTAAAAAGCACAGACATGTGCAGTTCACAGGGATCTGTGTCTTTTTTTCTTTTTTCCCCCCAAATATGAGTTGCCAGGGAAAAAATATTGACAGCAGGGGAATAGCAAAGTTTTCAGAATTCCAGATTATACTGACAGTTCCAAGCTGCTCTGTGCTGGCCTCTGCCCTCGGGTGGAAGTCAGCAGGTTCTTATAGGACTCCACTGCAGTGACACCAGTAATTCCGAAGAAAGCACATCTGGGCAATAAATATCTTACTAAACTAACATATAGGGAATAGAAGGTCTGTTTGTCCAGCTAAGTTGGATGCCTTGTCTCCTTAATTTCTCCTGTAGTCAAAGGAGAGAGAGAGGCTCCTTGAGATGGTGAATCAGTGCACCAAAATTGCATTGCTCCCCTGAAGCACCCCTGACGGGCTTCTTCCTGTTTGCTGATGTAAAGGTATCCAGGAGAGATGAGACTCGATGCTGAGGGATGTGTGTAATAACCCAYGTTGTAAACTGAAATTAGCTGTTTCAAGCTCCCTCTGCCAAGTGTGGCCTCATGAACCACCTTCAGCCGAAAGGAGCAGAGGCTGCAAGTGAGCTGCACCCTGCGGAGCTGTGTGAGGAGCGGGCACCCGCGTGTGGTGCCCTCCGGGTGGTGCGGCCCRGCACGCTGGGCTGCTGCCGGCAGCCGTGTTCCCCCCGCTGCTGCATCCTGCCAGCTTCTCTCTTGTGCTTTCTCTTTCCACGCTTGCACAGCCGCAGCTACTTAATGGAGTTTGGATCTGCCAGCTGCCTCTAGTGTATGCTGGCCCAGGGTGGGAGACAAGCAGCAGCAATAGCTRAATTAGGAGGTAGATTCACTTCGGTGTGTCTCATTATAGGCACTGCATCAAATAAATTAGTTTATTTGTCTTCATCTTTGAGGCAGCATGTGCTTATTTGGCCTCCCCAAGGCAATGTACTGTAGGTGAAGAAGTGCAGTCAGCCCTTGTCTTCCACGCCTGAACACCACCTCCACCCCATTGGTGTGTGTCCTGCGACCCCGGCACCCTCTTTTCTTAGCAGAATTGGAAAGCGAGGAAAGGCAGGAAGGCAGGTAGGTGATGGGGCCAGGACATCCATCTTTCTCTTGCACTGAGTTGCTCTGAGAAAGTCTGGTGCCTGGTAGAGCSCCTTTGCCACTATCAACAATCCAGCTGAGGCCAAGCTTGGAAACCACAGATGCTGCTGTGAGATCCAGTGGTTCCTCTTTCTGGCTTAAATCCGTGCACTTGCACTTCCTTATTTTGCTTGTCCCTAAACTGCCGTTTTACCTCTGAAATGCTGCCACTCTCGTCTGAGCTCTAAATTTGTGTCTCTTTTTCTCTGGGTTGGCAGGGGAACAAAGGAGAGAAAAATCATCAATGCAATGGAATCAGCAAAGCTCTGGAAATAGAGAGTAATGTGGAAAATCGCTCATTTGTTCTCAGCTCTTTCTTTCCATATTTTTGCAGTCAAATGGATCCATTACCGAGAAAGACTGGAGGAAGAAGGCGGCATAAACCTTCACAGAGTTCAATTTGCTTACAGGCAATGCAACAGGCAAAACTATACCTTTCCAAGTCCAATTCCATTTTATAATAATTTTATTTATATGACAGATAACAATTATAGTCAGAAGTCTTTGCTATGACTTGATTTAAATTAAACATCAAGGTTATAATTTCCAGTTATAGTGCACAGCGAGATGGGTTTAACTTATCTCACTCTATTCTTGAGGGCTTTTATGTTCAAGGTTCTGCTGGAGCGATCTATTGCACTTGTTTTTACCTGATGGATCATGGAAGGAAAATAATGGATTCAGTTATGAGAAACAGTAATAGGTTTTTTTGAACTGACATAAATTTCTATGTTTAGATAGAATAAAAGGATCAGGAAGAGATAAGTTGAATTTTCTACAATAGACCGGTCCTTGTGAAATTCACTTCACATAAATTGTACTGAAACGTCTTTTATGTAATGTTTTATTTATGTAGTTCCATTATTCTTTGAGAACTAAATCATTTTATGTGGTCTTACAAAAGATAACTTAAAAATGTCCAACCAGAAAGAAAGAACCTCCATTTTTCTTAAACTCTCCATTCTTCGGGAAGTTACAGAGCAATGCAATTATTTTGAACTGTAGTATTAGGGAGTCCCTAGTGTTTATTTTTGACTCCTATTGGAGAACCTTTGCTGACCTAATCTGCATTCAAGAACATATGCAGGGATAATAAACATGTGATAGGGCAACAGGGAACCTTCTATCACTTGTACTGCTTTCTTTTTTTGTCCATTGTATCTCATACTTGCTCTCTGAATGACTAGACTACAAGCAGCAATTTTCTTTGTGTGGATTTGTAACTTACAGCATGCAAGGAACCGAACCAGCAGAGTGCATTATTTTATTGTGGTTCAGACTCAACAAGCTATCAGCGCATAGAAATGGAGCACGTGGCTCATTCAAGTGATTGCTCCTTATGCTCTCCTACGTGCTTTTGTTTCACTGCTCTAAAAAGTGCTGTAGTATCATGTCCACTCAGTGCTCCCATGGTCACCGTGACTCACTGGTCAGCTATTTGAAGTGTTTGGATCTTGCAGCAGATAAAAATGCTGCATATAAGAGTTGTGCCACTGTGCTCAAAGAGATACAGATGTGTGGTATATTTTTATGTGGAAAGCTGTGTGGCTTCCATTCTGTTCCGTCAACATGTGGGCCAGATGCGTTCTCCAGTGTGTGACAGACCCCTGCCCCAGTCACCTGCTGGAAAAGTTTGCCCAGAAGAACTCTGCATATGCTCAACCAAAATACTGAACTGGGGTCTATGAAAAAGACTTCATTCTATCCACGCTTACTATTAGCAGGTCCATGTAATTTATTTTTTCAGTCTCAGGCTTCTCAGGAATGACAAATACAAAAGAAAGAAATCAGTATGAGAAATGACATGTGTAAGCAAGCTGGGGAAATCACTGAAAAGTACTTTGGCATTTTAATCGTCACAGCTATATTGTGCTGAAGAATTCAGTCCTTCCTTATTTTGGTATAGAGAAAATTAAAATGTACATCTGAAGCATTCAGTATCCTAGAAATGAATTTTAGCCAATTCCTGGATCAAAGTATTACTAGAATTGAAAATGTGATAGAAATTGTACCCTGGTTCCCACCACTATTTTCAACAAAATAAATCCTGCTAAAATTAGGCATATATATGAGAAGATAGGTGTACAACAACTTCTTTATTTCTTCTTCCTCCCCCCAGGTCTTTACCAATATTATTACAGGAGGATTAGAACTCCCACAGAGTAAAAACACTTTTTAGTTATGCTGAGAGTTTTTTCTGTTCTTTTTCTAAAGAAAAAAAAAGTTAAGCCTTGAAGATTGTTCCCAAAACTACCCTTGAAAAAAAAGAAGAAAAAAAATGTAGGAAGTGTTTATCATAGTTTTACAAATGTTCATGTTTTTAGAAAATACAATGGAAAAACATTTCAGAGCAAACGGAAAGTTGCTGCTGAATTTGTAAAAAACACTCTTTGGGTAAGCTGGTTGTACTATTTACACTATTAAAGAAAAGAAAAACATACTGTACTGCATTCTTTTGTCTAATTACTTTGATATAAATATCTGAGTATACTGATTGGACTTCTGTTTTTTAATATACTATAGAATTCAAAAATATATATATGCAGGAATATCAAGACAATTTTACTTTTTATTTCCCATCTCTCTGTGTAGCTGTATAGTTATATCTCTCTGCTTAGAATAATATCTAAACATATTAAATTTTTTGTTGTCAGTCAAGTATGGTTTTCAGCATTGTTTTTTCTCTCGCTATTTTTTTCTATTCTTAATATTTTTTAAAATTTACTGGGATGTTTTTATACTATGGTTAGTTTATTTACATTTGCATACAGCAAAACCTGTTCATATCCTAAAGTGCTCCATTACTCTGCCAAATATTTAAAACGACCAAAAATAGAACGCAATTCATTCAGCTTTTTTTTTTTTGTCTATGAGGCAGCTTCTTATAAACAAATATCACCAAAATCCAAAGTTTCAAAAATTTCACAGGTACTATTAGCTACGGACCAGACACAGCATCTGTTAAGGAGCCGACACCACCATGATACACTACAGCAATGTACCACGGGCTTTTAGCTATGTTAACTTTGCATTGTAATTATCCAAATAATATCATGTTGACTTACATGTCAGAACATAGGTTCTGTAGCATAGGCACATTTCCTTTATACCTTTTTCTTACAAGAACCTGACTTGTTCAGTAGTCCTGGGTTTTGAACTGATGTGAGATGTAGGTTCATGTCTTGCACTTGGTTTCATCTCAAGTGAAAAACTTAAGAATGATGATAAAATTTTCTTATGATAAAAAAAAAAAATATTTGTTTGTCTCTAGATAAGTATAAATAATAAAATGTGTATTTCACTGTTCCTTTTACCTCATCTTCTAAATATAGGCACCAGTTCTCCAAAGTCAGCAATGTCACCTGAAGCCACACTCTTATCAGAACACTTTGATGATAACTGTCTCTCCTCTTCCAGTTGTTCCACCATCAGCATTGCCTGTCCCCTTAGCAAGCTGGCTTTCACCCATACTCTCATCCCTGCCAGATACCAGATCAGTTATGGAAAGAAAGACATGCAGTAACAAGCTAGAAACCCACGGGTCGTCTTTGATTTACTTAAATGTTGCCCTGCCGCACACATATACGTTGAATTAGGATAATAAGATAGACTCCTATTGCAGTTGACAGACTGCCTTCAGAGTTAATGAGAAATGACTCAATACAAATCTTTGGGACTATGAATGAATGATATTACTCTAGTCAGATTAATAAGGTACTGGAATTTGGAAGAAATGAGGTATGAGAGCTGCTACATCACAAACTTCACAACAGCCTTCCCTGAAAGGGAAACATGAGCCTGTTTCTGTAGGAAGGGGTGGTGGGAAGAGAAATTCATTGATGGCAGGGCGCAAGAGATTGTGATGGTTCTCTAAATACCTGACATCAGGTATTTAATTGATCTGGCATTTTCCCGTCAGACTAGAAACAGAAAATGGACCAGACTGTTAGTGGAGGGAAAATCAGTGATACAGGGCATGACTATAGTCTAAGGTGTTAGCAAAGTATAAATCTGGAACAGCGGGTGGGTTGGAGGGCAGTCTGGGACACTTTCTGCCTGTGCTGTGACTACATGAGGGTCTGGCTCCAGGACAGTCTGCCTCAAAAAGCAAAACACACATTGGAGACCAAAACTGAGATGAAATTTCATCACTGTCGGTTGCCTTTAAGAAAACCTCTACCTTTGCTTACAATCCTGTAAAGCAAACACTGGTGACATCCTTTACTTTACTTGGTTGTACACTGTGGATATGTATACGAATACCCCAACCAGCTTCAGGCTGTCCAGCTGGGGTAGCTGCTGTCGTTTGGCTATGGCCATGTGAAATCAGCAGTTCCTAATCGGGATCGTTCTGACTTTTGATGTGGATGAGACTTCTGATTTTTGAAATGCCACTGGTGTGCATTGGAGCTCACACACAACCAAGACAATATTCTTGCCATGGAAATTCTGCAGGGAAAGGCTTTGTTTTGGCAAGTGTTTATATCCTGCTTGCTTAGCTCCTTTCCCAAGATCTTTGAGAGATTTTACAAGACTTCAGGTTGCAGCATCAGAAGGCCCATTCCTAGTGCCATTGACTCCCTGTATTAGCAGAAGTAGATGAAGGACTCAGGTAAGTTAACACAATTTCTCAGGAGAGTATAACTAAAAGAGATAAGGAAGGAAGCAGAGAAATCAGAGCAAAAAATGAGTTCTTTTTTGGATCAGTTCTCCATTTACATCGTTAGGTCTGTATGGACATTTCATTTTACCCTTTCCACTTTGGGGTTTATTAAGCTTTTTTTGTCCTCATAGGAAAACCTAGTCCTAATCGAAGCCATTACTAATGTCTAGAACATTCTAGTCAATTTTAATTTAGCTTGTCAAGGGTAACTTTTAGTGTCAAATTGACTGAAAAGTCCAAAAGTTGGAAGCACTCCTATGCCAAGTTCATTTCCCATCATGCTTGTAGCTTTAGCCCTGTATAGCCCTGTAACGCTGCAGATTGCTACGTAGGGTCAGTGGTAGGATGAAAGAGCTTCAGGGTGTCCCAGTAGCTCTCCCCATCCTGGTACCACAGTGGTACATGGTCGTATTACTGCGTGTCTGACTCCTGAAAACACTTACCCGCTCCACTTCAGGAGCATACAATGTAGCTATGATTTTCCTCTAATCAGTTGTCACACTAATAAAGGAAGTGTATTTGCTAATCCCTGCCTCATACAGTGATAAGAGATTTCACTATACTTGTGGTTTCTGGAGGTCTGATAAGTGCATATCACATCCTSTTACAGGTCCCAAAGCTCTAAAATAATTTTGTAAAGTTTTTCTTATTCACCCTTGAGATAAGAGATGTGGCTACATCAATCAATTATCAGGTGAAATGATTCTTAAGGGCAGAGATAAAATGTCCAGAGTATTAGAGATTAAGTATAATTTATTTCTTTAATTCTTCATATAACTAAATTATGAGTTATAATGAGATATTACACAAGATTTATTTAGGATGCATTTTGGAACTTTATTGCGGGAAACATACTTAAAGTTATAAATTGTTTATTACATTGGCCCTTCTTTAGCCTGATCTGTGGAATAACTGTATTCTCAACAGTGAATTCTTAATGTACTTTACAGCAATAAAATTTAAATATAGTGCAAGTGTCAAATATTGATTTGGAGTTAACTTATGACTGATATCTAAATCATAATGGTGCTGTTTCTTAAGGCTAAAAACATCTGACCCCTTACTTTATTATCTTTTATATTTTATGAGTAAAATTAAACTTCTGTCCTTCTAAAATTAAAATTTACAGTTGCACACTCTCAACATGAATACATTTTTGTGGCTATGAAGGCAGTTAAGAAACCTTCCGGTACTTCAAATAGGCTTTTTGAAATTAGGAAATAGCAATTTTCTTTATGGTATTTCCATGCTTCAGGCAAAGATGTGACTTCAATCTGCATGGATATAACAGAACAAGCTTTACATTACAAGATAATTCGGGTGCCACTAGCAAATAGTTGTAGGAAACTAGAATCTATTACCAGCCTCACAGAGAAAGCTGGAGAAATATATCATGGAGTTAGACTCTGCAGTTTTGTGATGTTTGGGCCTCACTAGTTGGTAAAAATATATCAGGTAGGCTAGCACAAGTTTCAACAACGGCAATGAAGATATATCCTCTGCATTTTTGAGAAATTGATAAGGAGAAGGCTAAATCACCTAGTCATCTAAGTTCAGTATTTTGGTATCAAAAGAGATAGATGAAAGTTTAATAAATAGTCTCCTGAGCGGCACTTTGGGCTAGCTTTTAAAATGCCATTGTTTCGTACCTGTCATAGGTAAGTAACTCAGGGCTCAGTACATCGCAGATGTTCAGCTGAATGCTTTTACCCTGTGTTGCTGCGGATGCGCTGTTACTGGGTTCCGTTAATAGATTAAGAACAGCCTGTACAAACTGCAGGCTTACTTTTGACTTGCAGTGTAAAACACTGAAGATTATTTATCTGCCTGAAGTGGATGAAGGTGAAATAAAAACAGGCAAAGAAGGAGAACGCCTATGGGGGTAAAGTGTTCTGGTCTAAAAACCAGCACTGCAGTCAAGGACGTATGACAGCTAAATACCTGGAGTCTGCCTCCAGATGTTTCCAAGACAATGAGGCCCAAAAGGTTGGGTCTCCTTGTGACACCATGTGAGTCCAGTAGGATTTAGATGTCATTTGTTGATCTCAGCTAGAAAAATATAATTCAAAGAAACCCACCAAGCTCATTTTCAAAGACACAAATTCCTTTGGCTGTTTGACTACCTTTCCTTGTGTGGCATAGGAGATAGTAGTACGGGTATAAACYTCACAAAAGGCTTTTTCAAAGTTTACGTGGTGACTGAGGTCAGCAAGGCTTGGGTCCGGCAGTCTCTGCAGCGAGCGCAGCGATGTGCCCTGTCTGGCACTGGAGACAGCCACCCCCGCCTCCCCGTTTCGAACAACCCGGCTCTTTGGCACGGGGCAGAGCTGGGGGGCAGACCCACATCTCCAAGCACCTAGCGGCTTACATTAGCCACTTGGTTTCTACCATAACAAACAGGAAGCTACAAATTAATACAGTTCAAGGTTTCATACCTCTATTTAGAAGATGTGACTGAGAAGCTCATTCCTTCGGAGTCGTTGGTCATAAACCCAAAATGCGGAGATCAGGTGGCTTGTCCTCTGCAGAGGCGGAGGGCAGCCTGGCAGAGGCACCTGGCAGAAGCAGGGCAGTCGCTGCCGGCTGAGGCCGTTGCACCGGGGGTCGCGCCCGGGGGCAACGGGAGCCGGCGGGGGCGAAGGCGAGCCCCGGCCCGCAGAGCGCCCTCCATGCCGCCTCGCAGCAGGCGGGAGGCTGGCGGCGGTGGCAGGTCTGGGCTGCCCTCAGGTGTCGGCCGCCTCTCCCTCCTGGCCCAGGGAGGCATCTGCTTTCTCGGGAGGGCTGGTAGCTGGCGGAGGGCGCAGTGACCCCGTCAGTGGCCACTGCCAGGGGGTTTCCAGCCTGACCCCCACCCCGGGCCTCCTTGCCCTTTTCTATTGCTCTGTGTTTCAGCTTAAAGAAGGGACGCTCCAGCAGGCCTGCAGCCTTTGCAGGTTATAGTTAATCTTTTTTTTTTTTTTTTTTTTTTGCAAAGATAATTTTTTTTTCACAATGTGCATTTCTTTTTACTTTTCTTTTTTTTCTTTTTTAATTTTAATTAATTTTGGTGGTAGTGTTTTTTGTATGTGTGTGGTTTTGTTTTGCTTTGCTTTTTTTTTTGTTTTATTTTTAAATTTGCTTCTGCAAAAGTGTAAATGGTTTAAGTTACAGAACAGCTGGGTGTAAGACCCTGGGTGGAGACCCCTGCATGGTCAAACTCCCTCTTTACCCTATATTTCACTAAAACATCTTTCAGTGGCGACGCTAAGCACAATATTAACAAGCAGGTGCTTGCTCAACCTGATGTTACCTGCTGTGATCCTTGTAKCTGTTATTGGAAAGCCCTGCTAATCTTGAATTTGAATTCAACCTTTAACATTTCTGTGAGAAGAATTTCCTTTCCCATCTTTCCAGGCAGGGGAGGGACGATGGAGGACAAACGCTGGATGCAGAGGCAGATACTTGCTAGCATCTGCTTATTTGATTCCTCCTCCCTGTCCTTCATGGAAGCTTACTGAAGTCCAGGAAAAAAGTAGAGCAGAAACACACTGGTATAAATTATTCAAGGATGCTGCTGTTTCTAAGAAGAAGCCAGGAGGAGTCTGCCTATAAAACGTTAACATGACATTTTTGCATTGTGATGGGTGGGTTGGGAGAAGGAAGCTAAAGAATGAGCAGAACACTGTTATAAGGAAACAGACACATTTGTTTAAACTACAAACAAGCCTGCTTTATCACCGAGTTGCACCCGGGCTTCCAGTGATTATGAGTTTGGGAAAAAGGGAGATGAGGTATTTAAATCTTAGAGAGTCTTGTCAATAGGTTACAAAAGATCTGTTCAGTGCTGCTATGGGAAATCAGAAAAAGGGTCAGAGTCAGAGTCCAGCTAGGTTTCTTTGCTATTCCACTCCTTTGGTTAAAAYTGGGGAGTGATCTACTTGCCCTACTTAAAATGTTGAAAACCCCTTTTGCTTCCAGTTGACAATTTGGAATCTTAACTCAGTTATGATCTGCCTCATTCCCTGGAGACTCCGAAGTACAAAAGGTGCAAAGAAGGTGTAATTTTTTATTWAACTTCAGTAGATAGTAACAATACGATGATGCCGAATTCCCTCATCTGATAGAGCAT
Organism: Oceanodroma leucorhoa; assembly: GCA_030449065.1. Classification (NCBI taxonomy): domain Eukaryota; kingdom Metazoa; phylum Chordata; class Aves; order Procellariiformes; genus Oceanodroma; species Oceanodroma leucorhoa. The sequence continues at coordinate 23,823,838 of JASVER010000001.1, read as the reverse complement.
TTTTTTCAATTGGGAAGCCCTGCGGCAATGTCAGATGCCCTCTATTTAATGACATCCGTGTATCTCAGAATTAAAATACTATTTCGGACAGACTGAAGACAGGTTTCTAGGTGAATAAAACATCCCCCAGGACTAGATAYAGCGAACAATGTCTTATGTTGAATGGGGCAACTATGTAGAATTTATGAATTTGTCACCGTATTTTTTGGCTTTGTACCTTTAGTTCAATGTTTCAAATCTTTGACTCCTATGATTTAGCCCTATGGCCTTTCTCTTTTTCCCCATAGGTGATTCAAATTTTCTTTTCCTAATGCACGGTTTTCTGCAAAAGCAAGGTCTGCTACCTATATAGAAGCTAGGGATAAAAGTGATGCTCACAAAAGGCTAGCCTACAGAAGCAGATTTCCTTCTTCTCTTTTTCTTTCTATATATAATTTGTATATAGTACTATTTCATTTCCCAGCTGAATTTCTTTCTTTACTGTTTTTTTCCCTCTTGGGTTGATTTTTTTGCTCCTCTCCGTCCTGCAGTGTGATTTTCTTTTTATCTGCTCACTGTTCCTTTTTCCCCGGTTATACAATGCCAATAATATTAGAGTCAAATTTTTAACMGATGAATACATTTGAAGTGATGCAAAATGATGCTGCCCACTTTGCCCAGGCAGCACTGGAAAATGACACCATTGCATAGTTACCCAAATGTAAGAATCAGAACTATGTCTTTGATTGAGTTTCCGTCAAAGAGAGGCCCCTAAAATGGAAATACCTTGTGTGGTGTAGATCTGCTTCAGCTCCCCCTTGTTATGGAATGTGTGGCAGAAATGCCTGGATCAATGCTTTAAGAAAATCCCCAAAAAGGAGACTTCTGACTTCCAGGCTTGCTCACAGTACAGAGGGGCAAATTTGGGGCACTGAATGCCCTTCCTGGGAACTGCAGTCAGGCATTCCCCTGCCGACCAGGTCCCCATTCCCACTTAGGCAGGCCCATGATCTGTAAAAGCAAACATCTTTGTTCGGGGGTGGAGAGTTATTAATTTAAAGGAAACCAAGGGCTCTATCTGCCAGCCCACATAATTCTGAGCAGAGAAGTATTCTCTGGTGTTTACTGCTTGTGTTTGCAACAGATTAGAAGATACTATTCAGGCTATGTACTTGTTTTCCACGCAGTTTTGTTTCTTTCATATCCTCCAAGGTATGGGCTTCTGCAGCCATCCACACATGCAGGTGACGGCTGAGAGCACTGCTCAGCAGGTCACGCTGGCACGATGTAGCATTTGCTGTGCAGCTTCGTGCCAAAACTCTGCTGCCAGAGTGCTCCAACTGTTCACTCTCCATTTTTGTCTTGGCTCAAGGAACAGCCACCTCCTGCCACGTCTGCTACTACAGAGCAGAAACTAGATTCTCACCATTATCACAGTTCACCAGCCAACTCCTACTACTTCTACCAACTGCAGAACGGGCATGAGCAATCACATTTATTCAGTGTGCTTGCTTCCCACGTTAACCAGACGTGCCTTTGGCTTGCCAATCACTTGCTCCTGTGCCATTAGAATAATACATGTAACGCTCCTCTGTCTTTTGGAAGGAGGCAAGACTGACTAGATCTCACCTGTAAACCACATGCTTGGCTTGACAAGCCAGAAGGCTTCGCTCTCTGAGTTAAAAACACCAAGTCAAAGTGCTAAGACAAAATCCCCTTYGTACACTGTTTGGCATGATGCTCGGAGGTGGTGGGCTGAGTAGCCATGTGGGAAATCTGTGAGARGCTTCAGGCTTTTCCTTCCCCAAGGACTGGATGCGAAAGAAAGCGCAGCTCTAATGTGCTGAGTCTTTGGCATGAGCAAGCCAGGCAAAGCAGTGAATGATTCTTCAYTCCCAGCTGCTGGTTGATTGATGGGAACTGAATTGGTGATAACTCTGGAGGGACACGTTTGCCCTGTCTTCCATCTGGAGCTGCTGTGTTATGACTCACGGAGATGGCTATTGAACAGGCTGGGCTGGCAGACCTTCTCCGGCAAGTCAGACTGGAGGCTGGGGAAACAAGCAAGTTATCCAGGGGTGCTGGGAGCGAATGGAGTTTGATGTATCTAATGCTGATAGCTTTCATAAAAACCCAAAGTGCTGGGAAATTGTAGAGGGTAAAGGGAAAACAGAGTGTCTCTCTGTYTTTAAGACAAGGAAACAATTGCAGATGGCATCTTCCATCTCTCAAAACTGTTGCTTCCTCAAGGCCATATTCTGCCCTTGGATCTGCTYGATGCATCACTGTAAAGTGCTTTARTTTAGCATGTAAGGGGGTGCCAGCTGCTAGGGTTTAAATTACAGCCAGAGACTATCTTGTCTTTCCTTGAGCCCAGTGTCCTTCTGTGCCTGAGACTTACTGTAAGGTTCTGAACCAAATGGGTCGTTGCAACACAATGTAAGACAAATGGAGACGTGCTGCTATCTAAACATGAAATTCTTTAAACAGCATTCATTAATGGGTATAGAGTAGTGTTTCTTAATCTGCAGCAGGTGTAATATTAATAACTTGCTTCATTTTTTGTAGCTCAGGAAAAACAAAGCTCTCAAAAGAATTCAGGAGAAAAGAAAGTATAGACATAAATCGTACAATGAAAAGAAAGGAGAAAAGAAAGTATAGACATAAATCRTACAATGAAAAGGGATATCACATGCCAAGAATCACAACTGAAGGGTGATATCTGGGGCAAATATGCATGTTGCAAAGTATTTGGAAAACACCATTCAGTTTATATGGCTTTCTAACTATACTGAAGAAAAAAAGTGTTTCTAAATCATAATATTGAAGAAAATACTGGGAGAGTTGCCCAGAGCATGGCATCTTTATGCTTAAAATATACTGAAACAGATCTATGTACAGAACTTCTACTGCAGTTCTGAGYAGAAAAATGGAGGAAAAAAATCTTTTAACTCTGTTCACAGAGACAAATCCCCACGTGCAGACCGCTGGGGATGCAAGGTCAGATTATGATAGCTATTCAGTTGCTTCAGTTCTGAGCAAATTATCCATCCATACAATATTAAAATAAAAAAATAATTTAATGCCTGGTTTTAGTTATTTTAGCCAAAGGTGGGGTTTGTTAGTTTGTTGGTGGGGTTTTGTTTTGATTTTTAGTTTTTTTTGTGTGTGTGTGTGTTTAGTTCTTTTTTTTTTTTTTTTTACTTTGTAACCTACAAACAAATGGCTGAAAGAATAGCAATTTTTGCAATGTTTTCTATGTGTTAAAGAAATTTTACTTGCTGTAATGATTGGTTTTACTGTTCGATAGGTCCAATAGACATCTACATAGCACTGGAAAAATAATTTTCCTTTTTAAATTTTCTATAAACCTTTAATTATTTCTTCTTTTTAACTAAATCTTTAATTTCAAACTCTCATTTTACTGCCTATTATTTTTTCTTTTTTTCACCTATAATTTCAAATATGGTTTAAATATATAATTGTATGTAGTCATTCAGACCAGAAAAATACATGCAAGTTCACTCCTTTTGTGTCTAATTTTCTTTGTAACATTTTGTATGAGTTACCTTTTTGTGAAAAGAAAATATTTTCCTGAAAAAAACACTTGCACTGTAACTAATTTTCATTTCCTAGAATAGAATGGCACTTAAAAATAAAAATAAATGAAAGGCCACATACTGGAGGCAAAGGAAGTGCTTAATTGAAAGCTCTTCTAATCGAAAGGTTTATAACCTTTGGTATCTATCCAGAAGTCCCACCTCTAAGCTCTTTTGCATTCAAAGAGAAGTGCCTAGCATACAGAGAAGAAACATGCTGAGGGAAATGATTGCTGCTCATTTCTTGTCTCTTTAATGTTGCTGGAATTCCTCAACTGGCTGTGCAGTATTCTGTCCTTCATGATGCCCTTGAATAAGCATAAATGAGATTTTCTCATCTCTGGTAGGCACAAGTTTGCTGAGCATGTAGGTAAACCTGGAGAGTTTAGTAGGCTTCTCAAGTTGAGAATCTCCCAAGTGACTTCTTCCTTCCTCCAGTTGCAGCTACTGGGCTGGCAAACCTGTAACACCAATAGGATTTGAAATATTTTAATTAGCCTGTATTAAACTTTGAAGACATTTTCTGTACAATCTAAAGAAGCGATCTGTGCAATTTTTTAACAGATATATTAGGGTGAAGAGGAATCCTAAACATCATTCTGCTCCAAATGGTTAAGGTAGCAAAGCTATCATCACCACTGAAAAGACTATCTATGCAAAGCAATGTTTGTCCTTGTCCAGTGTAAAAAGATGGTGTTGGATGCTGTTTGTACCTAATAGTTAGGTAACAGAGCTATTCAAAATTTCTTGACACACACACACACACAAAATTGAAATATATGTTACTATGAAAAAAGACACCAGAAAATATCAGTTCTGATATTTTTCCAATTTTTTATTAATCTAATCAGAGGAATTTTAAAAATGTGCATCCAAATAAAAATGTTTTGTCTTAAAATGTCAATATGATTTGTTAAYGATATAGTGAAACACTGAGTCTAAATTCTCTTCAGATGTTAAAATGTTTTCTTTCAATAGAAATAGAAACATCTTTCACTTCTTTTCATGCTAATGATTTTGGAATTTGCTCTGAACAAAGAGCACTTCTGCTTTTCATTTTAATTGTGGGCCAACTGGAAAATCTTAAAGTCTCCATAGAAAAAGAATGCCATTTTCCTTTAAACAACTTGATTCATACAGCTAGTCTCTAAGAGATTTTCCAACTCCCCTAAAGAAACTAGAACAGTGAAGAGAATGTTTAGACACCTAAAAATCACATTTTTATATTACTGGAATCCCAAAACTGTTTGATATTACAGTCAAATGAATTATCTCTAACCTATACAACCCCTGGACTACCAAATGTTATATTACTTTAGATSCATGAATAATCTCTAGGTTTATAGAAATTAAGATGGCATTCCAATTAATTCTATTTTTAAAAAGTAATSCCATGAGAACTACAATTAAAGATTTAGAAATTGCTCAAAAAAACTGGGTAGTTAACATGAAAATACAGCAACCATAACAGATAAATTCCACATTAACTTGCAGKGAAAACCAGTTGAAACTTTCATTTATGTAAAACAGAGTGTAGTGTTTCACTTATCCCAAAACAGAGATAGTCTTATTTGTCAACTTTTAAAGACTGTAAAAGAAAAATATTGAAATTGATGTTGAAATGAAGTATTATGCAATATAAAAAAGGAAAGATACGATTTTTGACAGAAAGTGTGAAATGTATTGACTTTTTACCATAATTTGCTTTCTATTTAGAAAAAAAAAAAAGTCAAGCAATTAACTGAAATAGACACACATTTAGAAAATATGTTGCTGAACATGTATTTATATTTTTCTCCTTACTTTCAGCCAGGAATACTTATGAACAAGCTAAGATATCGCTTGGACTTAATCACATCTTTAGTTAGTCATCTAGTCTGGAAGGAGAATTCACTGTTTATAGGTTGTTTGTAGTCATACTGTCAATGTATCATGTCGGAAACTAAAATTATTTTGTCCAGCCTCTGTGAGTACTTTGGCAACAATGCACCCAAAGTAGTGAATTTGATACCTCTCTAACTGTTTGGCTTTGAAGTACTGTGGGAAMTTTTTCAAGTAGTTTTACAAGGATATAAAGATGCATCTACAGTTTGTTTTAGGGTTTTGTTATTAGATGTAGATCAAAGTGCATATGCAAAGTGGGATAAAATCTGTGGATACAGACAATGCTTTTTATTATAYCGGCTGATATACTGGGAAAAGATAGACAGAATTTGGATTTAGAGACCTTGTAATGGCTTGAGAAAGGGCTTCTGTTCTTTGTGTATTTTTCTACAGCTGTAGTAATTCTAATTACTCCATCAATAAAYCTTTATTTGCGTATATCTAAACACTATTTGTTCCAAAGTGGTCAAACCCCACTACAGCTGGACTAGCACTAAACAACCCAAAATCTCAACACACATTGTAGCCACATTTACATTGCATGTCACCTCCAGACTTAAACCCTGGGTTTAAATGTTAGCTAACTTCTCACTTGCTTGTTTCAAACCTATCCTAGGCTTTTGCATCTCTTGGTCCCTTTTGGATCAGTACAAAGGAGCTCAGGTTTGGCCAGCTATTGCTAATCAGTTGATCCCAGAGCCCAGAGTGGAGGTKAACTCTCCTGTCAGCTCCAAACCACAGCTGGGCAGCTGAGCCACCCTTTCCCAGCTGGGCTGCATGCCCAACTGTGGGTGCAAACCATGGAGTTCAGAGTCTGGCTGAACATGCAGTGTTGTGCATAGTTTTGCCAGTTCAAGTTTTCTTACCAAGGACAAGGTGTGCAAAAGAAGGTGGTAAAGAAGCCAGAGATGAAAAKGCTTTTCTCCCCCATTCCCTTCCCAGCCTGTCAGTGGCAATCTTTCTAYTGTCTATATATTGAAAACTGTCCAAATTGCCTTAAAATCTGTAGGAAAAATGTCATTGCCTTCTTTGGGGACTGGCTCATCCCTTAATACATCTTTGACAATGAGGCACAGAGATGCTCTTTGTGGCAGAAATGTGAACTCCTGCAGATTGTTCTATAGTCACTGCACAGCTCTCATTACCAGGTGAACTAATTTGGCCTGGACTTACTATTTAAAAGTCACAAAATTCATAAGAGGCAGAAAAACAAATCCTGATCTCCCAATGCATACACTTAGACCATGCTCACCATTTCATTTCTGTGATACACAAGCTGTGATATTTGTGTTCTGCAACTGCCTGGTTAGCCCCTTATTGCTCTTAATGCTTTAATGGCCTTTTATATATGGATGTTAAAGTGTCGCGCATCTGCAGAAACATCTAATGGAAACCAGTGTGTGTAAGCACAGACATGATGAAGGGCTCTCAGAGGAGAGTATTGTGAAAATGGAGTGCGGTTTACTGTTTGCTTGCCTAGATAAAATGTGGCTGTTTTCCTGCTTCATTCTTCTGTATTTTTCCCTTGGTGGGAGAGTTCTAATTTTATTTCTAGTGTGAGCTCAGATAAAATCTATTCAGCAATAATAATAATAAACCACATATTTGCATAAGTCTCCCTATTATTTAGCCACTCTTCAAAACACATTTAAAAAAGTAACTGTGGAAACAGAGAAGCCTGGGACAGACTCACTGTTTACTCTAATGAAGTCAGGCTGATACACCCCAAAAAAGATTTGCCCATTATGACACATAAAGAAGGAAGGATGGTTTTCATCTGTTACGCTTCTTAGACAGGTTTTTTTCTTAAAAAGTTTCACCAATTTCTCAATATCTATTTTTAATTCTGTGTAAAAAGGAAGAATTGCACCGAWTTATCAAAGGCAAGAAATAAATCACAGTGAGGTCTGTTAACAATCAAACTGCGTTAGGAGGCTTAAACACAATTTTTTGTCAAGATGTAACACAATTTAATTATTTAATATCCATCCAAATTATTTTAATTACAAGGTGAGAAGGTGAAAGCGTCTATATAAAAGTTGAGAACTTGTGAGATTGGGCATCCCATAGGATGCGAAAAGATTGCAGTTCTTTACCTCTGGAGGAAGGTTGGAAATTATCGTAGGACTAAACAATCTATGACAGAAAACAATACTGATGGGATGATCTGATTCTGAAAGAGACACACATACATGTTCCCACTGCAATGCAATGCCTCCATGTCCCAGGACCTATTAAAATTAATATTTTTTAGCCCAAATAAGTGAGTGTGCCAGTAGTTCTGATATGTGAAAGGTCAGAGGTTTTGACTTATTCATGAAAGTTTGTGTGCACAGTGGACTCAGCGAAGACTTGATCCTGCTGTCTCATCGTGATAGGATTATTGTTGCTTGGTGAAACCCGAGTCAGAAATGCTTTTCCTACGAGTACTGAGACTTTCCCTATTTTTCACAGCAACTCTCCCTTCAGTCCAAAATGTAACTAAAACTCAGGTGGTCAGGTCATCTAACTGGGTTGAAGAAGATTCAGTTTTCTTCAAAAAGAGCAGAATGGGAGACTTGAGTCTTCTGTATTTGAGGAGGGCCTTAGTTTACTGGTGACTATCTGCTAGATTTGCATTCTCTTCTTCCTTCCCTCCCTCTGGTCTGAACCAGAATTACATCATGAAAAAAACTGTCGTATCACGAACTAAATTAAAAGTGGTTTATTTCTATCAGAAGTTTTGATTTCCAAAGTAGGTATTTTCCAGTTTAAAAAAACAACATTTGAAATTTCCTTTCCACTGCAGTCTGGACTTTTCTATTCAATGTAGCTTCCATCTGGATCAGCTCTCAGCTCAGTGTGATTCCTTGCACACTAATCCATCTCCTCAAGCCATTGTAACTTTTTTCCCCCCCCTGATTTTCCTCCCACAGGCTTGTTGATTAGATCAAAACTGTTCAATCTTCTCTTTAAGTCTGGGAGCAATAACTGGCTGCTCCAGTGATGTGTAATTAGCAACCAAACCTTTGTGTTGACTTAAGAACAACACTGTTGCTCTTTAGTGCAAGGTTTGGATAATATGTCTTCTGAGACAGTCCTGTTGCCAAAACAAATATTCTGGAGTCTCCCACCTCTCAGATACAGCCAGTTCTAGATTTTGGGTGGTAGCTTATGCCATCTGAAATGAATAGTGCTGTTTACTGTGAGCCAGCCATAGAAACTGTATTGTCAGAAGCAAGAATACATGTTACTGGATCGTAATGGATTCTAACAGAGTTGCATAAAATATCTATAAAGTAAAACTCTATTATACCTATTTAAGCATTCTCTTGTACTTATGTTAAGCAATGACAAACTAATTACTGACATTCAAATCACTTAGTGCTCCAATTACTACATATACTAAAGTTCATGCTTTGATTTCYACACTCAAATCACAGGCTACCTGTAGGTCTGGCTCAAGGCCAGGTAGGAGGCTCTACCTCCCCCTTCCCCCATTCTTGCTGTACTTCATTGTGTTACTCAGTGAATATATAATTAGGAGGTTTTGTTGGAAGGGGATAAAAATGATGCAGCACCACCATTAGCATTTATAGATTGCCTTCAGATCCAGCCTTTTATTTGYTATGCCTGTGTTATGCTGAAAGGAGACATACTATGAAAAAAAMCCCACTTACCTGGTGCAGAAACATAGTGATGCACAAACAAAATAAATAATTTTGTTGACTAATACCGCATTACGTGGGTAATGATTTTTAATATATCCAGAGGAAATTTATTTGGTATGATTGGACCGGAAATGTTCAGTGAGGAAAGTTAATCTGATAAGAAGTGAATGCAGCGAGGATTTTGTCTTTGGCATCTCCCTGGCTGAAACCAAATCGGATATTTTCAGGCAAGAAATGAAAATGGCACTTCCCTTGGTGAGTCATGTGCAATAATAAAAATAGCAGTATTACTTGAGATGAAATATTTCCCCTCACTTAAGTACTACATAGGTCTTCATAATGAATAAGACCCATGATCATCTTAGTGCAAATGAAGAAATGGGAGCACAACAGAGTGAGTGAACTATTAAAGATCACACAATATTTTTCTGGTAGAACTGTGAATCAAGTTCCTATGTGAATATACTCCAAATTTTGATGTAGCTTTCAGTTCATCTCTCTTCAGATAGCTACAGTCTCAATGTCTGCACTTTGACTAGTCATTGCAGCTCCTTTTGTAGTTATTGGAGAGAAATGGAAAGGAAGTTTTAGACTGTCCTTTGTGTGATATGGTTTGGTTGGTTGTCTCAGAATAGGATGGATCGCTCCCTAAAGATGCTTTCTTTCCTATGACTACAAAGGAGCCTGGGGAGACTAACCTGGATGTATACATCTACATTTGTGACATCTGCATTTCTTCAGATGAATCCCACACTTAATTAGTTGCATCTGCACATTAATTACTAAATGTGCTGCCTGTAGGGTGCTACGTCATCCATGTTGCGCCAAGCAGAAATGGCAGCTAATATACTGTCTGAACAACATTTCTCAAGTGTCATAACTGCCTTCTGTACTTTCTCTTTCATCAAAGTACATAGTGTTGAAGGATGTCTCACAAAAAGAATCAGCGATTCTACTTCTCTTGCATAAAAATCTGCAAGAAATATTATTTAATTAACGTTTAGTTAAGTACATGATATGTTAATAATACTGTCTATTTATTATTGACATTACTCAGATGTTTTCTTGGGGAACATTGTGACGAGGCACGTAGTGATTTCCTTCCAAATCTTCCAAATCTCTATCACGACCTGGACAAATATACCTTCAAATTTGATTCTCGCGTAACAAAGTGCTAACTGCATATAAATTGAGGCAGAAAACTATGATGTGACTTGCACAAAACCATAGCAAGCTAATGAAAAAGAACTGGAGTCAGGCTCGATGCTGAATCTAATGTTTCAATCTGTTAACTGCAATCATCATTATTCTAAAATACTCGTGAGTTAAAAAAATTCTAGTTCAGCTTTGACAACATAAAACAAAACAAAAGATAGTCTGTCTACTCTGGTTGATTTTCTTATCATAAAGAGCAGGTGTGCCTTTTCATTCACAGCCAGGCAGAGCAGGTGTAGTCATCAGAGGCATTGCACAGGCTTTGGTAACTCAAAATGTTTGTTTTAAAACAGACGTGTTTTCATTTCTAAGCTTAGAAACGTGAAAAATCCAAGGAGTGTTTTCCCCCTTGCAGTGTTGTCTGGAGGACACACGATGGAGCCAGCAAGTTCACAAATATTAGTTTCTTTCTGCAGAGGCTCTGCAGTGAAAACCAGATAATGCATGCTGGCTCCTCTGAAGTGTGTCCAGGGACAGAGGTGTCAAAGTGGTTCGTCACCAGTGGCCGTTAATGAATCTCCACAAGCTCATACAGCAAACACAAGCAACTCACACCTGAAGAGTATCAGACAGAGTCTAATGTTTCAGTACATTTCTTTGGCAGAGATACCTATGCTGGGGAAGATGACTGAATCCTTAAGATACTGGTCCAGAAGGTCTTGCCTTGCGAGATACCATCCCTTCCTAGTTCCTCCATTATTCTCACCTTGTGAAGACCCAGCTTCAAGGAAGAGCCTATATCCTCAAAGTATAAGCTTCTCTTAGGTATGTTTTGAAGCTTTGAAATACCTTCTTCATGAGGTTTTCATAGGGAGAATTTGAAGAAGATATAATGATGCTGGGCAAACTCAGGGTTGTCAAGGGAGGAGACAAAAACTGGGATTTTGAGTCTGTAATGGTAAGAATATCATGGAGAAGTTAAGAAACTTTTTGCMTCTCCTTCTCTGGCCCTTGGGCTTCTTCAGATGCTTGCAGCAACCTGAATGGTAGATGCAGAAGCAAACTAGCTGGGACTGAAACAGATCTTTAACCCTTGCCTCTACTCCCCTTGTGCTTATGGATGAGCTATTGGCTTATACAATCAGTACRAGTGGGTAAGCGCTGCTGCGTTTGCCTGGGTCAGTTCTCACTTTTTCACAAACTTGGGTGTAACTTYCCCTTTCAAGTTTACAATGTAGTGAATCCATAATAGCATTCTGTATTTGCCATAAAATGACCAAAAAAAGTTTGAAATATTATTATAAAAAAAATGCCCCCTGTTGAGCTATAGAATAAAACTTCCACTCTCCCTTCCTCCTTCCCCTCCAATCCCCAAAGGGGTGGAAATTCAAGCAACTGGTTTGGACAGTAGATGGGACACTGCAGCCAGCGATGCTTTGCAGAGAATATTTCTGGGTTGGTAGAAATACTAACAAGTTGTCTTAACATACTTTTTTTTTACATATAATTTTTGGAATTGCATGATTTCAGTTTTTAACTTGAATCTTGGTCTGACAAGTTAAATATTACTGCATCTTAAAAGTGACTCCTGAAATACCTGCYTGTGTTCAAGGTCTGTCTGGATATATTCACAGTCAGTCCTGARTTTCCACACTAAAAAAATCTCAGTGGTTTTCCAGAATGTCTTTGCAGGTGTAAGATGCTTCAGAGAAAGTGAACTGGTTCCTTTTATTTCTATCGTCCCATTAGCCAAATTTTATCATAGGGGCAGATTCTACTCTAACCGGTAAGATAAATTCATTCCAGTCTTGCTGCCCTCACCTACAGTGGATGATCGATCTAACGCACTCAGAAATGGAAGGTCCAAAGCCCTTTTGAACGAAYTAGGAAGATAATGGYGCTCTCTCATTTGTAATCTTCATGTTGAGAACATATATTTGCAACAAAACATTAAAGCTTAAATAAAGCTATGGGTTGAATACGTTATGGGCAGCAGGTCAGATGACCCTATTGCTGTGGTTCCTTCTGCCTCAAAAGCTGTGAAAAGAAGGGAAAAAACAGGAAAAAAAAGGGGAGAAATGCAGAAGCCTAGGAGTCTAGACAATAGGAATCTTCTTTTTCTGTCTTTTCTTAGTGTGTGTGTGTGTGTGTGTGTCTGCAACAGCTATTCTTGATAAGATGAATATACAAAGAGTGTTTCAAGCAAAGATAGCAAAAGAATGCACTGGCATATACAGATAGTGCTGAGATGCTTGCAGTGAGGGACATCCTTAATTAAGAATCACATGGAAAGTGCAAGTATCCAAAAGAACATAGGAATAAATTATGCTTATGAGAGCATTTCTCCCGCAGTCCTAGTACTTCGCTGTCCAGCCTGGAAAACCTATAAGCATGTAGTGGTTGACTTCTAACCTGGGCACTTTTTTTCCCAGTTGGAAGCCCTTCCAGTTTTCTTTCCCAAGGGAATCAGGGCATGAACACAGGAAGGATTGTGTTGGGACCCTGTTCCATCAGAACCTGGGGATTGCAAAAAGACAGTTTAGATGCACAGTGGTACATTAGCAGAATCTGGAGCAGAGGGATACTCCTCYGGCTCAAGAGAAATAAACCAGAGCATATCTGCGTCTCTTAATGATGCTCCATACAGAGCTGGTGCTGCACAGGCTCACTCTGAACTGTGAATTGAATAAGCACAGCACTGAATCTGAGTAAATGTTTACGGTTTTCAGGGTCTGAGCTAATATTGCTGTGAGCATGGYGCTCTGCTGTGCTCTCTTGAAAGATCAACACAGTCAGAGCCAGCTGAAGGACCAGGAGAAAGATGATGCTTTTGAAGTAGTCACCCTGGCTTTAATTGCTGGAGGTTAGGATGATGTTGCAAGCTACTTGAGTCAATACAGGGAGATTGAYGGGATTTATTAAAGGTATCTTAAGATACATAGAGCTGTGTGATAACTGAGGTGAAAAGTTAGCAATAAAATAGCAAGAAGTTAGAACAAAAGCATCAGGCCTAACAAACTTCGCCAATAAATGGYGTTTGTGAAGAAGAGATTTCAGGGGAGCCACTGCTCCCATTCAATCCCTTCCCCCCAAAAAAACTCCACAGTGGCCTGGTTATCAAAGCAGGACTTTACTATCAAGGTATATTTCTGACATCAATGATGTGAACAGAGTAGTCCTCTTGATCACTTTGTTTAAAGCAGGAAGGAATTACTTCATCAGTTGGAAGTGCAGCAAAATCAAACCCAAAAACAAACATAGAGAAAAATYAGTTATGTCTAGCAACATGAGAATTCAGCTGACCAATTAGTAAATTCATTTTTTTAAGGGAAAGGAGTGATTGAGGTGATACTGCAGCGATACTGYCAAGGCAAAAGTTTAGCACTGCACTATTGAATAAGTGTAATTGACAAGTTCTGTTAATTTCCTTGCTCTTACACTATGACAGACTGAGAGTATGAGAGATGATACATTCCTATCCCATAGCAAAGGTCAGAATTCAAATGTCTGCTTTTCCAAGATRAAATTCACCTGGTGAAATTCATCATCAGGGTTAGCAGGCGATGATGTGTTATCTGAAAGAATTTTRAAGTCTATAATAAGGAAACTAACCCCTTCACAAGAAGCAGAGATTCAAAGCAGATCAGAATATAGTATGAGCATAATAGCACTTCTATCCTATTTGGGGCAAAAATAGAATTATGTCCTTTTATGCACATTCCTGTGTTTAAACTCCCACTCATAGTGAGATTGAGTTGACATTCTTGGATGAATTTCAGTCTTCAAACACAGCAGGATCAGATCCAATGATACTTGCTATCAGAAGATGCCAAAGTCCAGATACTCAGATTTATTTATCCACTTATTTCTGATCAAAATGTATGAGAACCTGCTGAGTCAAAGAGCTTGATGTATCAAATCAAAGGCCTATATCTTTACAGAGCTCAGACTTAGCTATGCAGAGGTTTCTGTGTATTCTGTAATTATAGTAATTCTTCTCTGTGATTAAGAATTTAGTGAGGGAGATTGAAGGACAGAGCAAAAAGAATAGATAAACCATGGCTGATGCAGAAAGACTGGAAWGTCTGGGATGGTTTACTCATGAGAGGAAAAGACAGAAGGATATGTAAAAGATGGCTATGATATGGAAGGCAATAATCTCTTCCTTGACTCATGTTTGTAGGAAAAGGAGGGTTTCATTACAGCAGGGAAGACTTAGATTAGACATTGAGAAAAAAAAAATCTCATGGTTAAGAAAAGGAGCAGGCTGCTGAGAAGTTGAGGCGTTCACATTCCTGGATGTTTTTGAGAACAGACTGGACAAGCTTTTGTGAGGAATGACATCAGTACAGCTGATCCCACCTTTGGACAGGGGGTAAATGAAACAACCTTTGGATGTTGCTTTCTAGTCTTACTGTCTATAATTGCAATGATTTATGAGGTGTAGAGCAGACCAGGTCCTACATTTGTGCCAATTTGCATAGCTGACGAGTTGGCTTATTGTGTGCCTAATTCTTTACTGGCCATTAATTTGTAGATAATTATCCTACTGTTCTAACATGTTAGATTGATTTGCTATATAGCATGATCTGCATATCCATTCTGAACAGCATTAGTGGTGTGCTTGCAATCTCCTTTCTACTTGTTTTCATTATACTTCAACATGATATAGAATTTGTCAGACTGGGCTTAACTTCAGTCTCTGTGTGTATGTGTGTCCACTAAAAAGAATTTGACTTACATAAGTTTAGCAATTATTCTGTCATACTGTTTATATATAAGGGAAGGGAAGAATATAATTGCTGGTTTGCAATTCTTTACCTTAATTAACTTCTCTAACAGAAGATTATATTAAAAAGAATGGATTTTTTTAAAACTCCTAATAACCAAATTAACCCCTTTTGGTGTAATGACAAAAATCTTGTTGAAATAGCAGAATTTTTCATGTCCAAAGTGTGCCTTTTTGACACACACTATAGCTCWGCTGTTTTCCGTAATGCTTTTGAATGTGGGCCGCATTCCATATTTTACACTGTTGAGGAACATTTGTCTGGAGATTTACATTAGAACTGGTTCTTTGAGGCTGCTACCACATCACTGTTCTGCAAGGATGTAAAGAAGGTTACTACATAATTTGTGGTATCCTTAAACCATATGTCTCAGCAGATACAGAACTGTCASTGAGTGATAAAATCCCAGCAGAGGTTGGTGTAAATGGAAGAACTGGGACAATTCAGATCGGGCCCCAGAAGGAATGAAAGTTAATAGTTCAGTTCAAATTGAGGTGGGTTTGAAGGATCCCTTGTCCTTTTATTTGACTGCAGGTTTTATTCTAGTTTTGGTACACCAATCCAATGCTCCAGAGTACTCTGTATAATATTAAAGTAGTACAATTCTCCAGACCTATGTTTCAGCTAATAAGGCTTTTGTCAGAAAATTTTGAACAGAGCATTGAGGGCTTTCTTTAACTTTTGGTACCTAAAAGTTAGAGACTATTCAAAGTTAGATGCCAGAGAGTAATAACCCAGAGGAAGGGGTTATTTCTCCGAACGCTGATTACTGAGGTAGCCTGGACACCTAACTTAGGTTTGGCTTGTAAYGTAAAGTTACTTAAAGTTGAATGGGATAAATCTAGGGGTCAGGATACTAAGGGATAACCTCAGCCTGATGTCACTGTCCCCACCTCCCGCAGTATAATGATTAAGAGGGAACTTGTAGCTGTGCCTCAGCTGTGCAAAATATAATCTGGTACTGGAGAACATAAAGCTTTTCTTCCACATAATTATTGCTATGGATACAGTTTCAGGTTTTTTATGTGTTTTGCTTTTTGATTTTTTTTTCCTTTTTTCTTAACATAGGCACAACGTGCATCTATAGGGCTGCACTGGAAGRTCAGCAGGATCACCTTTGGATCTGGGAGCAAAGCTGAAAGAAGGCGAAAAAGACTGAAGAACGCTTTCAGCTACTCAATGGCAGAAACTTTCACTTGGGAAGTGTGTAAATGGCAAAGTGAATCTGTGTATCTGTACGTCTTTCATTCACTGGAGTTCTGCAGTTCTCTGGTCTCTATATCAGTTACAAACAGTTTGCTAGTCTGGCCAGGATGATCAGAAAGGAGACCCCAGACCAGCAGTCCTGAAGTGCACCTACATTATAGTCAGCCATCACCTACAGGTAAGCCTCCATCCCCATCCACWCGTCATATAGCAGCCAGGCTTCCTTCCCTCATGGAGGCTGCCAGTCCCTCTCGTAAGCCAGCAAGCTTCCACTGAGATACTTTCTGAAGTAGCCTGTATTGACTTACAGGCCTATCTCCTAAAAGAGTGCAACCGGAGGAATATTTGCCACCTCTCAACCTGCAAGACAACACTATATATCATTGCTGGAGCCTGTTCAGTACCTCCTGAAAGGCACAGAAACATGTCTGTCCCATTCTGCAGATGGTGGAAGGAAAGCCTGGAAGGGCCCATAACGCACCGCRTCTCTTGAGCACTCCCTAGATGAGGGGAGGCAGAGGAAGAGGCAGAAATATGACACACTCCTAGGGCCATTCCTCGTCCCCAAATCCATCTTAATATCCTCTCTATCTTCCCTGGGACTTGAATTTAAGAACACATTTCAGGGACAAGGCATAGATGACATTACATAACTTGAACATGAAGATGGCAGAAGTGGTTCGCCAACATCCCCAGCATAAAAAAGAGATGATAGTGATAGCAGATTCTTCTTTACAATACTGGTATAATTACAACTCTCTGTTATTTTTTTATATATCTCTTTTTATATTTCTTKTCTTCCTGTTCCAGAGAAGTCACAAGAAAGCCTGTGTGTATATGATTTTAGATGGTTCTGGGAAGGGAGACCCATCTCATACTTTTGAAAGGACTGTGGCTAAACTGAGTTTGCCYTATTAAAATAAGGTGGCCTACGTGAATGTATTCTCCAGATGTAGGCTCCAATTAATCTCGGTAGGCGTGAAGGAAGTATGGCCTTTTTCATTCTCAGGAGAACAAAAAGTCTCGTAAGAAGTAGGCTGCAAACAGGAGTTCAATGCCTATTCCTTCCTAAAAGCCTTTTAATGTGAGGACACCATTTCTGCTTTCTCTTGACAACAGGAAAGTGTTTTCTTAGTAATGAAAATAGTAATTTTCTTTTACAATGGATAATATGTATCTATTAGCTTAAATCCATACCTGTGAAAACCTGCAGAAATGTCATTCTCCCAACAGCATCATTAGATGGACCCAGCTGCAGGAGTAGATGGTAGGGTTCATATGAAGAAGGATGTAAGATAGGGCAGTAACACTTGACTCAGCAGGGGAAGGGAAGTGATATATGAAATTCTCAAGGCAGGCATTRGTCATGGAACAATTATTTGATAGCAGAGTGGCAAACGGATGGCAGAAGAAGAATTATTAAGACCTTGGAAAGGTCTTTTCTCCTTCCCATTATGAAGAGAGTCAGCTTCCRTCAGGGTGAGCCAGAACTGTGTCTCGGGTAGAAATTGCTGGAAGGTTGAGGTAGAACACAAAAAGAAAATGCCTTTTTTTGGTACAGTTGTTAGATCCTCAGGTCTTCTGGATGCATTAGAGTGCTCTATGTGTTGTGATTACAAGTGTTCTCTGTGTGGGTGCCAGGAGAAAGCAATTACCTTCCATGGCCAAGCAAGCCTTTTCTCTAGTCAACAGGACGAAGCATGCAGTCTTCCTCACATTACCAGTATCTATGCAGTATAATGTAAGTGTAGTACAGGGAAAGATATGTCAGAACTCTGAAATAGGAGGGTTTTCTGCCCTTGCCCTTGGCCTCTAAAACTGGTCTAACCATGCATAAAAGACTTGTAATGTGATTTTTTAGGATCAGAATACAATCGAAGAATACTTTCAAACCTCCCCAGCAATGCTGGATCAGAATATGTTAGCAGTACTCTGATGCAATTGACTTTCCTGTTTGAGGGTTGTGCTGATGTTTAGGATGTCACAGATGACAAACAGAAGTAGACCAAGCAGCARATGGGTTTGTACACTCCACAGCAATGGACTTGCTGATACAACTGTTGCTCCACAGGTTCTGTTTGTATCTGGTATAGATGTTTTCCAAAAGCTAGTGCCTGATCATTTCTGGACTGAGTTTAGACCTAGAAACAGGACCGCTGCAATCAGTCCCCCTTTGTTTCAGAAGTCTGTGAAAGTGGCTTTTTGTCTCTGGACTTTTGTAGCCTGCTGCAGCTGTGAGTCTGGAGTTGTCAAGGTACAATAGGCCGAGATAGTGTGATTTCCCACAACGGTGCCCTTGTGCAGGAATACCGATTAGTGTGCCTAGGACAAGGCGCAAGGCTGGTGCTTGCACTTAAGAGATGAAGTGATCAGATAACTACATGGTTGTCTGCACTAGCTTCTTGCTTATTTCTCCTACTCTATCTCATATCTTTCCCCTGTGTTGCTARTATTGCCAGGCTAAGCCTGCTGATGCATCAACATCAGGGTGGACGATGGGGTGCAGTGGGCTCCTTATACAATGAAGCGTGTTGCAAAGTACAGCATGATATAGATGAGCCCAGATGTACATAATTATYGGAAGGGCTTAAACGTTAGATAATGTCTGTCATGCACCTGGGYTTGGGGGACTGGTGTTATCCCTAAAATTTCTCATCTATGTATGCAAATCCCATAATGGGGGTATGCATGGAATGTCCGAGAGCTACATTGGGAATGCAGACAACTGCTCCAGACTGAGTCTCCGTCACACTGCTGCCTCAGGAGTGCTCTAAAAGATCAACAGGAATTTGTCCATACAGGCTCTAACTTGTCAAAGTGCATGTGTGTGCCTGTTTCGCCTTAGAGAAGCACATGTTCAACTCCCATTGGCTTCAAAGGAATTAGACAGTGCTTAAGCACTTAGTATAATCAGAACCTTAAACTCTTTCCTACCACATATAAAATATGAGTTCAAAAGTGAATTTACTAAGATTACTCTTAGYTCAGTGTTTAATATCCTTCCTTCTCATCTCTTTTCATTGCACCATTGGATTTTTTTTGAGCATCAGTGAGGATATTTTAATTATGTCTTTCTTGTGCTTAATCACAATATGTTTAGGCCATGAGTACCTGCTTAAAGGTACTTTATGAAAAACAAAAAATAAGTATTTACTCTAGTTTTGACATGCTTTTATGTATATAATACATATTTACATTATGGAGTTAATATAATTTATTGGAAATATTGCTAAACTATTCCCTTGAAGAAATAAAGATCAGATAATAGTGTAAGGGTTATGCTCTTTTTTCATATTCACATACAGATCACTTAACATCCTCTCTACCAATACTTTCATTTTCTATATTGAATGCATCACATAATACTGGTACTGGCCAAAAGAAAGGTGCAATGTTTTTATCTAAATGTCAAGTTTTACTTGGGAAGGAGAATGTGTTGTTATTTACTTGAATCATCTGTGGAAAACCTATTGTTGTAGCAATGCAAGCAATTAAAGCAGTTAATATTCATATCCTAACATAAGATCATCACACTCATTCTTTGCTTGTATGTAAGAGTGATAATGGCATATGTTGGTGTCGATAAAACCAATATGAGTGAAGCTGTGCTGTTATTAAAAATGATAATTTTTATTCATTTTTTGGTTGATGATAAAATAAAGATTGATTTTATTTAAATGATTTGCTTTTTCCTCTGGAGAAAATATTGGTTGTATTATATTCTCTTAATTATAAACAAAGAAAAGAGTTACTATTAGCATAACTTGATATTTTTAATTACTGTGACTGCCTTTGTCTTTGGAATATGCGACATGGGCTGCAATTCATGAAACCGAGACATTCCAATTTCTTAGGCATCTTTGAAAATGTTATAAATAAATGCCAATACTTGGAGCTTCATCAATACCTTGTAATAAACTTTGTTGTAAGAAAAAAGGAAATCCATTTGTGGTGTTGGATTTTAAGCACCAGGACTGCTAGCCTTGAAAAGTATGGTAAGAAAACCAGATCCCTTTCTTGATAAATAAGCTACTGATTATACTTAACCTTTTTAAAGGCAGCCATACTCAATGGTCCTTGGACTGCAAAAATGATAAAGGCTACTTCAAGCCTGAGTGGAACACATTCTCAGCCTAGCCACTGAGATGGTGACCGACCATTAAACCAACCTCTGCTGTGGTGCCCGCTGACATAGATGAGTCACTGCACACATGATTTTCAGTGTTTGTACATATAGTTCTCCTCCCTGAAGCGACTGGGCTCCATTGTTGACAGATGGGCAACCCGAGTGGGTGTTTCATTCACCCACTGATAGTATCGGACCTGCTGATAGTATCGCAGGTGAATAAGAATACTCACCTCCTACAGTTCTTTTTCTTATTTGCATTCCTGATAAAGACCCAAATCCAGCATATGTTTTACATAACTGGGTAAGATGTTATCCATTCAAAGAACATAAAGCATGATTTTAGAGACATCAAAGCAAAAGTCCTGCATCCTTTTCTAATAGTGACCAAAAGTGGTTGTTCACAGAATGACAGAATGGTTGAGTTTGGGAGGGACCTCTGGAGGTTGTCTGGTCCAACTCCCCTGCTTAAGTATGGCCACTTAGAGCTGGTTGCCCAGGAGCTTTCGAACATCTCCAGGGAGGGCCACAACCTTTGTGGGCAGTCTGTGCCAATGCTCAGTCACCCTCATAATAAAAAAGTGTATCTGATGTTCAGGCAGAACATCCTTTGTTTCAGTTTGTGCCSATGGCCTCTGGTCCTGTCACTGGGCACCATTGAAAAGAGCTTGGCTCTGTCCTCTTTGCACCCTCTCTTCAGGTGTTTATATACATTGATAAGGTCCYCTCTGAGCCTCCTCTTCTCCAGGCTGAACAGTCCTAGCTCTTTCAGCCTTTCCTCATATGTGAGATGCTTCAGTCCTTTCATCATCTTCATGGCCCTTTGCTGGACTCTCTCCAGTAGCTCCTTATCTCTCTTGTACTGGGGAGCCCAGAACTAGACCCAGYACTCCAGGTGTGGCCTCACCAGCACTGAATAGAGGGAAAGGATCACCTCCCTCGACCTGCTGGTAATACTTTGTCTAATGCAAGCCAGGATACCATTATCTCTTTTTGCAGCAAGGATGTTTTGCTGGCTCATGGTCAGCTTGGTGTCTGCCAGGATCCCCAGGTCCTTTTCTGCCAAGCTGCTTTCCAGCAGGGTGATGCCCAGCATATACTGATGCCTGGGGCTGTTTGTCCCCAGGTGCAGGACTTTTTGCACTTCTCCTTGTTGAACTGCATGAGGTTCCTGTCAGCCCATTTCTTCAGACTGTTGAGGTCCTTCTAGATGACAGCACGACCCTCTGGCATATCAGCCACTCCTCCCAGTTTTGTATCATCATCAAACTGGCTGAGGATACACTCTGGCCCATCATCCAGATCATAAATAAAGATGTTCCATGGTACTGAACCCAGTATTGACACCTGGGGTGCATGGCTTGTTACTTGCCTCCAACTAGAGGTGAGGCTGACAGGCCTGTACTTCCCTGGGTCCTCCTTCTTGCCCTTCTTGAAGATAGGAGTGACATTTGCTTTCCTCCAGTACTCAGGCACCTCTCCCAATTGCTGTGATCAATCAAAGATTGTCAAGAGTGGTGTCGCAGTGACATCAGACACCTGCCTCAGCACTTGTGGGTGCATCCTATCAGGGCCCATGGCATTGCATAGCATCCAGGGTTCTTAAAAGAAACTACAGATATTATCTACCTATCTGTCTGTCTATCACCTCCTTCTAATTTTAAAATGAAATGCAAAATTAACCATCCTGTATCATTGTTTTATTTTAAATACCTATATTATTGTCTCTATCCCAAAACCATAAAAGCTTCCTGGCACTATATTGTATGTTCACACACACCAAAGCTCACCATGAATTGAGAAACATAGTGAGAGCARTGTAAACGATAAAGTTCTGCTGCTTTATCAGCATTAGAAGCTACTATCAATTTCAAGTGCAACTTCAAAAAAAGACATATAAAGCAGTCTGCTTTGGTTGTTGTACTTTAAAATATCCGTCTTACCCCTCCCCCAGCTACTAAGAGTTTAGTATTTCATCTTAATGTCCCCATTGCTTACCATAAGTATGGATAACGCAGTTGACCTTACTAGAAGGTTTCATTAATGTTGTGATTCATCAGCCTGCTTTAGTGATTAAATATATTTTTAATTATTACTATACAAAAATCTTTCATGGTAAAGGCCACTTTCCCTCTGGCTCTGAACTCTGCCTGTTTTAGCATTTTTCATATGTGGGCAAAAATTACAGGTACAGAAATATAGCTATTTTCCACTTCAGATTCACTAAATCATTATAAAAATGTCTGAGTTCAACCACAATCTCTTAATGTTATCTAATGATTTATAGTTTTTCTATTGCTGTGGCTCAACATGCTGTTCTTATTACCCAATACAGTAAACAGCGTAGTCTGGCAACCATGGAAGCTGAAAGATCATAGAGAAAAATGTCAATAATTAGAAAGACAGAGTCTTCAGCTATAATAGGTGACTCCCTAGCATAACATTAGGAGAGCAAAACAGCTGTCTGATGAMCTCAGATCCCTGTCCTCAAATAGTGAGATAGATGAATATTGGCTGTGAATTCATCAGCTCTCTCTGCTGCAGAGATTTGGGTCCAATGGAGATAGAGCCACCAGAAACATACTCTCTGTGCCAATCAATCCAGTAGCCACATCTTCCAAAGGACTCTCCACTCATGCACAAATGCATGACCAAATTGTCTGAGGCACCCAGTGTTAAGGCTACAGCTCTAGACAGAATCACAGAATGGTTGAGGTTGGAAGGGGCCTCTGGAGGTCATCTTGTCCAATCCCTCAGCTCAAGCAGGGTAGGCCCTGTGGATCCCTGCCTTAAATTGTCTCTGAGCGTTGTACACTTGAATGGGTGTTCTCTTCAGTTTACAGTCAGTGCCTTCACAAAGGCTCAGCCATGAAAACGTTTACAGTCAGAGGCACAGGATAACAACTCATTTGAGTCACCATACCAGCAAAGAGAGAATTTCATAGGTACTTGGATATTTGCTAAACAAAATCAAGAACTAAAAGCATGTGCCTACTTTCAGCTGTTTTGTCTCGGCTATATGTATTTGTGCTCTGTCACCTAACTTGCTACAGTATCCGTAATATTGTTGTTATATTAATAATCATAAATTAATTGAGCTA
The DNA here is from genome assembly GCA_030449065.1 of Oceanodroma leucorhoa. Lineage (NCBI taxonomy): Eukaryota > Metazoa > Chordata > Aves > Procellariiformes > Oceanodroma > Oceanodroma leucorhoa. Next base: position 23,800,348 of record JASVER010000001.1, on the reverse strand, counting down.
AGAGTAAGCATGCAGTACTGATTTACTCATTATTAATAATGTACTGTCCCTGGAGAGCAATTTTGCTTGTCTGTTGCTTCTTTCTGTCTCTGAACTTYACAGCTGATTGTCATTCATGGGCCTAATTTAGATTTTAATTTCCCTGTAGCAAGCACCTTGCCTTTTTATTTACCTGGAAAGTGTTGCAGCAATGATACTACACATGTGATAAATAATGGTGCAACACTAAGGAGAAGATGATGCAACCCCTTTCATGACAAGACAAAGGTGCTTTATTTATGGTCCTACTTTGCTGTGCTCCTACTAGTGTGATTTTTCTTTCTTCACATAGAATCCAATATGAATTTTGGATGACCAACTGTACCAGAGTATTTGTGAAGCAAAGTCATAGGAACATCTGAGTTGCCTACAGGCTAGATTTCAGATGTGAAAGCATGGGTAGATCCAACCTTAGCATTTTCCTTTGTATAGATTCTCAGGCATATCAGAAACTAATTTACTGCTTATCCTGAAAGCTTAATGATACAGTAACATTCTGCTCATTTCTGGAAATAAAATAAAATAAAAATATTTTTAAATAGACTTTTTAAAAAAGGAAATTTCAAAATACAGGACCTCGGTCTTTGATTCTGTGCAAGAGAAATTTCTTTAGGAAGAGACCATTCTTAATAAAACTACTTTCTCTTGTAGCATTAATTACTATTGTTTTTTATGTATTTACCAAACTAATCCAGTCATCGAAAAATAGTGAATAAGATGCGGCCAAGGATGATCTTGACTTTTGTGTGTTTGTTCCCTATAGCAGTAAGTTCCTCAGGGACAGAACTGGCTCTATTACATAGAGTTTAGTGCAATATAAGGTATTGTGGCAAAAGTTAATAAAATGCTAGCAGTTAGTAATTTCTCTGTTTTTGATATCATGTGATATTTACCTTGTAGCTCAATGTATGTCCTGTACTGTACTATATTCCAAGTTAGGAATGAGATAGATAGAAAAAAAAAAAAAAGACCTGTATTTCTGCATTTTCTAAAGGTTTGTCACTCCTGTTGCTGAGAAATTTCAATCTTTCCACTCTCCTCTAGGTCAGATGTATGTTTTGTCTGTACTGACCTACAGATATACCAACTGCACAACTATCAGTCAGAGCAGCAGTGAAGAACAACATCCACCATATCCCCTTTGCTGAGGAAGACCATTCATGCATGGGAGCATGTCAGGCTCCACACTCTCTCTTTGTAAGAGAACATGCAATGGTGGCTTTTTGTACCTGCGAAAATAGATGGTCCAGCACGACAGCAGTTCCCTCCTTCATCAGTGTGCTTAGAAACAGGCACTTCAAGGGAGGTGGGAGGACCTGATAGCTTCACTCATTATCACAGAGGCAGGGAAATGCAATCCAAGGCTGGATGCTGACCAGTTCTTACTGGGCAAAGGGGTTGGGTGGTCCTTATGATTGGTAGGATGGGTGCCATGCTGAGTGGTGCTGGTGAGGAAACGGTTGCACTACAACCCATTGAGGTAAATTCATACACAATGTCCTTGTGACAGTGCGGCACGTGCCCTGACTGTTATTGCAATGGTTACCATGTAACTTGGTTACACCACATAAAAACATACTGTATGCTGTGCAGTTGCCACACGGAAAATATTTACAGCATTTAGAAGGTCACCTAAAAATGTTTAATGTGCTTTTGAGTCTTTTTCTTAAAAAAACCCACCAAACCAAAACCCCAAACCAACCAACCAACCAACCAACCACAACAAAGAGCCCCCCCCCCCCCTCCTATGTTTCTCATAGTTAAATTTAGTTCATGGATTTCTGGATCTCAGGGGTAATCTCTAACAACTGGGCATCTAGGCAGAATAAAAAAAAAAAAAAGAAAGAGAAGAACAAGAAAGGGTGAGAGCAATGTTACTTGTAGGTAGTTTTCTTCAATAATTGATTATTTTCTGTAGTTTCTGCAGATGTGTTGGTTATTTGACCAGCATGGTGTGTCTGTTGCCGTAATGAACTAACTGAGCATTTGGATGGCAATGGCCCACGGCTGCCCATAGCATGGCAAGTTTCACCACCTGGTCTGCCTGCAGTTTTCACGATACTCGCATGGGAATTTTGAAGCTGCTCAAACTCCTTTCATCTGTGTCTCTCTTTATAGATTTTCGGCATGTGTGATACTTGCCCCAGGGGAGACAGTTCACTTCAGAAACTTGTCCTGTGGGTAAAAGCAATAGGCCATCCATTACCCTCTTTCTTCCACTCTCAGGTTAATGACTACATTAAATATTAAACGGGGTTCCATCTCCAGAGTGCCTGTATAAGTGATTTTACATTATCTCATTCAGCCCTTCTCTGATTTCTTATAAAGTGTGTTGCTTCTTTCTAGCATAACTCAGTGAAAGCCATGATTGATTTGACAACCATTAACACAATGTTTAATATTAACCTTTCTCATCAGTGAGTGAAGAAGATGGTGAAAATGGAAGGAAGAAAACAGGGATATGATGTGATGTTGATTTCCCTTATTTAAAATTTTATTTCATATACAGCTTCTGCAAGTTATTACCTAGTAGACACGGGCTGCAGGCTTGCTGGAGGGATGACTGAGAAATAAATGGAACATTTTGTACCGATTGGGATTAAATTCATAAACAAAGGATCACAAACAAGTGACATAGTCCCCGTTATCACCCATGCTGTTCCTCTAAATCACCAATGCATTTATTTGTTATTGCATGTTTTGCTATGTACTACACATCACATTTGAACCGAGACGATTCTGGGCTGTGATGTCCACAGAATGCCCTCTGTTGCGTTTGTCAAGGTGAAATAYGAAATGAGGTTATAGCAAAGAAAGTCAAGTCCACTAAGACATAGGGTTATCCTGAAAATACACTGTACAGCTTAATACAGCATTATACTTAGAAAGATACAAAATCATGAGGAGAAGAAGCAGTTACACAGTGGCAGAAAATAAATAGCTTTACTGAGTACAGAAATGTTTGTGATGGTGCAAGGCACAAAGAAGAAGGAAAACTAATACTGAGGATTTGTGTATATCCCTCACGTCCCGCAAATGGAAGAGCAGTTGGAGAGAGAAAGACATGCAAATGTAGGCAGAAAGAAGATTACAATGTAATAAATATACATAGCAGTATTTAAACCTTTATGAATATGATTTTGAGAGAGCATTGAAGTCCTTGCTTTAGGACTGGCTAAATGATCTTTCTGTTCTTATTTAAAAACCAGAAGAAATAGAATAAAGAGAGACACTGCTACCTTGAAGAGACATGAAAAGCCTTAAAAGAAGAAAATACAGACCTTGATTTGGAGATTTGTCTAGGCTGTTCTGTAAGGTATTTTCATGTCCCAGGGCAGTGTATCAGTTTGGACCATGCTCTTACCCCTCTTTTCCACTGGTGAGCAGTCTCACTCCAAGCTGAAGCTAGTTTTAGGACAGTGAAGAGGGAAAGTAACAATCACACTCTGAAGTCTTCTGAAATTCAGAAGCTCCCGCTTTGTCCATTTGGCACATCTCTTGTACCTTACCATTGCTACTACTTTGTGTCTGCTTATATGACATGAAAAGTGGTGGGGGATGTTTATTCTAACTAGGGTTTCCTTATTCAAGTATTGATTACTAGCTAGTTTGGACCAGAGTGTAAATAAGAACAGTCTCAAGATGCTGAATCTTTTGTGCTGCTAATCTAGGGCTTGAGCAAATACCCGGAAAAGCTGCAGTATAACATAGTCCAACCCGTGAGGAAGAGCCTTACACTCCCACCACAGAAACCAGCATTCATTTTGACCTAGGTTGGGAATTACTACATAACTAGTGGTACTATAGAGGTATTATTATATATGGGGATACTGGTTTGGATATTAACAACTTTTTTATTTGGCATCCAACCCATGAAGAAGGGATCTCAGGTTCTGTTCTAAAAGGTATCCTCTAAACCCTTCTAAATGATTCATTGAAGATAAAAAAAAGCAAGCCTACTATCAGTAGCTATAAGGACACTATGGAAGACCTCCACTTCTACTAGGAATATTTACACAGGTAGCAAATCTGAAAATAAGGACTTCAGTGGGGTTATTCTTAATTTATTATAATGTTAGGAAAAGGCAAATCAAGAGGGCTGCCTTAGAAGTGCACTAAAACTAAGAGTTGGAGCAAATGCTCTGCTTACCAGAAACCAGTCACAACCATATAATCAGCTGTGTAGTTGTATATTTGAGACTTTTTCATCTCAGTTCCTGACAGAAACCAGAGAGTTCTGCTCTTCTTTCTGTGAGTAGAAGAAGTTAACGCACCTTTTTGTTGTCTCCATTTTCTGTTCTCATTTAAACCGGTGCAGTGAGCACAGCTCTAACGCACAGACCCAGCTTGCACAGTTGCAACCCTGATGAATGATTGGAGGTTGAAAAAGACTCTGAGCTAAGACACCAAAAAAAAAAAGGAAAGACTTCAGCCAGATAKCTGTGAGGGATCCAGCATGAAATAAGCTCCTTTAATTTCATCACTCCACTCTGCTGCTGCCCACCAATTCCCAGTGTTGCCCTCAGCAGCAGGTGATCTCAGAGCTGGCTGAATCTGCACTGTCTGCAATGTGGCTCCCAGCACTCTGCTGTAGGCTGAACCCCACAGGTCAGGAATGAGGTGCACTGATGGGACTGCCGAACAAAAGACTCCATGATTGAGCTTCACTGCTTTAACCTAATAAAACAATCACCACAGAGGAAACCTCATTTTCATCTTCCTTCCAGCTTCCACCATTTAGTCATAGTTAAGTCTAAATGTGTCACATACAGTTTTTATTTGTAATCTAGCATCTAATCTCTGTGAACTTAATGTAATCATGTTGGGTTTTTTTTTCCCTACTCCTTATTCCTTTCATTTCACCTCTGGTTTAATCTACCYGCTATTACATCTGTAGTCAATCATCCTTACCAAACCAGCTTGCTAAATTATCCTTCGAATGTCAGAAGAAAACAATCTGAAATAATGATTTAAAGGAATGATGCTTACTTGGGTCAAGTAAAACACATAAAACTGGAGGAGGTATTTTCATACTTTCTTTAGCTCCACTTGAGTTACATTCCTCTTTGTCACCCTCTTTGTCATTACTGTCACCCTTCACCAGCAAATCACTGTCAATTAACACCGAGGTAAAATGGTGAGATAACATTTACCATGTCATTGTCATTATTCTGTGGCTGATACATAGGAAATCACAAGCAAGTGACCAAATGGGCTAGAAGATTAGAAGTTAATGGCCAATAAAAAAATAAATAAAGGATAATAAAATACCAGGTATTTGGTAACACTTATAAATAGGGCTGTTTTGCTATAGAAGCACCAAAGAGATTTTGCTTGGTATTTATCTTCATTTGTTGTTAACTGGAACAGACTGTGAAAATCACAAAGGACACATACTGTCTATATAAATTTAAAAAGCCATTTTTCCCCTTAAAATCTAAACACCAGTTAAAAAGAGTAAATCGGAACAGATTTAATTGGTATTTGCACACACCAACATTAGCAATTAGTAAAGCATCAGCAGGGGGAGAAGAACAATTACTGCACCCAGTCTAATTGGTCTTTTTGGATGAATAAATAAAAAAAAAAAAAAGTAAAATTTAACCAGCTGTTTGCAGAAGGAATTTTTCTTTATTTTCATAAGCATGTTTATTTGAATAAAATTAATTCCCATTGGCAGTAGGGCAGTATTAGAGTTGTTTTCCTCCTGTTAGTCTGTGTATATTGTTGGGGAATATCAGATATTGTAAACATTAACAGTTCGCCTGCTTGGCTTAATGATCATCCAAGTATGATAAAGGATAACAGATTAAAGGTATTTTTACTCATGTAAAATAACAATTGACCACTGTTTTTCTCAGTATGGATTTCCATCTAGTTACTCAGAGAGATTAGGAGAAAGAGCTGATTTACGTCCTCCCTCCTTTCCCTTTAAGACATTATTAGCAAAAGAGCAAAGGATATTTGATTATGGAGACCCCTTTGATCCTTACTTCTGAAAGTCAATATAAGATACAAAGAGTGTATCTTGCAAACATGCAAATCTCTCCTAGTTGAGAAGGTGAAAAGTAGGAAACACTGAACTAATTTTATTGCCCCTGCATCTCAACTACTTTGACCATGCAGTTGTTGCATTTGTCCTTCAAAGTCTGTGACTGATGAGAGATGCTGGACATATTTTGTGAGAATTTGACAAGCTGATGCCCATTCTTGACTTTACAACTTGGTGCTATAGTGATGAATAGCAGACTTGCTGCTGTAAGAGCCARTGCCACACGATGTGATTTGGGCTTCATTCTAAGAAGTCTGAAWGGAAACAGCTCACAGTGACTGTTAGAGACAGAGTTTGGAACAGAAAGTTCATCTTTGCCTAATTTGTTTTTCCTGCATATTTTATTTTTTTTTAATTAGGACATATATTTCAGGCGTTTTTTGCTATATTTTTTTTGCATGTGATAAGTTTAAATAAGGAAAGCTTAAATGTGCACAGAACTAAGGAAACACTTATTCACACCAAAATATCATGTTATCCTCACAGAAAAGGTTGATTCATAGGAGTGAACTAACTGTAGACTTCATAGGCAGACAGGGATYTAAGACATTCCTGAAATTAATGTTATGGCCTGTAATTTGGAAACAAAAGGATATGTTCAGCATCATTATTTGAGCAAACTCTGATGGCTAACCCACAGGATAGTTTTAATATCACTGGAGACTTTCTGCATCTTTTATCTCAGCAAATTTTAAAAAAGGGATGCGAAACATGTCTATGATATTATTTATTTTAGAAATAAAACAATATCACATGCCTAAACCATCATGTGCTAGAAGCTCAGCCAACCAGGAGAGCACATGGGGCATCTGCTCAAGCATACTTAAGGAGGGACAGGAGCCGTAGGGGCAGGAGAGATATGAAGAGATATGTGAAAAGATGCATTGGGAGAAATGGGAAAAGACACTCTTGGACACACACATAGAGGGGGGACTGCTGAGGAAACATGTGGCCAGGGGTGCACTCTTGGAAGGAGGCATTCCATCCTGAAGGGGCTGTGGCCCGCTGGTGGGCTGCTGGTGCACCCAAGCCGGGGCTGGTGCGCCCCCAAGGGACTGTTGCTTATGGAGTGATACTAAGAAGCACAGAGGAGCGGAGGAAACCCACTAAGGAGCATGGAGGAGSAGAGGAAATCTACTAGGAAATGAAGAGCAGCAGAAAGAAACCRTTACACTCCACCCCAACCTTGTCTGCTGCCTGTCACCTCATTGAAGCAATTGGGAAGAACTGACTGTAAAGTGTGGCAAAAACAATGGCCATCCAGACTAGGAAGGTGATTGGCTTAAATTAAGCCTTGAGAAGGTGTTTTTCCAAGTGTTTCAGTAACTACAAGTTGGGAATAAATTAAATTAAGTAAAAATTCCCTGAGTTGAGACTGTTTTGCYTGCTACTGTTTAGAGGACTTGTGAAGATGTCTGTGTGATAGTTGCCTTCTTGGCTGACGGCATGGGACTGAACAAGAGCTCTAAGAATATGCCAGTTATAGTGATTTATATACTTTTGCATTAGTTTTATCCATTTGTAGGCATTCTCCTGGAAAAGTTCCTGAGGTTCAGAATGGAATGTGCAGTTAAAATGGTACAGAAATTTTCTGGGAAAATGTAAGAGAATACTACAAGAAGATATAAACCTCTTTGGAGGAGTACTGAGCCACGTTTGCTATAGTGATATTCTTACTTTGCAGCTCAGGTCGATAACTTTGTTGAATTCATGCCTTGGGCAAGAGACCATTAGCTGCTCTGGAGTACGGTGCTATCTTTCACTTGGGTCTACAGAATGGCCTCCTGAATTAAAAGGTCAAGATTTTAACTAATTACTAAGGTTTTGTAGCAGGAGCAGCAAAGTCATACCCCCCACAGTGCAGTGGAAATTTGGAGCTGTATCACGTACTCCAGAGTGCATCATACTTGCAACAGGTGACTTGTCCTAATGTGGATGAATGATAGCAGATCAGAAGTGGCTGTGTTCAGCCTGAGGGGAATAGAAAGCACTATGGTGAGAGAAGCTGAAAGAATGATAAAAACATATGAATATTTCTTTACTGAAAACATCAAAATAAAAGGCTAAGTTAAATTGGTAGAGTATACCTAAACAGAGTAAATAGCAAGGAATGCGGGAAAAAAAAACCCAGAAATAAACCCGGAGGAATAGATGTGTTGCRATGGAGAGAAACAGGGAGAATGAGCATGTTGCAGAACTGTGCCAGGACCTAAAATGTAATAAATGGCATGATATTCAGAGATGGTGAATTGTAAGTATTTAGCATCTCTGAAAACCAAGTCAAAGACTCCTGCTCAAGGGAGCTTTCTATTGTGTGTTTCTATTCTATAACAAGGGTAGCCAGGGAAACTGAAGGGAAGTGAAATACATGAAAGGTTTTCCAACATCAACACATCCAACATGTGATTGATTCAAAATAGAGCAAAGTATGACAATAAAAGAGGAGAAATGAGGGTCACTGTGTAAAAGAAATATAAATAAGTAGCTAGGAAGAACTATTGCTGCTGGGTTCAAATGAAGAAAAGATGAAAAGATGCTTTGAACTTCATGGAATGCATTTTTCTTCCAGAAACTTGTCCKACCAGGAAGAACTAGGTATCCTGTGCAGAATTCTTCTGTTTGGAAAGTAGCTAGAACAACTATATTTTATTTTAACTTTTCATTCCTTTTATTAAAATCCACACCTTTCAGTGTGGTCATTCTCAATTTGCCTCTTCTAAACATTTCTTTTCCATTCTGTTCAGCACCTCAAGCAGCCATGTCACTTGGGTGAGATCTGAGGACCACTGCCAGAATTGATTCATGGAGGCAGGGAAACAAGGTGAYGGTAGCAGGGTGTATTCAAGGAGAACTACAAACAGAGATGARGGACTTCCGATGATTGATTATTAATACAATCAGTATCTCTGAGTTGATGTAGGACTTAACAGTTCATTAACACAAAGTGCATGACAATGAGGAGAAAACTGGTTAGTTGCTCATTTTTAGTGACCCTCAATTCAAAAGGGCCGGTTCTCAGCACCAGCACCAGCACCAGCACCAGCACCAGCCAGAGCTCACAGTTTGCCTTCCTTTTGCCAGAGTTGATGTGAAGTCTCACTTGGGGTGGTGTTAAAAGGAAAAGCAAAACATCTGTTGTGGTTTGGGCAGTGTTTCTCTCAGCTCCAAGCGCGAATTTACAAATAAGTTACGCTTTCTGTTTATAAATCTACTGCCAGTAGCAGGCAGGGAATGGTAGTGAGGATGACTTTATGGCATAGGGAGCAGGAAGAATACTAAACCCACAGAAAAGAAAGCAGATACAAGCAACAAGCATAACCARTTTTACCACAGAAATTAATGAATTGACACTAAGTATTACGTAAAACTTCACTGTATGTTTCTTTCTATTGTGGTGGGTTGACCTTGGCTGGATGCCAGGCGCTCACCAAGCCGCTCTATCACTCCCCTTCCTCAACTGGACAGGAGGAGAGAAAATATAACTAAAGGCTCATGGGTTGAGATAAGGATAGGGAGTTCACTCAGCAATTACCGTCAAGGGCAAAACAGACTCAACTCGGGGAAATTAATTTAATTTATTGCCAATCAAAAGTCYGAGTAGGGTAATAAGAAATAAAAACAAATCTTAAAACACCTTCACCCAACTATTCCCTTCTTTCCGTGCTCATCTTCACTCCCAAATTCGCTACCTCCACCTGAGCGGTGCAGCAGGACGGGGAATGGGGGTTGCGGTCAGTTCATCACACATTGTCTCTGCCGCTCCTTCCTCCTTACACTCTTCCCCTGCTCCAGTGTGGGATCCCACCCATGAGAGACCATTCTCCATGGAATTCTCCAGCATTGGTCCTTCCTACGGGCTGCATTCTTCATGAACTGCTCCAGTGTGGGTACTTTCCACAGGGTGCAGTCCTTCAGGAATGGACTGCTCCAGCRTGGGTCCCCCAGGGGATCACAAGTCCTGCCAGAAAAACCTGCTCCAGTGTGGGCTCCTCTACACGGGGTCACAGCCGTGTGTACATCAAGTACATCCACCTGCTTTGACGTGGGGTCCTCCACGGGCTGCAGGTGGATCTCTGCTCCACCATTAACTTCCATGGGCTGMAGGGGGACAGCCTGCCTCACCATGATCTTTACCAGGGGCTGCAGGGAAATCCCTGCTCTGGTTTCTGGAGCACCTYCTCCCCCTCCTTCTTCACTATCCTTGGTGTCTGCAGAGTTGTTTCTCTCACATATTCTCACTCCTCTATTCCGGCTGCTGTTGCTCAGCAGTTTTTTTCCCTTCTTAAATACGTTATCACAGAGGCGCTACCACAGAGTGTTGATGGAATCGGCCTTGGCCAGCAGYGGGTCTATCTTGGAGCTGGGGGGCATTGGCTCTGTCAGACATAGGGGAAGCTTCTGGCATCTTCTCACAGAAGTCACCCCTGTAGCCCCCCATGCTAACAAAACCTTGCCACACAAACCCAATCCAATTATATAAAAAACTTTACTGTTCCACCATTCTCACACTAACTTACAAGTTTTTCTCTCAAACATATTAAAAAAGTTCCAGATTTGAAGTTTCAGATGCATGGGTTAGACTCACGASTGAAAGAACAACCCGAGTGGAATGGAGAAGTGTCAATTCTCCTTGAGGAGCAGGTCAGCAAGGAAGATGCAACTAACATTACTAATGGGTCATATCTCTTTCTGCACCACAGCACCACAGTGCTGGGAATGTCTATACAGACATGTGCACGTGTCACTACMGGGTCTGATMGGACCAGGGGGTCGTAAAGGTTTCAAAATTCCCTCAGGCTAAATTAAGGTGAAACAACGCCAAACGATCTGTTAAGTGTTTTATCTAAGGCAGAAGCAAGCTAAACCGGGAAGGCGTTACAATAAACAACCCGAACTTAGAAAGCATAGSGGTAGGCAACATGGGTTCTACTAAAGCATTTAGAAGAAGAAGAGGAAAGAGAAGAAAATAGAGAAACAGAGATAGAGAGATATCACCACCCTTGGATCCCGCGATGATGATGATGACGAATGCAGCAATCCTCTGGCGGCGGGCGCACGCCGGCTCCTTGGGTTGGTGTCTGTTTGTAGTCTTGTTCCCTACCTCTTGGCTGCAACAGCCACGTAGTTTCTAGAACTTTTCGCGCAGGTGCTGTTGTGGAGAGGGGTGGTCRCGAGGGGTCTTTCAGTGGTCTGCAGGTGGTCATGAGCCCCTTCCTCAGATAAACTCTGTGTGACCTTTTGCCATATGTGGTGAGATGTCCGGTTTGGGCRGAACACRGAGCTGCGCACCCTCCGGCACGCCCCGCGTGTCCTGTGTTATCCGGCTCCTCATTTGCACCTTATCACTTCTATGCAGGACCCATTTGCCACAATGTTTGAGGCATCAACTTCACTTTAACTCTTTCAGTCTCTCACAGCACAAGACAAAAGTTACCTGTCTTTTTTTTGTATAAGAAAAATTGAAAACATAACCACTGGTGAGCTCAAACTTATGAGATTTGTTGGGCTGATATTCCCAGAAAAAGGAATTTATCCAACRTGCACAATCTACTGAACAAGATGTACCAAGGATTTCTCCCCAGRGTCTCACTGTCTCTGGGATCTTTAGTCTTTCATATTCTGAAGTTAATTGTTCAAGATCAGTTCTGTATTTCTCACTGGAAACTGGAGAAACCATACTGCTAGAGTGCAGTGGTTGGTTTAAATGCCTGGGAAATGTGTGACCTGTTTTGAAGCAGAGGCTGAATCTGTGAGGTCTTAAATTATTGTGGCTGTTCAGACAAATGGTCAATAGGTAACTTAGCTGCCCTCAAATTCCGTTTCATGTCTCCATCCAGATCCTCTAGATTCTTCTTTTGAACTCTCACCCTTACTCTTGTACCCGTACCTGGCTTTAACTTTTTTCACTTTTGTATTATTTTAATTTTTACACTTCCAAAGTAGTTGGGACCTGACTTTGTGCCCCTTTYGGTTTCCAAAGTGGACACTTATTCACAAGAACAGAAATTTAGATTTTTCCAAAAGGTGTTGTTTGATTAATGATATTAAAGCAACTGTATCTAAAGAAGAAAAAAAAAAAAAGTTAACCTCTTGACTGATTTGGAGAAGAGTACATGACAGTGTACAGGGACTTGACCAAAAGGTTGTAACTGTAGCAGAGTAGGTTAAGCAAGAATGTGAAATGGGCAAGAGGCGGAGGTAAAACAGCTCTGAGTTTGGTGTGTTATGTAAGAATCTTTTGGTTTATTCTCTGGTTTGCTTTATTTTCTAGTTTCCTCTGACTTTCTGATCTGTCTCAGTAACTTTATCTCCAAAATGAATTGTTTTACTACCCTTAAAACTGGAGTGACTTACTCTTGATTAATAAGGATTGCAAAAGACACAAAAATAGGTAGAACAGTCAGTAAAGYGATAGATTCTGAGTGTTTCTTCTGGCTACAGCTTGGTTTATGATGAGTGTCGTTTCCTAACATTGGCAGTTTTGTCATATCCTTTATTAAGACAGAGGGTCATGTATTCTTTAGCAGTAGTAACTGCTCAGTAGTTGGTAGGTCTGAAAGTAGCTACTATGGAAGGCAATCTTGCTTCCTTTTCCAAACAGTTCAGGACAGTGTTCTCTTTATCATGAAGGGGTAGGAGAGGAGGGATTTGCAGCTTGTGCTTGCCCCGTCCCTTGCGCCCATTTTTGGAGACTGAGTGTCCTCTTTTTTACCACTCTGACTCTAGAATTTCATTTATTCAATGAGTTATCTCAGAACAGATCCCAGGCAGCCCTGCCTGGTAAATTACATTAAGCGTGCCAATGTCTGTACCAATACAGACAGAAAGGAAATCTATATGATAAATGGTTAAGCCAGATAACTTCTTTTACTCTTGAGAAAGAAATCCACTTCTCAGCAAGTCTGTAGTCTTTCCCTATCCTTTCCCACATGTATTTTTTGGAATAGCAGGCATAACCCAAGACTGGGAGAGAAGCCCAATGTTTTTGATTTTCACAGTGAGGACCATGATGAGCTGGTTTGAAGAGAAAGTGACAGTCAATGATGTTTGCTTCATGACATTTTTAAGTCTGGGAGAAGCCCAGATTCTCAAAAAAAGAATTTGTTCTATTTTCRTTAAGAATTTTTTTCCCCTTTCCATAGATTCCACCTTTTGTACCATTTGTGAATTAATATCAAAGCCAAACAATCCATTGAAAGAATTGATGTATTAGAGGAACAATGTAAAGCTTGCTCTACCCTCCAATTATTATATTCACTATGAAGAATCCACACTACCTCATTTAAATCTTTCCTGAAGTGGGTCACACAGGGAAGCTGATTGATAAGGTGTTGGAGAGCTGAACTTTACAGCTAAGCACCAGACCTCTATCAGCTGTGGGAAGGGAGGTGTACCACAAATAGAGCTGTCATTGCTGCAAACCCACTATTAAATCTTTAAAACTGGCAAATTTACAGTCTGGAAGAAGGGGCACGGGCTGATCCACTCATAGAGATTGAATATTGAAGGAGAATAATTTGAAACTGCAGTGAGTTGTTGGCAGGAGACTTGAACTCTAGTGAACAAACCTATCTGAGCTCAGTTGGGAAAAGTGTATAGTTATGCTGCCTTTCATCAGTTCAGTGACAGGCTGAAAAGCAYGCTAAGTCTTCTAGTACAGAAGCATTAAATTCAGTCTTTTTCTTTTTTTTGTTGAGCACATGAAACCATGAGAACAAAAAGAACAGATGTAAGCTTCTTCTTTTGTGACAAAAAAAAGAAAAAAGTAAAAAGAAGAAAAAAATAAGAACGGAAAAAACTGCATAGAGAAGAAAGACACATGTACAAGAAAAGTAGTAAAGAGGACTGCCTTCATTCGCATCTCACGGCCTCATATACTGGCAAGTGGAGCAGGAACCTTCTGACACTTTGTAAAGCAAAACTGAAGGGGCTTGAAGTGTTGTGAAACTATGACCTACTTTTAAGAAACCGCTTAAATCTGCTGTACACCAGAAGGATGAGGCAATTGTACCAGTATGTCTAAGAGATATTGTGATTATCAACAGATGCAATCAGTCCAGAATGAGTTTGAAGCCATCAGTTTTTTGGGGCAAGGCTATAGCATGGATCTCTGCTGCCAATGCAATTCAATTGAGCCAGCATAAATATAAAAGCCTACATCTAACTAAGGAAAAATTAGGTGACTCTATAAATTCTGGTAATAAGCAGAGTCTAACAGAATACAATAAGCAAGCTAACACTTTAATAATAACACTTTGCAATACAACCTGTCTTGTGCATTTTACCTTTTCCAGCACTGTTAGCTATATCATAAATTTAGGAAAGTTAGCTCCATTGTAGTACAAATCATTGTAAAACCTCACTGAATCCTGTGTATCATTTCAATTGTGCTATCTATTTTTGTGTCTGCTCATATTGRCTATGACTGAACTGCTGAAGTCATCCTGTTCCCTGGCTCCCAAGACAACTGAAACAGTGTCTTTTTTGAGCAGAGTATCCATGTCCATACAGATTCTACCAATAACCTCCTGTAGAGTCCTTGTGTAACTCCTATGATCAGAGTCATACTCTTTTTTGTGCATCTTTTCTCAGTTAAAATGCATTGACTGATGTCCTTAAGAAACTGGATATAGCTTGCATTTCCTTTTTTTATATGCCATTCTTGTCAATCGCCTCTGATTATGAACTATACTTAGACCCTATTGCAGGATCAAATGAAAGATCAAAATTATGTGCTTAACCCCTAAGTATTTATAAAAGAACCTACAGATGGTTGAGTTGGTGTTTGGTGGATGTCAAAGAAGAGAATGGGTAAAGATGGAGATATAATTTATGGTTAGAGCTTTGTGGGAAATCRTTAAAAAATCCCTTCCCCCTGGATTGAAACCTAAACTTTACCAAGTAAAAAATAGAGAATGAAAAAATAACTGCTTCATCTCAGAGTAGCTATTAGTTCAAAACAGTTGTGCAGGCTGAATAAGAGGAGAACATAAGTCTTTGTTCTAGCTGATTCAGAAACAGGGACTTAAACTTCATTATCTCTCATGCCAGCTAAATATTCTATCAGCTGCTGACCTTTCTGGTTGCTAATGTCATTCTTGTCTGTAATTTTGATTAGCTATTCTATCTTTGCTGAAACTGATATGATCATTCCTGCAAGAGGTCTCAGTTTTAACGAACCAGTGCTTTCTAAAGAAAAACAATAAATTATTTCACTGGAAATTCCTGAACAATTCTATTTATTAGGAGGTGTATACTACTGGTGCAATTCTGTAGTTACATTTACACTCAGGAAAAAAATCAAATGAGCCAGAGATTGGTCTCTGGCCCTGAGGCTGCCTGCCATGGCAGAGTTTGCATTCACACAGCTAAACTCTCCTATCCCTTTCCACAGTGGACAGGTTTGTTAGCCACGGTTCCCAGTCTGATCAACTCTAGAAATACCCTGGGCATTGCTAAGGAGAGTACTGATCGGCTCMGGCCAAAACTGCACTAATCATTTAACAGTACGGAAAACTACAGGATGGAACTTGTGTTTTCAACTCACTAGCATAGATGTAGCCTGTGTATACAGACTGGGTCTTGTGTTGTGCTTAGTGCTGCCAGCGTTAGCTACTGGATTGTATTTTTATATCAGTGTGTGGGAAAGCAGGTGTGCGTCAAAGCAAAAATTCATAGGCTCATTGAATCTCTTTGTTAAACTTGACTATTTTTTTTGTTGTTGAAAAWAATCTATCAAAATCACTGTGGGTCAGGACAAGTATTCACTGTTCCTSTGTGCCTAACCTGTAGACTGATGCTGTCTGAAATTTGGGCAAAAATTTCAGTGTCAGTGGCTTAAATTTTAGGAGAAGCAGTGAAGTATCAAGAAGAAGAAGAAAAAAATCCTTCACAATATTGTAGACTTTGACTGATGAGTAAGATAAACATATCTGAATTTCTACAGCATTTTGTGTATGCCACTGGCACAAACAGTAAGAACTGTATTTCACATTTTAATATACCRGAGGAGGTTTATGTAGTAAAACTGATCTCTCTGAATTAAAGCTGCTTCACAGGAAGGTGCCAGTTAAAAGGCTAAGAGGGTGATTTGTATACAGATTGTCAGGTAGTTAGGAAGCAAGCTGAAGGAGAGATGTCCAGTTGGTTATGTTGAAAAGAGAACTCAAGTCTGGATAGATTACAAGTGTTCTTTAATGTTATCTTACATAATATTTCTATTAAAGGCTTTGGCACATGAGTAGGTGTGTACTAATGAAATTTGATAATGACATATAGGTAGGTGGCTGGCATTTATTCTTTTAGTACTGAAGCTAGAATCTATGATTTTCATTTTATCCCTCTGGGTTGCATGGGGGAGTACGTGTGGGCCCTAGAGAAGGGTTTTCTTTTTCTTTTTTCTTTTTTTTTCCTCTTTTTTATAGAATTAAATTAGGAGACAGAATGATTGAGCTTGGCTGTTGCTCTTGTGAACTGACGCTACCTAAAGAATATATTCTTACCATAATGCAACATTTCTTAATTTATAGTGCTAATTCAGCTTCTCTGAGGGATCATTATTTAAAGTAACATAAAGACTTTTTTTTTTGGCTAGATTTTTATTGTGATGGTACATTTAACTAATGGTGTGTTATGAGGGAACTCTTATTGGAGGCAGAAATGAGCGTTACTTGAATACCAAATTAATTCATCATCCTCTGTGCTAATAATTCATAATGGGTCCACTTAATGTGCAACTTTTTCCTCCTTAATTGTCTTTAGAGGTGAGAGAAGTGTTGTAAATCAAAGAAATACTGGAAATAGTCTGGTGTTAGTGCAGGAGAGAARGATTTCAAGAGTGTATAATGCCTGTGTATAACTTGTATCTGATCTGTATATATATGTATAGGCACATATTTATAAACCTACACAGACAAACATGTGTGCCATATCATGAAGATCTACAGAAATATATACACATATACCTAAACACAATCATGCATATGGCTATGGGCCTGATTCTAGGCTAGCATAAGCCAGCAACAACACTATTAACTTTTGCTCTGTGCTGAGGATCTATCTTTGAGGAAATTCTAGAAATCCGTCAGAGCTGTATGAAGGACATACCGCTCAGGGTGCACTCTCATGGTCTGACACCTACTGATCTAAGGCTGTGTCCATATGAAAAGGGGAATCCTGCCTCATGTGATCCTGGCCACATGCTTCCACCCTTGAGTCTTCTCTTCATGGTGCTTGTCATGGTGTGATTCAGATTCCTTGCTGGTCTGAAAACAACCACCAAAAAATCCTTTTAAATTAGACCAGAGAATTCGCTGAATGCATCCCAAAGGTACACTGTCCAGAGGCAGCCCAAAAGGAGGAGTGGGAACCAGCGCCTGAGGATGGACAAATGAGCCAGACCATTTCTTCACTCCACAACTCACAGTTAGGTCACCTAAAGCTGTCTGTAAAATCTTAAGGTCTAAAGCATGGGTAGCATCTTTGTATATACCACACCACTTAGTTGTGGGGGTTCTCTTTTAGCACTTTTTACTCCCATCACCAACTCATTTTGTTTTTTCCCCCTGTCCCTTATTGCATCATTTACACTTAAATGAACTAAATCACAGTTATCTCCTTTCCTTAAAACTCACATTTTGCATGCTGCTTGCTCAAAATTGTAAGAATAGGGAACTGAATTAGGCTGACTTTTAAATGAAATCATTAGCTAAGTCTCACTGAAAATTAGTCTGATCTCAAGCCAGTATAAGTGTAAATACACTCAAGTAACTAGACATGATATGAGGGATGTCAGAATCTTTTCCCTTGTTGCTCAATTTTTAGCTTTAAGTTTGCATATAGGGGAAAAAGGAGACATGAKAAAGATATTTTCAACTGGTTTTAATTTATATAATATATTTTTTCTTTACCATTTCCCAGAAGGTCAATTCGTAATAAAAATTTTTATTTTCCAAAAATGAACAGGACTTGGGATTTTGGGGTATTTTGACATTTGTACACCAAACACTTCTCACCCAAGGGAAAGAGGGWCATGATCCTTACAGCATAAAGGGCTTTCATACAAATCTCCACTTGACTATGGACTAGAACCAAGTCTGCTTTGACTCCATACCCCAAGTGAATCAGGAGCTCAGAAGCGCACCTCTTTTGTTTATCTCCTTACCTTTATTTAGTATTAAACTAACATTGGAAAGTAAATATACGTGAGATTAAATATTTTTCTCTTGTGATTATTTCTGTTTAGTAAAAAGCCCAGCTAAGTGTGTGGGACTCTGAGTACATAGCCTGTCCTTCTAGATAACTATAATTCGTATTGACACAGGTAGTAGGTATAAACAAGCTAGTTCTCATCCCTTTTTCTCTCTGTTACCACCAACATGTCTGTTTCTGATGGCCTCCTGTGGTGCATTACCCAAAGTCTTCTGACATGTGTCAGTTCTGCCGATGGGCTGCTGTCAGGCAAGGACCATGAGCTGGAGTACTGTAAAATGGCTGCAACTTTAAGGAGTCATTTCCCAGGATAATTTCAAGTGCTGAAATGTTGCATGCAGTAAAAAAGTTCAAAACATTTATTTCTGGTGCCATTTTTCTTAAAGAAAGCTCTCTGGGATCCAAGTTCTTTCTATCTTCTACTATAGGCTTTCCAGGGGAAAGCGTTAATGGCTGATGTTGCCTGTTTTTCTATCTTTTTGCTCMCAGAAGGGTCGGCCTTAGTTTCTTTCTCTGATGAAGGAGATGAAGCATGGAGCAAATTTGGAACTGCTGGGGAGCAGCAGCAGAGAAGTGCTTCTCAGATCTAGGAAAGGGCTGTCTGACAAAAACAATTTTTATGATTAAAACCCTGACTGGGTGTCGAAAGAGCAGAGTCTGAAAAGACTGCGGCTGGTAGCTCCCTAAGGGAGAGGGTCAATCCCTAAGGGACAGGGTCAGTGTGGCAACATGGCTGCTAGAGGCCTCGCCAGCCCTGGCTGAGGGTGAGCTGGAGCCTTGGCCCCTGGGTGGGCCTGGCTGGGGGGGGTCATGGCTGGGCCAGGCAGGGCTGTGGGGAGCTGGAGACTGGCCCTGCCACGGTCTTGCTGGGGCAGGGGCTGATGGCCCTGGGTGCTGACATGGGGTCCTGGGCCATGGGCAGGCCTGGGGAAGCCCTCACGGCCCTGACATGTCGGGCTCTTTTTTGTTGTGACTATGAATTGAGTCTGGCATTACTGCGGATCGACCCCTGGGGTCTTTACCGGCCCCTGTGTAAAGGATGGATAAGTAGTAAATTTACTGGCAGCTGGAAATATGATGATTTCTAATGGAGATAGTGACCATTTAAAAGTGCCTTAAAATTCATTAAAAGGCTGAGGAAGCAGTGCAAATTCCACAATAAAGATAAGTTTTGCAAAGTGTTTAGTGATGCCTCAGTTTTGGTGTTTTTTTTTTTTTTTTTTTCCAGATGACTGTTGATTTCAATCAGAGCGGAGTTAGGTTAAAGTTGCCTTTGGAAAATTCAATCCTAAAAGATTTGAGAAGGTTTGGGGTCCCCAGTTTTTTCCCTTATACTGCTGCTGCTTCAGTTCCGACATCCAGAATTTTCTGAAAGAAACTGGCTCTGCGGCTCCTCAGTCTGCAGCTGGGCGTCCCTGAAATCTTTCTTAGTTGTAGCAGTAGGTGAGTAGTAGTTTGGAAAGTTGCCTTACTGACTTTCTTTTTCAAATAGATATTAARATAATCTTTACTTTTGCTCTGGAAGCACAACGAGGCTTTATTTTAATTAGTTTTGTAGTTCAGACAAGTTAGTTCTGAGGAACTGTGGAGATCGGTGATACATCTTTTCTTTAGCCTTCTTGGAAGACAAGTCCAATACTTTTGTCAGAATATTTATTTGAGAAAAGGRTAATACTACATATGACTTTTATGGCTTCTAGAATTGATAGTTAAAACTTAAAAATTAAATTAAGAGAATTTGTATGTTAGCAAGCTCTGAAATCCGGCCTATGGAAAATGCAAAAGTTAGGCTTTGAGAAGGCTTTAATTAATTAGCTAATTAATGCATTTTTTTGTGTATCACCTGCCCTGCACAGTATGCATGATTTTCATTTTGTTTGTTTATCTTCAGCTAGCCATTTCTTCCGGACTCCTGTTGTCATCAGTGGGGTCTGGACCCGATGCCAGTTTATAATTGATTTTGGACAGCCCTCAGCGCATGCAGGGGGATGCGGTGTGTCCACAGGAGGAATTTTTCAGCAGCGAGAAAGGGTGTTGCAGAGCTGGAGAGGCCGACGCTCTGCCTCTGAAGACTTCCTGAGCCTTAGCACAAGGGGTACTTTTGTGCCAGGATGTTATTTGGAAATGTCAAACTCAAAGTGCCAGTGTCTACTGCAAAACCACAAAATGTTGACTGGCATTTTTAGTAGTATTTTATCCTTGTAGTTGTACCTCTGGATTTTTAAGCCATGTAATAATATTGCCAAATGATCATTAGTACTGAGTAAGCCTAATCACCATTTAAATGGAAACAAGTAGTGTGAGTGAACGAGGGATATGAAGTTCATTATTTCACTTTGCAAATCAGTAACTCTGGGGAAATTTCCATTTTAATATGCTGTTTGTTTTAACGTAATGACTAAAAGGTTAAGATCACGTATATCCTGTGGATAATGTAAACAAGCATTTCATTCAGCCTCTTTTATTATCTGAACAGAGGCTCATATACTGAAAGGTTTATTTATTTATTTACTTACTTAGACACTTACTTTGCCAAGCACTTTCATATTTGTCATCCTACTGCCCTTACTTGTACTGTCTGTATTCTTAATTCCTGCTGAAAATATTTGGTAACGATGGTGGGGTGTGTTAATAAGTTGTTCTAATGCAGAGAAAAGAGGTGGTAGAATATGACCTTGCCCTTTAGCCTTGTATTTTATAGAAACCTATATTTTCCCTGGACATATGTTATTGATTACATTATTAGGTTTACATCAAAAGATCAGTGATCATGCTCAGGTATTAGGAAACAAATCAGACCGTGAATTTCAGAGGTGCTTTGTATGACATGCAAGAGTCCATTTTACCTTAACATCTTACCCTGCTATTTTGCCAATGGCTATTGCAGTGATGTTAAAGTCTTTAGAGAAAGCATACACTGGATCTTTCACAATTCCAAAACAGAATCCGTTCTTTACATTTTCCTACCTTTTTTCCCTTGTATTTTACTGCTCTAGGGTGGAATTACTGTGACTTAGCAATGTTGGGAGGAATGGGGATTTTACTAGTTCAGAAAATATCTTCCATGGTTATAAACAAGTAAATAAATAAATAAAGTTAAAAGATTAYCTGGGTCAGTGGCAGATTGATTTAGCAGAGGGACTGGGGTCAAAGATTTTTACTTGTCTTAATGGTCTTCATTAGGGAATTAGAGCATCCTGCTGAGAAACCCATGCTTTGGGTCTGCCAGTGTCAGGCTGCACTATAAACATGCTAGTGACTGAATTGTGAATTGCTTGCCACACAGATGAATGTTTGTCACAGCCTCTGGGAGATAGATGTCACAGCCTAGTGAAGGCCTGCTTATCATTCATGTGGTCACTTCTATTACCTCTGCTCGGACTGTGCTGACCTGCTATTAGTGACTCTAATTTAATTTCCCCCACCAGTGTCATGGGTTATTTCTTCCATTACTTTAGAGATTTAATTTACAGGGTAAACTCCATCACTTGAAAGAAAGAATTTTTCATGACATGAGGAACAAGTTCTTTTCGAAGATTAACATGGTGCTGGCTATTTATCTTGGTCATTGCTAAGGCATGAGGCTTAAACGTCAGTGAATGACAATATATTCATATGTTGGCGTTATTTCCAACAGACACAAAGTATTGTATGTTTTCTCATTTCAGCTATATCACAAAGTCTAAAAACGATTCTGTGCACAGTGTTATGAAAGACCAGTTACACTTTTGTTACAGCTATAAATAAGCTTGTGTGGTGTTGAGCCTGGGCTCGCATTGAAAAGACTGAGACATAGGTACAACAGTGACTGTAATAGGAAAATATGTTAGCACCTGTATTCTAGTTTTCCCACATTTATTCCATCCAAATATTGAGAAATGAGAGGAAGCAATCCTAAACATATGAATATTAATTTCATGTCATTAATATAATAATATCCATTTTCTAGAATAAAAAAATCTTCACTAATTGACTTCTCAGTGTGTTCAAATTCAAATGCATGCGCCTCCTGGAAAAGAGCAAACCTCGACTGCTTGTTGAAAAAAATATTTTATTTCCTTACATAACCCTAAGTGTACCTACCAGAGCTCAATATAATTTTATGGGTCAGTGAAATAGTTTTAACTATTTGCCAGAGGTTTATTTTCCTGTATGCCTAAGAATGTTCTCCAGGAAAATATTTGCCAGCCTTTTAGTGTTGCTTTTTCAAAAATGCTACCTGAATTAATTTCTGCCACCTTGGGGAATTTCTACCCCTTTATAGCCTTCAGTCTGAGGGTGCAACCAAGGCCCATGAAAACATGGCTTGCTCACTGAAAGGGAGCAGGCAGGGCTTTCCTGGTCCAAACCTAACAGAAGAAGGAAAGAATGAAGGGGAGAAAGATGCCTGCTCTGTCCTTCAAGGGCTACGTGACTCTGGGGTCAACAGAGGAGACAGCAAAGGGAAAAGGCAGCTGTGAATAGTTTGACTTCCAAGGAGAAGGGATAGCATGGGTAGGTATATGTGATGRAATGAAGGTTATGCCAGATCATTTGGACACTGGCCATAGTTTCAGCTGAATCAGCGCAAACTTCCCTAGCACAGTGGAACTGTGTGTACGGAGTGAATTAAAAGGGCTTGTACTTGAATGGCTTCACCCACTCTCTGCCAGTCTGTCTCACATCAGTTTTCATAAAACAGAGAAGCAGAAGCTACAGTGAAGAAGTCTAGGTTTTCCCATTACTAAATTATAATTCAGTAAGATATTCATATATATTCATATGCACACATAGTTATGTATATACATAAAAACTGTATATATATGTGTGTGTATGTAAGAGTGTGCATGTGTTGTGTTTGTGTACTTTAAAGAAAGGCAAATCATTATTAATTTTTCAGATTCTGACTGGCAATAAACTTATATATAGAGTTCACTGGGAGTATTTATTATTCAGACTGTTTCGACTATCAAAGTAGGTCATGTTGCTATTTCTGTTCACACGAAACTCAGAAAGAATCAGGTTTTCTCTGTGAAGACTTGTGATTACTAATTYATAATTTACTTTCTGCAACTGCTCTGCATTATTCAGTTAGAATTAAAGTTGTCTTACAAAGATCCTACTTGGAAGCTTTAAAAAGAATTTCAGAGTTTAAATGCCTCCTACATTTCTCCTTGTGTTAATGCAGTCTCTTGAAGTTTGGTCCTAATTCAGTCAACAGGGGTGCAAATGTTGGTTAGAGCGGTAAAAAATGCAAAACAGTCTTTATTGCCAAATATTTTTTCTGTCAATGATCCTTGCTTACCTCTCAATAAGGCAGTCTTCTATTTGTGTCGTCATATACTTGCCATATTTGAAGAGGAACATTTCAGCAAGAAGCATGCAGTAGGAAGATATTGAATTATAAAGAAAAAAGTTCCAATTTTTATGCAAATTAATTTGTTTATGTAAAAGTGCAAGAAACAAAAGAGTAAATATCTGGAGACAAACTCTGTTCAGTGTCATAGATCTACACACAGAAATGCAAATGAAGGTTTCAGGAAGCTATTTTTACTTAAGGTCAGGTTCTTCTGCTGCTTGATTTGAGGCACATAAACCGCTGGAGAGCAGGCAGAAAGGAAAGGAATAAATTCCCCATGTTCTGGGACTCCTYCCTTACCTCGACAATGTGCAGTGCCACTTCTGTGGTTTCAGAAAGGAAGGGTCTGGTCCGGAAGGGACTTCTGGCTACTGAATGGTATAAAGGATACCACTCCAATTAGAGAATCTGGTCCATGAAGTATAATATACGTTTAACTATTTTTAAAATAATTTTCAAACTCTTTAAGCAGTTCTTGCATGTATTCAATTGCAGAAATCACTCCTAACTGTACATTCATTTTAAAACAAATGCATAATCCGTCTACTGAAATGTCTAGTCCAATGCTTTGGAAAACAGTTCTATTTTGAAGTCGATCTGCAAGTAATTTAGCACAATGAAATAGGTACTACTCTTTTTGTTTTCTTACAACCTGTTTCCGCAACCGTTCAGGGAGTGATGTATTTGTTGTTGATAGTTCTCTTCCTTTCGAGTGCTTCTGAAAAGAGAAGTCATGGCAAAAGTGATATGTGTAAGCTAAAAGCCAAACTAGCAAAACTAACATTTCCTTTTTCGAGTGTGTAGCATTTGATCATCAAGTTGGTGTTTCAAGGTAGTCAGTGCCCCAGATTCAAAACATAAGTGAGAGCTTTTCTTCCAGTTTCT
Source organism: Oceanodroma leucorhoa (assembly GCA_030449065.1). Taxonomy (NCBI): domain Eukaryota; kingdom Metazoa; phylum Chordata; class Aves; order Procellariiformes; genus Oceanodroma; species Oceanodroma leucorhoa. The sequence continues at coordinate 23,775,824 of JASVER010000001.1, read as the reverse complement.
GCTGACAGAGCAGTCCAAAGAAATGCTGACTGCAACAAGCCTCTGAGCCTCCGGCGTGACTGAAGCTCACTTGACAAGATTCACTTACTAAACCCAATGTGCGTGATGAGACCCTGTCACGGTAGAGTGTGACAATAATGCAGAGTGGTGGAGAAACAGGAAAGGCAGCTGAGTCACTATATTTACAAGTCACTAATCCATTCTGGGTATAATCACTTAAAAAGCCTATGGATTTGGACAAAATAGTTGTGAGTGTGTGTTTTTTTTAAGGGTAGCTTTTTGAACTAATCTCCCTGACTTAGGAGAGACTTTCTGTCTGTTAAACAGAAATTGAGTTTTATAATCAAAAATGCCAGAGGAGAAAGGGAAGAGGTTTATTTTATGGTGTGGAAAAAATTTACAGAGCTAGCTGGGTTAGCTGTTATTGACGAAGATCTCAGAGGAATTTATAGCTGCATAGATGTATCCAGTAGTATTGCTCATACACGTGTCCTCTAGTACTGGCACAAAATACCTCAAAAAACCCAGCACCTAAACCTAAGGCTTTGTTAAAAAAATACAGACCGTTTTCAAAGAAATATGTTTTAAGGTGTATAATTACATGAGTTTTTAATGTAAAATAAGGTACTGTTGTACCTGGAGACCTTTAAGATTTTCCRAATTTGCATGAGTTTAAAATTACTGTAGATCAGTTGTTCGTGGTTTTTTTTGGACATATCATCTCTTTCAACTCCTGGAGTCCTGTCTGTGTGGGTTCCTCATAAGAAAAGTCTACTTGATATTCCTGCCAGAAACATTTAGTTTCTGCAAGAAGGGCCACGGAAGAGTGTGGGCTTGCCTTCAGCTGTCTCTAGGCTCTTGGCGTAGAATGCCAGGATCCTGGGGAATGTGGTGAGCAGGAGGTTAGAAGTGAATTGCTGGGGAGCCAAACCTGAACAAAGTAACAGTAGAAARAAGGAAACAGTTCAACAGTTCAACAGGGTTTTGTATAGAATTTTTTAATAAAATATAAAATTAGCCCCCCCATATTTTAATATTGTAAGGAGTCATAAGCTTTAGGGTGCTTAGAAGGTTTTAAAGTAAAGGTATGAATATGGGGCTTATTAATACCCTGGAAATGTGAGGAATCTGGGGAGCCAATGTGAAAAAAGAGTTGTAGGTCACTAGGTGAGATGAGTGGGAGTTTTATGGTAGGCCAGGGGTGACTGCTTTGACTGGGCAAACCAGCAGATCTGAGGAAGCAGAAATGGGAATCTGGAGCTCTCCGTTTCAGGTTAGGGATGTCAAGAACTGCCCTGCCCTTACTTGTGTTGTCTTTGCTGTTAGACATGTGGTAGTCCAACATGGACTAGAGGCTACATGAAATTCAATAATGACAACAGTTGAATGGAGAAGTCAGAATTGAGAGAGGAGTGGGTTGCTGATAACACACTGGGCTGTGGTGGGAAAAAAAATACCAAAGGAAAAATGTTCCCTTGAGTTCTGAAACAGAAACTGAAAACCAYAAACCAAAGATTAATTCAAGAAAAATCTGTAAGGTAAGACTGATTCAGCCACTGAAGAATGTCATGGTACTAATTGGGATCATATCTGTTGACAATGTGAGCTGCTAGACATAAAGCAGTCCCTGAGAACAGAGAAGGGGAAATCCAATTTGTTTTAGTTTTAACGCACCATTGTATTCCATAATAAATGCCTGCTGAAGGAAGACTCACATAATTAAAACACAGCCTTACATAAAGAGGGAAACACTCTAGATATAAACATGTAGACAATAATTGTAAAATCAGTTTYTTTWAAAAAAATATTATTAAGAGCAATTTAATTTGCATATTTAATACTATCCCTCCTACTGGCATTGAATTCAGAGGATGTTATCAAAGGGAGAGCAAACAGAAAATGAAATTATAGTGTGATAGGAAACCAAGGTACACAATTTGGAGACATTATAGCAGCTAGACAGTTAACTTGGAAGATGCTGTTTTCCAGCTGCAGGGCAGAGTTACACATTTATTTAGCCAAGGCTGAAAATACAGAGGTGAAAAGACTAAACCTTGTTTCAGAAAGTTCCCAATAGAAGGGAAGACAGCAGTGGAATAACTAGCAGGAACACCTGGAGGGGAGTGTTTGGAAGAAGTAGCAATGCAGTCTGCTTCTCTCAGCCAAAAGTTGGGTGTAAGTGGGCTGAATGGGAATTACTGAGCATGCAAGGATATAGTGGGCTTTAAGAGAAGGAAAATATACAAATAGTCTATATTTTACTTGATTCTCTGAGGATGCGTCACACTTTTGGCTAAATTGCTACTTTGCTCTGAAGTGATTGCTTTTGGTCATTTTCAATCAGCCACTGTTCACAGTGGCAAGGGAGAAAAGGGGTCAGTTAGATTAAGAAGTGCAGTTAGATTTATGAGCATCTGGGGATATAGTCCTTGTGCACCTGGTTTGGGACACTTAACTTTAAAAGAAGTGCTGMGGACCAGGGCACTCACCTCACTGGACTGAAAGGGATTGAACTGCCTTCTTGACCCATAACTCTGAAAGAAGGTGTCCGACAATAGCACAGGAACTCTGTGTGCTGTAATTGATAAAGATTTTCTCTACCTCTACTGTCAGGAGAGAAGTGGGAATGCACTGGCAATAGCCCTGGATATGTTTGTCATTGCCTATAGAGAGGTAGGAGTCTCCCTTGTGAACTTTTCCCTGGTGTCAGATTCAAATATGACATGTAGTTTGATCTCTAATATTGATAGAGGACTGTCAGATTGTGATGGTTTGTGCAATTTTTATTGTGTTTGGACTCTGTTCTCTCAGGTTTTAGATCTGCTTATGGAACAGAAAACCCATTTTTCCCATAGCAGTCATTGGCTTTCTCTTTGGGGTGTTGATAAACTGCCTGCATTTATTTATTTCAGTCTACTGTTAATCGTGGATTCTGCCAGCTGCGTATCGAATTTTAAATACATATATAGTTCTTTAACAAGGAGATTTTGGGTTGTTACCCAGTGTCCCTATCTCTTTGTCTTCTTGGGGGAGTGTGAGAATATTATTTTACACTGAAATATTTAATTTCTCTGCAATAYAGAGAAACTAGAGTTAATCTTGCTTTGATGCCAGACTGGACAAAACAATCAGAATTGGCACCTGTAACTGGACAATGTGATTGCCAAATGTGACACAGTGCAACAATTGGGCATTATTAGATCACAGGCTTCCTGGCGCTGGAGGTAACAACTATGGCCAAAAGTGTTTGGTACATTTGATTAGAAGAGGTTGATGTTCCCTTTTACACTTGGACCCCACCACTGCTATCTGTGAATTTCATTGTTAAGTTATTCTAATTTCTTGTCTAGGGGCTGCATATTCAGACTATTTCTAAAGAAACCTAATCTTTGCAGCTGCTGTTTTATGGTATTAGCACATGTATCATTTACAGAGTATTTAGTAGTGGTATCATGTAACCTATGCCTGTTACCCTTTTAGAAAGTACTTCCCTCTTAAATCAGATGTGTTAACTCTCTGGGGACGTTGTGTTTGAGGACAATAAACTGGATTGGGATCTCTGTTCTTATTAGTGTTGATTTGTTAATCTGGATAGTGGTGAAGTTTATCATCGTATGACTGAGGATAAATGAATTGTGAAACTAAATATATTAATTTTAATATCATAAAGTGCTTGTAATACAAATATTGTCATATTATGATTGAAATATATAGGTGGAAAAAATTTCAGTGGAAACAATTTTTATTTCATACAGCTTGATCTACCCCATCCATTTTGATAGCCAGCTATGTACTACCACCCTAATGATCATGACGACCTATCTGTGTGCTTAAATATACATATATATATATGGATTAGATTCTGACACAAAATTTCAGCATATTTTTAAATTTACAGGCTGAGAACAGYCCCACTGACTTCCAACTAGGTACTTCCAGAGGCCAAAATTGAGCATATGCTTCAATCCTTGCACCTCCTTATATCTTCTATTGAATAATCGAGTAATAGATTCCCAGATGGAATTTCAGATTAAAGCACTGAACTACGAGAACAATCAGCTATTTCAGCTTGGCAACTTTTGTGCATGTAAATTTATTCTATGCATCCTCTATGCAAGAAGGAAGTTTGACAAGAAATAAAAAGATTAATTAGGAAAAGAAAGCTTTTAAGACTTTCTAGTAACAAGAGTGTCTCACACAAAGTATGCTATCCAGAGAGTTTGCATGATGCAGCAATGAAATTATTTTATCTCATATTGCAGAGAATAAAAATAATTTAATACAGTAGGTAGGCAAAGGAAGAATGTCATGAAAAGGAGCAATTGCAGGTTGTGAATATAATGTAATCAGATATTATATAAAAAAGCTGTYATCATTAAGGTTGCACATAAACTCTAAGAAAAAGAAACTTCTAAGGCTATCCTTTTAATTTTCTTGACAACTAATTTGGTTTTGTATCATGAGCACAAAGCTCAGCACTACAGCAAGGGTGGGATAACAAGGCCAGCAGGGCAGTGGCCTCATTGATGCTGGAGCAGTTGAGGGAGGTAAGTACCAGAGTGAGGGGAGCAGGGCAGGTCCACAGACACTAACTGGGGCCACCCAAGGGTCTGGATCACCAGACAAGTCCACGGTGCCAAGGCAGGTCTCAGGTCAAGCTGGGAAGTTACGTCGGTAGGTCAGGGTCAGGATCAGGGTCCAGATCAAGGGTACAAGGCCAGGATGCCTGCAGTGCAGCTCAGGCAAGGACCAAGGGTGAGGGCTGGGGCTGAAATGCAGCCCCTGAGTGATGGGGAACCCAGGGGGGCTGCTGGTAGATCTCTCCCCCCCAGCTCCTTCCCAGCAACCAGACCTCGCAGCTACACAGCAGCAGAGCTGGCTGTGGGCATGGGTGGCCAGACCCCCAGAGAAGGGGAGCAGCAGTCTCTCTGGGTGCTTGGGGCGCTGGGTTAAAGTGCCTTRCATATCAAAGCAAATTTAGTCTTTACTGAAAAAATTCTCTGCGAAGTTTGTATTTACGTGTAAATTCTTGCTGTCACACAATTTTCTAACTTTTTGTTTTATAGCTATTACTTTGTTTATCTTGTATTGAATTGGCCCAGTTATGAATTTATTTTACATGAAATAGTATTTCCCATAAAAGAAATTTGTTTTAGATCAGTGATTGAAGTCAGTATTTAGATACTTCAAAGGTAGATAAACGTTCGGATTAAATACTTGTGAAAACTTTCTCAGTGTCCCAATGGCTCTGTCAATGAACAACAGAAGCAAAGAAGAAATGTCACATTAGTCCTTACCCAGTCAGATCCTGAGAGTCTTTCAAAGACATTGTCACAGCAGTTGGTTTCTGACTGACCCACCATTTCAACCTAATATATCTCAAAAATTTCCTTGGAAGAGAAAAAGAAAGCAGTAGAAGTACTTATGTGACACAATTGTTTCCATTTCTCAGTTCTTCATCAGCTACAGCTGTACAGACTCTGAGGAAGATCTGGGATCTGTGCCTCAGGTGAGCCTGTTCGTCACAGAGCAGGTCTCCTTATCTCTTGGTCCCTTTACTTTGGAGAAGTTAAGGACTCAGAGGAAAGATGCCCTGTTGGGTCCTCTCCCAGGGCTGTCCCAGGACAGCCTTAGCCCTTGTATCCAGGTGTGATACCCATCAGGATGACTGGGATCCAGGGGCAACTACTGGGCAGACTGAGTGTTCGAGCCCAGCTATAGCAAGAATCACATTGTATGCATCTCTCTCAAAATATATGTATATCTATTTCCTACTAATCCTGATCAGTCCTGATCAGTTTCTTTCTCAGAATCACGATTTCTCAGATCAAGGTCTGGAGAGGGGAATAAGATGAGGCTGTCGGTGCTGTTTACGTTTGCATGAGTGCTGAGTCCTGGATGAGGGAAGGAAACTAAAATGACATAATTTCCTTCCAGTGCTATGATAAGCCAACATTCTCCATTTAGTAAAATCCTTTATTCACAAGCAGTCAAGGTGGAATTTTGAATTTTTGTGGAGAAGGAGAAGCTTTTCGTTCTACATTTTTCTCTTAAAAAACCACATTCCCTTCTTGGTGTTTCTAATTTCACAATAAAGAAGAATAATCCATTAGGTAGGTTAGCATTAAAATGTAGGAAAACAGTCTAATTCCTTGCCATAGGAGTTTAAAATTTCACAAGCATTTTCACAAATTCAATACTGCAACTGGGCATTTAGTGATGTAGCTTGCCTACTGTGTAATGATTTTCAATTCAAGTCCCACTGACTTCACATCTATAGTGATATTATTTATTTCCATATTTAAAAAAATAATCCTTGGATTTATTTATATAATAGTGTAATTACAGCATATTTGAACCTGATTTTCAAAGAACTGCTATACAACTATATACAGCATTTGTCCTTCTGGTGACCCTTTCTTTTTGTGATTGCAATTTTGACAGGTGCTTTTGCTTCAGGCCACTCAGAGACTTTACACTATTAACTGTGGTGACATTTTTCTCTCTTGAATTGTTCCAGTGAAAAAAGCTGAAGAGAAAGTTCGGCTTTCCTTTTGATTCTCTGTRTATCTTAAGGGCTTAATGTCAACGCCATGGTGACAACCAAAAAGTTAACATTCACCCCTAATTTCTTCAGAAGTATATCTGTCATGGCACAGATATTTCAATGAGTTGTGAAAAATTTGACAATGGRTGTCAACACATGTGGAAATTGCCAATAATAAACAGTGAGTAACAGTGGAATGGAATCACTGTTAGTATTAAGATCCTGACCTAGATCTATAGCCCAAAGAAATCAGTTACCTTCTTTTTGTTGGTTTCAAGGGACTCTGAATCAGATTTTTAGGCTACGATTAAAGAAGCCTATAGGACTTCCTGGCCTGTATCAGGAATAGTGTGGCCAGCAGGAGTAGGGAGGTGATYGTSCCCCTGTACTCGGCACTGGTGAGGCCRCACCTCGAATACTGTGTTCAGTTTTGGGCCCCTCACTACAAGAAGGACATTGAGGTGCTGGAGCATGTCCAGAGAAGGGCGACGAGGCTGGTGAAGGGTCTGGAGAACAGGTCTTATGAGGAGCGGCTGAGGGAGCTGGGGTTGTTTAGCCTRGAGAAGAGGAGGCTGAGGGGAGACCTTATCGTTCTCTATAACTACCTGAAAGGAGGCTGTAGAGATGTGGGTGCAGGTCTCTTCTCCCAAGTAACAAGTGATAGGACGAGAGGAAATGGCCTCAAGTTGCGCCAGGGGAGGTTTAGATTGGACATTAGGAAAAATTTYTTCACTGAAAGGGTAGTCAGGCATTGGAACAGGCTGCCCAGGGAAGTGGTGGAATCACCATCCCTGGAGGTGYTCAAAAAACGTGTGGATGAGGTGCTTCGGGACATGGTTTAGTGGGCATGGGTACTGGGTTGATGGTTGGACACGATGATCTTAAAGGTCTTTTCCAACCTTAATGATTCTATGATTCTATGACTTAGTTAGGTAATGGTCTCACTGCAATCTTAGGATCATTTGAAAAAGAAACTTTAAAAACCATTGCCCATTTATTTAATCAGACATGACACTTCCTTTAGTGGCTTAGGCAACATTTCATGGTAGACCTTTACTACATATAGAATTTTACCTTTATTTTATTTTCTGATTTATTGTCTTTTTTTTTTTTTTTTGTCTTTGTGCAATCTCTTTTGTTATGCTGAACAGGTTAACAGCACTGGAATTACTGTAAATCAAAATATTCTTCTCTGCCACATTCAGTTACATCAAATATGCCATAAAACTTTTTATAGTTGTTGGAAGGTGAGAAAGCAATTGCCCATTGAAAGCTTGATATACTCTGGAGCTCAGAATCCAAATTTTTTTTTTTTTTTTTAATGCTACTGGATTGAGAGAGATTTCCCTCACATGAATAAATGAATTCACTGGTTATTGAAAAACAAACCAAAACAAAACCCAAGCATTCTTTTTCATTCAAGTTACATACAGATTTAAATTAACATACATGGAATTTATTAATATTTCCTGGCCTGATGTTATGGGGCTAAATCTTATTTTACGTGTACCTTTTTTGGACTAATGCCTCGAAAGCATTAGTTACTTCTCTATTCAACACTATTTTCTTTAAATAAACACATCTTCTTTATCTTCTTCTGGTATGTGAACATGTGTGTATATATATATGTATGTGTATATATATGTATATGTATATGTATCCATTTTGTCTTATTCTTATTAGGCATCATAGAAACACTGCTGGTGCTGAATGATTTTGTATTTTTATGCTAGAAYGATTCTGGTACTGAAAATAAGTTGCTTGAAACTTCTCTATGGAAAATGGATAATGTGTAGAGAGGGTGTCTAGTCCAATGTTTATCTCATTAATCTGGCTCCAAGGAGACTTGGATATGATTCTTTGCTCCACCACAGGTATCCTATTTGACCCTTGGCAAATTGCTATGCCTCTGTATCTCCATTCTTCAAGCTGCCAAATGATTGAGGATGTGTGTTTATCTCTCTTGAGAGGGGGCAGGGTAGGTAGAGAATAAGAGCAGAGAGGAAGGTTTTGAGGATAAACATTCAAACATGACAATAATGGGATTATTCAAGACACCCTCCCTCCCCCCCAAAAAAAMCCCAAACAAACAAACAAACRAAAAACTAAGAAGATAATCTATGTGAAATKCTCTGGGCTGCTATTTTTGCAGGCTAATGCTCCACTGTTGTTTGCTTTGTACCTTTAGTGATGCTAGTGTTACTATGAATAAAATGCCATCACTCCATTCATGCAGGGATGGCATATTGGTGAAGGGAGTATAAAAAAGCAAATATTCATTCTTAGCCTGTTTTAGATACTATAACTTCGTGACTTCAGGGTGAACCTTGTTAACAATTTTGGCTTTATCCTTCCTATACCAATGATACATTCAGTTGCCTTCCTGATATTTGATTTGAGCGGGATGTCCAGTAGTGCTATGAATCACTCATCATTTATGTGTTAAACTGGTATGTCTGGATATATTGAACCAACCTCCTCCTGAAAATCATAGGGGTTTGATAGCCTTGTTAAGCAGCCCTAAGGACAGAAAAAGYGTGCTGCATATAGGTCACTGGCAGGAGGTTTATCATATTAAATTTATTTTYGACAATTTTTATATAGACACCGTTGAGAAGCAATCTTCATCTATCAAAAACTACTAAGAAAGGGGCAGGGGTGGTGTTTTAAATGAGTCTTCTGTGACAATAAAGGTAGCTACTTCAAGCTYGTATTATACTACATTGAAGCAGTATATCACTAGTTAATATATGTATAATTATATATTTCTTTATGTATTTTAGGCAATGCTTTCCTCTATAAACAAAACTTCAACAGTATTATGAGCTCATGATCAGAATGCCTCCATAATATCTCAGAGAATGTAGCCAGTCACCTACCGTGACAGAACAATGTTTTATTTGAACCAATATTTTTAAAATCCTATGCCCAAAGAAAAGTTCCTAAATGTGTATTTAAGCACTTAAATAAATGAAGCCTTGTTTACAGAGGCACTAATATCCTTTTCTATGCAACAGAGCTGTGCTGTTGACATACATGGAGTGGTGCRTTATTCTTATTAAAATGTTAGATAAAGAGAAGGCAGAGAAGAAATCTAAGATGACAAACATTGGAAGTTTTCTTTTCGATGCTTTCTGTGTCTGACCTTTCTGGCTGTAATTATGTCTAACAAATATTTTTTTCCTTTTCATCCTGATAATTCTCATCAAAATAACTATTTATTTCCATCAAAACATATAAAGAAGGAAATATGTTTACATTCCATTCTAATGCCTGCAATTTATTTTTAAAAGTAAACTCCTTTCATATAAGGCTGTTATTTTATATGAAAATCCTACATCAGAAGTGCAATRCAGAAATGTCATTTACAGCAAGAAGGAAAAAAGAATGTCATAACTTAAGTAGACCTCAAATTAAAGATCAATAGTTTAAGAAAGAAATTATTTAACTTATCTGTGTCACCCTTGCCTTTCTCACTGGAAGAACTGGCTTTACCTCAATGCAATCATAAAATTGATAGGTTAATAGCAAGAAAACTGGCAAGTTCTTATAACATAGCAAAAGGTAAAAATGATTAAGTTACTAGGCTCTTGGATATTAAAGAGATTAATAGGCTTTTTAATGGCTATATGAATTAATTTGCATGAATGATACCTGGAACTTGGAAAAGAATGAAAAGCTCTTAATGCCAGCGTAAATGATCAGTATTCTCTTAAATGATCATACATTGAAAAACAAAAGGGAAAATCCTTTGATTCAAATGTCACCTTTACCGAAATTCCCAAGTTCATAGAAAGTCTAATTAAGGTGCTGGCCAAGACAGCACTGCTAATGATTTTCTAAAAGGTCTCATCATTCTTTGAATGATCACAGGATGATTAAGYAAGGTTGTTTTAAAACAAATAGTCATTCTTCTGTTTTTGTACTTGATTCTGGTGCCACTGTGATTGCTAATTATAAAGACTCTGTTGCATCTTATTTGCAATCTTGGAAACATATAAGAGTTTCAACATCATAGCATTTAGCATTTCCCAGACTGTCTAGATATCTTATTCAGTTTGTGCTTAAAGCTCACCCCATGTTTTTGTCACTGTAAGGCACCTACTTCATCAACTCACTCATAAAAAATCTTGACCCCTTCGGAGTTTCAAGGGTCTCTTTGTACTTTCAGTCATCTAGTAAGATGTTATGATAATATTGTGGTCCACAGGAGGCCTTATTCATTGTCATCTTCACTTGTCAGAAGAACAGAGATGGCTTGAAGACTGTGTCACCTGAATACAGGGGTATTTCTCCCTGCTTTCCCTCCTTTTTGAGGAGAGATTTGTACCTCTGAGTCACTGGATTGACCTTCTTAGGATGTGCCACTGGTTTTTCAGACTACAGTCTCTAGAGGAAGAAAACAAGTTCCAGAGACAGGTTTGTCCCAGCTCAAATTTAATATTTAGAACAAGTGATTCTTCAAAATGGAACCCAGTCCCAGAATCCCCTGTGAATCTCCAGCTTGACATGGATGTCCAGAGTGAGCTACTTTACTGATTTGATTATTCCTATAGGATTCAGTGGGATAAACATATTGAAAGTCCTGAAAGGAACCTCACTAGTGTCAACAGAAGTTGCCAGATTATACATGCCCAGGTACAATATTATGCAGGACAAAATCACAATTCTTTAATGAAACAAAATTGTTACTGAGGGAATATGGCAGAGATTAGTTTGAAATAGGACTGACTCAAAAGTGAGCAAGATGTCAGAAGTTAACTCATTAATAACATTACTTTTCAGACAGGTACGAGGTCTGTTTATACAATCTTTTTTTTTTTTTCTGAATTTTATAGCAGGATCAGATTTCCAGCACACATCTGTGCTAAGATATAAAATCTGACAATAAATCTTAAGAACTACAGGCTAAAATTGCAATAGGCACTGCAAACTTTTACAACCACAAATATGCTTTCAAATAAGAGGCTTAGTTACAGTGAATATTCTGTGCCTAAGCAAAGGCTGGCACAGGTTGTCATGATGAAAACACTTTAATTTTTCATATTTTAGTGGTTTTGAACCAACATTAAATCAATGGGAAAAACAGTTTTATGTTTTCTACTGCCAGTCTTGCTATCATAAATGCTGTTTTTTACAAGTCCTTATTTGGCAGTTTGTGTTTTGGGCCATTTTCTGTCTACTGCTAGGTACAATAAGAGAATTACTTGGTTTATCTCACTTTCTGCAATAGGACCTTGAGAATCCCATTCTTTAACATCAAGTTTTTAATGCTATGGCTGACTTATAGCTCKTCACCAAATGAGCTTATTTGCTTTTTTGTTTCTAAAATTCCAGCTATCAGGAAAAGAACATAGTTCTAATATTTTGTTGAAAACACTGAACACATTTAAACTGAATATTTTAATTTCTGCTGAAAACAAACATGCAAAAAAGAACTGTTGCAGTTTTGAACATATTTGAATGATACTTAACGGGAAATGCAGCTCATGACTTGTGTTGCCCTTCCTCTGCTGGCCAGACTTCCCAAATAGACTTCTTAATCGCTAGTTCTTTCTGATGAAGAGATAAGCCAAGACCAGAAAATCTTAAGAAAATGAGCAAGAACAATCTTAATCTCAATCCCCAGAAAATCTGGTAGTAGCATTTGAAAAGAACAATTTGAGATTTAGGGAGGAAAATTGCAGTTTATTTTGGACCTAAAAGCATTACATTTTCTGCAGAATTATGCCTGATATTCAGKGTTATTAATATTTCTGTGTTATGAAATACTACCACTTCTCAGGCATATCTCATGTGAGCTTGTTTTAAACTTTGTTGCCAGTACTTTCCTGCCTGTGACCTGGCAATTCATTTTTGCAAGCTAAGCTTTATCATTGAAGTGGTTGTGAAAAATGACAGAACTAGAGTATATGCCTTTTTCCAATGCTTTTTTTCCCTTATATTATTCTATGAATGCTCATAAAATACTCAATGATATTTTTCCAGYAGACAGATTACAGTATTAACTTTTTTGTTTCATAAAATATATACATTTATGAATCTTAAAATTAAACCAGTGAGTTTAAGAAGATTAAAAATAGGCTTTAATTATAAAAGGGATTGTTGTAGATGAATAATTATGCTTCTCTGCATTACCTCCTTACTTGRTGTTAAATTCAAGCATCTCTGACTCTGACTAGACATCCTAGGCATATGTCTGAAAATTCCCTAATTTACTTAGTGGCCTTCCCTTAGGATACTTTTCTAGGTCATAAGACTCAGAAAATAGCCTTTTTTGCCGGTCTCTGCCCATCTCTTATTAGACTGTGTTCTGGCAGCAGATGTATTAATGGAATTCAGATACAGTCGACACATAGATTGAGCTAACAGACTCATAAAAGRCACACTTACAATACGCTGATATCTGACCCAGAGTTATATAAAGGTCAGGCAAACTGGATAGCTTTTATGGAGCTCATTATTTAATCTTAATATTAAAGAGAACCTTGTATAGAAGACTCTAATCAGGATTTGTAATTAAGGGAGAACATAATTCATAACCTGATTATAATTACAGGGTTTTATAGCCCTTTTCCAGAAATCAGACTCTTGMACAGTTGATGTAATGCAAGGGGTTTTATACAAAACATGTCTTAGACTGTTTGCAAATCAGTTATTAAATGCATTATATGAATTTTTAATCTATAGTGGTATTTATAAAATGTTGCCTCACTGACAAAATGTTAAGTACTTCCCAAACCATGGCTTAAAGCAGTAAGAAAAAGAGTAAAATAATAATCAAAATAGTAATTGAATTAAATTATAAATGGCTCATACTCAGATTTCATCCTCYTGTCACAAGTGATTTTGACTAAAAAATACAAAGTATGTAACCATCCTCACCATGCTTATATACCTAAAGTCTTCTTTAATACACCTCCACAATATTCCAAATTAACTTTATGTGAAGGGAGTTCGAGTATCATATTAGCTCAAGTATAAGTCACTCTTTACAGTAGAATGGCCCTGAATCTGATTAATCTGAATGCTCTTTTTAGCAAACTAGATCGTAATAGCTCCCTTGGTACCATTAATATCTAACTGTTCCAAGATCATGATRTCTCAAAGATATTTGGTTCATGGATTATACATCCATTAGGCTGAAACATTTCTACTAATGTATTGTGGTTATGCATTTATCATGATTCCACCAAGCAGAATATGATGCAGAGTTCATACTGAATCAGACTGATTACAAAAGAAAAAAGTTTCTTTACAAATCAGTTGAAATCAGTTAATAATGTAATGGAAGTCRTAATAGTTCCAGACTTTTCATCAATATTTTGCATGAACAACTTCACTATCAGTGTCAGCTTTAGCTTAACTTGTTTCCTTCATATTGCAATGCACTCAGCAGTATATATGCTAAGTTTACACTAAGTGTAAGGCCAGTTCTTGTATTTCAGTGAAGGGTGTAATAATACACAGGTGACAGAATAATAGCTTTTAAGATTGGTCTATCTTGATAGCTTGCAATTGTTCCAACACAATTTAAAAACAAACCTGGTAGGATTTTCAGATTACTGAAAGCTAGACTTTGATTGAGATAGCCATCCCATGAAGGGGAGCAGAAGAGGAAGATGGTTCCTCCGCATAACTCTGCTCCRGTAGGGAGGAGCGTGATTCCTGCAAAACAAATGGGTGGATAATATGTGGGAATGAGAGGACATAGTGTTCAGAGAAGATGAGAAAATTAATATTAAACTGTTACTAGTGCAGGCCACAGGAAATTATTACCTTTGTAAGGAAAGTAAGAAACAGAGGGGCCTCAAGAGTGGCAGCTTATTCTTGAGATGTTGCTGGGATGATGCAGTTAAGTAAGCATTTCCCCTTCAGTTCTTTGTGTCCCTGCTTGCTTTTTCTTTCCTTCTTTGGTCGTTCTGGATGGATGTCAGATAAGTTACAATTCTTGAAAGCAATCTGTCACCTTTTATTACTTTTTGCTCCACTTCAACCATGTATTCTTTTCCTAAAAGATATACGTACATACAAATCCAAATCCACACAGAGAATGTAGTGTCCAAAAAAAATATGTACTGACTGGAAGTCTAAAATACACTGATATGTACATCTCAGCAGTACTGTAAAAGGAATGGGCCTGCATTGTCTAAGTACCACAATATTGAAAATTACTAATAAATTCCCTGGATTAGGAAAATGGAATTCTGAGGTCTGTAGCAATTTTCTGCATTAAGAAACTGGACATTTTTATTTAAAATGTTAGATTTTGTGAATAGACTCATCTCACAGAATCACAGAATTATTTAGGTTGAAAGGGACTTCTTGAGATCTAATTCAACTCCCTGCTCAGGATGGGTCAGCTAGAAAAGGTTGCCCATGACCACGTCCAGTTGGGTTTTGAATATCTCCATGGTGAGAGACTCTACAACCTCTCTGGGCAACTGATTCCAATGTTTGACCACCCCCACATTAAAGAAGTGTTTTCTTGTGTGCAGATGGAGTATTCGKTTTTTTAATTTGTGCCCATTGCCTCTTGTGCTGTCAGCTGACACTACTGAGAAGAGTCTGGCTCCTCTTCTTGATTCCCTCCCATCAAGTATTTATATAGATTGATAAGATCCCCTCTGAATCTCCACATCTCCAGGTTGAACAGTCCCAGCTCTCTCAGCCTCACCTTCTATAAGAGATGTTCCAGCCCYTTAATCACCTTTGTAGCCTTTTGCTGGGCTCACTCCAGTATGTCCATGTCTGTCTTGTATGGGGAAGTCCAGAACTGGACCCAGCACTTGAGTTGTGGCCTCACCAGTGCTCAGCAGAAGTGTCCCTTCGACCTGCTGGCAACACTCTTCCTAACGCAGCCCAGGATGATTTTGGTCTTCTTTGACATGAGGCTGCATTGCTGGCTTATTGTTGACTTGGTGTCCACCAGGGTGCCAAGGTCCTTCTCTGTAGAGTTGCTTTCCATCTGGTCAGTCCTAAATATGTACAGGTGCCTGCGATTATTGCTTCTCAGGTGAGCACCTTACATTTCCCTTTGTTGAACTTCATGAGGTTCCTGTCTGCCCATTTTCCAGCCTGTGGAAATCCCTCTGAATGCCAGCACAACCCTCAGGCGTATCAGCCACTCGTCCCAGTTTTGTATCACCTGCAGACTTGCTGTGAGTGTGCTCTGCCCCATAATCCAAATCATTAATGAAGAGTTTAAGTAGTACTAGACCCAGTACTGATCCCTGTACACCACTAGAGACTGGACTTTTTGCCTCTAGTCACCACTTTCTGGGCCCAGCTGTTCAGCCACTTTTCAATCCACCACACTGTCTACTATCTAGACATATTTCATTAGTTTGTCTATGAGGATGTTATGGGATATAGTGTTGAAAGCCTTACTAAAATAGAGGTAAACAACATCCATTGCTCTCCCCTAATTCACCAAGCTCTTCACTTCATTGTAGAAGGCCATCAAGTAGGTTAAGCAAGCTTTCCCATTCATAAATCCACGTTGACTACCCCTGATCACATTCTTATCCTTCATGTGTTCTAGTTTCCAGAATTATTTGCTCCATCATGTTCCCAGGGACTGAGGTGAGGCTGACCAGCCTATAGTTTCTCAGACTTTCCTTCTTGCTSTTCTTGAAGACAGGAGTGACACTTGCTTTCTTCCAGTCTCTCTAGATGCAAAGATGCAGAGCAGCACAATGCCAGGCAAGGGAACCTCAATGACCCAGTCAGAGACACAAGCCCCTGCCCTGGCCCCCCAGGGCATCCCAAGAGGACATCAGCCCCATGGGTCTGGAGTGACACCCACCACTGTGAGTCCCTGGGAGAGGCAGTCCTGAGATCACCTACAGACTGGGGGTCACTGCTGGGGGTATTGGCTCATTAAGGGGGAAAGAGCATTTGGGGATTGCACAAAACTTATTGTATGTTTAGGCAGGAACGAAAGGCAAGSAAAGAGAGGGATCAGGCTTGACTGAGGAGGAACAAATGTGGGAAAACAGAGGGAACAGTACATAACAGGGGTCTGTTGGGTGTGAACAGCTGACAGGTCAGAACACTTGGCTGGCCATGCCCTGCACCTGGTGCCTGTAGTTGGTCCTGGCTTCTCATTAAACTTCATTTCTACCTGGATGAGGGATTCTGTATGCATGTGTGTGCATATGCGTGTATGTGTGTGTGTATGGGGGTCTGAGTGCAGCCACTGGGGTGGGATCAGGTCACAGGGACCTGTGAGTGCTGGGTGGACTCAGGTCGCAGGAACCCGGGCACCCAGGGTGCAGCACCCGGTGAGACTGGGGTGCATGAACATTACGGGGGTGCCTGGGCCAGTGTGTGATTGCTGACAAACATCACATAGGGCTCGCCGGGGAGTAGGGTGAAACGTTTGGGAGCCAAATATTGGAGCAGCCATACCTCTGGGCCAGATACTGTAGAAAGCAGAGGGTCTGTGTGACAGCTACTGGAGGGACCAGGAGGCCCAGGCTGGATACTGGAGAGACCATGGGGCCTGGTGGTCAGGTACTGGTAAGGTCATGAGTCAGGGCTAGCTACTGGAGAGACCTGTTTGCATGTATGTGTCGGTGCATGAGGCGATGTAAATACTTTCCACTAAAGGGTTTTGATCAGGGAGGGGAATGGGATGAAGCCATTGGTGATGTTTTTGTTTGTGTGAGTGCTGAATGTTTCTGTTTTTGTGTGAGGCTGGCCGTTTTGATGTATTTCTATGTATTTATATATTGTGTGCATGYGTGCATCAGTGCCTGTTGGGAATACATGTTCAGCCTTGCTCCTGGCTGGGCCTGGGGGCATGGAGCTGTGACAACCTCACCTCTGTCAGACTAGTGGATTTGGCAATCCCTAACAAAAAGAAACAGAATAGTCATTCTTCTCTATTCTAACTTAACCTAACAAATCTGGAGAATGTTGAACTTTTTGAAGTTTTTGTGATTTTTAGACTTAGCAATGCTAATACCATGATAAAGGATAGGTGCTGCTTGTTGACATAACATTGGGTTCCCCAATGAAACTATGAAACATCTTGATGAGAGTTTAGAAGGATGCTTAAAACATAATCCTACCAAGACTTTGAAAGGTTAAATTGAAAGATTACAAGCATTCTGCAAGCACAGTCACGATTTAGTTCCAGATAGCCACAGTAACTTTGAAGCCTTTGTGACAATGACCTGAGAATTCAAGGCAATCTGCAAGCTTCCCGATCTTTYTCAACTGTTATTTAATTAGAGAAGCAAGAAATTGTAAAAAAAAAAAACAAAAAAACCCAGGATAAGGTAATATGCAATGTATGTAACATTTTTTAAACTTAATACTATAGCTTGGAATCTTAACAGCAGGTTAAAATGGTTTTGACTTACAGTGCTAACAAAGTGGAATAAGGTTTGCACTTCCTCTGCCTTTTATGGCAACAGCTTGAAGCATGTGTTCTGTTTCAGAAAAAGCAAACAAACACAGCAGTTCAGCAAAAGAAGACAGAAAGGAAAGATGACGGCCAAGCAAGATTTTTTTTAAAAGTGCTTACAAAATCAGTATTGAAATGTAATAAGTGACAGAGGAATATAACTAAGCTTAAAAAAAAATAAAAATCAGAATCTACATCCTTCTTCTGCTAAGTGTCATAAAATATTAACAGAAACATCTGTAAAGAGAGATGAAGACTGTTGTTTTAAATTGAAGCAGTGAGTAAAAATTAAGCCTTTGTCAAACCACCTTAATGTTAAAATGAAGTGCCTTTAACCGTGAAAATTGGCAGTTGGGAGGAATTCTAAAAGTCTGTAGTGTCACCTAAAGATTTTATTAAAAGTAATCTCAGAGGGTTGCCCAATGCAWCATTAATGGCTGTGATACAGCTGAGCTTTGTCTTCAGAATTTCTGACAAATCTGAATATGAAATACTAGCCTTTATTAATGAAATTGTACTACACAAGACGAGTGAGTGCTACCACTTGCAAATAGTTAAAATTTATCATTGCTGAAGAGCTGAAACAAAACAGCATCTGGAAGCCTCTCTACATAACTGTACTAGTCTTCTTAGGCTCTGTTGCATAACAGCCAATTTTTAAATCTAGTATCATTCAAAAATGTAAATGAAAAATAAAAAACGGTGATCATTTTATTTTACTTATAACAATAATGATGTTCTTAGCTAGTGATCCTAATGGCTTCTTTGCTGATGAGCTCAAAATCCTTTCCCTGGCCAGGCCCTACTGTGAGAGTGTCCTGCCAGATTTCAGTGGTGTATGCTTAGCCTTGCCATGTGGTTTCAAGCATCCAGGTTTCTAATTGCAAGCAGAGTGATCGCAGGGGAAGAGGGAGCAGGAAAATTGGTGAGTATGCCTAAGGGAATATGCCCCATGTCTTTTGGTGCAGTGGTCATTACTGGTCTCAAGGGTCAAATACCAAAGCTGTGAGAGGAGGCTGTATCATGATCAGAGCTGTGTCCAACCTAAGAGAAAGAGGAGACCTGGGGCAGGTGGCTCTGCTGAGCTCTGCCAGGCTCTTTCCTGTCCCAGAACTCACAAGTCACCCTGGGGATGAGGAGCTGAGGGTACTGTAAGGGTACATGGAAGGTGAGAGCATCTGATTCATTAAGGTTATCCAATCAAGGAAAACCAGTTAAATGTAAAGGGGATAGCAAGTAAAGGGGGAAATGATAAACAAAAATATACAGTAACACAGACCTGGTAGGCAAGGGATAACAGAGACAATGCTAAAGATCAAAAGTCYCCAGACACTAGCTGATGGGCCATTAAGAGACACCAGGAACAGCTTTGGAGAGGGCCAACCTGAACTTTGTAACTCCAAATTTCCCTTTTGTAATGGGGAAAGGAGAGTAACATGAGGATTTGGGGTATTCATGGGTGCCTGTGGGAGGAGTGTTTCAGTGCTGCGTGTTTGCAGCAAGCACTGAGCTGGTCCAGCTGGTGAGCTGGGAACCTATGGGGCAGGTAAGAGGGGCTGGCATCAGGGCAGGGGTGCTGGGTGGACAGAGGGGCCACGCTGGTACTCGGGGGAGTCTGTGAATGTGTGTGCGCCTGTGAACCTGGTGAGTGCTGTCTGTATGCCTGCGCTGGTGACCTTCAGTCTCTGCCAGCTGAAGAGGAGGAGGAGACTTGGCTGTCTGAGTTTGTGTTTTATGTGAGCCTCGTATGTGGGTGCTGTTGAAAGCAGCACCTTGTCTGGCAGTCTTTGTGACTGGCCGTGTCAGTGTCCTCCGCGTGTGTGTCCCTGTGTCCTCCACGTGTGTGTCCCTGTGTCCTCCACCTGTGTCTGTGTCTCTGAGACAAGTGCTCAGCTTTGCTACTGGTTGAACCTTCCATCAGCAGTCTGCAGCCGCTTGATTGGGAAAGAACATATAAGTGAATTTTCAGGCTTCGATCCAAATCTAATCAGATTTGCAACGTGGAAGAGACTATCTCCCGAGGGAAATAAAGTAGATGCCATTATTTAAAGTATCACTAGTTACTTAAAAACCCTATCTGGACCCATGCCTTTRATATCTAACAACCCATGATTTTTTTCTCCAGACCATTCCTACCCTTTCCCTTGCTCCATTATCACGTTCTTAGATTTTTTCAAGTGACATTTAAACCAATTGATGTTCAGGCCAGAAACTATGTCTACTTGATGTGTTTGMAAATGAAGTCCTAGGTGCACTTCTTAAATGCTGTCTAAAAACAAATAAGTAAGATTTCTTCTACAATAATAAATTTTAATAAATTTATTTTAAAATGCATGTAACATTTTAAAAAATACATTCTAATTCTATATTATAAGAATTATATRATTTCACTGTTTACCTTTGGCCAGTTTCTAGGTTCAAGGCATTTGAGCCAATCTGTCAGAGAAATATTCTTTATAGCTTGATGGGAATCCCACCAAGATGTAAGAGCTCTTTTGGACTTCATCCATAATAAAGACAAATAGTATTCATAGCCCCTRAAACAGGTCCATAGGTTAGTTGTCAGAATAACCAAACGTAAYTAGAGACTGGACGAGGCATGCACAGACGTGATCTCAGTACAAGGCAGTGATAATGGCAAGCCTTTCCTTTTCAAATCCTTCTTGTATGACATCACCTTTGTGGCTTATATATGAATCCTTCAGCCTTAAGAAATTCCACCTTTACTTCAGAGCAGCTAAGAATCCTTAGYCTTTACTGCTTTATTTACTCACAAAAATCTTTCAGCACTAAAATTGTTTATTGTATTGTTTGTCAGTCCTTGGAGAGAGAATGTGAGCAAGAGTGTGAAGATCTAGAAATAAATCTCTGTTATAATATTCATGATGTTGACCATTTCTTTTTATCAGACCAGTGGGAAGACCACAATGACTTAYGGTTTTAGCAATATGGATATAGCATTTATTAAAAGCTGTATTTAAAGTCCTCAGTGGGACAGTCACTCCTACTGTCCAATTTTATGATTAGGATTTGCAATTATAAGGATTTTACCACATGAAAGGGGTTTCACTTGATTGAACTGTTAATTGTTGTAGAAGCTTAGGCTCATCTTTCAGCAGATAAAGGACCACAAACCAACTCTCTGTACCATCTTCATTCTCAATTTTCCTTTACTGTGTTTTTCTCAAATGTAAATGAGCAACACTGACCTAGAAAAGAACATGGCATTTTAGAAGAAAGGCTATTGCAAGGGTTTTGATTTTGGACTGCATAGTTCATGAAAGGTATAAAGTSCTTGCTATATGTATTATTTGCTCTCTCCTTACAGGACAGTTTTGTTCCATGTTCAGATGCTCCTTTTTCTCCTGTGGTCTCCTTTCTTTATAGAGTTCAAGATAAGATTCTTTTCCCATTTATATAGATTATTAGACATTTTGGATCTAATTTTATTTCACAGGTAAAACTCTGACTGAACTCTGCACAGGGAGAAGCGACTGCCTGGACCATAAAGGTRGAGCTCAACTGCAACTTTTTACTTTCTTTCCCCACCATTTCATTTACTCTCCTCTTTTTCTTATCAAATACTGATGTGTAAATTTGCAAGCACTATGGAAACTGTACAGTAAGCTTTGTTCAGGTAGTGCCTATGTTTTTAAACTTAACAGTTAATATTAACCTTAGACTGCTGCACAAAAAAGGCTGTGTCTACATCAGTAAGCTGGGTGGTGCAATAAAAAAGGATCTGAAGGCAAAACCATTGCTGTTAAGAACCTGACATCCACATTACTTGGGGGCTTTACTGCAGATTTTCTCTAATCTGATACTCTGCAGTAAGGATCCATTATGAACTGCACTCCTGGGAGTCATCTTCCATGTTAGTTTCATCCAAAAGTAAATGAATTTGCAAACAGATGATGATTGAAAAAATTGCCTCAGAAGCTCAATCCCTGATCTGCTAACTTGATGTAAATTAAATTTGTTTCTATTTATTAGAGAAACCTATACTATTATGAAGTCTGAAATACGTTTTGTACAAAATACTCTAAAATTTTTGACACCAGATCCTTGGTTGAGGTTTTTGCTCTCATTGTTTCACTACAATGACTTCAGTGGTCATCTGAGAAATACTGTTCTCACTTCTCTGCCACTCACTCTCCCTGTTCCAAGGATAGTTTTAAAAAAGGCAAATAAGGAACTGGAGGTTGTGTGACTTGTAAGGAACAGTAGTGGTGATTTCTCTTAATATTAAGATAGACTAATGTGTCTGAACTATACAATAGAAAACTATGTCCTAGTTACATTGATGAAGACCCACTAATCCAGAGGATACCTGCAAATCAGGGCTCCTCCATCCACTGCACTATATCCCACAATAAGGCGATGTAATTGGAATCCCTTCAAAGACTCTATGTGGAAAGAAAGAGCAATTAAGTAGAGCCATTTAGAAAAAAACAAATGAGTCTGTTCTTGACCTTCATTTAATAAGAAAGGGACTGTAACACAGCAGCAATTTAGTACAATAGTTTCTTGCAGAAACTAACACAGATTAAGAGAATATAATTCCAAATGTAACAGGACAAAATTATTCAGTATTAGATGACAAATGATACATGAATTGCAGGAAGGGAGAGAGAGCCAAGTTAATGAAATGCCCCTGGAAGAATTTCAAAAAGTAAAAGCTCGAGAGGTAGTAGTCTCTTAAAAGGGTGCTCCAAGATGKGTTGTTTAAGAAGACGTAGTAGGATTTCCATACTTCCTAAGAGGAGAGAGCAATTTTGTCCCTGTAGACTGTGAGTTGACTAAGATTTCATATCTSTGCTTCTATTGGTTCAAAAAGATGTTACCTGTAGGGCTTGCAGGAAATCCCGTCTTCCTCCGGGGGAAGAAGGAATGAAGAAAAAGTTTAATTTTTTTTTTTCCTTTTTGTTCTAGGCATTAAGCAACTGTGTTGTAACTTCTATTCCTTCAGTTAGTGGAAACAACTGAGTCTAAAGCGGAGAAAGGGAATAAAACAGGGTGCCAGACAAATTGACTGACTGTGTCTTCCTTCAAAGAAGCTATCAGATCCCAGCTGGAGGATGAATATCAGTCAGTGAAATACTTGCCAAGCACTATTTAGCTCACATAATCTGTTCTGTTGTTCTATAAGATTTATAGCTTCTAGTTACCTTTCTCTAAGCAGCATAGCTAAGATGTATAATTAAGGTTAAGTTGATGAGCACCCAGAGTATGCAGGCTGCCAGAATGGTTAATATCAGGACAGTCCCCTGAGATACAACAGTGATGTGAAATGGTTTTCTTCTTCTGTTGTACAATGTTTGGAAAAGAAACATTTTTCACGTTGCTTTTCCATGTTTGGAAAAGAAATGGTTTTCAGCTATTCAGGAACAGTTCTGTTAGGTGATTGGCAGACAGTTGCCTTACCCTTTTCTGTTGCTGTCAGGCATTCTGGGCCATTGGCATGAAAAGAAGTTTCTTAATTTCAGCAGTTTTGTCATTTTCCCAAGAAAGAGGGGAACTCCCCTGATATGGCAGCAGAGGCTGTGGAAACTCCATGTAGCCTTGTAGATGGRCTGAGCAAGACGATGTTTAAAAGGATGCCTACAACATGCTGTTGTTCTTCCAGAGTTTTGGGCTACAGCAGGGTACATCGATGAGGTGAGGAGCAGCTGAAGGCAAGGACGAAGTTTGGCAGCCCCTGCAGCATCTGGGCATGTGGCAGTGGCTGTTGGGAGAGCTGTTCCTGCAGATAYCTGGAGCCCAAGTGCTTCTAGACAATGAAGCCCTGGCATAGGGAAGATCAGCTGCTRAATTTTTTTAACTGTACAACAAAACACCATCTAGGGCCTCGCTCTGTTCACTCACCTCTTATCCCAGACTAATCACACCCTTTTTTTCATATTTAGCATCTGCAGTAACCTCTAACTTGCTTTGGAATTGCATCTATTTCAGTGTTTGTTAATTCAGACAATATCTTGGTCATGTTTGATCTCTCAGCTTCTGCAGCTGACTGCTTTWTAGAAAACAACCTGGTTCTGTAGAGCATTTTGAAAAAGCTGTTGTCTGAGAATGGTAATAAAAGTGCAGTGGATATAAGAAGGCACTATAAATCATAGATGTGCAAATAATAAACTGCTATACTGAGTAATCAGCTMCCTAAGATCTTAATATTCCCAGTTTACACCTTGAGAGTAAAATCAATGAAATATTAAGTTCTTGAAATATGAGTTTGTGTTTTCTTCTTTCCTACGACAACTCTAACAGCAGGTGACATGGGTTAACATGACTATTTCTTAGGATGGAAGATCAAACCACACTACAAGAAAAAAAAAAGAAAGATGCTAAAACAAAGCCAATACAGAGGTTTTGACTGATAGGGAAATAGTCAAGTGGTGATGGTGAATGAAAGAGATGATGGGAAAGAGAAAAGACCCTAAGAAAAATTTATAAATATGAAAGCCGCACACCTATTTGTCATCAAACCTGTCATTGCTCAGTTTGTTTGTTCTGTTTGTTCGTTCTGTTTGTTCTACACTCCCTGTGTTACAAACACTGCTGTGATGACTCCATCAGGCTCCCTTTGGAATCTCTCCCTGCCACCATCACCAGCACTCCCTGGCTGAAGCCACACCCCGCAGGGTCTGAAACTCAACCACGGGTCACACGGGTGACAGTGTGTAGCGCTTCTACTAGAAACAGTTCTGCAAGAAACCAATATTCTGAAATGTTATACTGTATTTCCACAGTAGAAGCCCTCAGTATAAAAAATATATTTCTGAATTGTCCATTTCARTATAAAAAACCAATGAAGGCTAGAATGCAGTGTAATTTAATTGTATAACTGGGAGGGAAACGTGCAAGACACAGTATGCAAAATTACTAAAAAAGTATTTCAGAAATTATTTAAAAAAACATTTTGAAGTTCACAGAAAGATTTTCATAGAACTGCATGTATAAATTACTCAGTTAATCTACCAGAAATTACACCTATTGTATAAATTACCCTGTGCATCTTTTATATCTTTTTGCCATTTTTCTATTTGGCTACTGTTGTTACTCCTATGTCTGATGAGTTACCTTCACGACTTTCATACTTGCTTGACCTTTTAGACATTGCTTAAAGAATTGTGAAATCGTATCATATTAACCCCAAAAGGGTTGAATTTCATATTCCTTTATGTGAATGGTTTACATTTAACACACCCAGCAATGCCTTTATTGTCTGAAAATGTAAGAAAAATGAAACTGAACAAAACACACTTGCTGTACAGGCTATTTCCCTTTAAAATGATATCTCATGTCAGGGTGGCTACTATAGCAATAGCCTTTCTTCCAGTGAGAAGACAGTACAAACAATTTGCTCAGCAGCAAAGGTGCTCAGGAGATRGGTGTGATAGATTCAGACCTACACTAGTTAAATAGAAATTATGTTTAACATAACGTTTGTAGATATTTTAAAGCCAACATAYTGGATGCCATAACAATAGCCTGCCTATTTCCACTGTCCATTAACTTTGTATGATGAAGAAGTTTAAGTAAGTGACATTAATAATTGTAGGATGTACATTAGAGTAAACTCCAAATGTCTCTGTCATGCTCAGGGCCGTATATACCAGAAAAGAGGGTCTGAGAAGTATAAAAGTACTAAGATGCCTAATCCCCCTTGTTTTTTCCTTCTGGTTTCTTACCTTGACGGTATGTTTTTGACAGAAGAAACACAGATTCAGCCTGTTCAGGCTGACTGATGCTTTTCAGTGTAAAACCCCATGTTTAGTTTACTTTAACTCTGCTAAACTTAGATTGAAAYCTGGGTCGAAATCCTCCATGATCAGTGTCAGTTCAGAACAGAGCTTTCTGGAAGCAGTTCCACAAAAACTCAGGKTTTTTTTTGAAGTGTGATTAGAAAAGGGACGTTGCTTTGCTTGTTAAATTATTCTTACTTGTTTCATTGAAAATCTTTAGTACCTTCAATGTCTTTGGATCTGGCAGAGGAAATTGGATGCCTTGGACCCTTGGATGGGGTTTCTGCTCAGTTGGTGAAAATATGCCTGTAYATGATTAAGTTATAAGCTGCTCGGGCGAGACTTCTCAACAATTGTAGGTCAAGCTCTTTAGAGACACCATCTGCATGAAGCCCACATCATCTTTCCACCACATCTACCCAAGAGACAAGCTGCATGTGCTTGTGTGCTAATGCCATCCTTCTCACAGCAGTTCCTCGGTGCCTTTCTGTGGCTGAAAGGGATCTTGCTGCTGGTGCTACCRTTGTGCTGGGCACAAGGAACGAGGGTTAGGAGGTGGTCTTACTCTTGGCATCCTCACCCTTCCYGCAGACTCAGTAAGGTTAAAATCAGGCAAAGGCCTTGTCTTTAGATTGTAAAGTTAAAAACTTTGTGTCATAAAGCTGGAATTTTGAACAGGGTAAATGGCAGCCTTACTTCTTCAGTTTATTACTTTTCCAGAGTTGCTTATAATCCTTTTACCTGTATTAATTTTCATGCAATATGTCTTTACACAATAGCCATGATATGAGCTAGACTTCTGCTCAGACAGGACCTCTTTGGTATCACGGAGGAAGTCTGTATAGATTATTATAGGATTTGGGTTCAGATTTGAAAATGTAATAATGTTGCTGTGACAGACTTGAGAAATATTAAAAACAGGGCAGAGTACTCATCATGAGATCAGAAGCCATATAAGCTAAATGTAGGAGTTTTTTCTGACATTGTTTACACTTCTCTCTTTCTATGTCTATTTTACACCTTGGAGCATATATGACTTTTATTAATTTTCAATAATTATGCTTATATCTGTTTAGTCCTGGTAACAGTTCTACACTGAAATGATTTTTATACTTCCTTTATTTTCCTAGTGGTGCTTATTTCTGTGTTTCACAAGAATGAGGTCAGAAATGAGAAAGTTAACATAAGCTGCTTAGTTTTTCCAATTTAGCTAAATCATTTTGGATGGTGTGACTAGAAGTTATAATACATCTTGATGTGTACAATGACATAATGCCGGCTTTTCTGATTTTTTTAAAATGCTTTTTTGTAGTAGTATTCTGCAAAATTCACAATAAAGTCTTTTGATCATTACTAGACTGACTTTTTAGATAAATTCTTGAGCTGGCTCCAAGTTGTCATTCTTGAGTTGCAATATCCACTCTGGATCATTATAGGTCTTTCTGGAAACATGATCCAGGTGTAATTGTGGCCTTAGACCAACCAGAAGCAGCATTTGTCCTTTTTCTTCTGGAAGGGTCACTTTTGTCACAAAAAAAGTGGTTTGGGTTAACATGGGTAGGTTAGAGTATTCAGAGCTCCCTCTATATAACTAGCCCGGTCTTGGAGATTCAAGTATAACATATTGATAATGTACTCTGGTTTCTTTAACAAAATGTTTTTACCTGGATAACCACCTAATAAGTGTTGAAATAGCTTCATAAGACATGTCTGTGCTATGTGACACACATTAGAGCATTCATAGGGCATGTTTATGCCATGTGACATGTGTTAGAGCATGTAACCAGCAAGCTCTCTCCAGAGAAAAAGGGAGAAACGCCAGGCCTGTGTGGTATGGATCATATTGCAGCCACTGCTATCTTCCTTTTCTGTTCTACTTCTTCATGTGTTTTTCTCCAGTACTATCTAGAGAATCTTCCTGTAGCCCTTGCCAGCACCTATCAGCTCATCCTACCAGGAGAGCCACAGTGAAAGCTCTGTCCTGTTTCCACAATGACATTTGTCCCTGCAATGGGCARCTGATTCACTCCTAGGGTGTATAGCAGAACTGAAAAGACTCCCAGATCAGCATTTCTCACCCTGCTTACAGCTGATCAGGAGTGTGACAGGAATAAGATATCTCTCTCCTTTTTAAAAAAAAACAAAAACAGAAACAAACACATACATTTTCTAATGCTTGGCAATTTCTCTAGGTRTGTAGGCCAATGATTTCTTTGAAAGCAAATTTCTTCAGTCTTTCCTAAGTTTGTAAAACATTTTGTATCAAAGTGTCAATAACTTTCACATAGAATATGCCCTTTGATTTCAAACAATTTTTAAATAATTATCTTTTTAAGGTCAGGACTGGAAATTAATGAGATTACTGAAAATTTGAAGAAGCCTTGCTTTCATTCTGCAGCACAACCTGCAACTGTTTSTCCTCTCTGCAGGGGGTGGAAGCAGACAGGACCAGCTCTTCTCAACAGAAAACTCTCAAAAGCATTATRTCTACTACAGAACACAACATCCATCTTTGTTTACTGCTTTTCAAAAGTGAGCTTCACATGAGGCCACACATTACAGAAGAAATGTTATATACRTACAAGGATATAGATGATATAGATATAGGTATAGATAAATAAATTTTGACTCTAACCCCTGGTGCAAATTTGTGATTCAAGCAGAGACTTCAAATGTTTTCTTTATTTCTTGAAAAGGACACAATAAGACCCAAGTTGTGATTAGAAATGGAAGGATATATTTTTACAGTAGGCYCCTGCAGCTTGGTGAAGTCAGCGGCTACTTACAGTACAGGGCTTTTAAAAATTTTTATTGCAGTAGCAACAGCTCCGTGCATAATGGTGGTTTACACTTGAATAACAAATAATTGCAGATAATGGGTATGTCAGCATGAACGGATTAGGGGTCTCAGCAGTGGTTCCATCATCGCAGTGAAAATACTAATATAAAATCCCGTTTCCTTTCCTTCGAGCTTATGTCTCATTACTTTAATGGTATTGAGAGTTAATTTCTGGTGGAGTTATTTATTTATTTATTTATTTATTTATTTATCGTGTTACTTTGCTTGGTGTACGTATAGCATTGCATTTTTCATAAAGGAGCTTTATGTCTCTTATGGCATTCAGCTTTTTATGGTTTAGTTCTAGGAAAGCTGGTTGCTTTTTACCAGTTCGAGGGCTGGAAATGAGCAGATGGTGGAAGATTTGGGTAATTACTTGAAATGTAAGGGGAATACAAAGACTGAGGTCAAACCAACCTCTTTGCAGGAAGRCAAAGAGGAGAGATTCCTACTCTCAGCTTTTCATAGTTTGTCTCTTTGATAGGAACACATTATGAGATAAGCTTTTCTAGTGACTATTCCACTATGTATTYGAATATATTATTTATAAATATAGTGTGTGTATTGTCTCATAGCAATTGTGTAGAATTATATTTTTCACTTGCAGTCTCCTATTTAAAAATATGAACTACCAATCATACTTTTAATTTCATGTATTGTTGCCATCTGAGAAGTTTTGCATAGAAATTAAGGAATTAAAATACRCTCACAGGAATAGGATATTCCACAGCACATCCTGTGGGTCCATATAATGAGTCTCCTTAGAGGARAGAAGAGTTCAAGGGAAGTTTTTTACCCTCTGCTGAGGAAAACATGTAGCATTTCCTGTTTTGCCTCAGCTGTTGCTATCTGTTTTACTTTCCTGAGTTAACTCAAATACATTGCTCATAAAAACAAAT
Organism: Oceanodroma leucorhoa; assembly: GCA_030449065.1. Classification (NCBI taxonomy): domain Eukaryota; kingdom Metazoa; phylum Chordata; class Aves; order Procellariiformes; genus Oceanodroma; species Oceanodroma leucorhoa. The sequence goes on along the minus strand of JASVER010000001.1, from coordinate 23,746,381 downwards.
TTCTGACAGCGTTTTGATATACAGAAACTTCAGAAAAATTAATCAGAGTATAAAATAACTAAATGAATATTTCATCAAAAAAGGAAGACTTTTTTTTAAATTTTKGTTCTCATCTTTAAATTTAGTTTCCTAATATTAAAATCTGATTTAAGTTTAGAGAGGTTTTTAGCTGAGTATGAACTAAAATGAAACCTAAACAGAGTCAAAGTGAATACAGATGTAACCTCCTGCTTGTAATATAAGATAATGAGCAAAAACAATCAAAAAAATCAAAGTATTCTTAAAAAACCAAGCATGCTGAACATTGTGGTGAATATTTTAATGGCTGATCTGCTTTTAAAGCTAGGAAGTAAGAAATTTCATTGAAAGAAATTTCTCCATGGCTCTTAATTCTTTCCTGAGTTCAGGCAGTATTTGTCTCTGTCTCTTAGAGGTCCTACCCAAACAAAGGACTGCTTCCTAATTCACTACTCTTCTCTTACTCTGCCAGTAGGAGAGAAGAGAGACAGAAAACCAACAAAGAAAAAAGGCAGCAGAAAAGAATTGCAGGAATGAAAGAAGCCAGGCCAGAGAAGAAAAAAATGAATCAAATTTCCAGTCAATGAAATGAAATAGAAAAGAGAAGTAGGGAAAAGTGAATAACCACAGGGTGAAATTGTGCTGCCTCTGGTGAAGTCAACCAAAGCTGCTTCTGAGAACATGATGAATGCTTAAGAACTGCAGGAATCAGTCCACAGATTGTCAGAACAGTTGAAACAAAGCTCATGGAGAGAAGAGAAAGAAAAAAACTTAAGGAGATTGAAAAAAGCCTGAGGGGTACTTCAGGAAAGATATGTCTAGAGAGAGAATAAGTGAAAGACAAAAATAGAAAGGGACAGGCCACATTCTCAGCAGAGGCTGACAATTTAACCCATCTTATGGGCTGTTCCTGTCAGAGCAGTATGTAGAATAGCAGTAAATAAATGACAGAATCATGACAAATGGTAAAATATATTACATTTAGCATCAGTAGCAGGGTAGAATCTATACAACTGATCTGGAGTATTATTTCATGCCACATTTTATTAGGGGAATTACTCTTAGTTTCTGGTATAAAAACATAACAGGTCGGTATTTTTAATTTTTTTTTCTTAGTATTAACTAAGAGATTTGCTTTAAAAGTGTCAGAAAAAAACAAATGGAATATTGTTTTTTTCAAATTTATTTCTGATTAACATGTATGGTTTCAGTCCTCGTTACCTGGAATTTCTATCAGTGACTTTTTCCACATTAGATCTTTTGCTATGTGATAATTTGCTAATGCCRTACATACTAATGTTCTTTTTGTAAACATCAATGTATTTTTCATCAGTCATTTATTAAGATTAGATAGACATATAAATTACAGTTCAATGATGTAAACCAGTGTGATTCTACTAAAGCTAATGAATCCACATGGATCTGTTTTACACCTATCATTCCAAAGGTGATGTATGTTAGAGGTTTTTTGGTTTGTAAGTTTTCTGGAGAGGAAACTATATAATAAAAACATTCTGTAATAGTAGGTGTGAAAGAGGAAAAATTATTTTAAATGAGCAAATATCTGTTGCAAGCTTTAATGGGATTATGGAAAAACAATAATTAAAAACTATTCTAAGTATTCTTAGAGACAGGTTCAAATAGACATCTGGAATCTAAGTTAATTCTGGGTATGACACCAAATTTGAGGGTGATCTGAAGTCCACTGAAATCAATAATAAAACTGTCATCCCATCATTTAGATGAATTGCATAAAGCATTTTTGCATAGATACTAATTACTCATAACTTTTAGAATCCCAGAACCTCTGAAAGTCAGTCACTTATCTAGGCAGGAATAAATATGGATTATCATGTCTAACTTCAGGCACTCAGAAATGACAATGATGCTATCACTTACCGTGTCAAAGGTCCACTGCTACTCATCTCTACATCCTATTAAGTATTCCTGGCTTTTGTCAACAGCTTTGAAGTGAATCCAGGAACTTAAGATACCAGAAGTAACTGAACTAATTTTTGTTTTAGAGACCTAAACTTAATTTAACAGTTAGTTAGGATAAATTATCAGCAAGCAGCTCGTATTCACTAAGAAATATTCCAYGTTTTTTCTCTGTGTGTGGAGAGGCTGTTGCGTGATAAATGTTATCTTAGAGTAGTAGCTTGGTTGTTAGGTTGACATGCATGTGACAGTACTGAGGTTTCAATTATCTACTTGCATCAATCAATCTTTTAGTTTCCAACACTGTTGCCTGCAGTAATGTCACAGCTTTTCTGTCAGACAGGAGAACTTTGCGGGAAATGTTATTCATTACAGCTGCAAATCTGTCACTGCGCCTGGCATGGCTTGTTAATGACAACATTTATTTCAAAGAGCCATGTTTCGCTTTGTTGCTGGAGAGTTGACTTTGTGATCGTAAAATATAATGAAATGCCAAGAAGATGAAGTGAATGAAGTTTGCCAAAAATACAGCTAAAGTGATTCAGATCTACTAAAAAAAAAAAAACCGCACACACAAATACACTCTTTATATTTTGTTGAAAACATTTAATCACTTACTAGGAGCATGAACATGGGCAGAGGAAAAATGTTGGTTAGAATACAGTACGTAGAGTGGCATGCACAAACAGCAAGTTAGAGCTACATTTGGCTTCTTTGATCCATAGTACTGGAAAGAAAAAGACTTTTCAATCAATCTTTTAAAACAAATAAACATAGACAGCATCCAGCTCTTGTACTACTAATATTGAGATGTCATCTTTCTCTCCATGCCCCTTCTTGAAGGACTGGAGCATCTTTCATATGAGGAGAGACCGAGACATCTGGGACTGTTCAGCCTGGAGAGGAGAAGGCTCAAGGGGAAAATATATCGATTCCTGATGGAAGGGAATGAAGAAGAGGGAGCCAGACTCCTCTCAGTAGTGCCCACTGACAGGGAAAGAGGCAATGGGCACAAATAAAAAAAAAACCAGGAAACTCCATCTGACACTTCTTTACTGTGAGGGTGGTCAAACACTGGAGCAGGTTCCCCAGAGAGGTCGTGGAGTTTCCATCTGTGGTGATACTCCAAACTTGAGTGCACACAGTCCTGTACAAGCTTGCCTAGTTGATCCTGCCTGAGCCRAGGGTTTGCACCAGATGACCTCCAGAGGTTCCTTCCAACCTCAACCGTTCTGTGATTCATGCATGTCTGGCAGTTTTCTGGAGGACTTGTCAGAATGGGAGCAGATTCTGGGAGTGGAAGAAGCTTAGATACATTTTTTCCCTGTGGAAGCAGAAATTGTGCCCATTACACACATCCTAAGGATCCAGCTTTCTTGGAGCGGGAAGAACGATCAGGTTATGATGGGATTTATGAGCCCACCACCTTCCTGCTAGTGCTGTGAAATTGCTGCCAGTACGTGAGATATTGAATCAGTTATCTCTGCTTTTCACAGCAATCGCTGTACTGACTGCTCCATAGGTATATGCTTAGACTGCAAACATCACAGGTCATCTTTTGTTCGCCTTATAAAATGCTACTGCCTATTGGTGTGATGCAAATAAAACACCACCAGCAATTATATTCTAATTCTTGAGAGATTTGTTGTGTTATCATCAAGGCAAGCCAAACAAGGCAGGGAGCACTAGACAGGGGCACAGTATCACCTTTTGTCTTAATGGAAATACAGTCAGACCAGATGCCAAGAAATACTCATATTGCTCTTTAATTTACTGATGTTGCTATGCTTCCCAATTGCTTGTTTTCTTCTCTGTGGAAGATGTTTTTTTTTTTTTCCCTTGGACTGGCAGGTGTCTATGCTGGAAATCCAAATCTCTCCCATGTCCTGGAAACTTCAGTTTCTCCGTTGATTCAAAGTGACAGCCACCTCTCTGTCCCTGTACTGGCTCTGGCTGTGTTGGAGTTAACTTCCTCTGTAGCAGCCCGTATGGTGCTGTGCTTTGCATTTGTGGCTAAAACAGTGTTGATAACACAGCAGTGGTTTGGCCATTGCTGAACAGTGCTTACACAACATTAAGTCTTTCTCTCTTGCCTGCTGCTCCCCAAAGCAAGTAGGTTGGGGGTGGTCAGGAGGTTGGGAGGAGACACTGACTGGGACAGCTGACCTCAACTTATCACAGGGATATTCCATACCATATGACATTGTGCTCAGCAATAAAAGCTCAGGGAAAGGAGGGGGAAGGGGGGACATTCATGGTTATGGCATTTGTCTTCCCAAGAAACCATTATGTGTGCTGAGGCCATGCTTCCCACAGAGCACCTTGACATCTGCCTGCCAATGGGAAGCAGTGAATGAAGTCCTCTTTTTCTGCTTGTGTGCACAACTTTCGTTTTCCATATCAAACTGTCATTATCTTGATCTGTAAGTCTTCTTGCCTTCCTTCTATTTTCTCTTCATCCTGTGAGAGAGGGGAGTAAGCCTGGGGATGGGTAGGTGTTTACCTGCTGTCCGGGGTCAATCCACCACAGAAAGGGTTTCCCTAACCAGAAAGCAGAATTGAAGTCCTTGATTCTATCACTGTCCTTTAAAACTTAAATTGACATTACACACAATTAACTTCCGTCCTTTGGAATGTTGTTTGCARTCAAAACTAAGTCAGACACTTACAATCTCATAATTCAGGACACTGGAGTGCACTTCTGTTCTGGACTATCTTCACTTTTAGTATCACCACCATTCCAGCTCCTCAGCTGATCTCTGTTTATGGCCACTGTTCTTTCTGAGCAGAAGCCCTGCAAATCCTAACTGAAAGTGAAATGTTAAACTATGTTTTTCCTTTTTSAGGTCTATGGATCCACACGTAAGGAATTAACACCCTTATGTAGGAAAGTGACTTTCTAAAAATAAAATATAGTCCCACCGTAGGGTTAAATTTCTATCAACAGTGGGTATGAAAGCTTCAATCTAAAAACATGTGCAAACACTAGTGCATTTACCCTATTTGCAGACACACAATGGATGAACACACATCTGGTGTTTGGACATCATAGCCCAATACTATTAGCAATGATTGTGGGTGCAACAGAGGTCTGAAGTTACATGTGAATTTCAAGTATATTTTTGAAATTTTCGAGTATCCTCTCTGACACCCTTCCAAGGACTTTCAGAAAAATATGATTTCCTTGCTAGTAAAAATTGGAAGTGACATTAAAAAAAAAAAAAAAAAAAAAAGAAAAGAAGTCTACCTCAGAAAACATGTAATTCTATCTTGGCCAGAAGGAAAATACAAATGTTAGCTGTTCACATACTGTGTTTCAGAACACGCATTAATGTAGGGTCAATACATGTTAGTGAAACAATACACCATCAGAGCATGGAGATGGAGAGACTTATTAATTAATCGAATGAGGAAGAGGGAATGATCAGTAAATTGATGATTATATAGGTTTTATACATGTCCTAGTGCTATAGCAAGGGCATATCACCTGCTATTCATCACTTGGCTCTCTTTATATCTCTGTTGTAATAGATGTAAGGACATTTCTCAGGACACTGAAGCTTGCTCAAGTACTCTTAGTGTAAACTTCAGACTGAAACACTCAACGTGTGATGATGTTTATTGAGTCTATTTTTTTTGAATTTATGTCTGCTCATCTATTGCATATTCCCAAATTAGGAGRGCAAAAAGCACCACAGAACATGTGAAAAATGAAAAAGAATGCCCATGGATTTTACTAAAAAAAAAAAAAAAAAAATTAAGTGCGAAGTTTTAGCTATAGACATCTACAAATTGCTTTTGAATTTTTTCTCAACATTGTAATGCTCATGAAGTTCAATAAGAAGTAAATGATCCAAGATTTACAATATAGGACAGTTAGCAAAATCTGGAGTGTAAGTAACTGCTAGAGGTCTTGCTTCTGATTCTTTGTCATAACCAGTAAAAGAAGACATTTGATTTTAGAAATAAACTTTCTATTAGATTATATTAGATTGGACTCATTCTGTTTTCTTGTGCAAAGCTGTTGTGTGGAGAGCAATCAATAAAATATAACTGGAATTTATGCTAGGCCTTGCCCTATGCCTTTASAGAAAAGCATAAGGGCATCACAGATAATAAATTTAATAAATACATGAGTACAAGAAATATGGAAAAATTTCTATTCTCTGTCCATAGAATGGAATTCCTTAAATGTTCTGTAAATGTGATAAGAGAATCAAATGCAACCAAAACAAGAAAAATTCCTATTAATTACCTCATTGCTTCATTTCTTTCCTCTCTAGGATACCTCAAAGCAATTTAACGTGTAGTATTATTGATCTATTTATCATCTGAGAATGCTGTCTTGTGAGCTTTTGAGCTCTCAAAGCATTAATTGTTAAATAAATAAATAAATAGGTATTAAAAAAGGACAAGCTAAATAACTGTTGGTTGCTAGTTTTCCTGGGAGATAAACATGAACTTTGTCTAGACATGCTGATTGTAATCCATCAAGCAATGATTAAAGAGTAATACTCTTCATTATTCAGAGAGAATATTAAAGACATCCCTGAATTACAATTAGGATTTTTGAAATACAAATCATAAAGACATGTAATTTTCTACACCTTTTCACTGAAATAAAAGTTTTGTGGGAAGACTTAGGTGAGAGATGTACAAGTGGACAGCATGTTGTATTCTGCCTCAGAATTCAGCAMACACGTAACTTAAAATAAAACTATGCAATTAGCATATTGCTCATTCAGTAAATAAATACAGCCTACACTTAAAGGAAAAGTAAGTATAATGTTAATCAAGATTTAAAGCAAAATTTTTGTGAATGAGGCAGCAAAAACACACCCATCTTCCAGTATAGGAAATAAAGAATGTGATATTGAATYTGAGTGGTTTTACATTTACATTGCGATGTCTAGTTAATTGTGTAAAGCCTATTTGAGAAGCACTCTTGCTTCCGATTCCTGATTATTTAAGGGTCAAATACATGTCAGACTATACAGTACTTAATCTTAAATGAGAGACTGCATAATCAAGATGACTAAAATGTTAAGCAGACCAGCTGAAAACATTGGAACTGATTTTTATCTTAACTGTCATTTTGATTCACTTGGAAAGTTCAGTTTAATATGGAGTTATTTAAAGGGTTGTAAATAGATATTACACAATCCTTATATTTCAGTAGCAACATTGCTTCATACTCCTTGAAAAGCTTTTTCATTGCATTTCTGAGTGGCAGCTGACTGATGACCATAAGTTAAGCCACTGTCAAGCCAGTAACAAGGTCCTATGCTTTAAGATTTATCTCATAAACATACCRAAGGGAACTTCTTGCATAGTAGTCATGTATTTAGACAGCTAACTAATACACCACTGCAATTCATGGATATCACTGAATTATGTGGTCTGTACATCAAAAGGRGCATGGAAGTAATAACGGTGTTGTTAAATACTGTCCGTCCCATCCTCTAATTTAATTGTAAGCYAGACTGCCATCCAGCCTTCATGGAGGACAAAGATAGATGCCTTCACGGAGGACAAAGACAGACTATGACCATGCCAACCACTTTGAAGAATGCACATTCTTGTCCATCTTTGGCCAGCTTTAGATTCTGTTTCCTTATACTCAGAATAGCCAAACTACTTCAACATGTTGGCTGCCTCCTCTTCTCYTTTTTCCTAGTGTCGTTGTACTACATGCCATTTCCTACAAAACGGGCAGGATTGATCCCTCTTTGGATTTTCCAAATGCTCTTCTTAACAAGTTAGTGTTTTGTGCCTTTTAGTRAATTGCCCATTTCTCTAGGAAATTTATTACGAATTGGTTTCACATCTTGTGGCTGAGTTTGCTCCCTTGTTCAAAGCTGAATCACTGCTCAAATAAGCTTTCCCATTTGCTACCAGAAAATGCTAAAGGCATTTGATAACTTCTTAGATGACTTAGGCACTGCTGTATAAAGTGCTTTGCTATGACCCAGGGTATCTTTGTAGACCTGTTCTTTCTTTCTTTCTTTAAAAAAGAGGAGACCCGTTCTTGGAAGATTGTTTCTGTTTGCAGATCTAGGAACCAATGTGGATTTAGTTCCCAGAAATTAAAAAATAATCCAGCAAATCACCTTTACTCTGACTTGCAGTGCTGCCAACCTAAGCTTCATTTCCTCTCTTGTAATGTGTTAAAATGCACATCAGAAAACTTAAAATTGTATTTCTCTCTGTGATTGCAAAGAGCATATTTAGCATAATACATATGAATAAATATTCTGCTGGCCTATTACTTATTTTTCTCAATTCCTAATGAACTTTGTGATTCTTATTTCTAAGAAATATATCAAAATGACAAATCTGTTTCTAGTTATTCTATTTCTAGTGTATGTAATTTTTTTTTTTAACGTATTAGCCCAAGAAAGGTCATCTTCTAAGGGGACACTTTTTGTCCCAACCTGGCTTTTTAGATGGCATAAACATGACAGTATGGTTAATTCTCCACTGTGAGGGAATGAGTTACTCCAGGCAATTGAAAGTCCAGATAAAATGGAAATGAAAGAAAATGGCACACAGTTTAAACATGTCACCTTGGTCTACCTGCACTTGTTAGCTCTACAAAATGTGAGCAGGCTCTATGAATGTGTTCAAGTATGTCTCTGTTTTAGAAGCTCTGCCCTTAAACTAATGTGGACTTCTCTCCAGGCTACTGCAGGTGACCTGTATAGCTCAATTCCTCAGTATAGTTTGTCATGCACTTTGTTGTTCCTCAACCCCGTGATCACCCTTCTTCCCCACATATAATTTTTACAGCCTGGAAGAGTCCCCAAACTATCTTTTTTTTAGGATGCTGCCTGCCTGGCAAAAAAAATGTCACTACCTCAGTGACATACCCCTGTAGAGGAAAAATGCTGTTATTCACCCACACGCAGAGTCTTCAGTTGTTAACTCCTTGCTGGGAGTGTCCTACCCAAGGATCGGCTGCTCCACCACAGCTTCCCTGCTSAAGGTAACTGAATCCCTGCTCAACCCAAGAGCCTACTTCTATCCTCTATGYCTGTCCCGAAGACCGTCCCAGAGTTTTGCTCTAAAGACAGTGAACAAGCACATGGTCTTCAAGTGATACAATTAGTGTAGAGGTCCTCAAATCTGTGGCCACATTCAGTGACACTACTTTTATGCTGACTATCCAGCCATCTGTACAGGCTGATTGGCTGGATTGTATTTCCAGCACCACACACAACTGTATCATGGTTTTGTTTATAGATTATGCTATGCGTGATCATGTTATGTCATGTGTTATATTATGCATGGATTGTGTTATGGATCATGCATTTAGCTTGTTATTAGCCACCTTCATCTAGATTAGCAAACATGATTGACTTGACAGTATAATAGCTATGATCTTGTTTTCTGTGTATTGCAGCTTTCCATTTCTGAGACTTTGTTGTCTTCACTATTTTTTGAACTACATTAAGTACAGGAGAAAGTCTCAGAAACAAAAAAATATGAGAGCTAAATTAGAATAACTCGAGCGGAAATGTATAGCTGCTGCTTGCAAATGGAAAGTTTATTAAGAATTCTCATTATGAAAATGAGATCTAAATAGCTCTAGAATTAGCCATGGAAAGCGAGAGAAATGCTGTGTGGATCATAGGAGTGCAATGTGCTTTTTCCAGATGGTTAGATCATATCCTCATTCTCTAGAAAAATGGATTTGCTCTTAGAAAATGTTGTTTACTACAAGAAACAATCTTAGGCCTGGTGAGGGTTTTCCATACCCTAAAACTGCTTATGCATAAGAAGCCCACTTAAGTCACATGAGCATTACTCAAAGTGCAAGGCAGCAAAAGATAAACATGAATGAAGCCACATTCCTGAGTTTTTGTATAGAGTAATAGATTTTGATGGTGAACCATTAAGTTCCCTGACCATGATTTCATTAATATCAACCAGATCACTGAAGTTTCTTGAATTAATCTCTCTGAAACACTTCATATATTTTATATAWAAAAAAATAGCCTGAATCCAAAAATAGTCATTCACAAAAACATTTCTCACCCCATGCTTCCAACACTCATAAATTGCTTACTGGTTTAGAAAAAAAAAAAAAGTCTGTTGTTTCCAGTCTGGATTTCTCTTGGTTCAATTTGTGGACGTGAAATGTTTATATAGAGGATACAGTAAGCAGGAGAAGAAGTAGACAATGATTTCACCTCCCCCTTCTGTATATATAGAGAGAGTCATAAAATCAGCTGCTAACTTAGTATTTGAAAATGAAATAATCATGACAAGTTTCCAGTCATTCTGTGATTTTCCTCTAAAAATTCAGTTTATGAACACACGTCTTTAGCTGCGGACACCAAATCTGAAGCTAATCAAAACACAAGACATGAGGTCAGAAATGATAGTTGTATAACTTAATTTCTCTGGTTTATAATTCTATTTAAGTGCTCAAGTGTTGCATTAATCTTTCAGATTTTACTCTTGGAATTTTTTTGTCTGTTGATGGGAAATATTGAAATTTCCCAGTCATTTTCAGAAACCTTTAAGTACAGTTAACAATCTTAGTCCTAAGTATTTGACCCTGCATTTGGTTATATTGATACATATGCTTAGTAAAAAATTTATTAGGAAATTTCTGTTGTTCAACACCAGTGGCCTGGTTTTATTATTTACTACCATAAATTTTATTTGCCAACTTGACCACAAACAATTATATAGCTTCTCTTGGATGGCTGCCAAAAAAATTATAATTAAGAACTAATCTTTCCTTAAAAGTTATAAAATTTCTTTCCTTTGCATTTATTTTTAGAGATGTACTGGCCTGTTTTTAATTCATTTACCATTTAATCCATGCCTCATTAATTTTATATTATATTAATTTTGGRTAGCAAGTAAAATTACACAGTTACTGTGGCATATTAAATTAAAACTAGTGCTTTTATCAGCCACTTTAAAAATCTAACAAAAATCCCATATTATGTTATTTTGACAAGACCTGATTGATATCAATTAAATTATTATCCTACTTTAGTTTTTTTAATTAATTTAGCTTCATACCAATCGTTCCATCCTTCTGCCTATAACTGACGCTATGATGACAGGATTATAATTACTTAAGTCACTATGTAGCCTTTTAAAATATTGGAAGAAAATTAGCTTCCTTCAACTCCTCTGGAATTTCCTCAGTATTCCAAGATTTATTATGAATTAACATTACCTTTCAAAGGTCTTATCTTTCAGCTCTTTAAAACTCTTAGCTGTAAAATTTTAAATTAATTATCTACTATTTGGGGGTGGGAAAGCACAGCTGCCCTAGGGAGTCCTTAAACTTTCCAAGAGTTCTTGCATTCAAAAAGTCCTGTGCATTAGTTATATATTTTTCCATTGGGGCTTTATTTTTAGAACTATTTSCATAATACTGGCAGTTAGCAAATGATTTCCTAATAAATTATCCTTGCCTTTTAATTTTCRATTTTCTCCTTAATTTAGAATTTCTACTTAATTTAGTACAGATCTTAGCCATAAATCAGGGTGTTGGTGCATAATTTAGCTCTAATGTACCACATTGTGCACAGGGCCTTGACTGCTATAAAGAGTGCYCCTACTGAGTGAATAGCAATAAGCTTACAAACTAAGGCTGAGAGTTTTGTGGGGTCTGCTTGTCAAACTTCACGGAATACCCCAGCAGTTTGCTGTAGCTCTCCTTCCATTGCCTTCATTTCCCACACAGCTGAAAAATAACGAACCTGTAAGGCTGTCATTGATTCTCTTGACATGTCCATAGAAAAGATATTTTCCACAAGAAAGAATCCATATTTTCATTGCCACTTTTTTCTGTTCTTTTCTTAGTCCTTTTTTCCGTAGTGGGCACGCATGGCAGGGAAGATTCCCAAAACAGGAGCCATGGCCATGGCATGCCTGGCTAAATATTCCATGGGGTGACTACATTGGCTGTACATCAAGAAAAGCAGGTGAGCTGTACAAAGTGATCTACACTGGAAGAAAAATTTTTGGTTGAACATCACTGGTAATTATGGCGTTGGTCAAACATTGCCCGGGGTATTTAAGAATACGTAAAGAGAAACAAATCAGACAACAAGAGTTTTCTTGTACGTGGAAGAGAACGATAACAACTGTGTTCTAGAAAATTATACTGAGGAATAAAACAATGTAAAAAGAATTAGCAGTACTTTTTTGGTTAGGATGTAGCTGCTAAGATTTTAATTTTCATTCTATGCATCTGTTGCTATGTGCTTGTTAAAAATTTAATTTGTGTTTTTCTTTTTTAATTTGGAATGTTTCCAGCAAATGTATAACTTAAAACAAATTTTGTCAGCACACGGAATATTTCCTCTGTTTCATGCAGAATAACTTGGATTGGTAAGCTTTATTACCGTAAGTGTGGCCATGATAGAATAATACTATGGCCTTAATCATCAGATTTTAAATTCCTCTATACTATCAGTTAAAGAAAGCTTTCTTTTCCACAGATGGTATTTTCAGAGCTATTTTAGATGTAAAATAAAATGATGGAAAATCCCAACTGATATACATATTTTTCATTTTTCTTATTCCTGGTTATATATGTGCAAATCCTGAAATTTCTATTGTGCATGACATATGCTATTACTGATTCCATTTTCAGTAGTAATATATTATCTTTTGAGGTTGGTATATAGCAGAGAGGTCATCAGTCCAAAAAAGAGATTGTCTAACAAAGCTTTATCTGTATCTGTTATGGCTCCAATGATGCTTTCTCTGCAGCATGGCCAATTGCYGCTGTATTTGATGATCTTTCAGGCTGACGGAGCACCTGACGCTGTCACTACAAGGTACATGTTCTCCCTCATGCATCACATCAAATAGATGGGGTGGGAAAAAACAGTGCTGCAAGACGCCTACTGCCGCACTGCACTCTGAGCGATGAAGTACCTTCTAGAGCAACTGGCCTGTGATGTTAATGTCTCTGGTACAGTGGAACAGACTTGTAGAYAACTTAACACTACCCTGGACCTCTCCCCTCCATCATCTTGCCCACTTAAAAACCTGTGTGTAAACTTTCAATTTAGAGAACATCAGTCCCTATAGAGAATGTTGCAATTTTCTCTGCTGGCTACTTGAAAATATACTCAGTTTCCTTAATTGTGTTTTTATCCAGTGGATATGAAACATGTATGATTTTCTTGGGACAGAAAATGATTATGAGACTTGTTTGGTACAGATATGAATAGTCTCTCAGGTATTTTCAATGTCTGAATTGAATTTTCTTGGAGATACAATAGATATTAAGAATACATTAATTTTTTATAACTACTGGGCAATAGTGAGAACAAATGTGACAAGACCTGACATTAAACATTTTGGTTGTGGGTAATGAGAAATGTTCCTGTGCAATACATTGGGAGGTGAGGGATGCACCAACAGGAGAGTAAAAAATGTATGTAAAGGTAGACTTTATTTTCCTGTTCCTATTTAAGACCACCACACGATATCCAATTAATAAATCTTGCCTTGTTTTGAAAAAAAAAATTTTTTTCTCGGAATAGGGGGATGTGGGCTTCTATAAGCATCTGAGACGTATCCCTAAACTTAGAACTGGGGACTCCCAAGGAATATTAAATGTCCTATGCATTTGTGCATTGTCCCTGAAAAGGACATAACAATTGTCACTCTCAGCCCAAGGGCAGAACACAGCTTCCCCTCCCTAGGAGGGATCTCTGGAGGACAAACCCGCTGTACATTGATTGAACTGCCTGGTGTCACGTCTCTTTGGCCAGAGGTAAACGAAAGACCTGGGGCCTGATCCAAACAAAGCACACCCAGCTTGGTGGAAAGACTCCCCACAGGCTTTAGATCAAACCTTTCATCTCCAGAATAATATGCCGGCTCCGGTCAGCAGCACTAAATGCAATTTGAAAAAGAAAATAAATGTTTATTTCCACCAGGTAAGGACAACATTCTGGTAGTGTCTTGACCTTGACAGCATCAGTGGTGTCAAATGGGGCTGTACTGATGTATCACATTCCCTTTGGTTTGAATTAGACACATGTGAGTGAAGAAGTAAGGTGTGATAAGTAGTATTGCCAGAAAAATCTGTTCTTGTGAAGCATCGACTGGTGTTTTTAGGGTATTTTTATCTTTCTTTGTTTTTCTTTTTTTTTTTTTTTTCCTAAAGCAGCAAAGTAACTAAGCTTGTACCTTGATCTGATAATTTAATATATAAAAAGGAAAGACAGGAAATTTTCTAGTTCTATTCTATTTAGATGTGTAGAACTAAAGAAACACCATTAAAACTAAAACAGCTGGAATCCTGTTATTTCTTTGAACTTGTGAGAGACAATTTTCTTCCAAGCCTTTAAATTAAATATTGTAATTTCTCAAATTGTCAGAATAAAAAAAGAACAGAACCTCATTCATTGTGAAGTTGTCAATATGCTTGTTTTTCTCATTTTTATTTTTATTCTCATTATAGCAATTACATTCCAATGTATAATATTCACTTTCTTGACATATGCTGAGGGAACTATATGACTACCTAACAGGTTTTGAGAAAACCTAAACATTTCAGGATTTTTTTTTCCTAGATAAGCTTTTATACTTTCATTACAGTCTCCCAGGTACAGCAGTTTAACATAATGACAAACCTTTCTAAAGATTATTTTTCTAAAGACAGTTGATCTATTTAAAGTAATATGCTGCTGTCACTCTGATTCTGTTTATTTGTTTAATAATAGTTGCACTTTTTGTTGTACTTTTTGTGCACGAAAGTAGCATCTATTTCTAAGAAAAATGAACTCAATTTTATTTTGGCAGAAAAACGGTGTATATAAATTTAATGATATACTTTACTGGTCAGGAAGCAATCTCTTAACAAGTAAGAAGTAATGATGGTGTTTCAGTGCAGCCACGGTTCACCCTATTTAAGAGAAAATGCTGACTCAGTGAATGGATAATGAAGACAAGCAATAGACACAGAACCTTATGCTTCAACAGTGTGCATAGCTGCAGTGGTAAAAGGTGATGTAACATAAGAGGAAAAACAAATTGCCATCCAAGCACAAGGCAAAATTGTCCATTCCAGAGGCATCTGCCTGTCTGTGGGTTGGCCCTGTGTAACTCCCAGTGAAGGATTAGCRGAGAAATAATGGAGTGCTGCTTATGGGCAAGTGCATTATGCACACGTAAGGGGRGAAGGTGGAATATAAATAAGCATATTCCTTCTCTCCATCATTTGCTGTCAGCAAAAAAGTTTTGGCAAAAGGGATGTTTACTGTGATTTAGCAGCATCAGGAAGTAGGGATTGACCTGATTATAGCAGCAACTCCCAGGCCTCAGCACTTTTGCTAATCGTGTAAAAGCCTAAAGATGACTTGGGAACTAAAATTTAAGCTTCAGGGTTTGAAAGCTCTGACTAGAGAGTATCTTAGCTGCAGCACTGGGAGTGAGCATGCAAGCTGAAGAGGGACAAGCAGCAGACCTACTGTTTAGAGCAAAGGCAGAATAAACAGGACTGGGAGAATAAGCTGTGGTGAGGCTCATATGAGATTCATATGAAATCTCATATGAGATTCATATCTGAGCATGCAGCAGCCCAGATATGCCCAGATATGCCYCAGCTGAGGGAGGATGGCTGAGCAGCCTTCGGGCTGGGGCTGGGGCTGGGATCCCTACTGCTCCTGCCAACTGCCTGTCTGACCAAACCTCTTCCTCACCAAAGCAGTAGCAGGGCCGTGCTGGCTCCAGTGCAAGTTTGCTGCTCAGATGAAGTAAATTCTAATAATTGGGTATCCATTTTATCCGTTTGCCTTTCTTTTTCTTTCCAGTTACACAGGCCAGAACTTGAATAATCATACATTTTTTTCAGGCTGATATTCAGGTATACACTGGTATATCATCATATTTCCTCAAATGTTCCTCAAACATTTAGGTAATTATTGGATTCTCAGATAGGTGCTAGTAGGGGGTGTAAATAGGAGAAAATGTGCTGAGAAAAAGATTRCTTAAACATAGGTCTGCCTGTGCTGAGACAGAACTGAACTAATCTTTGCCTGACACTATTTTGTGCAGTGCTTGTACAATGAAGTATCAGCTTATCTTGGAGCTTAAGATGTGACTATGACATTAGTAATGTACAATCACATTACAGTAATAGCATCATTTTTATAATGGCTTTTAACCTATGATTTCATTTAAGAATTTCCAAGATGCTTATTCTGTATACAACCTCCACATTGAATTTTATGTACTGGGAACAAGGTATTTTCAGAGAGAGGCTCTTGGATTCTTTTTCTCCCTGTTCAGAAAGGGAAAGAAATTTGTTAATCACTTGAGCATTTAACCATTTATTATCATGATATTAGATGAACTTGGAATATTTGTTACTTGCTTGAAAGAGAACTAATTTATTTTTGTACTAAAAAGAGTTTCCAGTTAATTGCTTTTGCTGATCGACACCCCAATCTACCCAGACTTCTAACTAGTTTAGTCCTTTTGACCTGAGCAGGATATTGTACAAGTAATTATTTGTTCACATGACATGAACTCCCAATTTTAAGCGTTTTTGARCTATTGCATAGAGATGACAGTAACAGTACTGTGTGAATGCCGCCACCCACCTGAGCTAAGAAGTCTCTATTTCTGAACAAGACAGCCCTGTGCTCCCATACTGGCTGGGGAAGGGTATGTGATATTTATTTGGCATCTGAGGCAAGCAATGTTTTTACAGAGAATACTCTGTAATGCTCAGGTTCGTAACATCCTTTTCATCAATTCAGATAGTGTTTTTCCATTTCAGTGTATCCTAATGTGAAGGGGTAATCTTTCATTTGCTATCTGTAAGAGAAAACACAACTGAGTTATGGAATTTTAATGTTATATTATGAACATATACAGAAAGTCTTGCAAAAAATATCATCTGGAAAAATCATTAGYGCGTCCAATTAAAAAAAAAAGCATAATCACTGAATAATATTATTTTCATCCATTTGTATCTATGTATTGCAACTATGTACATCTTTAAAGACACGGAGAGACTAATTTCTCCATATGAGTGAATACTCGGAGTTATGTGTAAATAACCTGGCAACTTGCCATAGTTATGAAATGACTGCAGCCCTGACATTTTATTGTACCTGCTTTTAGCATTCTGCTTATAGAAAACTATAAACTTTTACAAAAGAAAGGGGAAGCTGACAGAATACCCTCAGTTATAGCTCTAAAGAAAAAATTACTTCAGGAAAGCCATTTTAGAAAACCATTTCAAAGGAATCGAGGAGGCACAAAAAATGATAACTTTCTGCTCTGTGCTTTACAGTAAAACTGCCTACTATTTCATTCTGTCCAATTCTGTTGGTTTGTTTGTGTATTTCTTAGACTGAGCCTATTTGTTCAATATGAAACAGCAAACAAGGAAAAATGGCAAAAAAATAAGTATAAATAAGTGAATACTCCATCTTTAAAGAGCTGCCTTCTTTATGGGAATTTAGTTGTAGTCTTTAATGGAGCACAGAGCTAAAGGACACAGCTCTATACTGCAGCTGAAACAGGAGCTGAAGTGAACCATTACTACTGAAAATTAACTTCCAGTAAGATGTCTCTCCACATCATTCAAATTAGGTACTACAATGTTCTCCCTTCTAATCATGAACTTTACCAGAACACATGCTTATTGATTTATTTTTCTTTTCCTAATGACAGTTGCACTATTTTTCTCTCTCTTTCTCTTTTTTGTCTCTCTCTGTGTATATGTGTGCACACACACTCATACATGGAGTCTTCTGAAAGAATGCTAGAGCACTTAAGTAATGCCTAAATGATGTTAGTATTTATTACTTCTGCAGTAATAGCGTACAACAGGTCTACCCAAATACCTGAACATATAGTRCCCTATGCTGTAGAATCAGAATAAAATGCCTTTCCTTACCTCCAAGACCTTACAATGTAAGTAAATAACTTGTGAGTCAAATACACTGTTTCTTGCTCAAAACAGCTGAGTGTGACAGGATGACCAGTTTAAATGGAATAGCTGGAAAACTTGAACAGGAATTAAATATCGAGTCAATACTAGGACATCCTCCATATATTTGTAAGGAAGAGGTGGCTACTGACAGCTGTTGAAACTGTAGACAGGTAGTCTACGTTTGGCTGAGAATTAAAATGTGTATAAAGTAGGCCAGGGAGAGATGAACCCCTGGGAAGCCTCAACTACATTTTGTAGTGCTACAGCATGCACAGCACTCCCCAYTGGTAAAGAAGGGTTAAGGACTACTTAGTCTCCCTTGCAAACCAGTTCTTGCCTACAATGAGACTAAAACCAGCTGTTATTTAGGAAATTAACTGTAATTTTAAGAGCAGTTCATGAAAAACATCATAGGATCTTGAATGGGTTATGGAGAGCATTAGGAAGTTTCATATTAAGATGAAAAAGGCAATACCAGAGGGTAGAACATTTCTAGTTCATGATAATTTAGCTTCTGATGCATTTAAACAAGATTAGAAGAGGTATAATCAGATAAAAGAAGGAATTTTTCATTGACTGCACTTCTTAGAAGGATGTGGTTTTTTCCCTAATACATTCATACCCAACATAACTTGTTTTTAAGATACAAATGAAGGAAACATAAAAATGATTGTACAAAAGAGCATGTGTTTTATGTGACTTTTACTAAAAGGTACCCAATGTATTTGCCTAATGCCATACCCCACACTGCTGTTATAACTCCCTAGAAGRCAACAGGTACTGAATTAAACACTTTTCTGCAGCTGCGCATTTAGAAATACACACTGACACTGCCTAAGACTTTCTGTTTTAACAACACATTCCTTTTCTCTGATCTGGAGACATCATACAAGATCAAAAGAGAAGATGAACTACTTGATGGCAGCCTATGCCTCTGGATATTTGACTTGCTTCCCGGCCTCGCCGGCAGACTTTGGTGTTCAGAGCTCAACATCTGCAGGAGTGAGTGATGCAGAAATGGGACTGACTGATCCAGGAGCTGGGGAAGATGCTCATCCTGTTATCACGGTCTTAAGAAGAGTCAGCAGCAGATTTGGCTCTGGTTAAGGTGCTTGAAGATTTCCAACTAACTCAGTCCAAGTCGCATCTTAAGGGAGAGGCTGTGAGACRCTATTTCTCTTACAAAATCATTTTAGCCTCTACTCCAGATTAAGTAAAAAAGGCATTAGGTATTAGCCAAWCATCTTTAAATAATTGCTGTATAATACATCCCTGTTTTGAGACTTAGTTTCTTTTAAAAATTAGTTTAAAGCCTTTTGGTGTGTTAATTAAAAATGATGTTCTACTGTTAGCTAAACATTATTCAGAAAGGGGCACACTGAACAGCAAAGAGCATAATCCTTAGGAAATAAATTTCATCTTGAATACTGAGTTTTTCATGCTGATTTTTGAAGTGGCAAACACTTCATATTGTGCGTCAGCAYTACACAAAAGCATTCCTGTTGCATTCAAGAATGTACATACTACTCCAAAGCTAAACATGAATACAGTTGGTAGCAAGCTGTCATTACAGTATTTATTTCTAAATACTTTTCAAATATCAAAATACTTAAAGTAAATATTTAAATTATGTAACTGATGTTTTGTATTCCAGGAAACATTCTCCATGGAATCAAAATAAGAGTAGAATCGGATAAACATTTSGTTTTGTTCAGTCACAAACAAAAAACTTTCCCAAATCTGGTGTGTCAGCAGTCTTCAAATCCTATTTCTATGCCTGCAAAGGAAAAAAAAATTAAGATAAATTTATACTTACTTTGCTTGTTTTCTCTCAAGGAATTGTATTTAAAAGAATTAAATAGATAAAGCATATCTTGTTTTTCAAATCTGGTCCCTTATTGTCTATTTTCTAGATGTTCATTAGAGTGAATTCATCAATGCAAGCAGTCTCCCTCCACTTGTTGAATGTAGATATGTCTGAATGTTTTGCATATACCTGTTAAATACAAATATGTCATATGAATACATTTTCTTGTGACGAAGGTAACCCTRATAGTAGCTAAGTCTTCTTTGGTTATTCCCCACTCTATGCAATAACCCAATAATCTGAGTTATCAGACTTTTTAGATGAACAGAATGTATACTCTGGAGTCCATTGACTTCAAATAGAACCTTGCAAATTGAGCCTGAGACATAATGATGTATTCAGAAAGAATATAAATAGTAGGTTAGTCACTCCTCAGTGAATACTGTGAATAATTTAACTTGCGCCTTTACTATTCACTACAGTCAATTTGACCCATATATTATCTCTCAGGTACCAATCAGAAAGAAAAATGTTGCTTTCATTAAATTTCATTATAGGCACTGTCATTCTATTTCTTACTCCACTTTAGAGGAGTAATCCAAAGCAGGCTAAGAGGTTTTAAAAGTTGCTACAGATTTGTCAACATCACCTTTCCACTTTTTTATTGGCTGCAAATAAAGTAGTCAGGAAAAATAGAGCCTACTGAAAAAAAAATTCCAAGTGACATCCTGAACATACACATTATGATTATCATGTTTTTCCTTCTTAAAAATATGACAACGTTTATAACTTTTTATGAATATTTACTTTTTCCTGAGGAACATTCTTCTTGCTTTTAATGTGATGTCAGTTGAAAACTCAATCCTAATTTTTGGCTTATCCATTACACTTTTAATTCTGGACATTGTAAACATGCACCCATAAGATTTTACCTGCCTGGAAATGAATGCAGCATTCTGTAATGCAGAGCTGTTAATGGGAAAAGGGAAACAATAAATAATTTGATATATTGGTATTACAATTGTAGCAACAGTGTTGGAAAGAGCATCTTGAGTAGATTTGAATATAAAGGTAGATTTGTAGTGAAAATGAGTATGGCATATTAACTATTATCCAGAACTTCAATTTTAAGAAATATATACCAGTGGGAAAGCTAGGAAGATATTATTGCTTATTTTGAAGATTCAAAACCTTATTTTCTGCTGTTATTATGAATTAATACTGATAATATTACAGTGAAGTCAAGTTATGAGAGGATTTGCCCAGATAATAATAATAATAATAATAATAATAATAATAATAATAATAATAATAATAATAAAAAATCCTAGGTGTTTCCAGAAACCAAATTATTTCTAGGAAATCTTTCCAAGGATGTTTTAACGGTACCTTCACATATATATTTCATTATTTATATGTTGGGTTCCTGTTTACATAGTATTCTTCTTTATTAAGATCCTTTCCATGAATGAGGTCACAGGATCTTGTCTGCTCTTACTCAGAACAATAGTATAATAACATTTTGCACAACTAGAGCTTCTAAAACACTGTGGAAAAATAATCAGGTAGATAAATCTCCCAGCAAGTCCTAAAAGGCATTTTTTGAAAGGGTCAAGACCTAAGAAATATTAAAACTACTCATTATGTTTTGTTTTTGTCAGGATAATTTCCCTTGTTGGCTTTTATGGTGAGGAAGGGTGGTCAAAACTAAGAAAATATTACAGTTCAGTAAATGGGGAAATGCTTGCTAATGACATTAGAATGTTTCTAAAGCTGCTATCTTCAGTCACCACTGAGGTTTTTTTTTTGTTTTTTACCCACAGAAGGGGAAGATGATAGTTCAGAAGCATTTCAGCAAATTGGACGCAGAAGTCCATGGCCCCAGCTTCTTCTTGGACATGCATTGATAGGATGAAAAGCAGTGAACACAAGTTGCAGCATGGAAATTCTGATGAGGTATAAGGAAATGTCTTTCATTGTGAGTGTGGTCAAATGCTAGAACAGATTGTCCAAAGATACTGTGGAATCTGCAATCTCCATCCCTGGATATACTCAAATCTTCACTGGACCTGGTCCTGTTTTGAGCAGGGCATTGGACCAGCTGACCTCCAGAGATCATAAATTAGTCCATGTCTCTAAGAATCTGTGATTAACATTTTATTTAACTGATTCCCTAGATTTGTGCACATTACAAATAAGTAGATAATAGTTTGGCATGTACCAGAATGAAGAGACTACAGCAGAGCTGGAATAATCCTACTGATATTATGGAAGCTACATTGCTCAAGCACATATTATAATATTGCAGTCAATCACGTATATGCTATCACAATGATATGTTGTCAAACAAACATATAGTTCTAAACTGGTATCTTAATTTCAGCGAATTACATTTTTGTAATATAGTTAGCTGTAAATAAGTCTTTAATTTTATAATTCCTGACTATAAACTTCTCATATTTGGCAACACTATGTTTTTTATGGTTATTTCTTTTGGTTATTTAGGACCTTTGAGGAATAATCCTAGCTATCCTTCTTACGAGAAAGAGCTCAGAACCTGAASCAGAAGCCAAGAGTACTGCATAAAATTTCCTGAGGGAGATTCTGAAAAAAATGAGTGAGAGGAAGAATAGCATATTGCGACTTTTCTCCTACTGATAATAAAAATACCTAGTAAAAGAGCAAGAAGCACGAAAGGTAAACCCCTTAGAAATACAGAGTAGGCCAGACACATTCATGTGCATATCTCCAGTGAATAGGGAGCTATCTGCCTAGCAGGAACAGATGTCCCTTTCTCAAATGAGAAGGGAGCAGTGAGGGCTGTACAAGTATCTTTACCATAGATTAATGGTAGGGGCTGGATCAAAAAATCATAACATGTGATCACCTACGTTGAAGGGTGAATTTTCATTACACTGACTTTTATCCTCTCTGTAGAACAGGCATGAGGAAAGCTATACAGTAGAAAGAAAGGTTATCTTCCTTCTCTAATTCCTGAAAAGGTAATGCTGTGATAAATGAGAAATCTCCTCCCGAAAAGGAAGGTGAAGGCACTGACAGAGGACTCTAGTGGGATGCTTACAACGGAGTGGTTGTCACAATTCACTTTTCACTATTCAGCTGTTCTAGTTCTTTGATCTATAGCTGACCAGGGCAGAAGATCTTGCTCAAGGCTTTTGTCTTTGCCATTTATTGACCACAGTAGCCAGGAAAAAGGGATCCATGTTCTCTGTTGGCAGGTAAGGAGAAACACTAACTCCATATCCCCCGTTCTTTTTCTTCTTCTTGTAGCTCTAGTACATGCTCTTTTCCTTTCTTTTCACCCCATTCTTATTGTGAAGAACCATCACAAGTGGAGCCAGAAGCATTTTGGAATCCAATCATAAAAACCCAACACGGTTCATTCTACATTGAAAGGCATAGCTGCTACTTTATGCTGAGTATTAACAGATTTTACTTCGTGCCTAGAGAAGAATCAGTCTAAATACAAGGACCTCTTGGGACCACAGATGATTACATTGACCAAAGCAAACAGGGTCCAGGTCAGGCCAGTGAAGAGATATTTGGAAGGATTAACCTGAAAGAATCAAGTATTCTTTCAGCTTCCRTAAACACTAGTATTTCATAACAACCCAGATTGTTTTCCTGAAGACTATGGTGTTAAAATAAGGAGGTAAAGAGAGAAAGATTAATCTACCATAAACATATATAAAGTCACTGACCTGAAATTAAACTTGATGCTTATTATTAAACTTATCACAGCAGGAGAAAGAATTTCAAAGGTGGAGCTGAAATGTGGTGGCAGTAAAGTTTCTTGAAATTTCCCACTGCTACTAGGTATTTCAAAGAGTGAAAGCCACTGTTACAGAAACTATGGAATGGGTTAAAACTTCATCTAGAAATGTTCTTGCATCTTTTCGTATTAAGACACACCTTTGAAAGTCACATAAAGTGAGAAAACTAAAATTAGGAGGCCAGAAGAGGTTGGAGTACCTTAGAAGCCTGATTAAACAATTCCTGGAGGTTTTATAAATCTGTTAGCAACATCCTACAGGGCCATTAACTTTCAATACAAGATATAAAAGATGTATTGGGTCTCTGGAGATTGGTAATGGGATGTATAGCATTCACCTCTAGCTTGTCAGGTCAAATCCAACCCACACTGAAAGGAGGTCTTTCTGAAGCTGATGTCAAAGTTGGTGGGTCAACTACAGTTCTTTTCTAACTCATGCAACTTCAGTGATTGTTACCTAGCCTCATGCCATAAGCAGTTTCTATCACAGAATTATGTGATTCTCTTGAAACAGGTCATGAGAGTGTGTGCATTTGTTGTGATTGCATCACTTGGTGTTGTACTTCTCCAGATAGTGAGATGGCTATTACGATTCAGCATGACACTTCCAAACCAGAATCTTATTTTATTTAGAAGTAAAAGGTTTTGCTAAAAAACAAACCACCACCACCAGTTATTCAGCAAATATCTATTCATTTTTCTAAAAAGACTAATGTTTGTTCAGACTTTCTATAGACCTCAACTGGTTCAATYTATCACTTAACTTACAATCCCCTTTTCTCTACTTTCTTGGAGAATATCTCATTTAAAAGCTTCTCACTACCTTCCCCAAGGCCAACTCACTCTTTACCCATTTATAGCCTTTCGATTTGCTGTTTTCTCCTGTTGCCCTGTAATTACCCCATGAGTGTTTATTTGGAGGTTATTGTGGTTACGGTGTTACTTTGCTGCTTGCTTTCACCAGCATCACCTTATTAGCCCAGATCAATACATTAATACAGAAAAAATCCAGCAATCCAATATAGGAATGAATTCCTGTCTTATTGACCATCTCACTCATAGTGTTCAACAAAGTATTACACATTTGTACCTCTAGATGATTGCATAACATCCCCCCCTTATTCCCTGTAATGTGCCTGGTTTGCTTTAGGATAATTCGCAGAGGGTGAGCGATGTTTTCCTTACAAAGTGCAACACCAGGCAGCCATCCTTACTAATAATAGCAAAGAATGTTTCAGTAACACTTCTCACTTCTGCAGTGATTATATATTAAATCCTAGTGGAAAAATGGAGGACAGATAGGCTCAGTTACCACCCTCTGTGCTGTTAGTCATCAACGGACTTAGCGTTCAAGGGCTATGATCCACAAACTGTTACTGTACTAATCACTCACATAAATGTAATACACAACAGTAAAAAATAAACATAAAAGCTGTTTCTGAGCTTATAATGATAAACACTCAAGAATTAAATAACATCAAGATTAAAAATGTCTGCACCTAATTTGCATCCAAATTCTTCTTTGTGCAAATGCATTATCATACTGTCTTTAATTACATGGTGATACGCTGCTTCTTCTGCAAGACTTTCATTAAGTGGAAATCTGATAAGCTGGGGAATCTTGCTTGTTTAGCAAACTTTCTTTAAGCAGAAAACCTCCACAAATGCAAACAAAAAAATTTTAAAAGATTTCTATCATAGGAGTAGTTTAATCCTACTGAGGCTCTAAGTCCATGAAGGTTTCAAGTGAAAGAAAGAAAACCAAAACAATTAAAATTCAATATAATTACAGTTATCTTGATACTAGTCCAGAAGAAGGAGTGGTTTCAGTGTGTTTCAGAATGAAAATTTATTTACAGGTGAACCTGGAAAACGTGGTCTCTAGTTGCTGAAAAGCTTATTTTTCTTGTAGAAAGATAGTTCTTCATAACTTTTCCCAGTATTTAAATATGTAAACAATATTTTAATTCAGGTTTGCTCTTCTGGTGCTCTTGAAAAGAATGTCTGTTTCATATTTAAAGTGATACTATTTGCACCAAGAACCTGAAAGCCCAAATCAGGAGTCTCCCACTCATTTCACAGCACCTTTTGAAAGTTTTTAAAGAGCTACGTGTTAAGCTTGCACCATGTTCATCAAGGACCATTTTCTCCCACACCACAAACAGGACAAGTTCTGTCAGGATTATTAAAGGGTGTGGTAGGAAACATAATCAGACTGTATGTAGTCTTTTGCTATAAGTTCCCAATGGGGTATGGTCAGTTTGAGCGAGAAATTGTTGTTCTATATTTAAATAGTTGTTCTATATTTAAACTCATAACACTGTATTTTGCAGCTATTTGGTAGTCTATTTACTGTTTTTGAAATAAATAGTTAACTGTCTTCCTTCAGAACCTGGTGCAGTGAGCTAACAGAAGAAAAAATATTCACTTATATGGTCACACAGAATCCAGGGATTGCGTCTCATATGTAAGTGCATATATATATGTATACGCTTATTACAAACGTACCTAGGCACCTCTACCGCAAACTTAAGAAGATGCATATAAGCAGACATGAGCCATGTGCACTTAGGCCATCTTCCTTAGGAGTTAAACTGGATCTTGGGAGAATCTCTTTTTTTTTTCCTTTTTTTTTTTTTTTTTTTTTTTTATGGAGGTACTCTAGTGTGTTTTATCCTTTCAGTTCTTTATAGGCATCTGGAACAATTAGTGTTATACTTCTATAGGAAAATTACCATCTTCAAGAGTATGTTCTGAAACTCCATGAGCTTTTAAGTGTCTTAACAATAAGTTTCAAAATGCTGTAATACTTTCTGTTCTTGTAAATGTTTATTTTGTTTTAAAAATTGTGCAGATGATACTCCTTTGCTCAAAAAGGACCAAAAGCAAAGCTAAACTCTCTTTAGGAGTTATTAGGGCAACAGATAAGCTGGTGGGGTTTGATGCTGAAAACTTCAGGTCTAAAGCCAGCTGAATTAACTGAGTGTTCAGATCAGGAAAGCCCAATTTTGTCAGAATTATTTGTATATTTCTGTAAGCAATACCAATTTTAAAATGTGTTTAATGTTTCAGTTGGGGAAATAATAGAATAGATTTTTGTTATTTAATCAACAGCRTGAATCAATATTGCATTTAGAATATCAGTTCAAAATGAAAATGCCGTTTTGACATCTAAAATAGTTTGAACTGAAATATAAAAATTTTATGGATTTTTTTTTGTGTCATAAAAGTATTTTCATATTGTATAAAAGTATTTATATAAAAGTATTTTATATTCTAGCATTTTGTTCTAATTCAGTCTGGTTTTTGAGACATGAAAAATTGTCACAATAAGAAAATACTGTGTCTTATTTACAAAACAGATCCAAGACTTTTCTTGGTCATTTCTCTATAAATAAGTACCATATCTATTTTTTCAGGTGTCTCCAAATATAAGATAAATTTTAAGTAAGAAAGATTAACATGTCAGTGAATAGATGTAAAGAAAATTCTTACTCTGCTGTTATGTTTTCTCATCTTCAACTGATGTGATACCAGGACTGAGCTGTCAACATCAGATACTATATCAACACCTCTGGCACCAGAAAACCTGACAATTATTCTGACAGTTTCCACATGATTGTTATTCAGGCCACCTCATTGATCAAGGAATTTTTTCCCCCTTGCTTGAGAAAACCAAATAAATGTTGGACAAAGAGAAAGCTTTAAATATTTGACAGCATTTCTTTTTCATTTCATAAACTGTTTCCAGAAAAGCTTTTACTTATTGCTTGTATTTTATTGCTACCGATATATGGGATTTTTCCACCATGTAACAAGCTGGTAGCACTACAAAAAAGAAACTTTCCATGAGTTATCGGTGACATCAGGGCAAGAGAACACTTTTACTTAGACTTAAGGAAAAAGAATCACTGCAGTTTAGTGAAATCATCTGCTGGAAACTCAGGCAGAGTAGAAGCTGAGACTTCGGGTGCCTTGTCTATTATTCTTTGTGTGAGTCTGTCAGCAACCCGTAATTGAAAAGAAAGTGAATTGAAAAAAACTTTGGAAGTTTTGATCCTACAGAGCTGTTCTTTTTTGTCATGTTTTTAGATTTGATTGGGAAAAGGGACATGCTTCATCGTCTCCACTAATTTTCTATTGCAAGGCCAGCGGTGCTCACCCAAGGTTGTTAAATTTACCTCGCAAACCCTTTAAGGACGATATAGATGCGTAACCAACTCTAAGGGCAATTAGCAACCACAAGTGCAATTGCCCATGGAATCTGCATCTGGCAGCCTCCTGAGTACTGGCGGTGCTGTGCCAACTCTGCGAGACTGACTTAGGTGAACAAATTTCAGGTTGTCTACAGTACCTGGGGGAAAAAAAGAAAGGAAAATGTTTTTTTTTTCTTTGCTTATTTGTTTTTTGTGTGTGTGTGTGGATTTTTGTTTGTTTTTGTTTTTGTTTTGGTGTTTTCTTTTTTTTAACTGGTATACTAACTCTGAATGTCAAAAGGCAGCATTATTACTTGCTCATAGCTTAAATTTTAAAAAGTCGCTTGAAGATTTGATAACGGGACCTCAGTGCTTAGGTATGCAGCTGGAGTGTTTTCCTGTTTTCCACGCACAAAGCTGTCAAAACCTATTAAATAACTACAACAGAAAGAATGTTATTGGCCATTGCACTGAGAAGATTTGAGAGAGCCCAAAATGCAGAGCTGGACTGTACAGGTGTCATGGCTGGATCTCCTTCTGTTTCAGAGGTGTGTAGTCTCTGGGAACTTTCTTCCTCCCTTATCACCAAAGGTAGGAAGGAATTCTGAATAATTCACAAATGAAATGGAAATGATGGCTTGCTGTATAATATGGAAAAAACGTTGATAAAAGTTTATTTGCAAYGTGTAGAGATAGTATATAACCTGCTTGCTTGCTTGTTTGTTTATTTTTGGTCATCTCTCTTTAACATAAGGGATATTTGCACTCACTTTGCTTCGTTTCTTCTTCCCAGACATCAATGATACTTTTTTGTTTGTTCCTACAGAAGAGTCCAATAAATTTCTTCTTTTTTCCACTTTTACTCTATCCACTGAATAAAATACTAATAGCTGCATTCATCTTTATGCAGGCTGTTTTGTGTGACATCTGGAGAAGTTGTTGTGTATCTCTGTCTAGATATAAATAATTGTAAAGTTTGTTAAATCTGCAAAGTTAAGCCCTCAAAAGTTAGTACATGGTAAATTTACACTTGTCTCTTGAAATGGTAATTTGCTGCCTTGTGCATACATGTYACAAAAGAGTTTTACATTGATGCTGCTTTTTAAATAAGACTGAATCAATTAACGAGTGAAATCAATACTTTTTTATTTATGTAACATAAAGTCATTCATGTTGATTCAAATCCATTCAACATAGAATTACTAATTTATCCCTGAATGGATTAATTGTGCTTTCATCAGAATAYACATATCTTTCAGAATATACAGATCATCAGAATATCTTTAATATCTTTCATCAGAATATACAGAATATCTTGATCTTTCTTAGACATTAAAGACTGTATTTTCATGACAGCACAATAAGATCAATCGGTATTGATTCTATGCGGGGGCATAGGCAGAAGTGGTACAGTACAAGGTACCCACTCATTTTGTACACCCTTCTTGAAACATCTGGGTCATGACTTTCCAGAACACATAGCAATTACATCATGCTGAGCAAATTTTTTGACCATTGTCTCCTGGTGACCACCAGAAAGTGTGAAGGATAGAATTTATACTAAGCAAGCACAATGTGARATATTTTGAAAGGCATAACGTAGCTTAAAGTGTAGGAGTCTGGGGGGAGTTATTTCATAGCAGTGGCTAAAGGCTTTGGCCAAATCCAAGACAGTGCACAAATGTACAGCCATGCTGGAGCTCATAAAAAGAAAAAAAATATTACTTATAAAAGCAAAATAAGGTTATCTTTCTTTAATTTTTTAAATGGCCAAACCATTTAAATTATAAGTTAAAACCAAAACCAGCTTGCATCTTTCAGTAACAACAGCACAACACTAGGTCATCCAGAAAGGGAAGTAAAAACAAAAGCAGCACAAAAGCAAAGTCGGAAGATACATGGCTTGCAAAATTACATCTAATCAATTGACGTTCGGCGAAGTAATGAGTGACTAGAATCAGGACGTTGTAAGCGGGAGCACTAGTTTAACTTTGTTATTGCTTGGTATAAAAATAATCACTAAAAGAGAACATTTTGCTTTGTGTTGCCACACAAAAGAATTTTACAGTTTCCAGATCAACTGATCCAGCTGCAATAAAGTGCTGATGCCACTGTACTACATGCAGTTTGAGGAGGGGATAAAGAACTTTAGGAAGATGTCCCTGTTCACTGCAGGGGGGTTTGACTAGATGACCTTTAAAGGTCCCTTCCAACCCAAACTATTCTATGATTCTATGATTCTAACTTTTAATTCCTTCCAAGGATTAATTACAGCTCCCAGCCTGGAAAATCCCTGTTGTGTGGCATTCATTCTTGGTGCACTGTGTATCTGAGAAGAGGGACGACAGATAATACATAAAATATTGTCATTTCAAATTAAATCCCACTGTACACCTACATAATGTCTGTAAAACTTACTTTGTTATACTTCTAGTAATTGTTCTTTGCAGAGGGTAAATTCATTGCTTTCATTTGAGGGGGRCAGATATAGCAAATATCAGAGATATTTCTAATTTCTAACTGATTTAAATTCTCTTAACTTTTGTTTTCTGTTACATTCCAGCTGACTAGCTGGTGCACAATGGGTCAACAATAATTTTTAGATTCATTCATTATTGACATTTGAATAGTTAAAAACTAGTAAGCCTGCTAACCCACAGAGATTTGCTCATCAATTTGGATCTCACATGAACATCTTGCTCTGACTTCAATGTAATTCTTCCATGTCCATTTTTTTTGTTTGTTTCTACAGCAGAACGATTTTGTAAAAGGTTTTCTACAGGCTTACTTCTTGAGGAAAGATTGTTTCTACATGCAGTGTCAATGAATTAGATTTAATGAAGACTCTAGCAGCAATGATACAGTGCAAAGACTTAATACAGACACTTTGGCTACTGTATGTTAGCTATTTTTCACTCTCTTTATTTTATACATAAAAGGTTTGGAAAACTGTGGACAAGCTCCTTCACAGTAAAGAACACTGTTGTTGAACCAAGGCTAGTACAAAATACTCTGAAAGCCTTTACAGTGTGATGGAGTGAGAACCACAGAAATAATTTCTTCAACAAGTGGGCCCATGTTTCTTTTCAAGGATTTTTTCCTCCTTTGGGGTTCAGATTGAGAGCAATCCATTTGGGCTTTGTTTGCCTTTAATTCTCATCACATTTCATAAGCTCAGGAAAATGAGGTAAACATCCAGCTGGTGAGGAAAGGAGAGGAGAGGTGGTAAAGTGGAGCTCTCCTTACTATATAAGTATTACAGGCAGGTGAGATAATTCCAGCACTACATTTTAATGTTCAAATTTAGAATCACTCTGAATGTGTTGTCTTTTTTGCTGTACATGCCTGTTCTGTGGAGAATGAAGAAAACAGTTGGTATGGAAGTAAACTTACTGTGACATTCCCATGAAATGTGAAATACAAACATATTACTGTTAATGGTCATTTCTCTATCACACCTGGTTCCTTATCTGGTCTTTAGTTCAGGTATTTTAGGATGTTCATGTCATATCCAGAAACAAATTTCTTCCTTTAGTTTTTAATTAATTATTAATCTTTAGGGTAGGCTTATTTCTGAATCCCTGAATAATTTACAGTGTGGATAAAAACATGCATGGCCAAGTGTGACTACTGAGCTCCCAATAAGTGTGTGTGTGCGTGTGTGTCTCCTAAAATTCATAGCTGCTACTTCCCTTGCAAGGAAAAAATCTAAACAAAAGCTTACCCATGATAGTTGAAACCATGGAGAAGAGCTAACATTGAGGGGAAAACACTGTTATAATTGGAAGAAGGTGAGGAATGCTAGGAAGTCATTTGAGATATGATTTGTTGAGTTTAAGGGAAAAATAGAAACAAAAAAATGTTGACTTTGCAAGGAGGCCCTAGATCTATATTAGCCAAGGCCCAAATGTAAGGAAAATACAACAGGTCAAGGAGTCACAGAGTAACAAATCCTTTGGTATGCATATGCCTCTGCGGTATTTTTGATGTCTATGTACGTGTAGAAAACMGGTTTGGAGCTCATTCTGAGAGTCAAATTTTAATCTTACTCTCATCCATTTAACAGCCTGGTCTGTAGGCAAACCTGAGGTTTGACATAGGCTGTGTCTGTACTAGCAAAAGAAACAATGTCAAGGAATGTTCTTGGCCACTGGAAATGATCTTCTATACAGTTAAATTGTTAGGGTGATCTATGGCGTATTTTTGGCTTCAGCAGCTAGCACTTTCACACGCCATTCCTGGACAATATTAGGGAATCGATGCAGGCCAGAGACCATTATCGATAAGTAGTTTGCATGTGGTCACCGCCTGTTGCAGGGTTAGAAAGCTTGATATTATGAATGTAGATGATTCTGTGCCAGCTCGCCTCTGTGCTGGAGAACAGCCCCAGGCATATTGACAAATTTAATAGAATTAATAGGCAAAGTTATTGAGATACTGTTCAGAGTCTCAAGACAAAGGGTGATTTGCATTCTTCTGCAACTTTGTGAAGATCCAAGAATCTGCCTTTATTGTTCACCTTGTAACCTGACTTTCTCTGAAATTATATCTATGAATTTAAATGCAAGGAAAAAACATCAGGAAGACACATTTCCTTACCTGTTCTCATATCAGGGTTTCAGCATGTCAGTATCATCATCTTCTAAGTAGAAGATCTTAAATTGTCAGAGTTAGAAGCTGCAAGACTGACTTTGTGGAGAACTGCTGGCAGACACCAATCACAGTACACAACTGTATTGTAGCTCATTAATGAGTGTATTTCTACTGTGGTTACTTAGAGCTATCAAAAAAGCTAGTATTGACTCTGCTATGGTGTCCAGCCACATTCTTAATATGGAATCTATCTTCTGCACTTGAACTTCAGAGAAAAATCTCATCTAGTTTTTCAAATTTTTTAATATTTAATGTGAAAGATACGCTTGTGTGTCACATTGAGCTATATGAAAAATAGCTAAAATACAAAATAGTAAGGACTTCAGCAAGTTGCTTCACTTCTTACATCGCTGGGCTTTTACTGCAGCTTAACAAGAAGTTTGGAAATTTTAACAAGAGATGTGTCATGGAAAAGATCATCATTTTCCATTGAGCAGAGGTAGAGACTGGGATATAACCACCTGTTTAGCTAGCATACCTTGCTCACCATCATAGTTTTTAAGCATAGCTACAGATATGAATATAGCTCCCTTCTCTGTTCACATTAATTAATTTTCATTTTGGAGAACTATGAAGAATGTGTAGTTTTCACAGAAGTCTGAGACAAACAAACAGGTGATCAAGACGCAGATCAGCAAAAATGCTGATTAGTATATGAGGCATTCCTAGACGTTGCTGCGGTAAGTTTAAGAGACTAAAGAATGATCTCAATGTCTTTGTAATGTAATAGTTGATTGATTGGCTTCCCAAATGGGACACAGGAAAGATATGACATAGACTCCTTTATCAGTTACCTGATTCAGATTTCATGTCTAAAAATTAAACCTGATCTCATTAAACTGCAGTTCAGGTTGGAAAAGTGACAGCAAAAAGWCCATCATGGGGATCTATGTTCACAGTCTCTCAGTTATTTCACAGGAGATCTGCTCYCTTTTTCCTAATTGTTAGTTCTACTGAACATCCCACTGAGATCTGAAATTCAAGCTCTTTCTATCTAAAAATATAGAAATCGTGCACCCAGAAAGTACTTAAACTAACATGCGCAAGAGAAGAGCCTGTATATTTTGCCAGTGTGGATTCTTACTAACAAAAAATGGTAGCTGTGCAGACTTATTTAACAATAAAGAAATGCAGTAATGGATATTTTCATATCTAAATATACTTGGAAATTTTCTTTGCTAAAACTCTGTCAGTTGCAAAATTATCACAGATACAGAGCCTAGTCTCCAGTGTAGTTTACAGAGCAGTTAGGTTTTCATTTAGTGATTACTTACATAGTCCTTTTAGTAAGCTCAACACAACTTCTCCTGGGCTTGGTGGTGGACCTGAGTATTGAGATGTCTACAGTACACGATGAAGCACAGGAAAGGTGTCCTCAAGCTACCACTAACTATGATAAATCCATACAGTGTATTACAGTACTCTGCAGATRTTCCTGCCACTTTAGCATAGTCTGCCATCCTCTTCCCCCTCTCTGTGTTTGCTCTTTCCTTTCCCCCAACCTCATAAGACAGTTACCGTTGAAACAGCAGCCAGAGGAGCAGCAAACCTACCTTTTCTTGACTCTGAAAAAGTGGGACCATCTTTGTTGTTCTGACAGTTAGTTGCTCTAGACAATTGCGTATTTTGCCCATGGCTTTATGCACATGTTACAAGCTCTGCTGAGATGGCACTAGAGAAGCTTTTAGAGAACCAGCTTTGGAGTCCTTCCATTGTCCTCYCTGACTCTTTCGGTTGCTTAAGCACAAACTTTGTACATATGCTCAAGCAGAATATGCTTGTGCTATGATAGAGAGAGAGTTCAGAATAATTTATTCCTGCTCCTATGTTATCTTGAAAAATTAATAAGAAACAGCTGCAGAAAAAGTACAATTGTGGGGTTTGGTTCCTCTCTTCTCCTAGCCTGCCATTGTATTCCCACTTGTACGATAAAACTTTGTATACTCAAAGGTAAGAAGTATATTCATCAGGAGAAGAGGAGACAGTATTTATTCTTTTAAGTTTGAAAGTGCCCTGTTCCTAAGAATATGTTCATGGAATAAAATACCATACTTTTGCCAGTGCCCTACAAAACCTGCTATTCTCTTCTTCCCAGGAAGAAGAAAGAAATGTTTTTTTATCATCAAAAGTTTTTGAACTTCAGAAGTATCCTGATTCTAGCTCAGTCTGTAGGAAACTGGTTGTGKGAGGAAGACTCACTACCTACTTTGCCAGCCTGAGGATTTTCTTTGGTGACAGAAAAGATTTTGACATACCTGCTGATGGTGATTGTGCTCTGAAGCATCTGAAATGAAACATTAGTCTCACATTTCTCTCATTATCTTTCTGTATATCCCCGTTCCTACTGTGAGTACTGGATAGTGCTGGCTGGATCTCTTTGAGCCATGACTTCCTCTGACATGGTGTCTAGTTTGAGAGAAAAACTCCCTCTAGGAATTTTAATAAAATAGTAATTTATTCTCAATTTGCGTTCCTCCTCTTTATTTTGCCCATAATTTCCATTATGACATATGCACTTTCTACTTGCTACTTGTGTATTAAAGTAGCTCACACTTTGTGATGTTTTTATATGCAGGAATTTTATAGGAGGAAGAGGAATAGGGAACTAGAGTCTGATCCATAATTCTATGTTGTTTGAAAGCCAGTTCTTTCCTGTTTAATAGCAAGCAGATGGTTAACTTCCCTTTTAATATTTTATTTTCTTGTGCCTGCTTATGTCCTACTATACATTATAAGGCAATAGCTAGATGTTTACTCCCTCTGCAGAACAGAATGACAGAGTGGATACTTGTGTGTGGCATCTCACTTTATTCTAATATCATCTGACTTTCTAATTTTATCCCATTTGATTATTTTTAATTAGTTTCTCTGCATTTAAGTGCCAGTTCTGCTATATTTCACTGCTCTGTGAACACAGAGCTAAGTCTTATGAATCCAGCAGTGAAATGATTCTTAACTTTAATAATRCAAGGTCAAGACATTGTTAGTATCTGTTATTAGAATATATAACATACAATGAAATTCAGCAAAGATACTCTCCATACAGATTCTCTCACTTGCAGTTTCTTACTACATTTTGCAGCTTTTTAGGCAGCAAAACTAGCTAGCTAGCTTGTGAAAAATGGTGATCCTGTGTGGAGTTTGATGATTGCAACATCTACCTTACTGAGGACATCACAAACTGACTCTTTTGTTTAAGAGCCCACATAAAGGTCTTTGGAGAATTTGACGGCTGTTTAAAAATTACATGTTTTGTTAACTGATCTCATAGCTGGCCTAATTTTATGTATTTATTATTATTATTATTGTTATATGATAAAGCTCTGGAAAACAGCATGTCAGCTACAGGTAGATATCTTACCTCTCAGTAWCTCTCCACCTTCACTTTCTTGTCCTGGCTTAGAGTTTTCTTTAGGTTTCATGCAGGAAGTTTTATTATCTGTTTCTTTACTTAAGAATACGTGAACCATTATTTGCAATTTATGTGGTAATTTATAATTCTAATTACTAATGAAGAGGTGCATTATAAAGAAGAAAAGATTCAAAAGAGTAAATTGATACAACCACCACTGCACATCTCTTAGCTTCATTACTGGTGCTCTTTCAGTGTCCAAACTTAACATGCTGATAACCATTCTGACTTTACACAATTTTCTTTCATTGTCCTCACAATACTATCATCGAATCTCTTTCCCCTTAATATGAATTGCTGCCAGTATTACCTTCTGTCTGCTTGCTGTCTGCAGCTAATATCTGTTTTATAGTGTCTGAAACGAGTTGTCTTTTTTACTATCCTAACATCTTGCTATGTCCTGGGTTCACCAAAAGCATATTGTGATCTACTTAGAACATTAAAGGTACTGTAACTGTGATTGTTATCTCACTGCAAGACAGCTGGAAGACAGTACAGAATTTTCAAATGCTCATATCTTTGATATACCAAAATCTCTTATATATTCCTTCGTTGTATGCCTCTTCTTGACCCTACMATTTCCTAATCAGGCAAAGGTGGAAATTCTTAATGGAGACATTATCTAAGTGTTGCTGAATTGTTGTCAGGTGTTTAAGCAAATAAATAATGCTTTTTCTGATTGCCATGTTTTTGTTTGGAAGCATTCATTCTGTTTACTTATAGCAAAATTAAAATTTTGCTAGGATTCTGTTCAAACTTTTTGGATTAATACTTGTTGAGTATAGACCAATAAGGATAATCTAGGCAGCAAATATGTTTTATAACATTACATGCCTATGGAAACACTGCGATTACTGGATCCGTGCTCAGCAAAGACAATGCCAAGGAATGATAATTTGTTGGAGAATGTATTTAAATTGAACATACATTTTGTTATACTGAAGACCAATTAAAACTAATAATGGATTTCTTCCACTCCTTTGCAGGAGGTTTAAAGGGATCACCCCSCCGCAACATTAGTCATAATTACATGCGTAAATCCTCTCAGTACTGAATTAGCCTTTCATGAAAGTAAAGCAGTTTAGTTTAATTTAGTTTAAAAATGTGCCTATGATAGTGGTTTGAGAGAATTGTTTCCTGAATGTTATCACACAAAAATTATGGGTCATTTGAAGGTACTGGTAAGTAAAGCTCTCAATTTTCATGTTCCAAACCCACAACATTAAATTTTACATTATCAGGAAGGATATTTCTKCCAAATTTCAAACAATTCTGGATGACAACTTTTCTTTTGTTTTGCTTTAAAAAGGTGTCTCTCTTTTTCAGAATCTCTGCTATTATACATTTTTTTAAACCAGCATGTGACAAATAAGTGCTTTTATAACATCAGATTTCTGTAGGAAATGGTAGCGCTACTTTWACTGAGAGAGATTTTTCATGACAAAAGAAGAAAGACTGACATTTTAATAACAAGCAATAACAATGTGAATTATAGGGGTGCAATAAAAAAGTGATATAATGATATAATAATTATTTAAATGGTTAACATGCTTACCAAACATCCATTCAACAATTATTTCTTATATAGAAAATTGAAGCAAACAATGGTATTTAACAGACCRTGACTAGCAAATGTTGAATCTTAATGGCAGTCATATGTAGATTATTATCTACATAATTTATCAATTCTTGATGCTATAAAGCAGATTCCACAGACCTCTTACATGGAACAGAAAATATTTAGGTAATCAGGGTGGTGTGAAAGGTCTAGGACGTTCTGCATCAACCAGCACAGGAAGCTTTTGTACACGGGCAGTTGAAAAACATTCAAAATAAGGAGAGCTTAAGGCTCCCATTATTCTAAATGGAAATTATTATTTTAAATTCCTTCCCATCCTGTACCTCACACACAAAGTATAAAATGCTGCTGTGTAAGTATCTTCACTCTGACTTTGCAAGATGACTTAACAAGGAAGATTCATGTTTCCCAAGTGAAGATGTCTACAAATGGGGTGTGTCTGCGCAGCGTGTCGTAGAGAGTCTTGAGCACCTTGTGATTGTGCTCTCAACCGACCAAAAGCTGCAGAGCCAAGCTTACATSCTCCAAGATCCTTGTATGTCCTGATCACCGCAGAATTCACTAGCGGAGGACCAATGCCATAATAGCACCAGGTTGTTTGGTAGAAACTGGGTCATACTCAGCCAAGTCATAGCATGTGCACGCAGACTTGCCTGCTGAATTACAGTGCCCATGGCAAGATGAATTTTACAAGGGCAATATATATTTTCATACAGAAAATAAAATRTATTTTTTTTGGATGTAAGCTGTGTTAATAGATTTAGTTATAAAGGCAGCAATGATTAGTGGGAATCCAGCACGTTTTACATGGTAAACTCTTGGTGTTGAGACAATTTTGAATTACATATTTCTATGATGCCTAGTATAATACAAGYCAGCTTGGGTCAGATCCATGGGAAATATGACATTATTAATGAAACTAAATTTAATAATAGTATTAATGTTTGCTGCATTTAAGAGTAACAGCCATTTCCCTTGCRGAAGGATATGACTTTTCTTTCTGTTGTGCAAGAGGAGAGTAATGTGTTTCTCTGATCCTGCAAAGGCCAGAGTAATAGTTTGTATATATCTACATGAACACATGCACTGAAACTTATTTCCAAGCTATATAGTTTTTATAGAARATGTCAGTTAATAGCTGACCAGCTTGGTTGCACATGCATAAAATGACAATTAAGGCTTTTCTCCAGTGCAGGCTGTTGAGTTTCAGTAACGTGACATTGGAAGACTACTTCTTCATGAAAGGAAGTCCAGATGACTTTCTAGGTCACAAGAAAGAGCCAGAGGTATATTACTCAGATAATCTTTTTCTCTGCCTGAAAACCCTGTTAAAGAGCGCGTCAGTCAAGCAAGTATATAATCCAAGTAAAAGTGCAGCAGGCTTCAGAAGTAGCATGTTTTCAAGATGCCACGTAAGATGATTTTATAGGAAAATCTTCTGGGGCAGAAATAGTTCTTTGCAGGAAATTGGCCTCAAAAAGAACACCTTCTGCTGTTTCTTTATTCATCTGTAAAATACTAACMGTGAATTCTGCTACTCTAGACAATGTTTCCCTATTTGTGAAAATTTCAAATGAAACTGTGAAACCTAATTTTCAAATACTTAAAAGCCACAGCTGGACACAAGGCACCATGGTTGTGCATGCAGCTCTTGGGTACTAGCATATGAAAAAGCCAGGCATATAAATACCCATATTCTGAAATTGTCTTGGATTTATTTTGAAAACACAAATAGATTACTTTTTATCTCTGAATCAAACACATATCTGTATACATATGTATATTTGTATGTCTGCATTTATAGATATATATGTGCTTATATAATTTCATCCTGAATATATCAAAATATGACACAGTAACTTGTGATTAGCCAGACCACGTTCTTCCTCTTTTCTTTCTTGCCCTTTCTCCYTCTTATTGTTTATTAATCATTGTCCTATCCAGAGCACTAGGATAAAAGCCAAATTGTTGTTTCTGGGAATGAGTGGTTATGTACATACTGTAACTTAAGACACTTAACTGTTGGAGGAGCCACCACCTCCTGGTTCAGTTTAGTTTTCTGCATTGAACTGCTCTGCAGAGCAACCTCTGTTTGTTTGTTTGTTTGTTTTTCCCATCCTGTTTGTAGAGGAAATTTAATAAGCAGATTTTGAGTTGGAAAACTAGGATCTTACTGGATTTTTATCTTACTCTGCTTCCTTTTGTGTTAAAAAAGAAAAAAATGTAGTTTGAGAACTTGATTCTGGTATTCATGCTTCTGATCAAGAAGCTCTGGGCTTCCTTCCTACACATTGGCCTGCAAGCTCCAAATATGCATAGGAGAACAAAGATATGCTTGGTGAGCTGTTGTATTATTTGGTAATTGTAGATAGAAAATATAGGTAATGACAGAAAATTAAAACTCTGAACATAGGAACTGGAAATAGACAAATTAACTGTTTTAATGGGACTGGTGTCACGTGTTGTGTCTGTGACTATACAAATGATCTGGAGGTGACAAGGCAGTGTGTGAGGGGTACCATTCGTCTTGTCTTCCCTGTTTATCCTTTCCTTCACTCTTTGCTGATCATATTAATTTCATGTTATCTACAATACAAACTGTAAATACTTCAGCGCCACTACTATCTTTGTATGGCATCTATGTCCATGGCATCTCAGTCCTCCCTATGTCTGCAAATGCCACAGAATACAAACCAAAGCAAATTTTGCAATACTGACCAGATTTATTTATTTACATCCTTTCAGGTACAGGGCAAATCAATTCATTCAGCTTCTTATTGTTTCGTGTTGGCTTTTTGTGTGCAAATATGGCCTATGTCATTCAAAGCACAACCCGAAAGATAATTCTCTTATGGAATGTCATTAGCATTGGCATATTATTTTTCCATATGATGCCATGTGAAAACTTGCTCCAGGAAAAGGGCTTTGCTTGCCTATATTATCTTTGTTGTGAGCTGGGATGTATACTTTTCACAAACAGAGTTATGGATGTTAAAGTTTAAACTTGTAAGAATGAGAATAGACTGAGAACATATGTCTCCTCTCTTATTCATAGAATCATAGAATCATAGAATCATAGAATCATTAAGGTTGGAAAAGACCTCTAAGATCATCGTGTCCAACCATTCCATAAATATAAATGATGATAATTGACATTTTTGGGGACAAGGGACAAAACTCTGTCTAGTAAAGCTCATTTTCCACTATTCCTTTTTATAGGTCAGAAATAATTTGTTTCAAAAGGAATTTTGAGCTTTTCACATCTAAGATGGACAAATTCAGTGGCAATTAATTATTTTTCTGAGATGTAGATTCATGTCAAAAAGGAGTTGGAAACACTAAGAATTATCTAATATGACTAAACTTTGTTCCAGGAGATGACATAGAAGGGGACCCATGCCTTCAGTCCTACCCATTCATCTTATCAGGTATTCATTCCCTTTTTTTTTCAGTCTTCTGGCACTTAAAAAATATTCCTTTTATATTCAGAATTCTCTCCTGCATTGTGAAGGCAATGTCTTATAAAAGTTTTATAAAGGTTTCATAGTTTTATAAAAGGTTTCAGTGACTTTCTCAGCATGGTGAGGTTCTCTAGAACTCTATTCCATTGGCCATAAAATTTACCTGTAATCACTGACCACAGAGGGAAAGGAAAAACGCGTAATCCAGGCTGCTGGTGTTATCAGATGAGCTATCTGAAGTTCTCAGTGCAACTGAATGCTTAGAGAGACAGAAAGAGGGAAAAGGTATGATTCTTATTTGTGCCTCAAAATGACTCGTTCAAAGAATGGTTCACTCAAACATGTGTTTAGTATTCAGTGAAAAACATTACCCAGAAATCTTTTAAATAACTTGAGGCCTTTGAAAAAGTAATTTCAGCGTGGTTCAGTGCATAAAAACATAACAGCAAAATCTCTAGATGAGAGAGGTAATACTTTAACTTAATAAAACTTACATTAAAAATACTCCAGGTTTT
Source organism: Oceanodroma leucorhoa (assembly GCA_030449065.1). Taxonomy (NCBI): domain Eukaryota; kingdom Metazoa; phylum Chordata; class Aves; order Procellariiformes; genus Oceanodroma; species Oceanodroma leucorhoa. The sequence goes on along the minus strand of JASVER010000001.1, from coordinate 23,705,069 downwards.
CTAGTCCAGCACCTTTACCATCTGTGAATTCAGAKATACCAGATGTTTGCACTTAATATATCATGATATGCACAGGATTTGCTGCAGCAGAGAACAGCGATATGTTGATTTTTGTAAGAAATGTGTTAGTAACAAAGCTGTAGACTTTAAACTATTTTTGAATAAACTTCCCCAGTAAGGTATAAACTCTGAATGGTCCACTATTTAAATTACTCACATGACAGCCATGTTTGAATAAGTCCTTACATTGAATCCTTACATTGACTGACAAAGTCCCGTTAGCAGGATGGTGACTCTGTCAGGTAATTTTATATTGCATYGATAGTGCCTCCCTTGTTAGGGAAGCCATTTAGAGCTTTCTGAAAGGGACCTGCTTATATTCCATGCAAGTATTGTGTGGAATATGAATGTGAACATATGGATGACGCCTGTTAAATTTCACCGCAAGTCATCTGGAAGAGAAGACAACGTATGTTTGAGTAAACAGAATTTGGTTGGCAGCCTACTGTCATTCCAAATTCTAGGCCTTCTGGTGTCTGGGAAGCAGAGAAAAAGGCAAATCTCCTGCGCTCAGGAGAACACCTTCACCAAATAGCACAGAATTAAGCTCTGTATGCAGCTCCAGACTGGTGAAAGACAGCTTGTTTGACATKCAGGAGGATGAAATAGCAGGAAAGAAGAGCTTTCCTGAGCTGCTTTCATCTTTGCCAGCTTGCAATGTCATCATGTATTTCTGGCAAATAGAGTTTGCATCAGTTCAGTTGACAGGTCCTCATGAATTTTAATACGTAAGCTCCATATTCATGTTAGTAGCGTTAATGTTCCCTGAAGCCTTTTTATTCCCAGGAAGACTATGAATATTTCAAAAATTACTTTCCCTATGTTTGTTCATATATGTTTCTGCATGCATGTGCTGATGCACAGGTATAATATTGCTGATACATCAAATTTTTACCAAAGATTAAAATTATTTTTGTCCTGACAAAAGTAAAGCAGAGGAACTAATTTGGGTCTCGTATACTTCAAGTGGATGGTATGTCTCAGTTTTTTTWAAAGGACTTGGGTTTTTCCAAGTGTGGAAGAGATTAAAAAGTTTGTGGATATACATACCGTGTCATATTTGATCCAGGTTACAAATCTGAGGGATGATCCACAACTGGGATGAAATGGCAAAGCTCCAGTGGAGCAGAGAGAATGATCTTGGCCTAACACATACAGAGAATGCATCCTTTTGAAGAGGAAATGATTTATACAGAGGCAGCAAAATACACAAACTCATGAAAGTAAAAGTTGTTTCGATTAACTTTGAGGACAGAAGCACTGTGGAAGATTGGATAAAACATCCATGCTCAGGAATAGAAGYGTTAAGAAGCACTTACCCTTTTCCTATATTATTTTGTGTTTAAGAAATCTGGCATATATTAAGACGAGTAGAATTAAAACCATGCTCAGTGGTTCAAGTAGCTTGATCATGAAGCTGCCAAAGCTTTCTTTTAAGATGCTTCTTAAGTACCTTATAAATAGATTGAAGAAAAAAAAGCCAAAACCAACAACCCATTAACTTTGGAACTGTCTATTCAGCTCTTCGKTTGCTGAAGAGGAATAAGATAAGAATTACTAATAAAGTCAATGATATGTGTAAAGGGTGAGTAWCAGCTGCTTATAATATTAAATATAATGACACACAGTATCATAAAATCTTCTGAGTGAAAGTTATGTATACCAAAAAAGAAGTCTAGGGTCAAGTAGAGATAATAACTGTGTAGAGCGCAACTGTGTTTTTGAGAATATTTTTGGTGGAAAGATTCTCAGACAGAAGTGCAGTTACTATAATCTTAGAATTGTTCATGAACACAGGAATTCCTTCACTGAGTAATTTTGAGTGGAAAAGACTCAGAAATGACAGCTTCAGAAGCCTATCTGGAGGAGATGGTTGCAGTCTCCTTTCACCCAACAGCAGACTGAAGGCATTCCTACACTTCCCTCAGCTCCCGCTGGCACCGTAGACTCTGTTCTAAGGAGGAGGCTATCAATCGCCACTGGTTTTCCAGTCCACTCAGCACAGTCTGCTTAAATATTCAATAAAATGGAGAGCCAGACTCTGAGAAATGAATTTGTAGCTTGAATGATAGTCCACTCACACCATCCGTGAGACATTCAAGTTCCAGTCCCAGCGCCTGTGACTACCTATGTCTTTATATGGTGGTAGCTACTACTCCTGTAAGCTCTCATGGGGTTTGAAATCCAGTCAAAACTGAGCATGGCTTTTGGACATCCTGGTTAAGTCCATACTCAAGTGCTGTGCAATAGACTATTATTATTTTTATTATTATTATTATTACTACTACTACTACTACTACTTTTCTTAATATAGCTATTCATTATCTTAAAAATTATTTCAAGAACATAAAACCAAATAATTCCATTTGAAGTGGTATGCAATGCTTTATTTCAATCATCAGTTAAAATTGTGATTCATCAATCACATTTTCAGATTCTTGTTTTGGTGTAAACAGTTGTCCTGGTTTTGGCTGGGATAGAATTAATTTTCTTTCTAGTAGTTGGTATAGTGCTATGTTTTGGATTTAGTATAAGAAGAATGTTGATAACTAATGTTTTTAGTTGTTGTTAGGTAGTCTACGTCCCAAGGACTTGCTAGTTGTTGCTAGGTAGTCTACGTCCCAAGGACTTTTCAGCTCACATGCTCTGTGAGGTGCACAAGAAGTTGGGAGGGAGCATAGCCAGGACAGCTAGGCCAGCTGGCCAATGGGGTATTCCATACCATATGATGTCATGCTCAGCATATAAGGCTGGGGGAAGAAGAAGGAAGTGGGGGACGTTTGGAGTGATGGCGCTTGTCTTCCCAAGTAACCGTTAYGCGTGATGGAGCCCTGCTTTCCTGGRGATGGCTCAACACCTGCCTGTCCATGGGAAGTGGTGAATGAATTCCTTGTTTTGCTTTGCTTGCGTGCGCGGCTTTTGCTTTCCCWATTAAACTGTCTTTATCTCAACCCACGAGTTTTCTCAYTTTTACCCTTCCGATTCTCTCCCCCGTCTCACCTGGGGGAGAGTGAGCGAGTGGCTGGGTGGTGCTTAGTTGCCRGCTGGGCTTAAACCACAGTAATAAACATCATTCAGAATGTTAATTTGAGGCTACCTTTTTTTTTATATCATCTTGGCTGTTGCATTAAAAACTTCTATGTYAGAGGTGGGCATGTCTGTAAGAGTGGAACAAAGAAAAATATTGTCAGAGGTAAAACAGTGAAGAAACCCTACCATGAGTCAGTGAAATTTTTAGACACATGAATGCTAAAATCAGGTCCAGGATGTTGCCATAAAACCAAGAAAATAAAGACTTAAATGGAACATAAAAATCCATTACAAAGAATGAAATTGTATTTAGCTTTTATGCAATGGCTCTGAAGGGCTGAGCCTGTTTTCTAATTAGAACTATAGGTAAAGATTAAAAATAGTTTGCTTCTACTGTGTATTTCCAGAAAGTGTATGGAAYGCAATGCTGCTTCATTCACTTCCTCTTCTGAAGGAAAAGCAGAGGTTTTTAATGAAACAGTTCACTAGACAAGATGTATTCAGTGGCTGGAGAGCGAGAAGTGTTTAGTCAAAATGGTTAAAAGCTGGATGTTCCCCACCTGCCTAAGCCCTCACCACTATAGCAGTCAGTCTTTCCCTTCTGCCCCTAGAGATATATATTATTGCAGGAAGCCTCTTGGGAGGGTGAGAGATGAGCAGCCTGGACCTTTAAACGCACCATAACCTGGACTCCTGCCCTCARACCTGGCCTGCCTAAGTAAAACCTATGGAAAACTAAACCAATTGGAAAGGGATTTTCATATTTAACAACTCATTTTATGGCAGAAATATCTTTAGAACATATTAGCCTAAAAAWTGAAGGTAAAGACAGAATGCTGTAGTCCCTGCCATATAATCTGAGTGACCTGGTTTCAGCTATTATTTTGCAATATTCCTGTAAAAGAAATAAAGATCTCAAAACTGTGTTCCTTACAAGCATATTTAGATATTAAAATAAGAAGCTTAGCTCAAATACATTTATGAGCAACTTGTCTTTATGTCATATTTTCATTGAAAACTGTGATACATTTCTGAGCTCTGAATATACAAGCCTTTAGGGGGAAAAAAAAGCAAACTCCATAGATAACCCTGTATGTACTAACCTGGATTTAAAATCTGAGCTGTGAACAGAAGAATTATTGAAAAAAGCAGCTGAGAAAATAAGAAGTTAAATACCTTTCCAAATAGTTTTTTACATTGTGGTGGGCTGACCTTGAGTGGCGGCCAGGTGTGTTATCAACACCATTCTAGCTACAAATAAAAGGCACAGCACTATGAGGGCTGCTATGGGGAAAGTTAACTCCATCCTAGCCAGACCCAATACATACATAAGTAACATAAACTATCTTGAAGTTCAAACATAGCCCAAGCTGTATGCCAAGCTATAGGCTGTGTCCAAACATAAGCTTTAAAAGTGACTTTTTCTCTATTCCATTTTGTATTTTTTCAGCTGTCCCATTTATCTAAGTCTTCTTAAAGCTGATGCATTCTGCCCAGCTATTCAAACCTTTAATATAAAACCACTTAGAGCAAACATCTCAGTGACATGATATCTCTCTCAATGTTGCTGTGTTTGTACAAGCCTCCTATTTTACAATCAAAATCTTAAAAAGAATGTGTAATCTACTATGACAATATGTCAGAAAGTGCTGTAGATAGAGCTAATTCAAAAACAGGTTTTGCTCTCCAAATTCTATAGTTTGCTTTAAACCAGTACTTTTAAATATGCAAAGTTTTCCCATAACAGTAATTTTGGGAAAGAGAGGGTGCTTCTTTGATATAATAGGGTGCAGCTGTGGGCTTCCATATTTTGCTAAGCTTCAACTACTATACAGTACATTAACATATTTTTTGCCCACTTTAATCTTAATCTATGTTTTATCAAGCTGTCAGTAATGGGAATCAAATGGAGATAGGCATTAATGTGATAGATCTAAATTAATCCCCCCAAATCAAACTGCACATGAATTTCAGGGGAGRGGGGCTGATCAGTCAGTATGCATAGCAGTGGAATTCCTGGTTAGATGCAAAAATGAAAAACAAGTACAAATGTAGTGCAACAATAAATTCTCCACAATTTATTGATTAACAGCATGTCAAATTCYGCAGAATATACAGGGGAGGCACTAAAAATATGGCACAAAGTGAAGATCCTATATCTACCTTCACAGCCTTTTGCTTGTTATTTAAACATTGTTCCTCATTTGTGGCAATGCATGAGTAGTCAGCAATTTTTAGTCATTTATGTTACTGTTCACTTGAAATAGTGATCTTTCTCAATGATGAGCAAGATAAGAAGATAAAGACAGAAGGGAAGATGAGATAAAGTCAGCACTGTTAAGAGCTTACCATTGCTGRTATGCTAGTACTCAGCAAAGGAAAAGATTAAGATGCAGTGAATGAGCTCATATTCCTATATGTACTATTAGTGATTTTGTAAGCATATTACAGTTAACAAAAATCAACCCTTTAGTTTTAAATTTTTAGAATTAGATTTGGCTTCTGAGATGACCACCTCCTTCTGCTGTGGAGGTACACTGGAAGAAATAAAGAAAAGCTGCAGGAAAGAAGGAGGAAGGGGGGGCATTCAGATTAATGGAKTTTGTCTTCCCAAGTAACCGTTACGCATGATGGAGYCCTGTTTTCCTGGAGATGAACACCTGCCTGCYGATGGGAAGTAGTGAATGAATTCCTTGTTTTGCTTTCCTTGCATGCGCGGCTTTTGCTTTCCCTATTAAACTGTCTTCATCCCAACCCACGAGTTTTCTCACTTTTACCCTTCTGATTCTCTTCCTTATCCCACTGGGTAGGAGTGAGCGAGTGGCTGTGTGGTGTTTAGCTGCCTTAGCTGGCAGATAGGAAAGCAATTGTCTGGTACATCATTCATCATTCTTGAGAGGAGTCCACCTTCATCTCCCTATTCTTGACAGGAATCCATTGGATTTGAAAACAGCAACACAAGCCTTTGGAACACTATTCTACTAAACTTGATGTTAAGGGGAACCACATCCAGTGGACTTTAACAGGCAAAGGATTTCTACTCCCATGTCTGTTTACTGCAGTACAAGCCTGTAGGGCCAGCCAAGAGTGAGGCTGAATGCGAACACCAAAGATGCAGATCCACCTAGACCCCCCGCTTTTCCTACTTTTGGTCCTTCCCCTGAATATCTCACAGTACATTTTGGACACATCCTAAGACTCCTTAAAATATCTTATATTAAGCTTTACATAATCCTATAAGCCCCCCTCAGATATCTGAACATAAGTTTGCTCTGTCCCATGATATTTTGTTTCTCCCTTCTTATCAGGTCTAGCTGAACCTCCACAAGGCTTTGATGATGCATCAATCTCAGTGACATGAAAGTTCAAGTCTTAATTATTTTCTCCGTTCTCTCTTGTTTGTTAGAATATGTCTGGGGGTGGGTGTCTTTTTTTTCTTTTTTCTTTTYTTTAATGTTGAATAACCATTTACTACACATCTTCACAAACAAAATGTTCTTACATTTCAGGTATCTTCTGTGCCTTCTGTACATTCCTGCACATTCTACATCTCCTTTACCTTTCACATATCCCTTACTTTTCTTATCTTCTTTACATTCCACACAACTTTACACGTATGCTCTAAATAAGCAACCAGCCAGAAAATAGGCCATTTAAAGAGCCTACCTTCTGTTCCCCTCTTTTCTTCAGCAGAGTACCAAGAAACAAATACATTATATAATACAGTAGGACACAGTTTTTTAAAACACAGCATAGCTGAATCTTTTACTCATGGAGATCTCTAAACACAGAATAATCATTTTAGTCCATTAAGCACATAAAATTTCACAGAAATTAATTCTCATTTTCTGACTTCAAAACCCTGCTGATGTTTATGCAATAGGATATATACCTATGATTACCACGGTCATGAAAGGAAATAAATTATAATATAGAGTCATATGTAGAAGTCATATATAGAAGTCAAAAGTCTTCTTGTTTGAGAGGTTTTTAATAATTCAAAGAGTGAAAAGAATAATTCATGACAGAGCTTCTAATAGAAATTTTAAATGTCTTCTACATTTTTTTCAGTAAAATCTAAGAAAATACCAAAAGACATTGGGGTGTTATTTTCTATCCAGTGTACCAAGACTATCTTTGGTTATGTTGGTGTTTTTTTTCCATTTTTTTAATCTAAGACTTATCTGGAAAACTGCTTTTCTGTGCTTACTATGTAATATTTCCACCTGTCTTCCATCCTTCTACACTTAGGAAGAACTTCAGTTATTAAATCATTTGCCAACCTGTTTTTTTTCTTCAGAAGATTAATGGTAAAACTGAGTACATGTAATTTTTATTTACACACTATTAATAATTAAGCTACTTTTGTACATGTTGAGACTTAAATGTCTTCAAAATATTTAACATATTTACAGTTATTAAAAATTAAGTTATGAAGATATTGCTGAAAGCTTTGCAATTGGTTACAATWATCTGCTTTCTCAGAAAGTATTTCTGATGTGAGGCTTGGGTTCCAAAAGACAAAGAGTAAAGGACTGCAAACTTTCCTGTTCTTCTATTTTATTAGTTCTGTTGAGACCTTATTTTTTCCAAAATTGAATTCCCTTCCATATCTTCTTTTGTTATCCATTCATTGATATTTTCTTGTTGATACTTTCCTCTCTCTTTCATTGTTTTCTTCTCTAAACAAGTGCATAATAATGGAATAATATATGCAAATTGAATAATATCTAAATTTCAAATCTTGCAATATTTTTTTTTTTACTGTGAATTAACACCAAGGTAAACAAGTGAGACTAAGATATGTGAGTAGGATTTTCTAGAAACTAGAATAAAATCTTGACTTTTTTTTTTTWAAAAAAAAGCTTTTCAGTCTTACATTTTTTTCACATTTATTTTTGGGAATTGCTTTACATTTTGGTTTCTTTTACTTTGTGTTTCTTTAACCAATGGCAAATTCTTTTTTTCTGAATGGAATTCTATCACAGGTATCCTGTTGTTGAATACAATCTCAGAAAAGAATAACAAGAGTTCAAGAATTATGGATGTGATAAAGAGCGGTTGCCTATAACAATTAAAAGATCATTTTCACATGCTAATAATTGTRTTTGCTCTCCAAATTCAAGCATTTTTCTGTGAAAACAAACCATGCATGTAACACACTTATTTTACAATTCACCTTTGAAAATCTGGAAAAATTACTTAATTAGACATTTTTATCTTTCTTCCTCATAAATTTAAGCTTGCATTACCTTATATAATTTCCATTTTTCATTTACATTAGCCACTGTGAGAATTATCTGTCTCAGAACTAATGGCTGCTAATTAAATTGCKACAATTTCCAACCTTTTCCAACTTCAAGGGACTCCCTACAACAGGAATGCATAGCAGTAATTTATTGACAGGCAGAAAATTTGAATGCCCATTGTCAGTGAAGGAGGACTTCTGCTGATATCTTTCCGAGTATACCGGGAGTATTTTATCATTCCTTAATCGGATAGGACAAAAACAGTACTAAGGAACAGAGTAGTTAAATAAGCCTGTCGCAAATAAGAGCTCCATAGTGATAAATTCTATAACAATTTCCCTCTACTGTAAACATGTGTGTTCCAAGCCTGAAGTTTATGAATAATGGCTTCATTTCGAAGTAATTAGAATTCTATGCCATTAACAGCAGAAAGACTGGATAATTATATTTTAGAATGAAATGTCTGGGAAAAGACATTTCTGTTTTTATGACAATTATGTTTATGATTAATGATAGAAATGACAACATGCAATATAAATACAAAACAGCAAAAATTAACGGTATCCATCATGAATGACAGTTTGAAAATTATGGCGAATCAGTAATCATAGGTAAAGAAGAGCTCGATGATCTTGTTTTGTTTCTTATTGGTATATCCTCATCTCTTTCCTTATTTTTGAGATGTAAGGCTTCCACCTGCCTCATACCAGGCTCTCAGTATGAAATGCTAGAGATGATGAGGTGCAGAATGAAGTTATATTATGTAGGCTAGTCAAACACTTTGTTTTGTGGGAGTGCTAGAGCATTATCTTGATGGGGTCAATGGTGTCATTCAAACACATCTGTAGAACAACACAGGTAATTGTGTTTTATTAACACAATAGTTATTAAAGTTAATTCTCTTTTCTCTGGGCTAATAAGTATTGGAATATCTTGGGTGATATAAAAACCCTTACAAAGCAGGTGAAACTGTTTTTGGAGTTGACCTGAATTTGCTTCTCCCTCCACACTCCTAGTTCCAGGAAGAATTGCTTGCTCATGCTTTGCTTCATGCAAACTACTTCTATGCTTGAGCAGCACCATTAGCTGTGTCTGAGCTAAACCAACTGTCGATTTTGGAGTATTGCAGTGGAAAGCCTCCTGAGTTGCACCATGAGGAACTTGCTGGCAGAGCTAGCAGGTCTGGAGCCATGCCATACCTGATAAGTCACATCAGACCAGGCATGACTGAAAAATTCTTTGACAGAAATCCATCCCATAGCAAACTGTAKACCATGTCAGAGGAACTGAAGAGCAGTCATGTTCCAAATGAGTAGCTTGTGCACTGCTGTCTCTTCCTCCTGTGACCTCTGCAGATAATTAAGATGGAGGCAGACATCATTCTCTTCCCTCCTGTTTATACCTTCATGGACAGTGTAGGGTATTTGCATACAAGAGTGGGTGCTGGGGTGAGTAGACATGGGTCTATACAGCTAACTTCATCAGCATAATTAGAGCTAACTGACTAACATACTTAGGGGATTGTAAATGGAGGAAACTGGCATTCCCATCCATCAGAAGTTGGAAGTTTTAAAACTGAAGTTTTAAAATGTCTGAAGATGTCTTTTAAATCTTGTACCACAACAGATCTTTTTAAAATAGAGGTTCTCAACAGGATGTCTTTATTGAATTGCTTTTTAGACTAAAGTTTCCTGGTGRTATTCTTCATCTTAAAATACTGCATTGATTTTATTTTTCTTTGTTTAACTGGTTGATGCCTTTTGTTCGTGACTTTGCAGACTAGAAGGTTCAGAGTGCCTGAGCAGGTACTGGGTATTCTGTGTCATGAAACAGTTGGAACTCTGATGGACCTGGTTCCTCTTGCAGCAACAGTTTTGTTTGTTCRTTTGTTTGCTTGTTTGCTGAAGGTTTTTCTGAAAGATATCATCTATATCTCCTTGTGTTTTGCTCTCATTTTTAATCTCTTCATAAACCTATCTATTATCACTTAGGTATTGCTCTGCTAGATCTGTGTATCT
>JASVER010000001.1:23628811-23694541 GCA_030449065.1 Oceanodroma leucorhoa | reverse complement strand
CACTTAGGTATTGCTCTGCTAGATCTGTGTATCTTTGTTAGTCAGTTTATTAATCTAAACATCTTAAGGAGAAGGAGAAAACACAAGACCTCAGACAAAGAGCAAAAGCTGAACTACCCCACAGGTTTTTTTTGATAGCCTCCAAATAAATATATGTATTTGGAAACATGTGCATTTCACTGCACAGTGACTAAGAGTGGAGAATGAGATTAAATTTTTAAAGTTCTCCTCTCTCTTGTGGWATTTATTAATGACATTTTCTTCAGGTTTTTGGAGAAAATTTTTTGCAGGCAGCTTCAATAAAGAAGCCTCGGTTGTACAGAAGTGTCCTGTAATGTCCCTTGGGTGTACTTATTGTAGAATCGTAGAATCATAGAATCATTAAGGTTGGAAAAGACCTCTAAGATCAYCAAGTCCAACCGTTGACCCAACACCAGCATGCCCACTAAACCACATCCCGAAGTGCCACATCTACACGTTTTTTGAAAGCCTCCAGTGATGGTGACTCCACCACTTCCCTGGGCAGCCTGTTCCAAYGCCTGACTACCCTTTCGGTGAAGAAATTGTTCCTAATGTYCAATCTAAACCTCCCCTRGTGCAACTTGAGGACATTTTGTCTTGTCCTATCGCTTGTTACTTGGGAGAAGAGACCAACACCCACCTCGCTACAACCTCCTTTCAGGTAGCTGTAGAGAGCGATAAGGTCTCCCCTCAGACTCCTCTTCTYCAGACTAAACAACCCCAGCTCCCTCAGCCGCTCCTCGTAAGACTTGTTCTCCAGACCCTTCACCAGCTTCGTTGCCCTTTTCTGGACATGYTCCAGCRCCTCAATGTCCTTCTTGTAGTGAGGGGCCCAAAACTGAACACAGTATTTGAGGTGCGGCCTCACCAGTGCYSAGTACAGGGGCACGATCACCTCCCTCCRCCTACTGGCCACACTATTCCTGATACARGCCAGGATGCTGTTGGCCTTCTTGGCCACCTGGGCACACTGCCAGCYCATGTTCAGCTGGCCGTCGACCAGCACCCCCAGGTCCTTTTCTGCCAGGCAGGTTTCCAGCCACTCTTCCCCAAGCCTGTAGTGTTGCCCAGGGTTGTTGTGACCCAAGTGCAGGRCCTGGCACTTGGTCTTGTTGAATTGGTCTTGGCCCATCGATCCAGCCTGTCCAGACCCCTCTGCAGAGCCTTCCTACCCTCAGGCAGTGTCAAAGGTTTTACTAAAGTCCAGGTAGACCACATCCACAGCCTTCCCCTCATCCGCCAGGCGGGTCACCTGGTCATAGAAGGAGATCAGGTTGGTCAAGCAGGACCTGCCTTTCATGAACCCGTGCTGGCTGGGCCCAATCCCCTKGTTGTCCTGCACCTGCCTTGTGAGCACCCTCAAGATGAACCGCTCCATAATCTTCCCTGGTACCGAGGTCAGGCTGACAGGCCTGTAGTTCCCCGGATCCTCCTTCCGACCCTTCTTGTATAGATGGGCGCCACATTGCCAAGGCTCCATTTGTCCGGGACCTTGCCTGATAACCAGGACCACTGATAAATGATGGAGAGTGGCTTGGCAAGCTCTGCCAGCTCCTTCAGTACTCTCGGGTGGATCCCATCCAGCTCCATAGACTTGTGAGCGTCCATTGGCATAGCAGGTCGTTAACCGCTTCCTCTTGTATTATGCGGGGTGTATTCTGCTCTCCATCCCTGTCTTCCAGCTCCGGGCGCTGAATACCCTGAGGATCACTGGTCTGACTACAAAAGACTGAGGCAAAAAAGGCATTAAGTACCTCAGCCTTTTCCTCATCCTTGGTGGCAATGTTTCCCCCGGCATCCAGTAGAGGATAGAGATTCTCCTTGGCTCTCTTTTTGTTGTTAATATATTTGTAAAAACATTTTTTATTGTCTCTTATGACAGYGGCCAGATCGAGATCTAGCTGGGCTTTTGCCGTTCTAATTTTCTCTCTGCATGACCTAATGAGATCCCTGTACTCTTCTTGAGTTGCCTGTCCCTTCTTCCAACAGTGGTAGACTCTCCTTTTTTTCCCTGAGTCCCAGCAAAAGCTCCCTGTTCAGCCAGGCCGGCCGTCTTCCCCGCCAGCTCTTCTTGGGGCACATGGGGACAGGCTGCTCCTGCGCCTTTAAGACTTCCTTCTTGAAGAACGCCCAGCCTTCCTGGACCCCTTTGCCCTTCAGGACTGTCTCCCAAGGGACTCTCTCAACCAGTGTCCTGAACAGGCCAAAGTCCGCCCTCCGGAAGCCCATGGTAGTGGTTTTGCTGACCCCCCTCCTTACTTCWCCAAGAATCGAGAAYTCTATCATTTCATGGTCGCTAAGCCCAAGACGGCCTCCGACCACCACATCTCCCACCAGTCCTTCTCTGTTTGTAAACAGCAGGTCAAGCGAGACACCTCCCCTGGTAGGCTCGCTTACCAGCTGCGTCAGGAAGCTATCTTCCACACACTCCAGGAACCTCCTAGGCTGTTTCCTCTCCGCTGTGTTGTATTTCCAGCAGACATCGGGTAAGTTGAAGTCCCCCAGGAGGACAAGGGCTAGCGATCGTGAGACTTCTGATAGCCACGTGTAGAATGCTTCGTCTGCCTCTTCATCTTGGTTGGGTGGTCTATAACAGACTCCTAGCAGCATATCTGCCTGAGCACCCTGAGCAGGGACCTGTTTCCATTTCCCCCCCATCTCTTAGGTTCTTTTCTTCTGCCAGGTGGTAGGAGGGAAGGGGATCCTCTGCTTCTTGCMGAGCCTCCACCTGCTGCCTTTGCCTCCGGGATGGCAGCGTGTGGCTCCACCCATCTATCTCCCTCTCACAGTCCCTAATGCTCCTTAACCTTTCCACTGCCTCCTTCAGCTCTGCCCCCAGGCTGAGCAGATCATCCCCCTGGTCACACYGCGCACAGGTGCTGTCTCCGCTGCCCTCCGGCACCAGTGACAGGCTCAGGCACCCCCTGCAGCCGGACACCTGGACAGCTGCACGCTTGTGTGGGAGCCGCGTCTGGGTCGCCCCACTCCTTCTGGCCATGGCTTTGGCCGAGTGGAAACCATGGCTAGGTCCTCTTCTGGGAGGGCGATGACCGCTAGTTAAGTCAGCCCCTAGAGCTGGGAGGAGGACTGCGCCCTGCCTGCACGCCTGCCCAGCACGGACTGCCCATGCAAACTGCCGCGCCACTTGATAGGTCTAGTCCTTTACTTTACTCTTTATAACTCTCCCTTTCCCTGAGATTCCTTCTATCAAGCATATTCTTTGATTCATCACCCCCTTGCAAAAATCTCAGTCCCTCCTTGTGCCTTSCCACTGCCATCTGAGCAAGAGGCATCATGCACTGTGGCAATACACATGCTGATTAACTGGCAGGCCACTCAAACAGCATAGATGACTCTTACATTTATACTGCAATTGTGAAATCATACATTCAATTTGCACTCTTCAGGACTCCCAGCTGCAGATTTTTATGAAAATTGTGAAAATTTAATATCTTTGATGCTTCAGTCTCTTTACAAATGTGGTCATGGTCAGTCAGTTTGTGAAGCAGGGAGCCTGTAAACAACAGAAGGCCATATGAACTATGAAAAAAAATTAAAAGTATTATGCACATGGGATTAAGTCCTCTTCTACATTTATAATTTCTGACACTGTTGGGAGTGGCTCCAATTCCAACTGAGCCTTTTGTTTTTGAAAAAACAGCTAAGGAGATTGATTGCAGGAATGAAAAGGGTAAGCCCTTGGAGGCAATCAGAAAAAGCCTGCCGTTCAGTGAAGGTTTCTGCATTCTGAAGATGTCCAATAAACAATGAATAGCCTTAAGTGCCTACACTGCAACTGGGTGCTCTAATAGGAAATAACTATTCATGAACATTTTGTAATTATTTTCTCTGTAAGAGTCCTGGCTTGTTCTGTTTGTCAGTCATAACACCTTTTGTAGCACCTATCACTCTCAGATCTCTGTACTCAGCTAGCTAGGAATATATTCTTTGCCTGCGGGCTTTCCCTTCAATCATATATTGAAAAATGGCTGCACTTTCCATGAATACTCACATTCTATTGTGCAAGAATGAATCCAGGCTTCTGCTATTTGCCTTGAAACCATTCCCCTTTGTTCATGCCATAGAGATGCAGAAACAATGTTGTCTTTACTTTGCACACAGTACTGCCCCACTGTGTTTCAATTAAGCTTATCAGCAATAAAATAAAGAAAAGAACAGTGTGGTGCCTAATGAGGCCATGTCTAAGAACCCAAACAAATAACTTGCTTAAAGAAAATCTTTAAATGTAAATTKTACTCCTTGCTTTAAAAAGAAAAACCTTTAATTTTTTATTTATTTTTTTTTTTTTTAAAGCAGGTTTTCTGCAAAACTGCAAAGGCTGACATAAATGTGGTGATGGGAGGGTGGGTCAAGTCTCAGATCAGGAGATGTGAGAGATGGTCAAAAGATCACCTCAAAGCCAAATTATGTACTCTTGCTGCCAGTGAAAAAGTAAATCTACAGGGCCATAGGCATCACCTGCTGGAAACTCATGTGAGTCCTTAATGAATTCTGCACATGGTATCTTGAGTAGCAGAATTTCTGTTAACAGTTTCTGCTTCTATTTCACAAACACTAAATGTTGCAACTGGTTTATATAATACCCTACTGAATGCAATTGATTTTTTTTTTTGCTATTTAAATGTTTTAGTGATTACTGAGCTTGTTTTGAATATGTRCTACACTTAAATAATTGTTTTGTGCTCATTTTGTTTGCTTAAGCAGTATCTTCAAAAGAGATGGTAACTTTTGGGTTGGTGGCACAGTTTTAGGCCTAGATAAAGAGTCTATATCTTATCACTTAACTAGAAGTTAAGTGAATAGGATTCTACATAGGACTAACAAATGCAGAGTTCATCATCATCACAGAAAGGATAAATAAGGAGTGTAAATCTGTGCTTACACTTACATACCTCAATCACTGCTCATTCTTAATAATTAATTTCATTGGAATTCTAGACATTAAGGACAGAAATAACCACCAGAACAACAATTTTTATACAAAGATCTCATGATGCAAAATATAATTACTTCCAGCTCAATTTTGTGAAAGTTTTCTAACTTTTCAGGTTTCTAGCACAGTCATTGTGTTTGAAGTTTTCTTTATGTTTTCTCTTGATGACCTGCATGTGACTGACAGTTGACCTGAAAAATTATCTTCCAGAACAGAAGGGAAGAGAATGGTAAAATAAAACAGGACAAAATCCTGTGAAAAGGCAAAGGTAAATCTGTACTCTTAGCATATCAATTTGCCAGGTGGTATTCTATGAACACAAGAAATCCTTTGCAATGATATGAATGTTAGAGCAAACACTCTCTTAATAAATTACTTGTCTCTTGAAATAAAGATTATGGTAACAGTGGGGGGAAAACATCAAGTCCTAAAATCACACCATCAAGAGAAGAAAGTAATCTTGCAGCCTACACAAGAGTTTAAATTTTCACAGTTCAGTTTTGGCCCAATGCCTACATGCAATCCTACTTCATTTCTGATTTTCACTTTAAAATCTGTAGCTTGTTGTCATGTAAAAATAGGACAAAAAATTCCTTGCTACAGTCTCATATGCATACTGTATATTTTAATACTCACTCTGAAAATATTTGTTCCTTGGGGTACATCATCAAAAGACTTTCAAGCTAATCTTGTTTAACACAGAGTGACTAATTTAAAAAAAAAAAAAAGATAAAAGTGACCTAATAGGAATGACTGGGTATATCGTCTTAGAAAAGAATATTTGCTATATAGCAGAATATGGTTTTCTTTATACTTGTTACTTCAGGATTTAGGGTTGTGGTCCTCCATGCAATTTTCCTAGACTCCTTTCTCTTTCCATTCTCTAACCAAAAACATTTCATAGAGACAGCTCCAGCTGTCACACGTAAAACTTGTTTTTCATGAACAAATAATGAACAAGAATCAAACTATCAAGGAAAAAATCCCAAGGAGCCCACTTTGATGGAGCTAAAAATGTGATTTTTTGAGTACAATTCTGTTTAGTATTCAGTACAGTCTGGAAAGTACTTGTACGGACTTAGAAAAGCCCAGCAGTCTAGAAATGCAGTGAGAATATATAATCAGGACCTTGTGACAACTGTAGTGTGAAAAACATTCCCAAATAAATGTAAACATTTCAGATACTATCTTTTGCAGAATTTTATGTACAGGGTAAGAAAAAATCTTTTTAGAATGTATGATGATGTTTAGAAGAATTGCATTACTACAAAATATGGGCTTGTGAGGAGCTATGGAAATTGTAGCTAAATTCTATCTTCAGATACATGGCTTTTGCCAAAATCTAGGAGAACTATACATACATTACCAAGTACAAGACTGACATTCATTTTTAAAAACTTCATGTCTCTTCATGTGTCTCTACATGCATCTGACTCTGACTTACGTATTATATTTTATGTGTGTATATATTTATATACATACAGGTGTGTATATTTGTATTCACTCTGTGTAAATAGCAAAACAAAAAAGAAAATGTGTTGATGTTATTCTGCAGTGAATGTATTTGTATCTGTTCCTAACTATATGTTTCTGTCTTTCTGTTTCTAATTCTCTGTATCCACAAGTTCACCTAAGTCTACTTTTGTTACATTCATCCCCTTTGTGGGTAACTTAACACATCATTTAATCGTCCTATCATTTACTATCATTTAATCGTAAGCCTTTCAGTAGGCTTACTTATCAATTTCAAAATTGTTAAGACATTTCTCTCTTTGGTTGGTCAATGACACTGAAACTCTTTGCTTTCATGTTATRTTTTCAAGTAAGCATCTTCATGCAGTCCCAGCTGCTCTCTCTCTCACACTTGGAAGATACTTTCCTTACATAGATAGAAACYTCCCCACAATTCTCCCTTTTTCTGGTTTTCTTTTTTCTAAAGAAATGAAATGCAATGGTCAGGTGCATCAACTGAGACCATAGCTTATTATGGTGACCAGCACTGTATCATTTCTATTTACATCTGTGGACCTACCTACCTATGTATTTTATCTACATGTAATTTCCTGTTTTCACTTGTGAGAGCACACACAAACAGGTTATGGTGAGATAGCTAGCCTGTGGACTATAGCACTTTTCAGGATCTGCAAGTGTGCATTCTTCTCATACAACTTTATTCAGAGATTCCTGAAGAACCCTCGACATGCAATAAATCAGATTTTAGGCTGTCCTGGGGTGTCTTGTTCATGTAGTCACACGTGAAAACTGTGAACTCTTTAAGGTATGGAGCTTCTGTTTGCTCAATATTTTCCCATATGTAACAAGAGCCTGGTCCAGCTGAGCCCCTGAATGTCTAGCTATGCCTAGAGTAGTAATAACCAGTCTCACAGTCATTTAGACTGTGTTAGCATGTTTGTATACTAATGGCCATTTCGAAGTAGTTTGGACAAGGTCATGTCGCTTTGAAAGAGGGGAGGCTAAAATGTAAGCAGTTTCTAAGCTAGAAAATGGTGCATAGCCTGTTTCCTTTGTTAGTATAAGTGTAACCTCTGATGCTGCTGCAATACTAGTAATAATTATGTAGGYCTAATACCCAATAATTTTTATTTCTGTCTGTCTGTCTGCAACATGGTAACCTGTGGATCCCATAGCTTTTCAGATCCAAAAATTAACAGGAAGTTGAGAGGACCTTATTAATTTGAAGGAAAATTAATTTGAAGGACTATTAATTTGAAGGAAAATGAGAATATTAGGATATTAATTCTGGAATGAACTGTAGATCCAACGATTAGTCAGAATTTACATTTGAATGTTAGTTCATAATTTACCCTTGCAACAACAGGTCATTCTCAGTTCTGCTGAACTTTCTTACAGTAACAGGGGAGGGAGGGACTAGAGGGATTAGGAATGGAGGCTGATAAACCACAAAGAATCCGTCATAGAAAGAATTGTGACTGTGACTTAGGGAAAAGGAGAAAGGTACAAATGGCAACAGTGAATAGCAAGTGTAAATGGAAAGTGAGCATTATAATCTTAGCATATGCCATTGATGTCTGACTTATAGGTAAATGATTGTAACTTGTCTGAGCTGAGTGCCAAGTCCTCCTTAGATGGTATTTGAGAGCCAAGTATTTGATTGTTTTATGCAAGAATACAGAAAAATCATTTTATGTATATTTTAACGTTATATATTTTCACAGGTGCTGCTTTCTGCCAGACAGGCCCTTAGTACCTCATCCCAGTGTTACAGGCTTTTGAGAGAACAAAACACTGATATATGTAAAAAATCAATCAATTGTCAAAAGAATGTGCCATTGGGTTACACTGTAATGGCTAGCTTAGTCAGACTAAGCGTGCATGACGCACGGCTGAACCACCTTCCAATTAGTTGAGAACCTCTCCACTCCAAAAGCCACTCATCCACTTAGGAAGCCACATGGATCTCATGAACCAAAAATACATCCCTTGTCTTCAATGTTACTATAATCTTGGTTTGAAGTCCTGAGGAATGGTCTCCCAGGAAGCACGGGACCTACTGTGATCCCAAATCAGGCTGTCTTGACTTTGCCTTGKGTGACCTCAAGAAGAGGAAGCCCATAACAGAAAGCTCTTCTGAACCCACCTAGAGGTGTGGTGAGAGCTGCCCACTGTCATACTAGCACCAAGCTGAGGTGCAGCCGGAGAGTGTTGTCTGTGGAAAATAGTCTGCTGCTGTGCCTGAGACTCTGCTTGCAGATTTGTTGCCTTCGTGGAAAACAAGGCTAGGCCTGAAGCACCTTCAGGGTACCCTCTGAGAGACGGTACGGAGATATTTCAGTGCTGCGATGAATCTCCTGTTGTAAGCCCACCACTGCTCATACGGTATTCTATATCTTCAAAAAGACATACAAGCAGTTTTAAAGATAGTGAATTTGTCTTCTCTAAAAAAGGACCATATGGATTCACAGTTCTCTGTATTAATAATAATAAAGATTTGCTCTAATTGGTTAATTCTCACAAAGTTCAAGGACTGCCAGATGAGCAAAGTAAAAAATACTGTATGTTTTGCTTTAATTCTGTGTGAAAGCCCTTTGTTTTTTTGCTGTGTAATATTTTAAGACAGTTCTTGCTTCCCAATTCGTTCTTGACCTCAGCTGCTCTGAGCAATGTTCCCCATACCCAAACCAATGCAATGAGATTCTTCGTCTTCCTCAAGATTATATTGSCTTTCTCCCAGCCCTTTTTCTTATTTCCTTTCAGTCTTCTGCCCTCACCTGTTCCATGCTTCCTTTCTGACTTTCATCTGGCATTCCTTCATGTTCTCACTTTCCTCACAACCGTTCACAGTCCATTACTCATAATCAATCTTCGGGAGCCCACTTTTGTCTCCCCCAGCACCTCCCACCATAGTCACTTTTTCTGTAGCCTCATTCCATTTTCATTTATTTCTTGGCTGTTCCTTCAGGTTCCCTTCTTCCCCCAACACAATCAATTCCACAGCTTTCCCTTCCCCTCCATGTTCTCTGATTAAAAACAATGTACTGTTATACAGGAAGAAAAATAAAAACACAAACACAAACAAAAATTCAGTTACAACAGAAGACATAGGCAAGCTAAAAAAAATGGAAGCAGTCCTGTTGGCCAAAATATTTGCCAAAGACATTTTAATTAACATAATTTTTAAAACATATTAAGAAAATAATTGTTAAAGTAATCATTTCATGTCTCCACACTCTGTAATCAGTGTAATCAGCTAAAGGACAAGATAAACTGAAGTATCTAAAGGTCTTTCAGTATTCTCAGTACCCAAAACACTTATTGGCTTTAATGAAAGTTCTTTTTCCTCAACTGTGCAATCAAAGGGATATAATACTGTGCTGTATATTGCCCTGCTTTTAATACCAATATTCACGTTTCCCAGTTCAGCAAAGTGCTTGCTCTTATCAACTTTCTAGGACTCAGGTAGATACTGCAGCTGATCGGTGCCTTGTAAAATGGTATTTCAAATTGGCAGAGGAATTAATGAATATTCATAACCATTCGCCTACAATCCAGCTTGGATATCATGAGACAGCTACTTGCTGTGTGTTCTTGTACCATAGAATGTCATCAGTTTCTGAAACCTCTTGCACACACAAAGGGCATTTGTCATAAATGAATTTAAATGTAAATCGTTACAGAGMAAATTGTTTCCCTGCCTGTTACTTTTTCAGCTCAGCAGTGGAATGCTTGGAAGTTGTAATAAAAAAAAATTGTTTCCCAAGTACTCATGGAGACATGTTATTAAAATGAAGCATGCATGTATATTCATGAAGAAAATGAGAAAAGCTATTCTTATTCAGAAAAGAAGTCTGAGAAAATTTTCTGTCATTTCAAAGGAGACTTTCCAAAGTACCTGTTCACAGTCAGGTACCTCAGCCACTCAGCTCCTTAACTCATAATTACTGCACCTCGGTGTCTATGTTGGCTAACTGCAAAGYCTTTTCTACCCTTGTAGATATCAAACTACTTTCAAGTTCAGGAATTGCCATAATCAAGACTTAAATACACTGTTTTTGAAACTATCAATTCAATCATTTTATATACTCTCTMTATACACACACACACTACCTTAAGGCAGCTGCACTATACAGAAAGCTGTCGTCACAGATGTTCACTCCCCTGTTCCTTGCTGCTGTGTAATATCCATTTGTGATCACACAAGGCACTCCAGTCCTTTCTGTAGGGAGCTGCATTGTAGTCATGGATGAAAACACTGTGCTTTGTTTACAAGGACAGCCTTTCTCCTTTCATGCAAGCAAGTGCCTTTCCTAACATTCTGAAACACACAGCAGAGTACAAACTGATACTCTCCTTATTAACCCATTAATAAACATAGTACCAATGTGACTGAAACTTTGCTTCAAGCTGGGCTTTCCAATCCCAAAGCTGCTGAGGCTTGGCTCACTCTTTTTAGTGAGTTCCAAAACCTGAGTAGATGAACCACCTGTTTTGTGATCAATGCTTATTAAGGCTTGAGGAAAAGCATGTTGAAGTGTACTGGCTTCAGTACAAATACGTATCACAACTTTTGACTTCTTAGTCTTCCTTTAACACTAAGGCTTTCATGCCTTGCTGGTTGGTTCTAGAGTTTGCATACAGTGTATCTGCAAAAATCCAAACAGAATACTTTCACGTCAGTACTAGTTAAGCTGAGTGCATCGTTTCATTTTGGGAAACATCTCTCTTTTATGAGGGCAGAGAACTCCAGAAGTCAACATGTAACTGGGAGCAGTCCTTCCCACAGTGAAGGGTAAATTTAATTGCAGACGTTATAAAGATTTCCGTACCTTTCTCATATCTTATTATTTATCTCTTTTACGTTTATTGATTTGTGAGTTCATATGGGAATATTCAGTTTAATTTCTGTAGATGAATGTTACGGAATATAGGACCATAACATATTGTACCAAGTTTTTACGAGAGGAAGAACAATTTTACAACACTATGTTTCTGATCTGACCAGAATAAACTTAYATATTTTTAGGGTTCAGATAGAATAACAGAACAAGAAGAACATGCTTGAGCTAAGAATTTTGATAAATAGCATTTTGGCAGAATTCAGTTGCCTAGCCATATGTAGGCATCTACTACTGTTTGTGAGGAAGTCCTGACTGCCTTTCTGTTGCTTCTGAAGGATGTGGAAAAATACATACATGTGTCATTAGGTCGGTCAGTTCCCTTCAGGTGTCTTGCATACCTTATGGTGTTTCAGTATGGCTCTATATGTCCATAGTTAGACAATCAAGTCATGCTTTTCCTCTTTAAACTAGAACCAATTACTGCAGTAAAACTTTGCCATGTATTCTGGAGAGTTGTATATGTTTAAATATGCAACCTGGCATAGAAAAATAGCTCCAAAAGCACCTTTCTAGTTTTGAAATACTAGGTATTGAAATCACTTGGAAATGGAAAATTCTTTCCCCCTCATTTTCTACGGTAAAATGAGATGAGAAAAGAGAAGTTAAGAGGTGTGAGAAAATAGCACATTAGTTTGTAAGTGTTCATGTTGGAAAAGTAACACTTAAAAGGAACAGTAGTGTTTTTTTTCATTTGCAGCTGCCCTTTTTAGTCAGAAATCAATATGAATTATCACTCTGAGGAGGGTGTCTATGCAAACCTTAAAGTTCTGCAGGAAGTATGAACTAATTCAGCATTTAGTGATCTCACCCTTTCCGAGTCTGTTCTGAATTGCTTTGGCAGCAGGAGAGATGCCCAGTGCAACTCCCAGGCAGAGTCAGACACTGATCTAAACCAGCAAATGACCTGAAACACTAAAAGCTACCTCTGAAAAAACACCAACTTTCCTTGTCATATCCCCAAGAAAAGGCTTAAAAGGTGCTCTGCAAAGGCAGTTTTACACCTCTTTCCTATAGATACATGATTTTTAGGGCTACTTTATGCTAATTTCACATAATGTGATTATGATTTCAACTTTTTACTTAAGAACAACAAAAAGCCCTGGCATTTTAGAAAATGTCCCCTGAAATGAAAGCCATTCAGAATAAAAATTGCTTCAGTCTTTTATTGAAGCAATTCTCAATATGCTTCTGATTTTCTCCATTCTCTGAAATCAAGATGTCTTCCTACCACTGACATGGGAAGGAAATGATATCAGCTTCTGACAAGAAATCCAGAGTGTTTTTTGTTTTTCTTCATCCTGAATTGGGACAAAAAATAGCACTTTTGTAAAGGAAAACCAGTATGGCAGCAACAAAGAAACTAGGATTCTCACTGTGACACTGCAAATTTTGACAGACTTTCCTTTGAGAGCAGTGAAATATTGATATTGTCCAGGCTGCCGAAACACTGGGAGCATTTCAGTTTCCAAAATAAATATGCTCCCAGACCCCAGCCAGCTCAGACTCCAGCGAGAGCGCTTGATTTCTGTGACACCAGGTAACCCCATTCCCAGCTGGAGAGCTTGTGGGGCAGCCAGTTGGAGAGCCTGGGAGGCCAGCAGCTCACCAGGTGAACAGCTGGGAAATCAGATGTCCTGGAAAGATTGGCAGTCTACTCATCAGGCAGCTATCTGTCAGAAAAGCTGCCCGGGAGGCAGAGTAGTTGGTCTCGCCAACTTATTTCCCTGTATGATTTCCATCAACATTAACAAAAATAAATAATGGGGCTGACAGTATTCCATTAGAAAATACATATACGTTATGTGATCTCTAATTCAAAGGTTTCTGCCTTGCCCCTTCATCCCATGTGTCCCTGGATCTTAATGCTTAACAAGCCCATTATTTGAATATATGAATTTTTGTCAACATTATTACACCTAAGGGGATGGACAAGCCTCACGGCTGTCATATCTCATTATTCTTTCTTTCTTTCATCCTTCTTCTTTCTCTTCTTTTCTTTTTCTTTATGCCTTATTTGTCACTTACCAATACATCCTCTTTTTCTTGAGTAACTARCTGTTTCCCTGTTCTTGCAGTGTCCGAGCTTGGTCCAACTCTTTTTAAACCACAAAATGTATTTGCAAGGTAAATGGGTGAGGTCTGGATGTTTCTTCCCATATCCCCATCAGCCATCAGCATAAGCAAAATAAAGCCAGCTGACAACTCATGCTATTCCTCCCAAATATTACTAAAATATTTCATAGCCCCTCCTCACAATTGTCACATTCACTTGCCATTTAACACCTTGCTTTTTTTTGTGCCATTTTTCTAGCTGAAATCTAAAATAAATTTAATAAGAGGCTTCAGAATTTGATTTGATATCACAGTCAGTAACACTATGGGGAAATGAAACGGTCTGATAGCTTCTCTTACTTTTTAACAGCAAAAATTAGGTAGGAGATACTGTTTAGGAATCATTTTGCCCTTGACACTTTTGAGACTGACTCTTGGGTTATGGAATCTGTGTGTGAGTGTGAAACATGGTATGAATGTCAAAGGTAATAAAAAAATTTGGAACATTAGTCTTCAGGATGTGATTAGAATCTAGGTAAAATATATCATCTCTAGTTACATTGAGACAAAAGATTTTCCACAAAATCTAAGCCTTAATTTTAAAATCAGAATTAGAAAGTTTAATGTCTATTGTTTTGCTATAACCTCAAATACCAGAGAACATAGCTTTATACTACTAGTTCCAATTTTTGAGATTTTTAATGGTTGAAGAGTACAAAATACTCTTTTCCTGCCAAATGCACACTTTAATCTCTGTATGTCAGACATACTTTTTAATTTCTCTATGTAAAAAAAGATGTGCAACCACATTATTATAAAAGAGAAAAATAATAAATAACTCAAAAAAGTGTTGGAACATTGTTTCATTTGGGCAACCAGAAATTTTGTCAGTGAAGAAACCTGAGACTATAGTAAAACCAGTTATTCAGCCTTCCTTCCACCACCATAATCCTATTTGATTTTTTACCCATTTCTGGGTAACATACAAACAATTCCACAGAAAGTTTCTCCACGCTACCTGCCATCTGTCAACACACTCAATTCTGACAGGAGTAGCCAGCATCTCAAGGATGCAAATCAATTTAGTGTCAGTGTTGGATGTGTTCCAGTGCATTTCCTCAGCACAGATGAAAGAAACTGTGTCAACTGATCAGTGTTGCATATGTTTTTATCTGCTGTTGGCTGGGGATTGAGCTAAAACTACTAAATGTATTTCACTTAGAATCTCAAATTTTATCTGATATGCTACGTATAGCATGCAGCATATAGGGGAAGGAAATCAATAGCATCGATGGCCAATTATGAAATAAAGAGACCCAGGCATGTATGGTAAGAACTGACGTAGAATATAACTGTGAGTAGGCTGTGATAGGGAATAAAAGCACAATGTAAATAATGGCAGGTAAATATGAAGTTCATACCTCCCACAATTTTTCTGAGCTATAAATTGCTTTGCAAACCAAGACTGCCTCTGCAAGAACAAAGCATCCCTTGCTCTAAAGAACTATGAACTCTTTTCGCAAAGCAATTCACCCATATCCACCTATGACCTTTCATTTAATAAAACACAGGGTATATCAAATGCTCCGTTTCTAGGAGCCTCTCTCATTTACACCAGATGAATAGAATCATTGAAGGTAACAGTTCAGAGCCTATGAATTTGACCTATGTTTTACCTGAGCAATTAGAGATAATAAAGGGCATGCAGAAACTTTCCAAACATAAATTCTTGATGCCTCCTTTGATAAGGGCAATTTAATGATCTGAGTAAGGGTTTGGAGACATGAGCATGTTAATCCCTGTAAATCACACTGCCACAGTTTCAGAAAGTTGTGAATCCTGACAGTTATCCACATTTGAAAAAGCAAGTTAGCTCCACCCCTAAAGTGGCAATGTGCAATGGATGAGTGGGGGCCATATTTGTCACTTTTAAATATTGACCTTTCTGTATTCAATCTAATAATTTTTTCACAATTTAAAATGTTAACTGAGCTCTGTTAACTGCTGCTGTTGTGACTTGCTCCAGGGTTTTCATGTAAAGTCCTCAAGAATATTTAAGAAAAAAAGTAAAGTAATAATTATAAATATGATTTGTTAGTTGCCAAATTCCTGAGTGCTTTTTAATGAGGTGTTGACCAGAGCACAATACAGAGATAGTCCTTTCTACAACATTGAAACAGCATGCAATCACCAAACACATGCACCTTGTTTGGAAGAGGTCACAGTGAGCAAGGAATCCTATAATCATAGAATCATAGAACTGTCTGGGTTGGAAGGGACCTTTAAAGATCGTCTAGTCCAACCCTTCTGCCATGGGCAAGGACATCTTTCACCAGAAGAGGTTGCTCAAAGCCCCATCCAACCTGACCTTGAACACTTCCTGTGATGGGGCATCCACAACTTCTCTGGGCAACCTGTTCCAGTGTCTCACCACCCCCATTGCAAAGAAATTTCTTCCTTGTGTCCAATCTAAATCTACTCTCTTTCAGTTTAAAACTGTTGCCCCTTGTCCTGTCACTACAGGTCTTGATAAAAAGTCTTTCTCCATCTTTCTTATAAACCCCCTTTATATATTGAAAGGCCACAATAAGGTCTCCCTGAAGCCTTCTCTTCCCCAGGCTGAACAACCCCAACTCTCCCAGCCTTTTTTCATAGCAGAAGTGTTCCAGCCCTCTGACCATTTTCATGGCCCTCCTCTAGACCTGCTTTAACAGGTCCATATTGTGCACTACCTCAGAGTAGTGTATATGTGTCATATTTTGTGTCTGATCAGAACCAGTTGAAGGACAAATGCAATGACACTGGCTGGAGGTGTGAAATCATCCTCTAATCTTCCTATCTCATGAATATCTGAGGTGGAATTTTTCTAAGATCTTAGTCTGGCTGGAGAATTCACTGCTGCAAAAGATGAGAATAACCACAGTCCGAACCACTTTCTGACTCACTTACAAAATTCTCCCCTTTGATTCACTTTCCCTCAGTGAAGTTTTCAAGAATATACAAAACAGTTCAGCTGATTCATCTTCAGGTGGGGAGGAAAGGAAGAGAGGGATGTTGTTATTTCTATTTTTTAATATTCGGCTATTATGGTAAATAGTTGYCTAGGAAAATAAAGAAATAACTAAAAGATTAGATAAGAATAAATGAAAGAAACACTTTACACAGCACACTGTCAGCTTATGAAATTAAATACCTCTGGGTGTAATATACTCAAATATTATGTAGAGGAATAAAAGGGAACCAGATAATAATGACCCAGAACATATCTGTTAAGATAATCAAATCCTGTACTTTTGGATGCATACTGATCACTCCTCTGCAGATATTATTTTCTTTCTCTAATGCATAGTATATTACAGAATATTCTATGTGGATTTGGGGTATTTTTCATATACCTTTTAAATATTATGACTGGAGAAGGACTTGATACATTAATGCAAAATCCAAAAAATATAACCTAAAAATATAGGTGACATTTGAAACACCGTTTACCAGAAGTTAAAAGAATATAAAAGGATATCCCAGAAAACTGGAGCATGTATTCTTTATCAGTACTTTTGTGCTCACATAATGTAACATACTTCACAAAGTTCTAAGAAAATCATTCAGAATAAAAATAAAWACAAGCACATGATCATAATTTGTGTCTGGCTTCTGAGTACCATCTTCTCAGCAAAAGGAAAGGTGAATTTAATCTCCAGGGATCATGACTGTGGATAAAACAACAACGTTAAAGCAAGCTCTATTTACATGCTCTAGAGGTAAAAAAAATATTTAGGTTTACCACTGTCTGCTAAGGAACGAGCATGACCAAATGGGCAAAGAATAGACTTTTGCCGTGAAGTAGGTTAGATGAAAAGAAACCTCTTGCCATGTAAAACTACATTTTCAGTTGTGCCAGTGCCTAGTTATGGAATAGTGACAAGTATGATTCTATCGCCTCCATTAGAGAGTAAGGGCTTTGGTCCTATCTGAAATGATATATAGCTGGAGCATACCAATAGACTCATGATTTATGTTCCCTGCTCCATGAGACCAATATGACAGAAAAAATTTATAAACATTTCAAACACTATCTTTAAATAATGTGGATGCATTTCTCCACTGTTCATATTGGAAGATAGTTGTAGACCACCACTTTCCTTTGTGAAAGAAATTTTAATTTCTAGTTCATAAATGAGTCTTTTTCCCTTTAATGTGATGCCATATATATATGTGTATATATATGAAAATAATATGTATCTTTAACTTAAAATACACTTCTTCATCTCTAGAGGTTACTACTTAAGATGCTTATAGAGAGCAATAATCTCTTCAAACTTACCTWCTTCTAACTTTAATCACTAGTTTAAAGTTTAGAATACTCATTACTGTAAAARCCAATCAGTTCCCTTTACATTCCACCATATTTTGCAAGTAGAACAATTTGTTGCTGTCACTGATACAGACACAATAGTACTGCAGCCTCAATGTCCACTTTCCTTCACTGCACAGTTTTGAAATTCTTATGCGGCTCTGATGCATTGGACAAGTTGCTGTTCTCCAGAACCTGAAACTTAAACTAAGAGATGTTAACAGCCCCAAAGTTTTTCCTGAGCAATTTGAAGCTTTTCCTCTTATCACTACTTATCACTACAGAGTTGGTAGGAACTTGTAGGAGCTGCAATAACGCAAGCTAAACAAGGTTACTTTTAGCTTCATTATCTTCATGCCTTCTTAAAAAGGGGGAATGCAAAGTTATTCAATGTCCAAAGCATTGTATTGTCATGGTCTATAAATGTGTTTGCTGGCTGCATACTGTACTTTCTTTATCTGACCTTGCTCATTCAAAGATGCACTTGTTATAGTATGTCAGTCACTAATGAGGCCTAAAGTAATTGAGCCTGATTGAACTGGCAAGATGCTGCCTAATTATAATGATAAATGGAATTGGCTGATCAGCTATGGAGGGTGAATGGCATGGAGAACATTAAAACAAGGTCACTCTGTGAAGGAGAACCACTTTTTTTTTTTTTTTTTCCAAATTATTTCCTCCCTTTCCCACAGTACTCCAAATTTAGACTTTTCATCTCAATACACAGTCAGGCACTCAGTGTTTAACTGTAATGGGACTGTTTAGGACAGTGACACTGTAGACCAGCCCAGCAGTGATCACCTCCTTCCCCTAACTATACACGGAAGTACATATGGAAAATACTAAAAGACATATAATGGAAGGATTGACAGACTTTATAGGTTCATAGTTACTGGACAGTATCATCCACACTCATTGTCCCAGAGAGAAAAGCTTACTGTTTTTTGACCTGATAAATGAGTTCTAATTTATTAATTTAAGAAACCTTTAGGTAACCCCACCAACTCTCTTAAAATCTGTGACTAGCACCAGAATGAAACTCTCAAGGATCTCCTGGGAAAAGCCCCCCTTTGTGAAGTGGGGTATTGCCATTTTACCTCAGAAAGGATCTGAAATGTTCTCATAACGAGGACCCGCAGTTCAAACTCGTGTTGAGAGCAAATGTTGCAGTTTGTGACAGAGATTGAGGGGACCTATTTCTGAATACAAGGAGGACAAGGGGATAACTGGAAAGAGCTGGCATAAATTTACCAAGGGCAGGTTGTGCCTCACCAATTTGCTGCCTTCTGTAATTAGATTAATCTCCCTGTGGACCAGGGGAGATCAGTGGATTTTGTAAATTGAGTCTAGGAAGGCCTTTCAAAGAGTATCCAGTAATTTCTTGGTAGCTAGGTTGGCGAGATATGGATCAGAGAACAATGAGGTGGGTGGAGAATGGGATAGAATGCCAGGCTGAAAGTGTTGTGAGCAGGGACAGAAAATCCGTCTGCTCTCTGGTTACTAGTGGTGGCCTTCAGGCATCAATAGTAGAACCAGTATTTTTTGCTGTAGGTGTACCTGTCTTCATCACTTTATCTGATCTTGTCTCCCCAGATGGACCTCAGACCTACTTAACAGCTTTGTTTCAATTCATGTACTTGGCCATGTCTCCTGGACAGACCCTGGACCTGGTTTATCACTCTCTGTGTTGGAAGCTGATAATAAACCCTGTTAGCAGCAACTGGGTCTGTCCACTCTGTTCAGACCCAATGAGATGGTGCCAACTGATGAGGGCACAGACTGAGCTAGGGTCACCCTTGGCTTCCAGACTGTCCTCCCTCATAGACAAGACCTGCTCCTGCTGCCTTCTGACAGACAGGAGTGTCATGAAGTTCAACATAAGAAAATGCAAACTCCTTCACTTGGGACAGAATAATGCTCTGCAATGGTAGAGACTGTGTGCTCAATGAGTAGAAAGCAGTATTACAGAAAAGAGCCTGGGGTTCCTGATCGACGAGCTGGATATGAGTCAGCTGAGTACCCTTGCGGCAAAGAAGCCCAATTAAATCCTGGACTGTATTAGCAAGAGACAGAAAGTTGGATCAAGTGATCCTTCCCATCTATTGTGCACCTGTGAGACCATAACTGGAGGAGTGCATCCAGTTTGGGCACTCCAGTACAATGGGCACTGAGATGGTCAGGGAACTTGAGCACATGATGAATGAGGAGAGGCTGAAAGAACCAAGTTTGTTCAGCCTGAAAAGCAGAAGGTTTAGGGGAGATCTTATTGCTGGCTACGACTGTCTGATGAGAGATGCATAGTGATAGAATGAGGGTTAATAAATTGCATCATAGGAAATTCTGATTCGGTATTAGAAAAAAAAAAAATAAAGCACTGAGTGGTTGGCCAAACCCTGGAAGGTGTTGCCTAGAGATGCTGTGAAATCTCTGTCCCTGCAGAAATCCARAAACTTCACTCGATGTGTCTTTGAGCAACCTGATCTGAGTTGGCTTGGTTTTAAGAAGAGGTTGCRTTAGGTGACCTTCCGAGGTATCTTCCATCCTACACTATTCTATGAATTGATGTTACTGTGTGGTGGTGATCAGCATGCAGAAGTACCAGTCACTACAGATTCTGGATCCAAGACAGAGG
Organism: Oceanodroma leucorhoa; assembly: GCA_030449065.1. Taxonomy (NCBI): domain Eukaryota; kingdom Metazoa; phylum Chordata; class Aves; order Procellariiformes; genus Oceanodroma; species Oceanodroma leucorhoa. The sequence continues at coordinate 23,674,151 of JASVER010000001.1, read as the reverse complement.
GAAAGATTATGAGTGCCTCCCAGACTGTGTATTTGCACAAGGGCTTGAACCATGGCACCTCTAAAGGTACACCTCCACCTTCACTTGAACACCTCTCTGTTAATCCAGAAATGTCATTGGCCATACATATACACAGCTATCTGAAAAAAAAAAAACCACCTTGCAAAAATCAGCCATTTTCCRTAGGAAGAATGGTAGGTGGAAGAGTTGTACACTCCTTTTTTCCCTCAGCTCTTTCCAATGTAACTGTAAAAGATTGAGCGAACAGTTCATGTATGTTTCTTACAGAAGTTGAGAAAGGCTAGAGAGGAGAACCAAAGTTAAGTCACCAATCACCGTGTTGAAAGATTTCCATCAGAGTTTTGTGTGCTAAGCAAACTCAAGGGACGGCAGAAAATTATGTCAGTGGCTGTAGCGGGCAGTTTAAATGAAGATCATTGAAGTTCAAAAATTCTAAGGTTTAATGAATCTCCATGGGTAGGTTTATCTTATAATTGCAGATCATATTTAGAAGAACGGAACTAATTAGAATTGATTCATGAATGTACTTAGGCTTAACTGAAAGTAAGATTTTCMTGTGTTAAGTTCAAGATGACTGTGTGTTAATATATAGAGGTTCATTTTAAATAGATGTTGTATAGAACTAAAACCTGATATCCATGTGTCTTTTTTCTATGTATTAGCCTTCATGCTGCTTTTTTTTTATATTAAATGTTAAAATCTATTCTAAACAATCAAATTACTTTTGGTCTTGAGGCATTTGATTTTCACAAATAACCCCAAAACACTAACCTTAGAAATTAATTTGTAAATATTTTGAGAACTCTTTTTAGTACAAGACAAATAAAATGGCAAAATTCCCCAGAGACCATATAGCTTTTTGAATGGCTATATTTGTTATCCAAATGTTTGTTACCCACTACAGCTACAACATATGTAAGCTTTAAAGCATTTAAATTATTACAGATATGAATATGAATAATATTAATAGGTACATTCTATTATAAATTAAATTTCTAATTATTATTCATAAGTTCTGGGATTTTTCATTAGTATTATGGACTTTTGATTTACATAGTAATGTTATTATGTCTCATGATTAGCACATAAACACTGTTCACGACTGATGATAAGAATGGTTCACTACYTCCTCATTGCTGAATTTCAGGGTGATTAATAATGTGCAACTTTTATAATCTGGGAGTCTTGCACACAGCCAATAACTTTATGGGTGTAACTCAGCTCTGCTTGTTAAGTTTCAAAGGGTTTGAAGAACCGATCTAAATACAATTTCAATACTCCATGCTTACTGGAAAGCAAAGCTTGTTCYTGTGGAGCTGTATCTCGTTTAGATTTGTTGACTAGTGAAAATGGGGAAGACAAAGAAAGACTGTGGAATATATTCAGAAGATAAACCAGATTTCTCTGATTAGTGTGCAAGGATATGAATACCATACTACACCAATCAAAAATAACAGGTCAGTAATGAATGTTGAATACTGTCATTTAAGAGCTGAGATGTAAATRTATGGGAAGCAAAAAAATCATACCGATTTGGAAGTAAAGCAGCCTGYCATTGAATTTTCCAAGAAAAAAATCAGCTTAACATGGCTGATTTAAGAATTCACTTTTTAAGTGTGTAGGACTCTTATGTATGTATTTACCTGATCAAGCAGCCAACCATCTGACCATGGCTGTCCATGAAAAGGAATGTACCTGCATATTACATTTTTCATAAGATGTCAAAGAAAAAGTCTGGGTCAGCTGGAGTACCTTGATCACATACATGGTTAGAATATTATACAGACTTGGACATGAAGTAGGACTTAAGCTCTTCAGGTGTAAGACATGTAAATTGAAGTGTCTACGTGGAAGTAACCATACATGGAGTAGACATTTAAGAATGGATTATAATCACTAGAGGATTTGCCAATACATTCAAAGCTCATTTATTCTGATAAGCAACTCCTAATGCTCCATTCATACTAATAAATTAAATCTGTCTAGGCAGATTCTGGGCACTGAGGTCACCTGGCAGAGATTGGCATGTGTTTATGCCAGTTAAGTGTCCTGTGTTTTAACCTACAAATTGTCTGTTGTAATGGTCCCTGTACCATTTCAATAGGTAGACCATGCCATGAATTCTCCAAGATTAATGATGGCTGGAAGGAGTCAAGTTAATGGCAGGAAATATTTTAAGATTTTGCTGTTACAGATGCTTGCTTTCCACTGCCAGGAGCATATCCAAACCTGGATGAATTTATTGTGGTAGAAACAACACAACTGTCTACTGCCACTTGAGATGCTTAGGGTGTCCCACCTGCCCTCCAGCTGCTACTCTAGAAGGGGAATGCTCTGTGATGGCTCCTGTATCGTATCTCTCAGCCTTGTGTGAATATCTTGCATATCCAAGAACATCTCAGATGACACTAGACAGTTGAATATGGGCAAGGGAATAGAACTTCAGGTGAATTGCCCTGTAGAGTCCTTCAGACTTTACATGTTAGAGCTCCATTGCCTTTAATAGAAGCCTGGGAACCAAGATGACATGCAGATGCCTAATATGTTTTTGAAACCTACCCTAGATGCTGGGATTTTTCTGTTTGTTTGTGGGAAGAAAATGATCCTTTAAAATTTAATTAAAGTTATTTATTAATGCTCTTCTGCAAGACTGTATTATATCATGAATGTTTCATTGTTATATAGTTTTGGTTTTATCTGCTACAGTAATTTTAATATTCATAAATTTGTCTGCTTTAGAAATGTGGACTATGACAAAGTGCAATAAATTTGGGCAGCTCATTAGACAAAATATGGAAGTGAGTTAATGAAAGGAGAAAAAACGCTATTGTGATGAAATAACGTACATGTATACATACACAGCATATATATCTGTTTTGGGGTAAGAGTTTAACTTTGCAAAAAGAATTGTTACCTAAGGAAAAAAACAGAGAACAAAGAAAACTTCTCACTCATGGTTTTCAGCAAAAGGAAACTGGAATAATGATTAGTCAAAAACTGAAAGAAACCTCAATCCAGGAACTGATAGAGTATGGTTTGATYGCTAGGTCTCTGTAGAGCCCTATCAGAGTTAATAGAGCTCTGTGTAGCCCAGCAATCTAGCTGAAAATGATCAATTTCTGTGTTGTGGCTAGAAAGAGGACTATTATATGTTATGTCAAGAGATAGTGATGAGTATGTGGTGAGGGAGAAGTAACACTGATTGAGAGAAGCCATTCTGAAAAAATACAGAAGAGACTAACCCCCAAAAACCAATAGATATTAATCAATAATAGGCATTCAGGGAATTAAAAATTATGCAGCTGAGAAGATATAGATGTTACCTGTAGAAATGGAAAAGTAGCTGAGGGAGTAAAACATCTAATTGTTTTGGTAAAGTAACATTTAATTGTTAGTGGTTTGAATTAATCCTATGGCATTTTTTCCATCACTTTGGTAAATACAGTGAGAAAATGTTCTGACTTGTTATCCATTATTTCTTTCAACATCATTAGCAGTTTCCAAGAAACTGTGAAGAAAACTGCTTGTAACGAAGTTAATAATACATATATTTTATCAGGAAAGGTTACATCTGTCTAGCATTTTAATTTGACCACCTCTTATTAATGTGGTGGTTAGAATTATGATAAAAATCATTAGATCAGGTAGAATGACTCATCCATTACAGCACGGAGAAAAGTCAATATTGACACTCCCAATGATCTCATATGCACCTTTCATGTATAATTGGTTGATGCTATTATGTATCTGTGATCATGCTTTCCAGGGAGGAAACTCCTGTAAGGTTAAGTTCAATAATCCTCACAAGAAATGACGATTAGAGGACCTGAATATTCGTGATAAATTTTAGATTAACAGACAAGATGACATTTAAGCACAAGATGTGAGCAATGATTAAAAGAACGTTATGAAGAAGGGATCACACCGTGGTTTCACTAATGTATCATCTTTTCAACATTCAGGTTTCTATAATGATCCCTGGATGCTTGCTTCCACTACTCTGGGCAAAAGAATCCCAGTGTCAGATTTTCTCATACCAAATTTAACRGTTTCAATTCTTCACCTACTTCTTTACTCAACTAGCATTAATATATTTGCAAAACAAGTATAAAGCTGAGTGTTATGCAGCCAATTCTGCATGTAGTGCTTTTCTCTGACCTTATCCTCTCTTTGTTTATGGTAATATAATGTATATGACATAGGGAAGTTCAAAATCCCGAGGGAAGTGAGGAAGGCAAGAAGCAGAGTACAGACCCTGGGCTTCACTAGAACAGACTTTGGCTTGCTCAKAAATGGTAGATAGGATCCTGTGAGATGCAGCTGTAAAGGGCAGAGAGCTTAAGAGAACTGGCAGATCTTTGAGAACAACCTCCTCCAAGCACAGGAATGATCCATGAAATCATTCAGGAAAACAAGCAGACCTATGAGGAGACCATGATGAATAAACAGGCATATTCATGACTAAGCTCCAGAACAAAAAAGACACCAAGTCAAAACAAGGACAGGTTATAGTGGAGGAATACAGAAACATTGTCTGGGCATGCAGGAATGCTGATGGAAAAGTCAAAGCTCAGCTAGAGTTGAAATTGGCAAGGGATGTCAGGGATAACAAGAGCTTCTGTGACTACACTGGCAGTAAAAGAACCAGGAAGGAAAATGTTGACCCACTGCTGAAGGAGGTAAGCAATCTAGTGACAGTGGATACAAGATGAGGATGAGGTACTCAATGCCTTCTTTGCTTTGGTTTTCACCAACAAGGTCTCCCAAGCCTCTGTGTTTAGAGGCAGGGTTGCAGAAGGAGAGAAACTACCAGCAGCACATGGGAGTTGGAGTCAGGGTTTTTTTGAGAGAGCTTGACTCACACAAGTTCATGGGACAAGACGGGCTGCATGCAAGGGTACTGGGAGAGCAGGGGTGGGAGGCAAATACTTTAACTATGTTCAAAAAGTGTAAGGACAATTCAAAGAACTATGGGCTCGTCAGCCTCATTTTAGTCATTGGGAGAATCGTGGAGCAAATCTTCTTGGAAGCCATTTTTGTGTGCATGAAGAAGAAGTTGACTTGAAAAACTAGCATTGACTGTCTCACAGCAAATTGTGTCTTATAGTTACTTTCCATGAGAGAATTACTAGATCTGTGGAGGAAGGGAAAGTGGTGACTTTCCCTTAGTCACACATAAGGAAAGTATGACTGTAGTGAGGTTTTCAGCATAGTCTCCTCTAACATTTTTGTATCCAGGTTTGGACATTATGATATAGATGGATGTATTACAAGATGAGTGAAAAACTGTCTGGATTGCTTGACTCAGAGGGTTAATTGCCTGGCAGCAAGTTACAAGTAGAGTTCCTCGGAAGTCATTCCTGGGACATGTTAGTCTTGTTCAACATCTTTGTCAGGAACCTGGAAGAGGCAAGGAAGTGCACTCCCTCGTCAAGTTAGCAGATGACACCATGCTGAAAGACCAGTCTATATGTTTGAGGGCAGGGCTGCTGGTCAGAGACTTAGGCTGAAGGAATGGGCTAACAGGAACCTTATAAAATTCATCAAAGTCTTGCACCCAGGATGGACCAAATCCCACAAGAGTACAGCGTGGGTAAGTTACTCTGACTGACTGGCTGAGGAAAGGACCTGGGAGTCCTGGTGAACTGCCATTGATTAACTAGAGTCCCATGAGAGCCATAGGAGAAGAGATGTGAACAGATGCTAAGGCTGTGACTCCTGGCAGTGAGAAACTAGCATTGGTTTTCTCACAGTTCATTTAAAATAAACTTTCTTAATATTACATGATTGTAATGTATCTAATTAGCAATACTTACAGAAAGCAGATAAAAGAAATGCTGTGTTCTAGAAATGGACGTTAAAAAAACCTGAAATAAAACGAAGACCGTCCTCCATCCTTACTTCAATACAAAGTATGCAGACAAATATGTATCTGTCTGTTCATCATTCCATGAAATGGTCACATCTCTTTGACTGCTTCATGCTCACTAGAGGTGTGCAAAGTATTTTTGTACAGATATCKTGCAGGCATCCTTCTTCTTCTTTCCCTGAGTTAAGATCATACTTGCAGTAATTACAGATTTTCTGCTCAGTGAGATTTATAGACTGAAGATATTGGTTTGATTCTCTGATTCATCCTGCTTTGCTGGCCTCCTTGTCTTATCCTTACATCATCCTCAATGTGTACAACTATTTTTATGGAAAATTTTAGCTGCCCAGAACCTCAGGTCAATGATCTCATTTTTAAAGAGTGTTTACACATTGCAAAAAAACCCCTAGAAGTCCATAATACAGTCTGCTAGACACCACGCCATGGTCCAAGTCAGCATGGTCTCTATCTGTGTAAGGGTATGGATGCTTTACATTCACTGCAGTGGCTGCAGCTCACCTAGGCACACTGAGGCTAGTTTGGCTCTTCTCACAGAACAACTGCAGTAGCTCAGAGCTCAGCRTGCGCAGCTAAAACAGAGGACCTCAACAAATCCTGCCAGAGCCAACCTCCTAATGGTACCTTGGTAATGGGGAACAAATTTACAGTTATCTACATGACCTGTAATTGCTGCTAGGATAGTTCTGTAGACGTATTAACTACCTTACTGTTTAGACGGGGGATTTCTTTTTCCCACCACTTATCCATGGGCATTAAAAGAAATTCCATGACCTTCAAAGAAATATTAGTGTTTTTGCACAATATAAAAATGGTAAATGAAAGCTATGTAGATGAAACCAGTTTTCTAACGGCAAGTTTCCTACTGAAAGAAGCTTTTTTCTCCTGACTCTTCTTTTATATTTGTACTTGCAGAAAAAAGACACTGCTAGATAAAAAACAATGAGCAATATTGCACCATAGCTTTGGCACTGTCAAGCTGATCAGTACACAAACAGTGATAATGMTACTGGTTAGCTCAGACATTTTTGGATTACTGAAAGTTGACTTGAGGCCTACTAAATGTTAAAGCAGATTTAAGAGGCTGAAATTGCTATTCTTTTTGCTTGCTTGGAGTCACTGGAATATTGTGTGGTGTGGCAGCGTCCTTGCTACTCTCACTTCCCATTAGTACGTACCTGACCTGGAGGCAGAAGAACAGAAGCAGGTAGAACTAAACAATAGTTTCCTGCCATTGAAGGATCCCCTTGTGTTCAAAGAAATCTACCCTGGAATGCRTCTCAGATAAATGAGATCTCTTTTTTCCTTTGTGCCAAAAGAACAACCTAGTGAAAACAACAACCAGGAAGCTGCCTGTATTAAGGAACAGAGGAGGCTTTATTTCTTAGGTCTCCAGGTAATGAGGTGTCAAAGGTTCTTGTCAGCCTGGGCTTCTGTGGAGGGCATACTCCTACTATCAGAGAAGGAGAGGAGTTGTAGATTTCATATTCACATGTCAAATATATTTAAAACCAAACTTGCAGCAAGTAACCTCTGAATCTTACTGCCCTGAGCCTTCAGAATAGAGGGTATAACCCGGAAGGGTGGCTGTTGTCTTTCACCTCTGAAAAAGGACTTTTATAATTCATTGGCTCCTACAGTTCTTGGAACAGAGACATTTTTACAGCTATTAGAAAAATACAGGTCATTAGCTCAGTACATGAAGGATAGCAGATACTCTGCTTCCTTGCAAGTATCTCTGCAGCAGAGACCAGTTTTGATACAGATTGTTTCCCCTGAAGGGTTTAAAATAGAATTTGACCATACACAGGATAAAAGAGTAGAGGTGAGGAAGGGAAGAGAAGGAAAGGGAAGGGAAATCAGTATCATCAATGTCTCCAACAAGTGAACAGATTCTGGCCAGATTTCCAGGAGGAATATGATTGCGGATAAAATGTAATGATACTGAAATGGATTTGTTGTGAAGGATCTCATAACAGTCCAATCTACTGTATTATGAATGAGAATTGCAGGATTACTTTACAGAAGGGGGGGTCACCACATAAAATACCCTGTTAGCCCCCCAAAATGCAGGCTYACTGCAGAAACAGAACATTTGCTTTGGCATTTTTCATGGCTACCTGCTCATACCTTGTAGTTAAGGAGGAACTTCTGTTGCATTAGACACTACCAGTTTCTTTACAGTCACATATAATTTCCTACAGGACTTTACTCTGGTATAAAAACTGATAAAAAAGTACTGATATCTTTACTACTGAATAAACAGGGAAAAACTAAGGGGTAAGAATGAAAGATTGCCTGGTAAGAGAAGTTATAGAAAGATTTTTCTGAAAGAGAAAGTTTTTTCTAGGCACAACTTTTACAAATTTCAGTATGTATAAGTTTATGCTTATGAATCTTCCCAGACCATGGTTCAGTAATGTAATAAATAGTAAATATTAATATAAGTATCTTAGTGAGGTCAGAAAGGCTGCAGAGACATGCTGCTGCAGAGACACACTGCTGCAGCTCAAAAAATGTTGGTGGGCTAATCTGCTCTGCCAATTTTTTTGCTGGGTCAATATTTGTCTCTCCACACTATTCTAACTTTRTGCTGAATCAAATGTTTTCTGACAAGTGCTGGTGGTGTAAAGTATGCATAAAATCAKGGAGCCACAATACTCTGAGGTGTGATCTGCATCATGAGTTGTGGCTAATTCTACAGAAATGTGATTGTGTGCCTATGTCTGATCTAAATTAGGTTAGTACTGCTGGATAACGTGGCACCACGGAGATCTGCTGTTGGTGACTGTGGAAGCACAACATCCTTGCTGCACATTTGGTATGTGACTTCTCAGACTGACGTCTGAATTTGCCTATGGAAAGCAATTGTAACAGAGATGAATCTCCTTCCTTGTGCCAAGTCCACAGCTGAATTAATTCAGAAGTTTCGTAATGCAAGTTGTGTACAAAGAGTAGACATGAACTTTTAGTCACAAAGCTGTGGTACTTGGTCTAACATGGCACATGAAAAATGTTCAAAGAAATTTTGAACATATTGAGAAAACCAATACCCTGGGGTTTTAAGAACCCAGAAAAAAGGTTTGAGAGGTTATGCAGTTTGCCTTACACTAATTTGCCAATCTTTTTTTCCTAACACAAGTACTTCAAGGTACAAATATTACCTCATGAACATTTGTTTTTTGACACATTAAGGCTGTGACTGTCTTGCTAAGACATTACGATGAATAGTCATGAGCAGTGCTCTACACCTAACCTCAGACAGAAAGGGCATGTTAGGCATGTGGAATGAGTAATACGAATCTTTGAGAGTGGAGATTGCTTTAATTTATAGTGGAAACAAACATAAATACAGCCCAGAGTAATACAGGCCAGTGCTAGAGGAAGAGGAAACATACATCCCCTCTGTGGGAAGCTGATGGAGCTCACCCTGCCTGATCAGTTTTGCTTATTTTCTACATCAATATTTACAGGTTCCATGCTTCCAAAGTTTGCATAGGTGCAATTTGCCCACCAATGTCAATGGGAGTAGCATCTGTGTAAGTGTTGGTGTATACATGTTTTCGTGCCATTACTGAACACTCTGCCATAGATAAATTAATTTCTTCAGGTGGTGTGTGAGAGGGAGGGTTAAAGGCTTCTATATAGTACTGTACCAAGCAGTATGTTTGAAACAATTAACACCAAATCTTCACCAAAAGGAAGATTTTCCTTTCAGTACAATATGAAAAAATAGCAAGGAGGTAGTAAGTCACCTGAGTAAAGTGGCAATACTGAAAATCAGAGTAAGTTTTGCTTTATCTCTCATCTTTTTGCCTTTGAAATGTCTTTCCTGTCATCTGAAAAAGCAGACAGACAGAGAGGGAAAGGAAAAAAAAAAAAAAGCAAAGCCCCAAAGCTTTAATAAAGTGTTACATGTGACAGAGCAGACAGACAACTCGTGAAGAGAGGAGACATCCTGGCAAAGTGACATTGAGAGCTTTCAGAGACGCTTGCTGTGTTCATGCTGGAGAAATCCTTTATGTGTACAATAATCTACAACCACAGCCTTGAAGGTTTCTTTCTCTCTGTCACCTTTCCCCTTCCTGCCACCTTAGTTCTCAACATACCTGCAAACCAGCAAAATGAGCTGGAAAGCTCTCAGCTGTTTTTCATACTCTCAAGTGATTAGATAGACAAATAAAGAAAGGTATGTTTGGGTTTTTTTTTGTTATTCTTGTTCTGTATTTTCCTCCTTTATGTGGCTTTTAGTACTTGGTTGGTTGAATTTTGCTTGTTTCAAAGAAAAAGCTGTTTTACACCTTCAGAGTGCTGTTACCACCGGTGAGCATCAACAGTAATGGACTTCATGTATAATTCATGCAATCAAAACTTTGCAACTGTGCAAAATTGTGTACCCCGCATCCTGTGCCTCCAAATCGGCTTCCATAAGCTGTCAGAAGTTACAGTAGTGTGGCTCACTGAGTGGCCATAAACTGAAGCACTAATGAAGCTGCTTGAATAGCACCATAGAGAGTCATTTAATCAGCCTCTGTTTTTAATTTTGATCAGCTGACAGGTGTCCAAAAGTACTGAAACACTAAAAGGAAAAAAGAAAACCAGATCCAGTTATCGCTAAACAGAATAGGAAACACATAAAGAGATTTTAATCAAGGYTTTACTTTTGATGGCCAAAATTAAAGATTACTTTGAAAACACCTAAGCATTTATAGTATTAAATATTGAAAATGCACTATCCAGCTTAATAATTATGGAATTATATATGAATTACTGAAGTAAATGTCTTCGAGGCATTGTGACCAGGGAGGTGTGTTATCTCAAATTTACATATGCCTTAGAGTTTTTTAATAAGTTTTAAAAATAGCATCTACTTCCCAGCTCCCCAGATTATACTTGTGCTCCTTTTCTTTATTCCTCTCCCCATTTACACTGATTTGATCTAATCAATGGTTTCCTGAATTTAGGCAGTACTGACTGTGCTGCCTCAAGAGAGAAGAGTAGAAAGAGAGATTTGTGAAATCTAAATCCATTCCGTTTTATTAAATGCACCAAATGAAAACTTAGCTGCTGAAGTCAATGAATGCTTAGTTTTGCCATTGAGCCCAGTGAGTGTGGGACCTCATCCATGAACTGAGCTCAAGCACAGTAAAAAACTGTAGAGAGTGATTTTATTGTTCTGTCCACAGCCGGTAATGGGTGGCTTACCTCCACACAATCTGACCATCCCTTCAGTCTTTAGAACATTTTCTACAACCTGATGACAAATATGTATGCTATCCACACACATCTGTAATCTCTGCTTCTTTCTTTCTAAATTCCTGATACCGATATTACCAAGGGGTGTGAAAGGCTAATTATGTTTATGCAAAAACATATCTSGTTTTATCATTTTGAGGTGTGTCAGCATTCAGTGTTGCTGTGTGGCCACCAGATTTAGGACTTAGACAAAGGATAAATTACCTTCTTTGAATCACTTGTCAAGTTTTCTCCTTCTATCACGTCCTCCCTTATTTGTTCAAACTTATAAAGTCTCTGGCTTTTCAGTCTTACAGCTTGCATAGTTCCCTCTGTGCCACCATCCATAAAAGCAGCACCTCCAATTCATTTTTTTGGGAATTATGGTTGCTCTGAAGCTACTTTGCATGGGAAATTCAATATAAACTAAAAATCTACACATACTGTGCATTCAGATTGCATCGTATTCTGGAGTGTGTTACATTAACTATCSTGGAAAAAAAGGAGCTTGGAATCTACTTAGCCAAGAGCGAACAATGTCCCCAAAAGAGTTTAGTAGTTTAACTTACCTTCTTCAAAAATTCATAGGAGCAGTTTCCTTAGTACCCCTGCACATGTTCGCGCACCTTATTGGTGTCCCATGTCTTCAACACATTCACGTTTTAACAGATGGATACTTGTATTTCCTCTTAGCTTAAGCTTTTGAGTAGAACCAGTGTACAGCCACTGTGGARTGGAGATAGAAAAGCTAAAGTGGTAACAACATACTGGATGGTAATATGTTTGGGATCAGAAAAGAAATACCATAAAATTGTACTCAGAATTACATGAAAAATCATCTTTCTGCCCACAGCTGCTGTTTGATCTTTTCAAAACATGCCTGGATATAACAAAATCCCATTGCAAATCTAAGGCAGAAACAGCAGACGCTACGCTTGCAGTTCTGCATCTGAATCTCATATCATGGGTGCCAACTTTTAACTACCCTTTCTCCTTCCTCATTGCCATGAATGAAGTCAGTGAGACTTTGTCCAGTCTTTGATTTCATTTATGCACTGGGTTATTCATTCTTTGAAGGTGCTGCATGTGTTTCAAGGGACCTATAAAACATAGAGTCACCTTTATTTTAAGTATGTTTTATCTCATGAATATTCCGAACAACCTTCTATATACAATGAACAAAGACAAGATCAATCCTGGCACTATCAATGCGAGTAAATCAGCTGAGCAGAAGCACACTGAACCAAAATACCATTTGGAAGGGTAGAAACAGACATGACTCAGGAATAACTCTAACTTCTGCTAGTAACAAATGACACAATGAGAAAACATGCAATGTAAAAAMCAAGACCCTCAACATTTATAAAGATCATTGTTCACCTGTTTCTAAAAAAATCAGTATGCCTCCTATACAGACTCTGCTTTAAAACATGGTGGTCCAGAGTCTAGAAAATTGTAAGCATCCCATAAATTGCTCTTTCACTTTTTAATAGACTGACTCATTAATTACAAAAGACAGCAAACAACGGTTTTGTGTGAGCTGGTATGCAGATATTGTTTTTCTTGGTGTGTAAGTTACATGGTAGAATTTCTGTCAGACATTGCCCACTTTTGTTCTTTCTCTCAGCTTATTAGGTACTGACTGTACTGAAATGAAAAAGGTTAAAGAAAATTCTGACAATAAGTACAGACAAAACACAGCAAATGTACAAAAATTCCATTGCAGAAATAGCTTTGAATTTTCACCCATGTTCTTAGACATTTTCATCTTCAGCTTTGTCTTGTCAATTAAAATTACTGTTAGACAAAGGCTGTGTCTACAGTGATAGAACCAGGAGAATTTCCAGGATATATCAGCACCAGAACCAGAATTACACTGACAACCCTGCATCCTGCCTCTGTGTGAAGAGTGTCTAAGAGCAGAGAGGAGCTGCAAAGTACCCTGGGTTTCTTCCCTGTACAGTTTTGTCTCAGGCTGTCATTTGACTGAGATGTGATCAGAGACAATATAAAACATCTTGAAGACATCGAGATCAGGAAAGGAAATGCAACATTCTGTTAATAAATGTCCTATAAGAAAAGTCTCTATTTCATAATGGAATCCATAGAACAATTTTATTTGTAGAAATAATAGAAAATGACTACCTGGAAGCTACCAAACTGAAGAAAACAATCTAAGTGCAAAACATTGTGATCCTATATCTTCTCTACCAAGGAAACTACAAAACTACTGCCTGCACAGTAAAAGAAAAAAAACACCCTGTATATTATGAGCTATCCTGTAGATCTTGTGTTCCCAGTGTGTCTGCAGGTCTAAGAGGTGGCAGCAATAGCCATATGTACYTTCTGCATCTTTGGTAAGTTGGCCAGCTAGACTGAAGCACCACAGAGGCTCCATGAGAGGCTATAAAGCCATAAAGAACTGTGAATTGTGGAGGCTGGACCAGCCTTTTTTAAGCCTTGTACTGGATGTGGAGGGCAGCCTGAGCTGGAGGGCCTCTACCTTTGTAAAGCTTGCATTCAGATTGACGAGATGTTTTCTTACAAAGCCCTGGCAGCTGTAAGACAGAACTGTGCTTGCCAAACGGCACTACTGGGCAAGAGAACCCGGCCCASATTCTTTAGGACTTAGTATTTGTACTCTATGTGTCTTTGTCATTTTTCCCACATGAATTTATAAAATTGGTGTCTGAAGAAATAATAAAAAGCCACCTCCTTTTGGCCATTAATTCTATGATACATGGGTAATTTTGGAATTCATCTTAAATTTTTCAGTATTACCAAGACTTCTTTATTTAGGCAAAGTATTATAGAATTACAATGTTTCAAACAAAATTTTAATTTCACTCATCATTTCCATCTTGGCAGTGTAAGAGTTGCACACAGTAGGATCTTCTTGGATGGGTCATCCTGACACCTGAACAATGAGTGTTTCTCTTCATTGTGAACAAGTAGCCTCTCCTGCACTTCTGAATAAATAGAAAGAGACTTGTCACGTTTGCAAGGCTAAATATTCTTGCCCTTCTTGGTTCTGTAATACAATTAATTTTTGTTTCACATATTGCATTATTAATGTGCATTTTCTCTGTAACTCCATTCAGACCCCATTTCTGACTTCAGATAAAATGAGCTTATATGTTTTACATGCCTTTACATTTTGTATTTCAATTTTCAACTCTCTAACTGCTGGGCACAGCTATRTCGATGTTGCAGGGAGAATGTTCTCATTCACTGATTTCTTTAATGATGTAGTAGTCCAGGTAAAAACACTAGGGCTTGTTGGTTTTTTTTTTGTTTTTTTTTTTGTTTTTTTAATGTGGGAGTGAATTTGGGATTCAAATCCAACTGTAACAGTTATGACACATTAAGGTTAAATTGTAGAATGTTTCAAGTGATGCTTATATACCTAGGACTTCCTGCATCACTAGTATTTAATTTCTTGCTCTGTAAATTGCCTTTTGGCTACTTAGTATATAAAAAGGCATTAAATGAAACCAAATCCTGACCCAAAAATCTACRTGGTACTTGCATATGCATGCAGTCACTGATTTTACAAGACACACATAGTGCCTCATATCTGAAAGCATAGTGGCTTCTGTACTGCTTAGAAATAAGAAAATAATTTGCCATTTCCAAGACTGTGCTTTGTCTTGCCTTTTACGTGTGAACTGGTAAAGTATTTTCTATCACACCATAAGAATTAATGTTGCAAAAGTCAATAATACATGCCTGAATCCACACCAGAGAAAGTCTCTTTTATGCTACTTCATGTTTTATGCAAATTAGGTTTTTGCTTGATTTTGTATTGCTAGGATATATTAATCTTTAATGGACCTAAACAAGAATTGGACTGCAAAAAATTAGAGCTACTGCCATACTCTTTATGGACAAAAGAAGGAAAGAATGGAAATAAGGTACATGAGGTGAAGGGTGGCAGGATTAGAGGAGAAGAAATTTTCTAAGATGCTTTATAGCAATTGTTCTGAAAATTGCGATTATAGATATACAATGAGATCTCAAATTATGTCCAGTGGGATGAATATTTTCAATATGAATACACCACGAGTTCCTACATAAGTGTTACTATTGCAGCTGAGGTAAATTCTACGAAAATTTTCGCTTCCTCCATATCTTATAACCTATCATATTCTGTATGTTCACATTTAATGCCCATTTACCCAAAAATATAAATTCAGCTAGAGATAACTATTAGTAGCAAAACAAAGCACTTAAATACTTAGATTAAAATGTTAAGGAAGAAGATGAAGTATAAAGACATGTAAAGACRTACATACCTGTGAAAAGCATCACTGGGGATTTTATTCCTATCTCATTAAAGTCACTGGGAGCTTTGARATTACCTCTAGTGGGCATAATAGATTAATTCCTCATCTCATAAAAACCACTATGTACATTTACTAAATAGTGTGAATGCCTTTGCAGGATTGAGGGTCTTAAGGTCACTTGATGAGTCCTCATTCTATAAATTAGTACCTATAATTTCCCCCATTGTCTGTCATTCCAGGAATGGTCTTTCTGAGAAGAAAAAGCTGTTTGTTGTGTTGTGGTTTGGTTTTGTTTTTTTTTTTTTTTTTTTTTTTCCTTCATTCACTGAAAAGATTACTTAATGTGAGAAAGAACAAGAGCTAAATCTGCATGAAAGTGCATAGGCTATATTATAGTCCTTCTTCATCAGATGCTTTCAGCATTCAAAAGATTTCTAGAAAGTAACTCTCCAGTAGGTATAAAACAGACCACTTACTCAATATATATACCACAAAAGAAACAGAGCAACAAAACTCCAGTGGAAACCTTGGAGAATATTTGAATATTTTACCCATTTTTCTTGAAATAAGTGACTCTTTCCTGATCATGAAACTTAACTATTTTTAATGGCCTATAAAGTCTTGGTTGAAAGGTTTTGCAATGCAATTGTAACTCCAAAAAAACCAAACAAGAATATCGGTTCTTATTTCCTCAAGAAATATAATGAAAAACTGAGGAATTTTGTTCATCTTGTGTATCATGTCCTCCTGCTGCAGCTGTGGATGTTACAAAAAAATTCTGAAAGATTAATATTCACTGGCATAGACAGGTAGAGATGTCTGGATAGGTGTTTCCTTGTTGGCTTGTTTGACTGCTTTTTAGAATGCTTCCAAAGTGGACTTCCCCACCAGTTCTAATTGTACTGGGCAGTAGTGAGTGTCACCAGATTAAAACAACTTTAGTTGACTCAGAAATAGTTCAGAGTTGAGCTGTGCAGAATCAACAAACAAAACAACTGGAATCGTGGAAGTTAAATGTATCTGTTACATGCTTGGGCATGTAGACCTCGCTTGAAAGTCACCTTGGCCTCTCTTGTTACTACAGATCAAGAGCCTAATAGCATGAGAACTTGGAGGAAAGTCATCCAAGGAAAACCCAGTTTGTGAAACATGGTGTTTGTCACCAGACTCTGTTTTTCTCTAGGGGCTGATGTGATTCCATCACACTTTTGTCTTTTTAAGAAGCATCTATTGAAATACAACCTCCCTGGAACAACCTGGGGCAGRCCTGTTACTGCAGAATAGCTCATGTTAGCAGATGGTGATTCCTTTGACTTCCTCTGAAGCTCTTTCAGCTGTGCATTACAATGGTAATTCCAACATTTTTGCTGTGAAAGGCTAATTTTGCAATTACATATTCTGTTTTACAGTTTAATTTTTAATCACTGAAATACCTGACTGCCTAAGGGTTTTTTTAATGTGATTTCTTTAAATGAAAAGGAAAAGCAAGGTCTTGGCTACCTGTGCATCATTACATTTTAAAATTACCCTATGCAAAATTATCATTATAGATTACTATTTATCCAGTCTCTCAGTGTCCTCCAATTTCAATTAGAAATGATGTTATTCTGTGTTTACAGATCCAAACAACTTATAGTGTTTTTTTTTAAATATTTRCAATGTTTCAATCAGAAATGTTCTACATAAGGTATGTCATTTTAATACTGTGTTTGGGTGCCTCAGGCTGAAAACAGTAAGTATATGATAGGATATGAAGGATTTTAATTGCTTCTACATAATCTCTGTCTAGTATTCAGATATATCCTGAGGTATCCTTATTCTGTAAATCATTGCTTTACATTACTCTTATAACAAGAGGCATCTGTGATTAGCAAACTCATTTTTCATCTGTTGGATTACTCAAACACGGCAGAGCTTTTATGCCCCCAAATATGCATATTTTAAAAATCACATTCTGTGAAAAATAAGTGTTTAACATAGTTTATGGAGTAAAATATGGGTTATCATCTTAACATTTGCATTTGAAACAAATATTGGATTGGTTCTTTCATGACGTAACATTCCCTTGCCAAAAAGGTATCTTGGACTGAATATATTTATTACCTGTGTCGTGCTATAATAATTTTGATTACTAATGGGAAATCATACTATGAGCCTCCTCTACCATTTCTAGATGAGCTCTCTATGCCTTGAGAAATCAGCAAGCCTGTAAATGATATTATAGTGCAGTGGGAACACAGGTAATTTCATAATAACCTGCTTAACTTAGGTAAGAGTACATAATAGATACCAATTAGCCATATATCTGAATTTGTTTCTAAGGAGTAAGAACAAGGTACTTTGCTACTATAATTCAACTGAAGAAAGAAAAAGACATATTACAAAGACATAAGTAGCTATTAGAAGGACTCAGTGATGTTTATGAATAGCAAACAATGCTCTTTGTATGCCTTTCACATAAAAAAAAATAAGTAAAGGTCCTACTATCACTACTATTGATCTTAACATTAAGCATTGAAAAGTATGTAAAAAAAAAAATGGAGCTATCATGGTAATTCACATTCAACTTCATAACAGGTAGTGATTGTTATTTTAAGAATGAGTCCAGAGAAAATATCTGACCTTGATTACATTATTTTATGAATGTAACACATAGAAAATTCTATCATTTCCCTTATTACTTATTTAAATGTAATGTTATAAATTTTTATATCACACACATGTTAACACACATACAGACACATAAAGGTATTGATATAAATTTTCATCACTTTTGTATGTCTTAGCAAAATTCTCTTGAATGTGGAAAACAACAATATGTTGTGAATGACATTACCTGTGCATTCAATTTTTGTTTGATGTTAGAAATAATATGACATTTTGCTCACTGTCAGAATGATATAAAAAGAATAGCATGATAACAAGGCATAAAAATAACTTTTTAAATAATGCCTGACTAGTGACTTTTCAATTTTAATTTTGTAGTGATCACATTTCAAAATTTTACCATTATTATATTCACTGAATTATTCTTTATTGTCTGTTTCTGTGTAGAGTAATACGAAGGGTATATTCAGCTCCTACTGAAGTCAGTAAAAAATCCTGACTCATACATTAACTATATAGTTCCAGTAGACTGTGATATAAAGGAGAAGAGATGAAAGATTATACTGTGTAAAACATCATCACCAAGGCAGTGAAAGGAGAATATAGGAGTTTGAAAGAAGGATCTTTAATTCCTGAAAGGCCAGTTTAGTTGTTATAAGATACAGTATATTGTATAAAATACAGTATATTTTATAAGGTACAGTAAGATGCTGGCAAATGCTCCTGAGCCTGCAAAATATGATGAAGGTGCTCTACCAGCATTTTTCTAGGTTTAGTGATAGTTTGAGTATTATTACAGGGRGTAAAACAAAGAAGAAAACAAGGAACAAAAAACAAATGAAAACTTTAGCTGCTCCTGCGTGGGGTCCTCTCCATGGGCTGCAGCTGCTGCCAGGAGCCTGCTCCTGTGTGGACTCTCTATGGGCTGCAGCTCCTTTCAGGGCAGGTCCACCTGCTCTAGCATGGGGTCCTCCATGGGCTGCAGCGTGGATATCTGCTCCACCGTGGTCCTCCATGGGCTGCAGGGCAACAACCTGCTTCACCATGGTCTTCTCCATGGGCTGCGGGGGAATCTCTGCTCCGATGCCTGGAGCACCTCCTCCCCTCTTTCTTCACTGACCTTGGCACCTCCTCCCCTCTTTCTTCACTGACCTTGTTTCTCTCATGTTTTTCTCACTCCTCTCTCTCACAGCTGCTGCACAGCATTTTTTACCCTTTCTTAAATATGTTATCTCAGAGATGCCATCAGTATCGCTGTTGGTCTCATCTTTGGGTCCTGGAGCTGGCTGGAACTGGTTATGAGGGCCAGGGGGAAGCACCCAACCTCTTCTCACAGAGGCCACCTCTGCTGGCCTCCTGCTGCCAAAACTTGCCACACCAGTCAGTAGTCACAGTGCAACATGTTGTGGCATCTATAGCCTCTTGGGGGATTTAGCTCAAGGTCCTAATTTTATCCTATTTACCACTATGTTCTGCAACTTCAACTAAAGGTGAGTTAGAAGGGTGTGAAATTACTGTTACTACCTATATAGGTAGGCCYAGAGTCATTGGGCAGGTTAGAGATGGTCATTAGATCCACAGAAGAGAGAGATTTTTCATCCTGCAAAGCCTCTCTTTTTTTCTACACAAAACTCCTTGAAAAAGGATCAAGACCTCAGGTGCCAATAAAAAAAAAAACCAGACCAAAACAAAACAAAAAAAGGGTTATTGCATATTCTATACTACATGCTATGATACTGTTTAATTTCTGTTGTTTTATATATGCTTCTGTTTACATAGTATTGAAGGTGTTTATCTATTGAAMATACAATATTTTATATTACTTATGTATTTAGCTTAAATTATATAAAAGAATAAAAATGTGCTGCATATAATGAACTCAATTCCAGTTGTGCATAAAGGTAGAGAGTCTTATAGGGGATAAACTATSATCCCACTGACAAACTACTGGTGAAATATTGCACTAGTAACAGGCTCTGAAAAATTTTTCAACCAATGAACATTATCTGAGTTCCTTACCAGACTCGTATTTCCACATCACAGTAACAGAGAGAGACCTCTTTGTTCAGGCAACGGAGTTATAGCACAGTTCCTTGACTAGTGTAGGCAGATTTTTGGTCACAAAATCACCTTACTGTCAGAACTGTTTAATAAAGCATACAAAAATAGACCAAGCACATAGCTGCCAAACAGTAGCTCCTAACCCCGTGTTTAAGCCTTTCAAGGATATTCTGAACTAGAAATTGCCTCTAAATGTTTGTTTCATAGCCATTGATAATTTTTTTTCATGAATGTGCATAACCTCTTTCTGGATATAAGTATTCTTTGCTACCCTGTGGCAATGAGTTCCACAGTTCCTTTATGCAGTTTGTTCTTTTTGTCTGCTCTGGTAGATTTTATCTAATGCTTTTGAAATTAGGAAGTACAGTAAATAGTCATGCCTCATTTTCCATCTCCATGACATTTATGATGTAAAAAAAATCTATAAAATGTTCCCCAGTTGTCTTTGCTCCAGGCTGAAAAATCCTTCCAGGTTTAATCTTTTCTTACTCAGAAGTCACTGTATATCCCCTATCATCCTTACCAGCTTTCTGGGATGTTTTATAGTTCTACTACTTTCAGTCTGGAATGAGAAAACCAAGATTGCATAGGGTGGCTGAGACGTATGTACACTGTGGATATATGCAGTAGCATAATCAACTCTTTTTTTTTTTTTTAAGGTTATGGACTATGGAGTGGACTGCTTACAGTAGAATACAAAAAAGCTTGCAAAAAGCTTACTGGTCCCTGCTCCTAATGAAAAAACAAGCTAGGAGGCTAGTATTATAATACAGTTATTTACCTGTCTCTGCTAGCCGTAGCTTGCAAAGCTGGAGTCTGAGTGGTAGAGCTGGGACCAATATTAAAATGTGAGATCCAGATTTTTCTGTGTTACTATCATGGAAGCCTAGAATCTCTGGTTGCAAAGTTCAGCTGATCCAGCAATTATTGTCAAATAATACTGAATGCTTATATGACCAACCTGTATGTCTTTTTGATAGGCAAGCTCCACATGACACATATTCATCTGGTAGTGGAAATACAACCCAAAACATTCAGTTCCACCTCGTTTTACCCTACTGTAAACATATTCAGATTTCTTGTCTCTACATGTCTTCTTATAAGCCATCAAAGGGTGGCTAGAGCTAATTCAATTTCTGTTTGATCATTATTGCATAAGAATTACAATAGGCTTCCACAGTTGTCATATTTCAGTTATTTTAAAATTTCAGCTGCAATCACAGAACTGCTATGTCCCACTCTTTCCCATTTATTCCTAAAGAATGGAGCACAGAATTGGTAGGCATCCTGTTACCTAAAGAAGTGACAGTACACAAAAGCATTAAAAACTACCATCCTGTGTCCTTTACAACTGCACAGTTTAAACTCATTTTCAGCAGGAAGGAAGCTGCTGTTATCTTCAGATTAAAAGAGGATCTCATTGATTGTTTACCTTGAACACAAAGCTTTTCCAAAGCAATTAGCAAAATATATAAAGTAGTATCAGAAGAAAATTCAATGTCTCTGTTGGAAATGTCACACATAAGCTGGCTCATTTCTAAACTTCGCCTCTGAATCTCACAAAGTAAAATGGGAGAAAAATGAAGTCATTACATTTTTAAGAATTTGACTTCACTTAAAATATGTGATTTTTAATTAGCAAATTAATTTTTTTTTTTAAGTGCACTATCTACAGGGAAGAGTATCTGGGTAATTAAACAAAAGTATTAGTATGATTTAAATTGTACTTCTTCACTAATTTTTCATGCTAATTAATGTCCTCATGTAGCAAGTCACTTCACCTAGATAATGTGTTGTCTACCATAAATAGCTACTCTCTCCCCACTGTGGTATTTAATGCACATCTTGAAGTTGAAAGATGGATTAAAGCAGAGAAAAAAAAAATAAATAACTGCAAATTAAAAAAAAAAATAATAAAAAAGTTCAAACTCCCACAAATGAGGTTCAACTCTGGATTAAGAAATGTACATGCATGCATATATGTATAGGTTTCTATAGAGCAAGAGAGATTTTGGACTTGACTGAGTTCCTCCACAGAGTTTAGTGTTGTCGTTTGAGATCTTCTCAGGTATTGGAGATGCAGGTGGCAGATATGAGCAGGAACTATGGGATTTCTATAGCTTTCTGGGAACTCGATAGCATTTCAAACAGCATTAAACATGTGACAGCTTTGACTTACACCCATAGTCAATGCAATCAGTAGAATTTAACTGACCAGCTGTGAATCATAGAATCATAGAATATCTCAAGGTGGAAGGGACCCATAAGGAAAGGATCAATACTATTGTTTAAACAAATGTCTAAGCTTTTCTATGCCTTAGATACCCTAGGAACATCCTGGTTTCCAGCTTCCTCTCCTAAAGTGTGCAGATTTTCCACAGGTCTTGTGCCATGTCTGCCAGCCCTGAATAGCAGTAATAGATAGATACATTAAACAACTCAAACAGTATTAAAACTCGGTGCTTATGCAACTGAATCTTTAATACCCCAGGTATCTTTATTGGCATGAGCTGAACCAGAGGCTCCATTGACAACTCTGACTAGATCTCTGTAGCTCGTACTATGGCCTTACACACATAATCCTCATGTAGACACTTCCATTTATGCACTTAAATTTAGGTCTTAATCCTAAACTGAATTCAGACCCTTCAATGAGATTAATGCCATTCTGCATTTCTTGCCCAAACTGAAAAGAAAAATAAATTTTTAACTATACCGCTTCCCTGTTTTCATTCAACATGTTTTTAAGCCACTGTTAAGGATCTGAACAGAGACTTCTACAGCTTCTTATTTGGAATGATTTGTATTTTGAAGAAACTGTAATAGTTTTCACACTTCATCATTTTATACCTTCTTGAGTTTTAAAAAGTTGAAAAGATAAAGACCTTGGACCAATTTAGGAAACTCTTCACTGGAATTTGCTGTATGAAATCTCCCAGTAAAATGCCCTCTGCAGAAATTCTTCACAAAATCTGATAAGCAGCTTCTCCGAAGTATGTGATCATCATAAGCACAATGAGAACAAATTGGGAACAAAACCAACTGCAATTCCTCTTTTCTACTTCTCTCTAATGAGGTCTTCAATAAGTTGGGATAAATTCATTACCCATATCTGTAAAGAATTAATTATCCATATCGGTAAAAAAGCAAGTTTCACTTCCAAGCACTTATGATCCAGTTCCGACTGACAAGTGTGGGCATCTAACTTATCTGTCACAAAACCAATAATGTTTAAGATCAAGGCTCAACTACATAGGACTGCAATGGAGAAAATGATTTTGATATCTAAAATCTGTTCCGTTCAGCTGTTCTGCTCAATTTAGGTGTTATGACTTTTCTCACTTCTGATGGTGTAAGAAGTCAATTTCTGGCAGCCACGACCACAGAAAAATGTTTCACTTACAGTAGTCACCATGGCTAAATTAGGCATGTGTAAAAGCTATTCAAATATGGCTTTCAGTCAAATGTAAAAAAGAAATGGAGAAAACTATCATCTGYGGTTTCTTATACCAATAAGGTATTCAGTGGTCTTTAAAAAAACCCACAAACAAATGAACAAAAAACCCCCACTGTAAAATGACTTACTGAAATGTATAAATGAAGAAAGACTTTAAAATCCAAAACCTTGTCCGTTAGCTTCCAAGGTTGTTGTTGGTTTTTCTAGTAGAGGCTGGGAGATTAACAGTTCAGTCATGCTGAAGAAGACTTGGTGTTATGGGGGACACCTGGAGGAATATGAGCCACTCATGTGGCTCACTCCTGGGAGTCTGTTGCTCGTAGGGTGTACTGGGCTACACCAAGATGCTAAGCTGCATAAGGAATGCCATGTCCAGTGTTGGACTTCCCAGGTCATGGGATGGATGAAGAGAAACTAAAGAGATTTCAGACAAGGTCTATCAAGTCAGTGTTTAGGGCCTCAACCATAGCCAACAAGGAGAGTTTAAGAATACTAGGTTTAATTTGATGAAGAGGAAGCTAAATGCTAGCTAGCTTCAGCACCTGGAAGGGGACATATAAAGAAGACAATGCCAAACTGTTCTCAGCAGTGCTAGAAGCTGTCAGAGGAGGCACAGGCTACAAGCTGTAGTTAGGGAGGTTTAGGTTCATCACTGCGAAAAGCTTTTTTCCTGGGAGGGTACTGTAGCACTGGAACAGGTTGCCTCTCTTTTCTTGGAGGTTTTCTGGCCTGGGCTAGAAAAAGCAAAGGTTGAGCCAGAGCTGTGCTGGTGATAGTCCTGCTTTGAGTGGGAGGCTGGACTAGACAATCTCAGGAGGTTCCTTCCAAACAACATTTCTATSCTTGTGTGAAAACGTCAGATTTTTTTTTCCTATTCCATTTCCAGCTATTAAAATGTTATGCTTTGATGTTTTAGTATTTGTTTTCAAAAATTTTATTTGAATAAACTAAAAATATTGAATAATGATTATTTTATCAATCTATTTTCCACAAATGTGGAATCTACTTCTCACAGAACAAAAAAACCATAAGAATATTACTTACATTTGCCAAACCCAAAATATGTCAGCATTCCTGAATGAAAATATTTTAGTTTGTAAATCTCAGCCAACGGGTGTTTTTGCTTTTGCTTGCCATGAAAGTGAGTCTAGAATACTTGTATAAACAACGAAATCCGCCTTTTAAAAAAAGACTGGAATGAATGGCATGAGTTTCAACTCCAAACACAGCTACTCTGGAAGGGAAGATTTTTCTTCAACTGACACAAAACTGAATGTTTGATTCAGTCTGGCAACTGGAAAGATTTTGATTCATGACAAACCAAGACGAATGCAAATACTTCATTTTTAAGACACAGAAAACAAAAAAATTTATCTGGAAACTCAGTTATGCAGATATTGCATATATAATTGCATAATCATCTTTCATTTWAAAAAAAAAATATTCCTGACTCTGAGGACTATATTTAAATTGTACAATGACAAATCTTCCCGCAATTTCAGAATGATCTATTTATAGTGTTAAAAAATTTACCAAGCTAACAAAGAAAGCTTTAAAGAAACTAAAATTAAACTATGTGCCATGTCTCTTTATTAAAATGGACATCTGAGAATGAATCATAGAATCATAGAAGAGCCCAGGTTGGAAGGGACTTCGAAAGATCATCTTGTCCAATCTTCCATGGGAAAGGGAGCCTAAATGAGATTATCTAGTACCCTGTCCAGTCACATCTTGAAAACCTCTAGTGAAGGAGACTCTAGCACACCCCTGGAGAGGTTGTTCCAGTCATTGTTTGTTCTTACTGTAAAAAATTTCTTTCTAATATTGAGATGAAACCTCTCCCAATACAACTTGTACCCATAGCCCCTTGTCTTCTCCATGTGTCTCCTTGTGAAGAGCGAGCCTCTGTCCTCTTTGTAACAACTTTTTAAGTAAAGAGTTAAAGAAGAGTGGAATATTGGAAATAAGGAATATATAAACAATCATATTGAAAAATATGATAGTACTGTCACAATTTTACATGCTCTTTTACATTTCTGTCTCACATCTCTGCCATTTGGAGAGTGTCTTCTGAGCACAAAGAAAATTTCTCAGAAATGAGTTATTAACTCATCAGTAAAGCACCTCACAGACTTCACCTAGCAGGAGAGATGTGTCAGAAATTACATATTAATTTGATAAGTACAGTTTCTGAAATGAACACGACYCAAACATTCATAGATTCTGATCTGTGACAAACCAATCTAGTTTTGAAAATAATTAAAAAAAAAAAGTTTTATGGTATTGTGCATGAGAAACACATGTCAATAGAAAGGGACCAAACACCTCCTTGGGTGGAACCTTATGCAAAACAGTCTTGATTCCCAAGAAAGCAGAAAGATGTGTATTTTAAAATATTGGCCATGTACTTTTATATACTGCCCAGTCATAGGGTTCTTTTGTTGTGTATGGAGGGCAGATTTTGAGTATTGTAATAGATCCCAAAGTCTGCTTTGGCTTTGCTTATATCTTTTCAAATTTCCTAATCTTTCCATAAGAAGAGGAGTGTGCTCCTTAAAGCCAATATGAATCTACTTTTTATTAAAAAGAAATGTTCCTTTAGTGGCCAAGACAGATAAAATTGCGTATGAATAGGGAGGTCTCCCTTCCTCACTTATTTCAAGTCACAAGATAAGTCAGGGCGGGCCCACATGCACTGGATGCTCTCCACGCCACAACATCTTTCTGATTCTTCACTTTGTAGATCTGTGTAGTCAGTGAGAAACTGCACTGAGAACACGTGAGACACCAATTTCAGAGACAGCCCATTCACTTCTTAATAAATCTACAGTTGACAAAATAAAAACAGGTTTGATGATTTTATGTTTGATGATCTGCCTCATACACTACACCAGCACTTACATCATCTTCACAACAACGGTGTCTGAGAACCTTACCTTGTTTTATTTTCCGTTTTGAAGGATTTGGCAAAAGAATAACAAATAGTTGAATTACCTAAGCTTATTAAGGCACATCTATTAACTGTGCCTTGTAACTGAGGCATGTGAAATTCCCAACTGTTGCAATAGCAGGCTGAGAAATGTATGAGCTCAAAATACTGTCATGCTAAATTGTCATATGTATTTAGTACATGGTAACAGCTAGAAATTTCACATATATAAATTCTATCTCATAAAATAGAAAAGAAAATATATTTCATAAAGATTTGACCCTTCTGAGCAAGCAATTGTTATTTTCTTTGTCCAGCAATAGCTACGTTTCTTTACAAAGATGAGCAACCAAACACTCATGATGACTTCTTCTGCATTTTTTGTGGACAATGGAGGGAGTTTTGTAGCTCTGTTGATACATGGCAACTCATTAAGCCATGTTAAATTGATTGCTTTTAATCATCTGCTCACATTTTAATAATGTGCAGTTGTTAACCAACAGAATTTTATGTGTAGCTTATGTGTATCAGAAAATAAAATTAAAACTCAATTGCYTAAAGAAGTATGTTCAAACTCATTCAACTAATTTCCAAATACACACATACACAAATACACACATACATACACAAATATACGTATGGTTGTACACACAGTAAAAGAAAAATATTGGTATACTGAAGTAGGTCCATTGGAGGGCCAAAAAATGGTTAGGGGGCTGGAGTACTACAGATGTAATAGCAGGCTGAGAATCAGGATGGTTCAGCCTGAAAAAGTGTGTGCTAAGGAAAGGTTTTACTGCTCCTCAGCTACCCCATATACCTACGRTATAAATAAGTTGGAGCCAGACACTCAGAAGTACAGAGCAATTGAACAATAAGCAAAAGTCCTAAGTTACAACAAGGGAAATACCAAAGTAAGGAAGAAAGCCCCAACACTCATCACATATGGGTAGTCAAACACTGGAAAAGGTACCATGAAAGATTCTAGAATCTCCACCCTTGGAAGTATTCAAAACTCAACTGGGCGAGGGCCCGAAAAACCTCATCTAAGTTGGCTCTACTTTGAGCAGCATCTTGTACCAGAGACTTCTAGAGGTCCCTTCCAACAGACATTATTCTATGTTCCAATGATTCTGTATATATATAATTACTAATTTCTGAGCAACTCTCCTTCCTTTTCATGTTTCCTTCTCTTTCACCTTTTCTATATTTTTAGCTTAGATTTTAAGTTGGGGAGAGGTATCTGAACTTCACTATGTTTACTATGTTTGTAACAGCTAACTGAAAAAAAGSTTGTTTCACGAAAGAGTTCACTATCATCTAAGTTGTCAAAATAAGTAAACATTCATGGTTATCAATGAAATTAGGTCCCAATTAGAGCTGACTGACAGGTTGTGGCCTGTTTGGATCTAYAGAAGTAAAAATAACAAAATTAACATTGGGTGCAGTGATGTTCACCGCCTCCCACTTATTGCTGACTTCCAAAAATCAAAGCTTCTCCACTGTGCTAAGCTGACATATATTTCCACAGCTTGGATGAATATTTGTACGTGGATGATCACATTGCAGCTGGTCTGTTGATTCTCGTCAAGATATTATTCCTTGTTTTCCTCTTCTTGCTTTTTCATTTTCCACCATAAATGTAAGGCTTAGTTTTTATTAGCCATTTTCTGGCCACTAGTGCAAAAGACCATAACTTAAGTCATTTAATGACACCATTTCTCTTGCATTTCTATCATTTGAGATCTCTAAGACTTCCCACTCTGTCGCAACTAGAAATAACTAATTTTCAATTTCTCAAGAAACCAAGCAGTAAAGAAAAGAAGAAAAAAACCCCAGACATTCCTGTAATTTGTTTGCATTTTGATAAATTATTATATGACATAACTAAGAGACTACTAGTGGATATGACATAGATTCAAAGTGCAGGGACTCAGCTAAAGGGTTTGCAATTAAAAGCATAGCAACAACTTTTGTTGTCATTTAATGTTGTCCTGAAATTTACCAATCTAAATATTCTAGCAATGTTGTACAATTAAGGGTATTACTTTTTCTTTTCTTTTGCAACAACAGCAGAACTTTAATTCACAATCATTAACAAAATACAAGTCAATGTCTTGTTTACACAAAGATTATTGTTCAAATCAGTTTCTGAAAAGTAATTGTGTGATTAACACTTGGAAGAAATCCTCATCATTCTGGAAACTGCAGCGATGCGATCCTTTCAGTAAAATCAGGTTTAATAATCCACTGCCACTTGCACATCACCTCCCTTTTCTATTCATGTCTGTAGCATAATGGTGTTTGGCAGCCCAAGCAGGGCACCGCGTGGTGACCTGGCTCCGTGTTTAATGGAATAGAGGGCTGTTGCTGCTGCAAAGCCCCAGGAGGGAATTCAGCTGGGGATAAGTTGTATCTTTGCATGTAACAGCTCCGTGCTGTTCAATCCCACCACTTCTTCAATTAAAGACTGAGTTTGTTAGGATTTTGCTAGGATTTTGCCAGTGGCAATGAGGCAGCTGACAAACGTCTGTTACCCCTGGGTGCTTCCAAATATTGTATCTTCCAGCCCATGGGATATAGCAAATTGTGTGATTTGATATCATGCCTCAAAATACAGGCTCTGGAAGATGCTAGTGCTGAGATTTTATCAAAATGTCAGACAATTGGGTTTTTCTCTTTTGTGTGCAGAATAAGTCCCTTAAGTAGCAAAAGATGTACTGATGAAAAACAGGGCCAGCACCCTTGTGGCTGTGGCTAACAAATTACTTACCCTTCCTCTTTGTGTTATTGTGGTAACTCAATCAAATAAAATTCATCA
The DNA here is from genome assembly GCA_030449065.1 of Oceanodroma leucorhoa. NCBI lineage: Eukaryota > Metazoa > Chordata > Aves > Procellariiformes > Oceanodroma > Oceanodroma leucorhoa. The sequence continues at coordinate 23,644,847 of JASVER010000001.1, read as the reverse complement.
AGCTAGTCAAAAATTGAAACACACATGAAGAAGAACATATGTATTGTGCTGTGACTTTCTGCACACTTTACCAAGCCCCTTACTGTCATTAATCATTTTAATCTGGTTCTTGAATAACTGGCCATTGACTCTGCCTCTTTGAATTTACAGATTTAATCTCCTAAGGAAAATTACTCCTTCAGGAACTTTAAACCTGAAAAACAATACCTATATTCTCTACTACAAYGATCTCAGAAACATTTGTGTAAAAGTCTGATTTCCGTTGTGTACCTCCTCTATACCATTAGAAGGAATCTTACAAGAGTTTGAAGCTTACTTAGTTATTACTAAATCCCTTATAAGATCTTTATTGCTGAATCTGCCTGTTATAATACTTCATATATCCAGAATCTGACTCCGTTGGATAACTACGTAGACTGTTGTGGAAATAGATGTTTGCCCTTTTTTATGCCCCCAATTCTGTAATGACTGCACGTGGCTTTCTCTTGTCAATTCAAATGCAAAAAAAGAGACAAATCTGTGCACATAATGCCAGGGTCATTGTTCTGCAAAGGCAAATCCTTACCTTTGTTATTTGATGAGAGTCACACTAAGACTCTTAGCCTCTACAGTCAAGTACCTGACCTCTGAATATGTCATGTAAAACCTCATTCTTCAGAGCAACTGTGTAATACTCCAACATAAGAATAAAACGCCTTTTTATCACAGAGCCTTCATCTTACCTTCTGACCCACGTGAATGAAATGACTTTTATAATAAACCTGCTTCTTTATATAATATCATTATTTGTACTGGTGTTAAAAACATTTCAGTTCTGCTACTCTGATTGCCTCAGTCTTGGCTTTCAGTGGCACAGGCCACACAACATATCCTGAGCATTGTGTCTTTTTGGCAGTTAGTAACATGCTACTATGGAATTCTGAGGGTCCTCTTAACTCTATAATCCAGTGTGCTGTAAGCACGAGAGCTTTAATTTCCAAAGTAAAGGGATAGAGTGGTACTAATGCAACTTCACCAAAGAGCAAAATGCAGGCCATGCATTTTCTGAGGGAGGCTGTGGATCTTGGCACTGATGATTGGCAGAAGTGGAGAGAAGAGCTCTGGCTTTTCAAAAGGAAGTATGGGAGAGACAGGTAAACAACTGGGAAAAGTCACAAGTTAGGTTGTGACATAAGGTAACAAAACGACTAAATGTCAGGCTGTGTTTTAGCTGCCCCACTATATGTTTATGCAAAGCTCATTACAGTGGGGCACATCCTGCCTGAAAAGACATTTGCAACTTATTACAGCAACCTATAGCAGGTTGTTGAACATTGCAGCTCAGGGGAGAAAGTGGGAAAAGATCTGACAACTCTTCTCCCCATGCTGAATATCATAAATAGGAAGTGTGACCAGCTGCTGAATAGTGTACTGTAACCATAGCAAAGATTCAATCTTTGAAATGAGAGTCCACATTTGATTTCATGAACCTCGTATAGCTGACAAAGATTAAACTGTAAAAGAGAAAGACTTTAATCAGAAAAATTGGATGGAGAATAACTTTCAGAGACTTATGTTTAAGTTATATGATTCCAKATGTTCCCATTATGAACTACTGCAAATACTAATGGGGACTAAACACAAYAAACAAAATGCAAAAAATGTGCTCTTTTTGTACTGGACTGGTTACTTACAGTTCGTTTATACCAGCACCATTTAGATAGCGATATTTGATACTCATATTTCTTTGCCTTACAAAGAAATCACAGAAAACTCAGTTAATGAATCTCTACATGGAAAAGCTGGATTCTTTCACATTTGAAGGCAATCAGATAAAATAGTTAGCTTATTAAAGTAAAAATCTGTGACTGGTGGCAGTAAGGAGAATAAAGCTGTTTCAAATCACAAGTTTGTGGTTAGTCCAGTTCCAAAGCACATAAATTTGTTTTAAGCAACCTCATTTTTGACAAGTACAGTGATTCTGCACAAGTTCAGGTCTCTGTGACATCCACAAGCAGCAAAAAAGAATCTGAAAATGCTACAAAGTGCCAAGTCTTCTCTTGTACAACAGAAGTCAAAGGGGGATTTATCATAGAATCATATAAGAACAGGAGAAGACACATTTATAAAAAGTTCCTGTAATTTGTATGGAAGTGCTATGGGAGAGGCTTGTTTGAATGAACAACCCATCCTTCATCTGCTAATGTGACAACTAGAAATACAGGATGTAATGAAAGATGCAGGTGGAGTTTCCTTAGCTGGAATCACTCCACAGACTCATTGCAACATAAAGATATAAAACTGTAAATTATTTAATTACCTTATCTGGCAGAACACTCTGGGCCATAGTTGATTCATAAAACCCCATTTATCCCTGGTGATTCTTTTCTCTCCATAAAAGGGTAAAATAAATGTAGAGAATGTTATAACCAATGCACCTTCATCGATTTTTTGGAGCTGCTACTAATTTATGTTCACAGAGAACTGGATATAACATACTAAAGGTTTCTTCTAATGATTGCCAGCCATCAGACACTTTTGATCCCCAAAATCAAAAAGGTCGGCCACCACTACGTTATTATTACAAATTACCTATGCAGTGAGAATACACCTTGGTCCCCTCCAGCTTCAGCTCTCCTTTGCCATGGGAAGCACACAGACACATGGTCAGAAACTGCTGATGTGACAGAGCTTGCCAATAGGTGACCCAGCTTGCTCATTGTTGCATTGGAGAGCGCGTGCTAAATGAAGACTAGATCCCAAGTTCAGTGTCCTGTCTCTTGGGTATTCCTCCCTCCTTTTCATTGTGTTAAAAAATGTGAGTAGCAGCAGATATGACTATGGCATTCATGTCCTCAAGCTCTTCTATCAAGTGTAATCATCTATGGTAATCATAAATGAAGGTCAGACAACAATCTCCTGCAACATGCCAGATCCTGAACAGCTTAGTCCTATTGGAAGGGTCAGTTAGAAAGTAGGCAAGACGGTGATAATAAGGATCTCTACCAATGGGAAAGAGATTATGAGTGAAAAGTTTGGAATTTCTACCTCACTACAAAATTGCAATAAGCACGATGTATTTGAGTATAATTTCAATTAATAGGCATATTCTTAGGGGTCATTGTCGACTGTGATAAGTTTATAGTGCTTGAGTGTCATCATAAAGTGCCAATGGAGGAAATACAAGAAGAATTATGTGAGTTTAATTAAGAACAGAATTTTATAAAGATCTCCAGAATGTACAAACACTCTTATCAACAACCTTCCTTCCTCTGCAACTCCTGGCAAATTTCTARTTTTCACTTCCAACCTTAAAAACATTCAGCATAGACCAAAGGTAGGAGCTGCATACTAAAATGTACCTCTTTGAGATTTTCACATCTTAGAGTGATTTTCCTATAGCCTTTATTACACCATGGAATTAAGCCATTCCAAACACATTAAAAGAGAGAACCTTCCACCCAACTAGGCTGGAAAGAAGGTAGAGTCTGTCAAAGAAATAATAAAAAAGATATTGACTACATGGGTTTTGTGCTATCTCATTTGCAAATAAGGATATTTTTATCAGATGTCTCAAACATGGTCTCAAACATGTCTCAAACATGGTCTCAAACATGTCTCAAACATTTTCATATGATGAAAATAACACCCAATTGCCCTTAAAAGCTCCTCTATACATAGCAAGCGGTTCACTATTCTGAATTCATGTCTAGCATCAGATTTGACACTCTAAAAAATACAGGTCATATATACAATAGCAAGTAAACGTATTTTCTGTTTAAAAGACAAGCTACATGAAACACAAACACTAATAAAATCAATGTTGGAAGAGATCTTAGAACAAAATTCATATTTAATCAAAGTATGATTACTGGGAAGGATTACCCAGCTCTGGGAAAACAACAGGAAAAGAACATATGCTTCTTGTTGCAACTCCCTCTTAAAGGACAGAAAGCCAAATATTTCAGTTTAGAAACTGCAGTAAGTGTCACTAACACTTGGGCACATCTTTAACTTAATGATACATATTGCCTTGTAATACATGGGAACTGTACTCTTTTGCTATATTATGAAGCTAATGGAAGGATGCCTTCTTCAGAAAGGAAGCTTCTTTCTTGCTTTCTGCCCTTTCCTCCCACTGCATGCAGTTGAGAAATGTAACATTTGTTCTTTTTGCATGTTACCATGATAACTTCACACAAAGTTAAGTAACAATAGCACAGAAATTGGCCTAACCTGTGTTATTGCTGCCAGAGAGTGAAAAATAAAGAGCAAACAATCCCTGTCTTGAGTCACTGGTTACTTAGAGTTTTAGTTCAGAGAAAGGCCTCTTATTATCTGACCTTGCCAGAAAGGGCCATTGGTAAGTGGATGCTAGAGATCATTCCACTCAGAGCAACAGTAGCTTCAAAGCTCTAACAAGATTTACCATATACTCTATGATGAATGCATTTGAAAAAGGTCAAGAAAACAATGACAGTTTTATTGTTTTGTCTTATTGCTTTTTATTTCATCTGCTCTTTTATCTCCATATGGCAACCTTTCACAGGAGTCTAAAACATATTAAAAAAAAAAAGATGGAAAAAAAAAGAAGGAAAAAAAAAAAGATGCCTGTACTGAAYTTAAACCTAAAACTCCCATGGGACTTAAACTCCTTTTCCCTTGAAGATTAAATCCCACTCCCAAAATGCTTAGTATGGTTTTTCCCCCTTTTTTTCTTTTATTTTTCTTTCTTTTTTAAACTAAAACATAATTCAATCAGAGAAATGAGGTAGAAACGAACTAAAATTYAGAGCAAAAAATTGTTTTATTTTCTTGGAATTGAGAAAAGTTATGAAAATGAACGTTTCACTATATTTATGGTCCATTTTCATACATGYAAATTTGACATTGAGATTTTCTTGACTGGAGAAACATGTCCATGCAGATAAAAGCAAATACTAAAGGACATTTAATTCATATTGCCTGCCCTGAAAATCCTTTTTTCATAAYTAAAGCATGTTCCCCTCATGAGAAGAATCATCATTCAAAGGCAGGTTTAAGTGTCCCCAGAGCACAAGAGTTTTTGCTTCTTGCATCAGCTTGCTTTCTTTGTGTCTGGGGAAGAGACTACACCTCCCTTCCAGGCACGGCTGTTTCAATAAGACCATCAACGTGATTTATCTCTGGCCTCATAACTCCAGTCATTCTATTGCTGCACGGTGAAATATCACTCCTAGAAACTCTTCTAGCCACACTCTTCAGGTCTGTGGAATTTTAAGAGCTGATGAAGGATGGTATTATTTGGCCTCCATGCTGCCTGTTTGCCAGATGTGTCTCCTTGTTAAAGTTCCCTTGGTAMCCTTCTGGTCAAGGAAGACTGTTAATCCTTTTAGCTTGGTCAAATTCCAGTTCAGGGAGCTCCATTCTGTCTGTATCAACTCCCTTCCCCCACTTTAATAAGAATACCTGAAGGTTTTGTTTGTTTTTCTGTTCCTCATATAAACAGTCACATAGTGTTCTTTCTTATTGTGATATTTTGTAATTCATCTGAAAATGCACTGCATATAATAAGTTAGGGGAAGAATGTTGGTGTAAGAGAATTAAAATTCAAGACTTTAATGTCTTGAAATTATCAGTTTGTAAGATATGTAGGGATTGAGAACACTATGTAAACGTGGGGTCATTATTGCACTTTTTTCAGGAGAAAAAAAAGAGTGGTARTTGCTTCACTAGTTCCATTCACATGCGCTGTTAAGGGAAATACAGAGCAATTTCAAACATATGTAAGATGAAAATTGAATAATATACTCACAAGAACGACTCCATGCTATTGTGCAAAGAGGATGCATAGATAATATAATTAGGTGCAGTAACAGCAACCTCATGTGTAGTAAGTTTTAAGAAAGCATAAACAAATGAATGTGGATATAAACCAGCAAATCATATTCAGAAATTTCTTATGAAAATTTGTAGTTTTCTTTTTTATTTTAAACAAAATCAATTGCACTTTTCTCAGGAATATTGTCAGAATCCAAACAATTCTGACTCTCACCTTTGGTTTCTGTGTGCATGTTTTGGTTCAGTTCGCATGAACTCTACCCACTATCCTTCTTCTTCTTTCCTTTACTAGGGAATTTACAGAGTGAACATACACAAACTAACATATGATTTTGATAATTCTATAATCATGTGTGGCTATTGTCATGTATACAAAGATGTTTAGCATTTCCAACATTGCATTTATTAATCCTTAYATTTAATATTGTTATGGTTGCAAAAGTTAATCCATGACTTTTTTTAACATCTGGGTAAATTGTATAATAAGCTTTGTTATCAAAGAAACAGAGTTCAGGTCTGGGTTTGGGTTTTTTTTGGTTTGGGGAAGGCCTTGAGAAGGATTACTGGCCTGTTATTAGAAACTTTAAGTAATTGCTCTACATTTATGATATAAAGTTCACAATGTCATGACTTCTCTACCTGCAATTTCTAAACAAAACAATTCTAGCAGTTCTGGAGAAAATACTGACAGTACTCATTGATGTTCAATTTCAACTCATGTACTTTTACTTTAAGTTTGCAAATTAATCCCATCCAGAATAGAAGACTTACATCTTGTGGCTCCTTTATTCAAAACATCAGAGGGCAGGGCATGGAATTAGGCATGTGTCTTAATACAAGAATTGCATATTCTTGAAAGGGTGGTTTGGTAATGGCAGTAATTAAGGCACATTGAAACAGAAGGGGGTGAATGCATCACATAACTAATGAGAAAGTGTAGCTGGGAGGCAGCCTTGGCCACCCAAGGGTGCAGGAGGAGCAAGAACTCTGCTACAATTTCCCATGAAAATGTCTGAAACCACTCAGGTAAACCTCTGCTTATTGTYGTCACCAAGGAGTCTTTACCAGTTTTTCTCGAAGGCTCATCCATGATAGGCTGAGCCTAGAAAGTCATGATGAAAACAGCAGCACCACATTTGTTTCCAGACATTTTGCACAAGCTCCTTTTTTAATTCAAATTTACATACCTATATTTTCTTTTTGGTAAACAGTTTTCACTTTCCCAAATGTCTTGTCTGTGAAACCTGGTTGGCTAAAATGAGCTCCAGGAAAGCTAACACTAGCTGGAGGAAAAAGCTTCTCAAAATCTCTAAAGCTTTTTCAAGCATCCTCAGCAAACCTCATTTATATCACTCTTTCCTGAAAACAGAACAGGTTTGCTGCTCATCCTCCTTTTCCATACTTACTGTTATACGAATAACACAGATGAAGACAAGTATCTTCCAGTCAGTACATCATGCCATCAGACTGATAGATGTAGACTTGACCACAGCAGCGATTGTATTTGTAACCTTGGTATTCAAATATTAGAGAAGGCCATAAAATTATAGTCCTTCATTTAACTGAAGTCCATATGTCTATCCTAAAGACTAAAATATTTTCCTCTGAGCATTTATAATGTGGATACACCTTTTACACCAGTGCAACATCTCATGGTCATAATTTTTTATATGAATGTCCAAAAGAATGGGAAAAAGCTTTCAGGAATAGTGAATTTGTGGGCTAGAAAAAGAAGACTGGAAAAAAAGGAATTAAAAATAGCAAGAAAACTAAGACAATCTTCGTAACACTGACTTTTTTCTGTTCTTCCATATAATTATATAGACCTTGAAAAACACATTCCCACAAATAATTAACAGATAAATAGAAAAACACACAGCAAGGAACCTTTTTTTTTTTTTTTTTAGAATGAGTGTAAGTCTAAGATCCCATCTCATAACTCAAATTCGTATGTAGATTGCACCTGTTTACCAGGTAAAAGATGTCTTATTACATTCATTGCTTTTTCACGCTGAATCCTCATCCCCTAGGAGTATAAAATGAACAAGCAGAAAAACACATAGTTGGCTCTGCAGCTTGTGACTCTGGGATTTCATCCGCTGTCTGCTGGAGGCACATTTACATATAAAGATTAAATAAAATGAAGCAGTCTAATACCAATGTAACTATAGAAATATTGACAGTGATTCAAGATTTTGGTTACTCKTTTTCTTATAAAATTCCTGTTCTGCTTTTCATTTGATTGACTTATTTGATTGACTTTCATTTGATTGGCTTATGCTGCTCCTTTCCTGTCCAGTAATTTAGACAATTTGTTTTATATTTCAAATAACCTTTATGTAAAGAAACAGTACCTGAATTTCTTATAAGCTCCTTAAATTTCTTAACATCAATCCATGACTCAATATTTGGGGACAGCTGACAATGTTAGCAGACTGACTGCTTCTAATTTATCTCACTGTTAGAAATAAAAGAATRCAGTCTGCCCTGCTGTGAATCCTTTAAAATTTGCTTCAGTCTTTCATACAGGGAAAAAAGGACAAATATTTTAATGGAAAAGATTAAACCCTCTTACATACTGCAGACTCAGTAGCCTTTGTAGGAGACTAGCAGATAAGGATTTGATATTTCTCTTCACTACTTTAATATTGAAGGGTCTAATTTTGCAAATCTTATGCATATGTTTTCCTTGTTATACATGTAGACTCACTGACTTCATTAGGAATAGAGGGGATCAGTAAAGAACTGGAGCAAGTCTACTTTTATACAGAAAAATTAACAAGTCCGAATTGAAACATATTTCTATTAAAAGAAAAAAAGGCTAATTTATAAAATACACAGATTTTAAAAAATATTGCTACTGATTTTATATGAGCTTCTAGATAAATATATATTTTTTTAAACAGGTAATGTTTAATATATGGAATCAACAAATGAAGGAACATAGGTTAATTATTACTTGGTTAATAAGGACTTTTAAATGAAATACCTTCTCTTTCCCCAAACACTCAAGTCTTTCCTTTCACTTGATTCTGCTTTTCATCATTTACTAAATGTTTGTGTATATACAAATGAAAATGTAACATATTTTCAGTGATAAATGCAAAGCATTGTTCTAACATAGTCTAATGACACCCACACAAATCTGTACCTTACCTTTCAGAAAGTGATAGGGCTAAGGTGTGAAGTAAATGGCCAGTGAGGTTCTAATTTATATCAGTAGGTTTTCCAGGTTATATGCAATGGGATACCCAGATAAAATAAGCATTACAGTGGGTCAGCCTGAACTTTCAGCATTATAGCAAAGTATTATTCCGATACCTGATGAAGTATCATGCAGAAAATGGACCATATTAGTTGAGAAGGTAAGCCAGCTTTATGCAGAAGGTAGGATGTGGAACACAAACTTCTTAATAAGAGTAGATAAACCAGAAGGACAGTCTAAGAGAATAATATGATAGTTTAATATTGTGGAAAATGCATTACATGCAGTGAAGTAGGTATGATGGGAAAGTGAAGAGGCATAGAAAACTTTCTGCTCTGAAGTTGAAGGCAATCAGGCATAAAGATTTTTCTGTCGCACACAAAAAATCTGTAGATTTTTTTACTGTCGGGCAGCAGATTTTCCAATACACAGCATAATATTTTGTATATAAACTTTGTTAGGAGTGTCAGTGGTTTGAAGTGGAGATGACCCTCCCCTATCTTGGCTGAGCAGGTTAGTTCCTGAGGATAAAGCCTCAGAGGTGTTACTACAGTTCTCTTACATCTTGGTGTAATGCTTTTTAAGTTCAATTTCAAGTGGTCTGGCCTGTGGTACAGACCATTTGTTGGAAAGACAAAGTTACACAGTCTTTGAGCTCATCTAAAGGAAAGAGATTTCTTGCTTGTGTACAATTGTCTGCTGGCTCACTCTGTTTTGTTAAGGTGACCGACATGCATGTAGTTTGTACTGAAAGCAAATGAGTTTTTGCAGACTCACAGAAGGACCCATTAGCTTCCTGGCAGAGAAGATTAACATTAAAATTTAGTCATTTGAAGTGAAATCCTGAATTCTCTGAAATAAACTGTAACTTCCATTGATATTAGCTGAGTCAGGTCTTCAAACTTCTTAGGACAAACTCCTGGGCCAAGCTCTCACTTTGGTTACTATCTTTCACTGTACTCCTTTCTATAAATGAACGTTGGTGCACAAATTCTTCATACTGAAATATGATACACAGACACACTGTGGACTAACAGGGTTTAAAATCCTCCCATTCCTTACTCTCATCAAAGTATATCAGTATTTTATTTCTATCTGGAACAGAGCATCTAGAAGCAATGGTGACTGGGCATCTCTAGGCAAGTAAATTGAGTCTTTGGGTTTTTTAGCATTTCAAAAATTTGTCTGGAKTTCTCTCAGGATAGGCCCATACAATCTTACTACCATGAACATTGACTGATAACCCTGGGTCCCCTTTCCAAAATCCTGAGATTTAAACTTTCCTTCCTCATTCTCTAGACTAGAAGAATGTTATCCATTACTCTCTTTCTCTCTCCTGCCCCTCTCCCCCATATAACCAGCTGGAGTGATAGAGGAGATGGACTTGCTATGATGATTAATTTATATGATATTGTACTTGGGTAATAGATTAATAGAATTTTCCTGGAAATAGATCAGGATATTTCACCACATTCCCAACTAGTATAATTTAATCTCTGGGCAGCTTGGATTATATAGCCTTTGCCTCAGTTTAATTTCAGAAGGACCCTGGAATATTCACAGAAACATGAAAGTGCCAGGTCTGACTTATGATCTATACCTGTGATATAGACTTCTAAATCCTGTGTCAGTTCCAAAACAGATRGCTCACTCTTTTCACTCTTACTCCTTCCAACACTCATGCAGAACATTCATTTACTTGAATGATGAGCCCTCTATAGTTCTTCTTAAGGCTTAATTCTCCCCGGCTGTAGATTTTTAAGTTTAATGAAGAGATGGATCATAGTCAAGATAGATCCAGTTAGGAAGCTGCTAACTTTTTTCATCTGATGCAATAAGGTGAAAACCCTCTGATTCAGCGAGGGCAATTTTGGAGAGAGAAAAGAAATATTCTAGGTGGAGAAAACAATTTGAAATAAACAGGCAAATGGTTCTTTTGATGGTTCAGTTGCTTTCTATATCTCTTATCTTCTTTTTCAACATCCTTCAAGTTTAATATTTATTCGTGCTTTACCACTAGTTTATTTTTGTATTTCTCCAAATAAAAATCTTTGTTGAATGTCAATAGTTTGGTCAACAACAAACATTTTTGAAATATATATCTATTTATCATATAAAATGTTTGCAGTAAGAATAATAAAGGTTGTCTAAACTGTTTCTAGATTCAATCTTGAAAAACTACTCAGGTTTATAAATTATAAATTCAGTTTTGGACTTATTTATATTATCAGTATATATGAGAAAAATGCCATACGGATTTGCTGCTGATTATTCTTAAGGATTGATAGCTGTTTTATAGAAATTGTTTTCTTAAATACATTTCTTAAATACTCAGTTACATTCTATCTTCAGATATAAGTAAATAACTCTGACTAGCCAGTGACTGTAGTAAAAGGAGATACATAAATGAGAGCAAAGAAAGCATCTAGTCCTCAGCAACCAGAAAGCAAAATAGGTTATGGAAAGACATATGATAAATTATCTGCATTCCGACTTTCAGACCTTTGAGAATAAAAGGTTTCATTTTTTGAAATGCAGAGCTTTTCAGCGGTATTTACATGAACTATGTTGACAACAAGTGATCATCTGGGTTATTCACTTCATGTTGTTTAATGTCATGTTGTATCATACACAAATGTGACAGTCTAATCACAATGGAAAGTGATGTTAGACCGCTTACAAAAGAACTCTTAGAAATACACTAAGACAGTGGAGTTAGTATAAATATGGAGCAGAAGCTTAGTTACTCTTGAAGAAAGAATATGAACTATTTCCACAGAGTATTATTTCTCATTTTAAATGGTTCCATTTTATCCATACTTGCAGCTTCACTTCTACTCACTGGTTACAAGCATTTGAAGTCTTGCAACAAGAGCTTACAAGAAGCAGACTTCCACAAAATAAGTATGAATTACACTGTTTCCACTGGGACTGGTAATGAGAGCATTATGAGCATTCAGTATTCACAAAAACCTTTGCAACACTGGGACCTCAAATATCGACATCAAATATTCTTGTGCAATATTCCAATCAAGAAGCAGAAAAATTTATTGAACCAACAGTAAACATCTTTACATTTACTTCTATCCATTCCCTCCTGTAAAACTCAAAATGCAAAAGGAATTATCTTGCATGCATTCAATTAACATTTTTAGGAAACTGCAATCTACTTGTAGATATGATGTTAGTCTAAAAATGGGTTACACATGTCAAATGAATTATTAATTGTAAAATACTCACCTCTGCAGTTAGCAAAACCAATATCCAATTCAAGAGGACATGCTTTTCCAAACACATCAACAGTTCACAGRCACAAAGCCTAGAGTCTATGCTCACCTCTAATCAGGAGTCATTAATGCTAAGTCAAAAATGGTAAATGAGATTGGCAAAATTATAGGCTTAATAATAAGTATGATATTATTATGGGTGATTTTTATCTTAATTGGTTTTGAAAATTAATTGGGTGGTAACAAAAGCTGGCAAAAAGCATTTAATTTAAATCAGACAATTAAAAGTCCCAGACGACTTGTGGCTGATAATATTAACCAATGTTTAAAAGATTAAATTTTAGTTTCAGAACCAGAATAATTTTGTAATATGCAGGTGAATCATTCTGCTAGTAACAAGTCTAATGCACACCGTCAATAGATGATCTGATATTCATCCTCATTACTAAATTCCCTATTTTAGATTTTATTCTTTTTTGTAAATTTGGTGCTGTTTCACCTTACAGCTATCATTATTAAAAAAAAATAAAAATGACAGCATGCCAAACATATGGTTTTAACATTCAATATTTTGTCTATGACATAAATAAATGCTATTTTCATATCAAATCTTATAAACCATTAAAAAACTTTCTATAGTTTCCTGAGTTTGGCATTTTGGGGGAAGATTTTTCAGAATATCAATGAAAGAGTGATTTCCATTATTTTGAAAACTATTGCATTTATAACAGGCTTTGTATTACTAATTTTGGAAATGCAGTTTATTGTCAGCTTTATGCACCTTCAGTGATGCATATTACCTAAATGTSATTGTTGTTACTGGGTTTTGAACTCTGAGACCATTATTATCAGTAAATATTCAGTTGTCATGTTTGTGGTGGTAGTAGATGAGCTGCAGCACTGACCATAGAGAGTTTCACAAAGATAACACTGAATAATCTGGAATCAAGTGGTGTTCAAACCTAAGTAAGCAGAGCCTTCTCAGAATATGGTCAAAATAGTACTACTTTTTGTCTCATAATTTACTGAATGTCCCCTAGCACAGCTATACTCACTGACTTCCTGAATAGAAAATACTGTCCTGCAGTCATATGCATTGGTATCCACAGCAAACCTGAAAATGTATACATATTGCCTGAGTTAGAATATAGATGAAGTTTAGACGTGTGTAAGCAATACAACAAATCAGACTGCTACATTTTTCACATTATATCAAAAGCTATCTAGGTACCTACTTGGACAGCAGTTAAGGAAACCATGCTCAGGGAATCCACTTTTACAGAACAAGAGAATTAATAAGAACCGGTGCAGGTATTTCTCTCTCTAAGACTTTCCAGGATTTGGTCTAGTGACCATGTGGAGAACCAAGAGGGCTGAACTAGTATAAAGTACGGCCATGGCTRTTTTTTCTCAAAAGTTCTGCAAGAAGAAACAATGTCCAACTTTTGTGTGTCTGCCACTGACATGTCCATATGAGAGGACAGTGTTCCCTAGCCTCTTCAGCTTGAAGAAACTTGAATCCATGACTTGCACGTCAGGATTGCTCTAGTAATGATGTTATGGAGATTCTTGAGTAGAGCTCTTATCCATCCCAGTAAAGCAAGGGCATGGTGTAGTCAAGGAGATAAGAGTCAATGGTGTTCAAAGGCAGCAAAAGAGGAAGCCAAAATATGGTTGGAAAGCTCTGATACCTCTCCACACCCCACACCCTCCATCCCCCCCCCCCCCAGTTATCTATTATGTACTTCGTATTATGCTGTGACAACTTAAGCCTTGAAAAGACAGGCACAAGATGGCACCAAGGTTATAACACAAATGAGAAAAGGCTCATTATTGGTCACTGAAGGAATGCAACCTGGTGTACAGGGTAGAACTGGCTTTAAAGCATAAGAAAGACTAAAAAGAAAATGTATTCAGCATATATAAATCTTCTTATATGTGGTGAAAACACAAAGGAGTTAACAAGAAGTATAAAAGACAACTACAGCCCCTACAAGAATGGTAACAAAGGAAAAACAGACAGAGACAAATTACTCTGCCTTTTCTCCCCTGGTTAAGGATGCCACTCCTAACTAATGCCATTATTTATCTGCTGGTTCCACCCTTATATCTTACATAGCTCTGATTTTTGATTTGCCATTCCCCATATTTTGCTACTGCAAACTCAATTTCCACGTGTAAAGGATTATCTTTTACTGTATCATTTGGTTATGCAAACTGGAATTTTAAAGAGTAAGTGCGTCTGTGTGCTTCAAGCCCCAGCCTTCCCACATCACAAGGTGATCAATAATGCAGGAATGAGTCAGTGCAAGTGACACAGCAACAGATAACTGCTGTGTAAAGACAGACATTCCTGAAGAATGGAATACGTATTTTTCCAAATTACCTCTTCAGCCTTCCATAGGTGTTGTCCTGGAGTCCCATGAGGATGGGACCAYGAAAGGTAACTAACTCAGAGAAATACGCCCAATAACACTAAACTCACGTTTTTATTAATGGGTAAGCATCATCAAAATATTTAGAAATCCAAAAATGAAACAGCCTGAAACCACTGAACTTGGAAGTTTGCACTACTCAGTGGACCTCCCAGTGGACTACCCTACAAAACAATACTGGGGGGGGACCCCACCAAAAAAACCACCAGATACAAAGCCATCATTCTTTTTACCTCAGCAAGTGATCTTTCTTCAAGACCTGATTGCTATGCCTCAAAATTATTTCGTTGTTCACTTTATTGCTTTGGAAAGCATCTTCAGAACTGAATAAATGGCTTTGATTTTGTCTCCAGTTGTGGAGTTTGTTCTAATTTATTTAAAGTTATTAAAAAAACAGGTTGCATATTTCTAACTTCATAATTTCTGACCGAATTTTAAAATCTACAAACATATTCCTCAACAAAACAGTCTTTCTTTTAAAGACAAAATTTGCATAGTTTATTCATATGGAAAGTATAAACTAAGTCCTTTTTATCCTTACTTCTGAAAGAAGAAATGGAAATCCAAATCACAAAAAATGAAGATTTTATATTTCAGTAAGGTTTCTAAGTTTTGAGGTTACAGAAGGTCTGAGAAATATCAGAATGACTGAGCTTTTATGAATTCACTATGAGTGTTTGCTTTCAAGCCTCTACAGCCTTTCAATGAAACTTATGGCAAGCTCTTTATGTTTAAGGAAATTTAAAACCCTTCCAAGATTCCCTAAGCAGCCCAAAGATCTCATCAAAAGATATTGGTGTAGTATGTAGAAGAGTCTGAAGAATTATGCTTTAAAGTTTTTGTTGTTGGTGGTGGTTTTTTGTTTGTTTGGGGTTTTTGTTTGTTTATTTTTGTGGGGGTTTGTTGGTTTTTTTCTTTTTCTTTTCCCCCAGAGATTGCAGCTTCCCTCTTTCTCTGTCTCTCATTATCAAATAAGGTTTGACCTTGTCTGCTTTTGGGCGGGGCAATTTCTGAGATGATTCCAGTTCATCCTGCTGCAAAATATTCTTCAAAAAGTTAATTTACCTCTTATGCATTCTTTCTGAGCAATATATGAACCTTTGTGGTGCATTCAGAATAACTGAGATTATAAAAGAGGAAAAAAGTCTCTAGAATTGCTCTGCTACTGTTTGCACACCCAGATGGAAATGGAAAAAGATGTCAATAAAAAGAAAATATGTCACCTGTAAATACTTCTGGTTCATTTACTATCTTTATGTATAGTGTCTGCGATTAAATTCTTTGATCTGGTTATTTTATTTTGCCTAAATGGCAGATTGCATTACTGTTTCATTTTCGACTTCTTTTGCAACTGGCTTCCTAGCGAGACG
>JASVER010000001.1:23451673-23627701 GCA_030449065.1 Oceanodroma leucorhoa | reverse complement strand
GCCCCCCGCCAAAGTCAGTTTACCAAACTAACATTCTGTGAATCTGTTTGGAAAAAAAGGAAAAATAATGTATATGGAGTTYATCAGGATTTGGTCAAAGAATTAATTGAGTAGCAGGACGGCCGAGCAATTTATCAAATTGATGCCAATTCCTGCTCTGAAAAAGGCAAAGGAGAAGTCAAAGCTGGATCATTCACTGCCCAGGTAAATTGAGTCTGTGTCTAGTTTTAGAAAAAAGAGAGAAGGTTCAAAGATTTGTGGATCAATACAAGACAGAACTTTTCAGTCATGTCTGAGTGAGCTATAACATGAACTTGGATCTCACCATTTCTTCTCTGATCTCTAAACACCTATTATGAGCTACCCTGTGACCATAGTCTTAATTTTTAATTATTTTTTTTAAAGATAAAATGGAAAGAAAAAACAAGTGTGAAAACAATGTGGAAAGAGTAGAGCCCCTCCCTCYCAATATTTTACTTTCAAAGACAAATATCTTTGTCCACACCATTTTATTTTAAGGTCATCAAGTCCAACTGTAAACCTAGCACTGGCATGTCCACCACTAAACCATGTCCCTAAATGCCATGGTTTAGTGGTAGACTTGGCAGTGTTAGGTTTTTGGTTGGATTTGATGATCTTAAGGGTCTTTTCCAATCTAAAAGATTCTATGATTCTATGATTGCTAAACCTTCCATGATTATGGATGTGTTTATATAGACAGATGCACACAGCTCTGCACATTTAGATGATTCTAGCATGAGTGTCATGGACATTGTTCATGTATTCCTGAGGCCACAGGACTGCCAGAGCTTTCAGCTGTGTCTTTTTTTCTGAAAAGTGTGTATCAAAGGCTCAAATAACTTTTCTCTTAAGATTAGCTAGAATAATTGTAGATCTTTTAGAACAGAGGAAATTGAGAATGAATAAAAGAGACATAATGAAATAAACTTCTTCCACTTTTCCCTGCCTGCTGTCAAGTCTGTCAGGCTTGTTCTGATTCCAGTAATTCCAGGCTGCAATAAACCCCACACCCTCTCTTCTGTGTCCCTAGGGAAAACATCACTCTTCTCATCATCTCTCAGGCCTGACCTTTCAGATGACTTTTAGTCTATTATACCTTTACTGCTTTGTCTCCCTGACTGTTTTCTTCCTGCCCCATCCTTTAATTTTCCAGGAAACTCCTGTTTCCAGGTAACACCAGTCTGAATTGTCATTCCAACTCCCTCCTTGCCCAAGAATTCATCAGCCAGAAGAAGAGAAACAATAACCTTCTTTCCTATAAAACACTCACACCTTTTTGAAGGACCATAGCACAGGTAAGAGACAAGTAAACCCAAAACCTATCCATCATATATCTTCTCATCTTTTATCTTTTCATGAATCAGATTTTACACATATTGCCATGACTGCATAAACCATGTTGTGCACAGATGCGCAAGCTTGGAGTGTCATTCTTCTATTTTTTTCCTTTCATTTCTACCCAATTAATTTGAGAAGACAAAAAAAAGAACAGAATGTAATTCAAAATGCCTCATATTTCACAGGTAAGTTTCAAGCTGTATGTAAATTAAATGTTATTTTTTTCCAAGTGCTGTCAAAAGATGTTAGCCTAATTTGATCAAGAGTAGTAAAAACATTGACAGCTTCTTTAAGGTTGTCCCTGGAAAGTGATGAAAACTGTGTTCAGTATTTCATCATGTGTTAAAGATAAATCAAGTGCAGAGTATCTCTCATTTGATGATCTTTCCCACAWCAGTAAAATTACATGCCTA
The DNA here is from genome assembly GCA_030449065.1 of Oceanodroma leucorhoa. NCBI lineage: Eukaryota > Metazoa > Chordata > Aves > Procellariiformes > Oceanodroma > Oceanodroma leucorhoa. The sequence continues at coordinate 23,625,929 of JASVER010000001.1, read as the reverse complement.
CTTACACCTTCACCATGTCACTGATGAATCACATTGGACTCCTTTAAAGACTGTAATCACTGGTAGCAAAGGAAAACCTAATTCTTAGAAAATAAAAAATATTTTCTAATAATTTAGAATAAAAATTTTAAATTTTTAACAATTGTAATATTTTATAATAAAATTTATATTTTATAATAAAATATATTCTTATAGTATAAAAATGTTTTCTTCACTTTGACAATACTTTATTCCATGAATAAATGCCATTATTGAACACCAATATTGATTTTTTATTTAATAAATAAAAGTTGAATTAATATATTCAAGAAGTACTTTTGCTAAAAGATGTTGTTCACTGTATCTCTCATAGCAAAAGTTCACACTGTGGTGCTCAGGACACTGCCCAAGATCCTGTTGACCAGTCACAGACCAGATCTATGTTTTAATTATTAGTGAAGATGGCTGTTCCCTATACATGCAGAGCATGAGAAATGGTAATGCTATTTTGCCCATGTGTGTATGCAGGTATGTATGCAATTTAGGCAAAATCAGAAAGGAAAGAACTGGGAATTGCCATGAATAACCTATGGTTTTGTGCATCCTTAAAAGCCTGAATGGTGGAAGTCTRTATCAGAGAAGATACTCTAACCTACCAGGCTTTGCCAGAGTTTGGCCAGGTGCACAAGCTGTCCATACTGTACTAAATTATCATATTTTATAAGCACTGCTAAGCCCTGAGTCAAATGATACTCTCAGGGTTAACAACATAACTCAGAAGTCTCTCTCAGCTGGAGGGGAAGCCAGAAGGGAATCGAAGTTAGAAAGCTTACATCTAAACCAGGAAGTTAGGTCTAGCTACTTTTTCCATCTCTAAGAGAAAGATTCATACCCATTTGATAGTTGCTTCAAATAACTTCCACTGTGGCACTGAAGATTTCAATGCCTCTTGAAATGAAGTTGGAGATGACAGCCCTCCTGTTCCCACTCAGCTGTCATAAGGGTTGGCTGTACCGTGATCTGCYGGGGGAGATAAGACCAGATGGAAAATAGACCAGATGGAAAGTACCTTGGACACCAGGTAAGTAATACAAACTACTTTTATTCTATTTACCAATATTTTAATGTAATAAATCCAAACCAAAATGCACCTCCAGTAACTCCTTGACAAATTTTCTTTCTCCAGTGATAAAACTTGTCTTCCTCTTGGTACATAATGAAAGAATAAACAAGGCTCCTTTTGTGAATGACCTTGAGAATCCTGGAACAGTTTTCAAAATCAATTAGTCTGCTCTGTTATGCCTAAACAAACAATAAGTTAACCTAACCTGTATGTTTTGGTTTTCTAAAATCAGTTTAGTGAGAGCAGCTCTCTGGGAACTAAAATTATAAGCATTCGAATAAAATGCTTTGTAGGCTCAGAACCTAAAGCTAGATCTCAGCTTTTATGCACTATGTATTTTGTGATCAGTTTCTGTAATCAGAAAGATATAAAAAAAATAAAATTGGTTGCAGATACTTTAATGTTAAGCTAATGCTAAAGAAGGTTTTGGAATCCTTGCAGAAGTGAGTATGGAAGATTGTCTCTTTCACACATATTGTCAGATATTGTTTCCTGTTGACTAAGTCATCAGACAGAAGAGTAATAGTATAACTAAAAAGTTCTAGAAGTAYTTAGTGGAAAGGCATTCTCAATACTTATTTAGACATTACTGTTCTTACAAAGTGGCTTTATTACTTTTTTGATTACACATTTGTGATTTCCATAAATGCCAGCAAATCAGGTTGCACAAACACAGATACTTATTCAAAAGCTTCTGAAGCAATCCAATTTCTGAAGCCAAAATAGTTTTCTAATATAAAAATTCCTGAGTCTTTTTCCTAGCACAACAAATTAACCAACTAGATCTTAAAGTCTTAATTTCTAAATTTAGCTGCTGGAAAATATCCTGGTAATGGTTTTGGCAATGCAATAAAAAAACAGACTGTGCACTGGCATCCTTCTGAAAATCACATAAAAATAAATCCCTATGAATGCATTCTTTGCTTTAATGGTTAGTTCATGCAAATTTAACTGTGTTAGATGACATGTTTTAATTTCTGCCCCTGCATCTGGACTAACACAAATGCTAAATGCAGTTTACTGACAGCATCTCAAGCACTGTACGCAACATGAGGATTTAGCAGACCTCAGCATTTTTGTGAAGAATGAAAGCATGCACTATTGCAAACATTTTCTTAACCCTGTTTTTTGAGGGTTTTGACTTTTCCTTTAACATGAAGTACAATCTTAGGAAAGAATGAGGGCATTATTTTTTGTTTCTAGTCCATTGATTTTCAATGAGTAATGGATAAGGTCTGTGGAAGAAAAACAAAGATGCTACAATAGGAAGGAATTTCTCAGGATTTTCTCCCTCAAACACTGTCTGTTTTTTTCCCTTCAAGCATCTGTAAGTCCTGACGCTTCTCTCAGGTCTCTCAGATACATTGAGTTTTTTAGGTCACAAACGGGTTGACCTCATCTCCTCTCTTCCTCCTAAATCAATGTTATTATTCATATACTTATGGTTGAGCATGTCTTTGGTACTTGGTTGATTAGAGTGCTTTTCACCTTGCAGAACTGAGTCCAAAAATGAAGGAGTTGGCTGAGAATGGTATTTCCAGGCAAAGCTGTGTCTCTGCCGTGTTTTGGGGATCAAATTCTTTCTCCAGTGATAAGATTTGTACAAAGAAGAATTTTGTATTCCTAAACATTATTACTCATACCTTATGATCTCCAATGAGTGACTGAGGAACACATTTTTTTAGAATGTATGTTATTCTGTGGGATGGTGAAATAAACAACACACATGAATCTCCCTAGCTGGTATAATAGTCCAATAGGGAGCTGTCTGCTTACATACAGATCTACACATCTTGCAAATAAATCATGGATTCAGATGCAAAACAAAGAATATTAAGAACATCATTGTGGATTTCAAACTACCCCTGGGAGAACTAGGATCCACAGTCTAATGAATGGATTACACCCATCTATCAAAGTTTCATCCCATAAATGTGCAAAGAGGTTAGAGTCCAAATGAAAACAAAACTGTCTGCAGCAATCTGTGACATACGAGTGCAGAGGCAGAGCTGACTGCTAGAGGATTCTCCTTAAGGTTTCTGAGTCTTCCTGAGGATTTTGTTACACACACACACCATTGAATGTAGATCATGCTCAAGTACATATGATGTGTTATTTTCTCTCTGATCATCAGAATGGCTTAAATTCAGTTATCTATGAACTGCTAATGCAGTGCAACACTTTCATCGGTTTAATGAACTAATCCCAAACATCTGTGAGTGGAAATTCCTTCTAAAACATGAGAGAAAGAGCAGAGGACGACTTACTGAGCATCATGCCTTATAAARCTACTCTTTGTTACTCACATTGGTGCTGTTTTGAACTACCTAACCTACCTCTAAAGCAAGCTCAGTTGGATATCAGGTGTGATCTAGTCAATGGGCCGTGTGTCTGTGCAAAGCCTGACTTAATAGCCTCAAACACTATTTTTGCTGGAATGGAGTTATACTGCACTGCATCCTACTGCAGTGGCACATTAGCGACCTGTGTGATATCATTTGTTTTTCATTGCACATTGACCTATGTACTATATTCCATTAAAATATCACGGAGCTTCATTTTTCTTTTCCTGTGAGAAACCCTTTGATTAAATTCATCAAACAATGAAAAGTCATCAGGTTTTATAGCACTTGAGGACTTACTGAATTCTTGGAAAGTCATTTTTATTTCAGCAGACTGAAACAAACACCTAGTTTTAAGTACTCTTTTTAATGCTATGTTAAGTAAAGATGAATGTCCTGTCCTTTTTCACAGGTTAGCAAAGAGCATTCTCAAAGCTTAGCTTTGTGTTCCGAAACAGGTAAAACCTAACAAATATTGAATAACCCTCTTCTGAATAGCAGTTTTTACTATACTTTCAGAAATTTGATGCTKCATTACTTGTGGAGTATATAGAAAAATAATTCTCATTAGAGATTTTTGTCCTAAGCAATTCAAGATTTAAGTATGAGCTGCTTATGAGGAACAACTTCTACGAAAAAATTTTAGTGGAAATTATTTGGCAAATATATTCACTTCATCCATGAAAGAAAGTTTCAGTTCATCAAAAAGAAAAGTTGGTTATAGTTTTGACATTTTTTATCACTGGATATGTTCAAAAAATGTGTAGACGTGGCACTTCGGGACATGGTTTAGTGGGCATGGTRGTGTTGGGTTGACGGTTGGACTTGATGATCTTAGAGGTCTTTTCCAGTCTTAATGATTTTATGATTCTATGATCTCAAGCTCCTTTATGATTTTCCTTTCTGGTATTTGATGTTCAGCTAAAGCCTTGTTCTATTAATGTATATACTAAAAAAGATATGTATTTCAGGAACTTGCATTTCCAGCCACTTGAAGAAAGAAGGAGGGCCAATGCATAGATTTATGTTCTGCACATTGAGTAGCAAATCATACACTGCACTGTGTCACAAAATATTTAATTTACACATCAATAAGTTTGCCCTGAATCTGCTAATCTTTTTAGCTTCCTTATAGTCAATAAGGAGGGATGGGTATGGAGAAGTGGCCTTTTTTTAAGTATAAAATAAGYATGTGCAGTAGGATAGGTGCTTCTTGGGGGATTAATTTACACTGAAGTAACTACCTTCTAGACAGGTTGAGTCAGGCAAGAGAAATCATTATAGAAAAGGTAAAGGAGAAACCTTATCACAAAAAAGGGACTAATTGCACGTTAAAAAGAAAGCAGTAAAACACAAGAAGAATGTACAACTGCTGTCAATTAACATCACTTTAGGTGACATACTGGTTTTTTTGCTGTAGAGTATGCATGCAGTGCTACTGTCACCAAGACAAACCTCTGCAACCTGTTTTGCCCTTGTCCTTTCTCTTGCAGAAATGGTATCAGTATTCACATCGTTAGACATTACTGAAACCAGGCACATGACAAGAGGTGAGGCTGCTGCAGCTGCATGCCCCCTTCTGGCGCTGCTGCTTCATGTGTGGGCAGATGAACTCCTCATCACATCTTACAACTAACTGCTCCTTGTTACCCTCGTGTGATGAGAAGAGAGAGGGAAGTTCATAATAAGACATATGAAGTATATAGGTACCATATAATACAGTGTAAATTCTCCATCCTCAGTGAATGGGAAACTTTCTGAATATAGATTGAGTATACTGGAAAAAAAATCCGTATTTTCTTTTTAGACTGTGATATTTAGTGTCAGTAGAAATTAGGTGGCTAAACAAAAATAGAATACTATTTAACTTCCCAGAGGTTACAGTCAGTCTTCAAGCAACGAAACGTGGAATTCAGTTTGCTAAGCACACATCTTCTAGAGCCATTTTAGATTCCCTGCAGCATCCAAAACATCGACACTGGACATGGGTAGATATGACTCAGTCATTAGGCCAGAATGAAACCCTTCTAGAGTGTCACCTGGAGGCGAGGGGGTGGATATGTTGACAATAAATGCTAGAAACCTRCTGGTTAGCAATTGAATCCTGCCCATAAGAGTCTCTTTTTCTAGTGCTTTTCTAAAGACGAGAAAATCACCAGAGAAAATGGACATGGAAAATATGTAGAAGTAAGTATGTCTTCCTTTGCACTGCGTGTCATCAGACTGTGGTGCCCATGGCTGCAGCGAAATGGGACAGGCAGATGCTATAGATGAACTTTTCAGAAGAGCTGGGTAATTTTATAACCAATAATAATATTTGTAGTTATCCATGTAAAGATGAGGGCTACCAAGTGTTATGCTTAAGGGAGTAAGACAATCATGACAGAGGAAAACAGGAATTTGTCCACTTCATTGTCTTTCTTTACTTTGTGAAATGTATTATATTGTTTTGTCTTTTTCTGAAGCAACTGTACAGTTCAGTGATCTGTTTCCATGGAGTAACTGCCATGTGCTTGTGTCTCTTAATTTGAAAAGTATATTTGGAGGTTTAAGGTTGTTAGTGGTGTCTCTTTTCTTTTGAGAAATTTTTGGAGCAAAATAACGAAGGCTTATATAAAACCAGCATCTTGTTAGTACTAGTGCAGAGGCCACTGTGTATTTTTCTTGAAATACTATACCAAAAGAACCCTTACTTATTCTTACCTGAAAACAACAGACTTTTCTCACTATCAACTCATTTCTATTTCTATGGTGAAAAAAGGCCATAAACGATAAATGTTTAATSAAGTATGGGTCTGTTCAGAGCTAAACTTGTAATTCCACTAACAGAAGGTTGATAATAGCTTTGAAGTGCAACACCACTTTCTGCCCACACACAGTAATGACCTGCAGGGGATAAATGTGCCAAAAGGGAAATCCGTGCACTGTTTGATTTACAACCTCATTTTCAATGATGGGACAGAGAAATAGCATCAGAATGCACTTGTAAATCCTTCTACTTTTTGGACTCAGCTTTCAAAAGGAGAATATGATCAGATAATTTAAARCTGCTTGTCAAATGGAGAATAGCTGCATAGACTGTGATTTTACAAATGAACGGAGCATTATTTAATGCACTGCTTGCAGGTTCTGCAATAAGAGAGTAAAAAAAGTATCTGCTTCAAAACTGAAATTYAGAGCTTGTTTGGATATGGCTATTTACCTCTTCCTGTAACCAGCGCGGTAAAGTGAAAAACAGCCGATGAACACATCTGTCAGAAACTTTAGCCAAGTTTTGTGTAATCTGTGGTTTGGGTCACAGATCCACATACTTTTCTACTGTCACAACCAGGAATGAGTAGCTGGAACAAAAGATTAAAGACTGGGAACTTCTTTGGCTCACTGCTGCTGAAACTAGTATCTGACTGGCTTCTTTGTGACTTAGTGTTTTTTCTGGTTCTGATTAAGATTGGGACTCCCTTTGCTTTTCAAGCCAAATATGTTCTTAGGGRTAATACTTCATCTAGGAGTAAGACACAAAAGATTTTTGGCCAATTTGATGCCTGTGGCCCCTTTTGAACTCCAAGAAAGTAAAACCATGTAAAACCATCTTATGTCATTTTCATATTATCTTGAGAGGAAATACCTACTCCACACTAGCTCCATGTGCACTAACTCTAAACTACATAGAGTAGGAGCCCACGGGGATCCCACTTGTGGCAGGAAGCAGTGCAGATACGTTGACTTAGAGAGCAGGACTATCTACAGTGGGAGCTGTGTAATATAGACAATAACCATCAGTCTCTGTTCAGTACCTTTGATCCAGGGCAAAATCCCCAGTGAATAACATCTGCAGTCATTGTCCTGGGGATGTGCTGCTGCTGTTATCCCTAGTACTTCACTTGAAGCTACCACAGGTATTTCTGGATGTGCTGCAATCATATCTCCACTGGTCCTACAGAGGTAAAAGTAAGTGTGGATGCACTGCATCAAACAAAGACCCAGGTAGTATTCTTTCTCCAGCAGCTGATGGTAGCTGTCTGTCTGGAAAGAATAAAAAAGTAGCAGATGTATAAAAAAATTCAGGAGCAATATGATTGCTACACCTAAACTGCACTTCAGAATATTTGTAAAGGCATAAAGCAAAATTCAGCTCTTTGCTTATGTACGTTGTTTCAATGGAGTTCCTCTGCATTTATGCAGGGAAAGGTGAGAAAACATTTGTTGTAAATGCAAATAAAGGCCTCTGATCACAGGAAATGTTTCTTACTTTTTGTACCTCAGATATACCTTATATATCTGCAAAAGTAAGAAACGTGATTCCTATCTATACAGTGTGTGTTCTTGTGTGTGTGTATATCTAGAACACACAACTTCACTTATATACATATATATTAACAGTCAACATATGCACTTAAATAGATGATACACACGCACACAAATATAGATCACCAGTTCTGATTAGTTTATGGTTTTAAGTTATTACTGGGAAAATAACCCCATAAACAGTATTTTCAAAAGGAGTTTAAGGTGATCAGCACTCTTTTTAGGTAGAACATTTAGCTAAATCTTTAGGTACTGAGGTCATGTTTAATTTATTCATAACACTTCATGTTTAGTTTACAAAAAATGCAGATTATGTTGCCATTTTTACTCATGATTGGTGAACCATGTTCCATATCTATTTTGTTAGCAAAGGAAATCAGGTCTTCATTAAATCAAAGCCCAAGATGTAAACATAAAAAAGAAAAGAAAAAAAAAATCCCTCAATGCAATATCAGCCCATTAAACTTTTACACATTTCAAAACCATACATATATGTGCTAAAACTAGAGAAGCCTATTAAGTGGTGTAGTTTGTTGTGAAAACAGCATATTTAACAAATTCTACTTAGGGAAAAATACGTTATTTTTGCTTAAATTAAAACAATAGGAAGTTGCATTATCTCAGCWTTCTATTTTTGAAAAGTAAACAGAACTTAACAACAGTTTCAGAGAGGAAATAAATCACAGTGCACAATGGGCCTGGATAATCCCAAAGGAAAAAAGCTCAAACAAACCCACAAACCAAACCAAACCAACAAAAAAACCCCAACCACTTTAATTAAGATGTGAAAACAATTTTATCTGTTATAAAATAAGCACTTACAAATATTTCTGCAAAAAAGTAAATATTAAAATAGTGTATTGCAAGCAGGAAAGCTATCTCAGAGCTGCTATATATACAGTTTCTAGGAGCMGATAATGTTTATCCATGGTGTTATAAAATAGAATGATAATTCTATAGAAAAAATGCTTTTATAGTGTAACACATTTCTACCACATGTATAAAAATTTCATGCATTGTAATATTAGCATAAATCAATCACAGATACTTTCCATTAACCCCAAACTCTATAAATGCTTGTATGTTTTTATTTCCAGGCAGCAAGAGGTATATATTAACAATGTTCAATCTCCAGCTTTCAGTAGACCTTTTGGGCTGCCATTTAGCATGAAGGAGATCTATTGTGGAAATTGCACTGTTCATTTCGTCTGTTATGGCCACACGGGACCTTATAACAAATGAACAGAAATTGTCTTTGCCTGCAGGAGCTCACAAACTGCAGGTAAACCAAGACTAAGTGGGCAAGGGATAATAATTTAGAAGCATGCTACTGCTAAGTATAATGAAGATAACAATATATGATGTAGAATTTCAAAATATCCATTTCAATGTCAAATAGATTAATAGCAGTATATCTTTTGGATGATTAATTATATGGAAATATGATTGAAAATAAAAGGAGTGGGGTTTCCAAAGTCTAATAGAGAAAAGTCTTGGAAAAGTCTGAAAAGCCAAAATATGAGGATTTATCAGTCTACAGTAAAGTCAGAGAGCACCAACCAGAGACATAGTTTTGATAAACTTATAATTGGAATAAGCTTCATTGAAATTTAACCAGACAACTGCAGAACACATCTGACAGTGGTGAAAACATGGAATACTACCTCCAATAGATCTACTTAAACAGTTACAGAGAACATCAAGGAAAGAAAAGCAGGTTCTGATCCAAAGTTATCATTGTCAATGACTGGTAATGCTAACTGAAATGCTTCTGTCTGCCTACAGAAGCTAGATAAGATTGAATCCTATACTGCTTATGACTCTTTTTGTAAGTAATAACTCATAATAGTCTACTTTGTCACCAGCTGTGCACAATTATGTAAGAAATGATGAAAATAATAGGGAATACTTGAATTCATGCTCACTATCTCAAGGGTCACCAGCTCAAAAGCTTTTTATTAGCTCAATAAATACACCAGCCATTACAAAACGATTCTATTGCTCACATCAAGCATAAAAATAGGTGCTTGGGTCTAAACCCAGAATTTTCAAACTGATTATCATGCATCATATATCGTCTTGTAGAAGATCATCACATTATTTTAAGTCATTGGAGAATATGTAATAAAGCATCTAACTTCTAGACTTCTTGGTAGAAATACCACAAGCACATTTGTACACCTATCTTTGAGAACAAATTCTAAGCCCTATCAATGAGTTTACAGTAGAAGGGAATATCTGTTGTTCTTAAAAAAGAAAACTCAAATCTCATATATTTTCCATCTGGGAGATTTCTAATACACCTTTCAGTCCTGTATAAAAGGAGCTTCAGCATCAACCCATTCAGGAAGGCAATTTAATTTGGCTTAACGGGTACTTTCATTTTAAGCATTGCAGCATGCAGTTTCTTTGCTTCACATTAGCAAAACGCTGTTTGTTATTTGAAAGGAAAGCCAGTCCTAGTATTACCCCAATATTAACAAAAGCAACAGCTTTTTCTTTCTTTCAAACATTAACTGAGCTAGATCCAAGTAGGTATATAAAATTGTAACAGTGCTTTTTGTCTTCTTTCTCAACATTCTTTCTCCTACAGTAAGTGTACACCACATATTAATTTTTAAAATATGATAGTCTAACCAGACTAAATTGAAAAGTGTGATAAGGCATCCACCTATGAAAGTACAGAGCTTTGTATAACTCATTTTAGCCTGCTTCCAGTCTGGCCTGGTTTGAGTATTTATACATTATAATTTAAACCAGAAAGTGTACATGTACATTTAAATTCCTCTGAAGTCGTTATATTGACAGGTGTTGAACATTATCATAGCAATATATGAAAAATAATGGTGTTTCTATCTTTTGGCTTTCTTGCTTTTAAATTGTTATATACTCTCTCTGTTTTTATGTAGTTAATCACTTAAAATAATTTATGAGGTAAACCCCATCTGTACCAGCTGGAGCAAACACAAGTTGTCAAGCTGACTACTGGGTATTTGTTAAGTAAATGAAATGATGGTAAATCATTGATCCAGTGCAGAGAGTTCAGAAATTTGTAATCCAGAATTTATTGATGCCCTTCAACTAAGGAAACTTCTGCTTTCCTTTTCACCTCTAAGCAAACTGGGATAGTCATACCTGTGTGCCTTCTGAAAATAGACTTTGTCCTCACGTTTAAATGTGAAAAAAAAMCGTTACAAGCAGATTAAGGAAGTTTTCAATGATCCATGTCTAATGTAGTCRCTTGGCTTCTTTATCTTCATTTCTGAACTTCATCCCACAAAAAGGTGGCAAAACCAAAACCTGAAGTATGTAGAGTTCCAATCAGTTGAATGTCCTGTATTTGATTACACACAGTTAAGGTTCAGTTTTCATAGGCAGAAGGTATCACATTTCTGAGTGGTGTTCTCCACTGAGAATTCTACCTCCAAGAGGTGCTGCCATGAGATGAGAGATGATTGGAGCACTGTTAAAGCCCACATTATGCAATGAACAATTATTTCTTAGATTTTCAGTGAAGAGAATTTGGGCACAGACCTTTTGGTGAAGTTTTGGGACTGTTTTGCCTTGCCCCATATTTTCCTCCACTAGCCTTTCTCCCCTACTCCTTGCAGTCTCCCTGCACTCCTGGAACATGTGTCCCCAGTGCCTGTGCTGCAATASAAAAAAAGCCAATGCCATGGTGCAAGAGCGGAAGATGGGAGAAGTCGAGCCTTTTCCCTGTGCTTTCTGCCTGGGTTTTGTGCCTGGAATAGTCATTTGCACCTTGGTTAGGGCAGCTGACAATACTCAGGCTTGCCAAGCAGAGCCTGAGTTTGTGGGAGATTGGGACCTACCAGGATCCAGCCGTGTTCTGTGCTCTAGGAGACATGGCCCACCTCTGTTCAGTTCATGTATCTAAATCTGGGCTCTATCTGCTCCTCTTGACCGGAGTACTTGGTGCTGAATGGAAGACAAAAGACAAAAGTCACTGATTCAGTTTAAAGAGAAAGAAACAAAGAAAAAAGCTGATTTTGAAGCTCAAAGGTTCTGGAAGAGTCTGTTCTCTCAATCCTAACAGCAGACACCTTTGTAATTTGCTAGCCCCCATGACCAGAGGCACAAGAAGCAGAGGTCTAGGAGTATAACAAACAATTTGCAAACATTCAGGCAAATGTCTTTGGCTGCTGCCTTCTAGCACACTGTAGCAGTTTTCTGGTGCCCACCCCATATGAGAAATGAGTAGGGAGAGGCTGTGACCCCCTCCTGAAATATCTTCTGATCTCCAGGACTGCTGAGCCAGAGCTTGTGGAAAAGTCTTTAAAAGATTCAGTCCCTCCACCTCCAAGATGTGGTGATTTTTTTTCTAGTCATTTTACTGGTCATTAACCTATCATAAAAAGACCCTAAGAGGAGTAGGAATCTCTTTCCAAGGCTTTAATTTTTCTCTCCTATGTAACACTTATTTGAAGGAACATTATCATTTAATCTGGCAATCCAGCATGCAAACCACCAGAAGCTACATTTTGACTAGTGAAAGATAAACCTCAAAAGCTTGAAAATTCTTTTCACTCAGACAGTGTCTAAATGGTAGTATTGTTATTTAAATATGTTCAGTCCATACATTTGTGATGGAAATTTCCCTACTTTACATTAGGCATTCTTACAAGGTTTCCAGGTAAAATGGAAAAACAGGAAAATGTTTAGATGCATTTTTAAGCTTCAATTTTCATATCAGTGTGCTTAACCCTTATTTTAACTTCCAATTTTTTTTAGCCTGGAAACAAAATATTGCAAATTAAAAATGCAAGAGAAACCCACAAACATGGGTTAGTTAAAAACTGAATATTGTAGAACTTCATCAGMTGAAATGACCTTTTAAAAGCTACTTTTTTTGCTATTTGCACTAGTTGTCTATGTAGCTGAATGATGAAAGCATGTGGCTTGAAGTAAAATATAGTTGTGCATGAATTTCTTTTAAGTTTTCAAATGAAGTTGTGGCTATGCTATTGAACATGACTATAGCATAAGTTGCTGCCTATCAGCTGAGATTTAATGAACATCCATGTATGTACATCTAGCTATGCCGGCTGTGAGGTAAAACCTGGTAGAACAAAACTCTTTCATTGCTAAATAAACCTTATATTGGGGTTTATGATAACAGACTAACTCTAACCTCTAAAACTGCATGCTACATGGGATGGATTAGAGTCTAGTGACAAWTTCAGTAGTTATCATTACTTGGTGGGGTTAAATTGTAGAACAGGGAGACATTAAGTCCCTTAATTGTGACGGTCAGACTTTTCTTCTGTCCTTTAATAGTTCCAAACCCTTCGTTTGAAGGTGAATGAAGGACAAGGCCTTCCCTAGATACTGAACAAATACTTATATTCAGCAGTTCAAAGGGTACAAAGATCCGAGTGTCCACTTTGCTTTCCAAGGGATTATATTAACATGTGTGATTTAGTTGCTCCTATTCCTTCCTTTGTTTTGCTATTTCTCCTTTACAGTAATAAAATCATCTTCTTTATATCTGTGGTATGACTTGGCACACATTTTGTATCACTTTGGATCAGAGCTTTAAAGGAATACAACTTTCCTTCCTCTTGCAAAAAAGCCAATGAAATAATGGGGGAGAAAAATCCACCTTAGAATCTCAAGTCCCAGATAGGGGGTTAAAATACTCTGAATGTTGGCTAGTGGACAACCATGCATAATTTCTGCTCTTGTCACCTAAGAAGTCAGGCTCTGAGTAAACACAAAAATTGTGTGACAGCTTGCAGAGAAGGAGATGGCTTCAAGCATTCTTTGGATTAAATATTTATCATCTAACAGTCTTCAAGAGCCTAACACCGTAACGATCTCCATAAAGGTGTTCTGCATTAGACCCCTGTGTGTCTGTGTTGACCTTCCCAGTGCATCCCATACACACTGCTGTCTGTCTCAACATGCCCATAGCTGTGAATCACAWTTCCTGACACCCAGCTGTCCCTCCGCACTTTAAAGGGAACTTTGGTGCCCAGATGTGTTTGTGCATTTCCATCTAAAAACTGTGTGTCTTAAAATTCATGCTTAAGAATATGAAACATTGTCTTACTAAGTCCCTGAGTTTTAGAGAATAAAACAATAAGTAAGGTGCCGCTAAATTCCAGGAGAGACATACATACTTTCTACATTTTGGAATAGTCCCTAGGTAGCAGATATTTTACTTGAAGCATTTTACAGGCTTTTCTTTAACGTGGGGTATCATGGCCTCATGTTGAYCAAGAGTTAATAAACAATGCAAACAAGAACTGAGTGTAAGAAGCCCTGGTGTGGGCTACGGGCCATGATCAACAAGTGACAGAACACCTGAAACTGCTGGAAAGGTGTCCTGTAATGTCATCGTGGACTCGTGATTGGCAGTCTGTGCTGGCATCTGGCTATAAGAAACYGTTGCTGTGAAAACTGGGAGGAACACTACTACACGGATGTCTGACACCAAATAGTAGCAGAAGGCCTGAGGTGGCAGCCTTATGCTTTGGGGCCAAGCTGCCACACAGAGCCTGAGATCGATTGGAGGGGTGCTGTGTCTCCCCTGGTTTGATTGCACCCTCTCACTGGAGAGGTACCATGGCAGGTATCAGCTGACGTGTGCATAAGTGAATGAAGACTCACTTGGTCTACTTAATAGATTAAGCCTGATAACATCACATTGTTTAGATCCTTTTTCCCCTCTGACATCTCTTGAGTTACTGCTAATATTCTAGGGACAGAAAAATTCAGCATCTGAATATGCCAAAGACTGCACAGGCATCTTGTGATTTCACATCCTGGCTTTTTCAAGGTAACAAAATGAGCTTCAACAGTTATTGAGCATTTTCCTAAAGAGACTTCTCCTTGACACGTATGATCAACAGCTACATTTTGCAAATATTTAAAGTTTACTTGTACTTTACCCGTACATGCTCTACTAAGCATCTTTTCTCAGCTGTTACATTTATATCTCTTTTTTTCCCCCCTCCCTTTTTTCTTTTTCTCAAGAAGAAATGTTTATTTCTTTGGACTAAAGGTGTAATTAGTTTCCTGAGTAAAATTCAAGAAAGAACTTTAAACTGAACTATAAAATTCCCAGCTATCTTCAGAAAGTTTCTCTAGCAATGGAGTTGTTCTGAATACTGCTAATAGCTGCATCCAAAATTTAGGCAGAACTTTTTTACTGGTCATCATTTCTATGCTACCCCAMAGTGAAGACCCAGATCTGAAAGCTTCCTCTCATAGAGCTTTTCATGTAACACTGGAGCTGGATTTTACATGGTGCTATATCTACAGTTAATGACACAGCTCACAAATCAAAGCAGTATTTTCTGCATATTGGCCAGCTGCCCAGTGGACAGACTTTCATTTCACTTCATCCCCAAGCTGTCACAAAGTGGAGCTTTGTGACTGGCCATTTTCTAATGCAGGTTCCTATTTCTGGTTCTCACAGAAGTCCCTCCCCTCTGTTCACAGGCATAGGGCAGGGTTCTGCCATGCATCTTAACCTGAAACTAATGAAAAGAAAGAAATCAGAATCCAGCCTCAGTCACTTCTATTGATCCCTGAGTGTTGGTGACAGCAGCTTCAGCACAAAGGGCACAACATTACTGATATTTTCTGTGACGTTCTTGTAACAATGACAGATTATTGGGGAAAGAAACAACCAGGCTGTAACAAGTGTCCAAGCCTCAATGCAATCTGGATGCAAACCAGAACCCAGATCTCAACATGCTAATAGCAGTGATGGATGATTCCTTGATTGTGTGGAGTGGAGGGCAGACGTCAGTTCTCATCTTTGTTGAGCTCTTTGCAACATTTGATGCAGACAGTGATCATGAGAGATTACTGAAGGAAATGGCAATGCTGCATAATGAATATATCAAAATGGTCTAGCATCTCTCTGGGTGTATATAGCTCTAATAAGGTGACAGGAGATGCCATCTTTGTCCCCTGGCTTCACAACTATCATTTCTTTCTTTGAACCTATTCAACATCTACAGACAGATCCTAGAAATGGTGGACTCATCATGAACTTAGTGCAGAAACTACACAGCTCTTATAATGCTTATCTTCACCAGAGAGAGCAAGATGGGGTCAAATGTTGGCCAAGAACAGCTAATGGATGAAGACTAGTTGTGCCTGAATGAAGAACAGTGAAGCCACACAAAGCAGAGATTATGCTGAAGGGAATCAAAACAAACCAACAATTAAAACATCTTTGGGGAGTTTACAGCCTCATATCTGAAAATATCTTTTAGTGAATGCAGTTCAGTATAGCAAAGTAGTATCAGAGTGATTTCAAGAAGACTGAATAGCCGGTCTGTGTCTCAGTTTTTCCACAAGATCCTGGTTCACGATGAAATGGTGAAGAGTAACTCATAAACTGTTTCCTACCTTTCAAGTTCTTAGTTTTTAGTATTGAAAATTCTCATATACTGTGACTTGGGTATATTACAGCAGAGGAAGAAAGAGAAGGGAGAGAACAGGAGAGAAACAGAACTGGATTTTTTAAGTTTTTGACACAGCTGAATGAACAAAACTTACAAATTCCTAACATCTCCATGAGCCTTTACCTGGCTTAGAGTATTTAGAGCKTCTGCCATTAACTAATTAATTATGAGACTGCAATAGCAAGTTCCTAGTTTACACAAGGGCAAGAAATGGATGCATTTTCCTTCGTGTGTAAATACATTTAACCTATGAGTTTTACAGATGATTACCAGTACTAATGGAGTGATGAGTCAAGCTTCAGCTTCTGCATGTTCTCACAAACATTGTTTCCAACCCAGATTCTCCAGCTTTCCTTCTACGATCTCTCCTTACACACTCTGTTCACTGTTAGGGATCTCTTAATTTCCAGTGTTTTCTTGTCCTGCTTTCCATCTCCTGACTCATTCGAGTCCCTCCAGGTTCCCAATGMAGTGTTAGTTTCAGTTCCCAATCTCCTTGAGTGAGATTTTCATATCATTCTCTCAACCAAAAAATCTTCCCACTGAAAATTTTCTTGTCTAGCCAGTCTGGGTTTCTCTCTTTCAACTTTGTCCCCAGCAACTCTTCGGTGATTTCAGTTGCCCAATTTTCCTTAGCCAACCTGCTACAATCTCTTGGTGCATACATGAGGCTCCGCCTGCCTCCTTAGGCATCCTATTCTCAGTTACTCCTTTTGCTACCTTGGTTCAACTCTTACATGCTCTCCTTTGAAGTAAGGATGCTGATTGCCATGTTGCTTTTGCCCAGTCTGGTGCTGAGAACAAAAAAAAAAAAGTATGTCTCTGCATGGTTAACTCACTATTGTATTGAGCCCTTGTTACTACTGTACTTCCATCCATACGAAAATCATCTTACTGTGTTGGTATTGAAGTTCAGTGCCTGCAGGGAGTGASTAAGCAGGTGGGCCAGAGCTCTGGTTCTGTAGCTCAGCACATAACCCAGCGCCTGGGAACAGGCACTTCCACTTTCAACAGTTTGAAATCACTTGGCAGCTGAGACAGGACATACCTGTGAGCACTTGTACTTTAGAACAAGGCAAAACCAAACACAGTGGAAATTTTTGAAGTCAGAGATTTTGTTCAAGGGCCACTTAAAAAATTAATTTGAATTCTTTGAAATGACCTTCCCCCTTCTTTCTCTTTTCTTCTTTCCCACTTTGCTCATCAGAAGCAACAGAGATGCAGATGCATCTTTTCCAAACAACAGATGGTAAGCCTTTGATCCAAAACACAAATGCCCCTACAGTCATGAAATTGTTACAAGAACTAAGTATAGTAAAAAAAATACTTCTTTTTTTTTTCTTTTTTCCATTCTTTTTTTTTCAAAATTCCACATTGAAAATGGTTGAACGGTTGTGCGTGTCTGTGTGAAAACCAAAATATCAACCTGAGATTGTCAGGGAAAGGTAAGGCATGCAAAAGTGATTGAAAATGATTAGCTGTTTGACAACCTTATATATAAGCGGTGCTATCAAAATGTTAATAAAATGGCTGTACAGGGATGAAAGAAGTACAAGAAAAAATGTAGTGCAAAGAGGCATCAAATATTAGTACCTTTCATTATAGCTTTCATCAGTAGTGGAACTCCATAAGTTCCACTTATTAAACCACAGATTTTTATCACAAGTACACAAATAAATAAAAACCTTTGTGTCACAAGGTAAAATAGTGTTTGAAAATAATCCATAGCTTATTTTTTCTCTTGTGAACAGAAAGTTTGGCAAGATCAGGCAAATTAAATCAGTTTGCAGAGAAATAAACCTTTTAGTTATGTTGCATTTCTATAAAATATCATTGTTTAGTAATGCAATCYATTAGCAGCAATGAAAGGCCTTTATCCAAATTAACACCAGTAGCTATATTTAGTAATCATGAGCGCAACTTTTCATCATAGAATACTCTTTCTGAATATTTTATCATATGGATTTCCATTTATTTTGATGAATTTTTTTTTAGACGACATTCTCTCTTCACTGTAAATGCTAAATATGTCACTTGACTTTAATTCCAAATTACCAGTACAGTTAGCAGAACAAAATGCCCCCAATTAAATGGGAATGCATAACAGATGTGATGAGACATTTTTGCTAAAAAATTTTACATGATAGCAAGTAAATAATACACAAACAAGCAGTAGCACCAGAATAAGATGGTATAGTATACATATCAATGCTTGTGGCAGTCTCATGTAAGACTCTCATGCAAGACTATCTAAGAAAGAAGCCCATGGGAAAGTGAAGCTTGGTAAATACCTTTGTAATTGTCAGCTTAAAGAACAGTCTAAAGGTTAATTTAAAGAAAAAAGAATATGCATTGATATGGCAACTGAAGATAATGTGTTATAATGCTCTACCTACATTTAAAATAACTCTTAAAACTAGTGAAGAAAGTCAAAATTGTATACAGAGAAGAACAGTGCTCTCTTGTCTTCTGTACAGGAAAGAATTGGCCTTTCTTTGACATTAAAACAAGCAAAAAAAATTCATGTGAAAAAAAACTATTGGTGGTCATGACAGACAATGATGGACCATAATATGGATATGCATATACACAGAAAAACTATGCTTCATAATGTGTTAAGAGCAATCATATCTTATCTTTCTTTTCTCTCTAAAGAGAAAACAATAGGGAGGTGGGGGAAAAAAAAAAAAAAGCCCAAAACAACAACAAAGGACAGTGTGAAGAAAATAATTGATTTTTAATATGAGAAAATTGAGAAAGTAAAGAATGAATAGAAGCTTTTTGTTCTTCTTTTGTGTTTATTTTTATATTGCACATATTGGACCATTAAAACAAAAATCATTGGAGAGAATGAAGTGGAGCCATTACACCCCAAGATATATTATGCCATAGATCTGTAGCTCCCTCAGGCCATACTCCTAGTAAGTCACCCTCTCCCCAGCTGAAAAATACTCATGTAATCAACTCATTTCCCACTAAAATGGCTGCAGTCTGCCGGGGAAGAAGTCCTGTTCTCAGAAGAGTGCTACAGCTGCGGTGTGCATTGAACAGTAAGCAGCTCTTACTGTGAGAGCAGCAGCCCTGATTTGCCCTGGATGTGCTGTTAGTGAAAAGTAGAACTCTCTTTCTACAGAAATAAGGCCAGGAGAGGTTGCATATCATGTCAGTACTGCAACTTCTAGCCCAATGAGCCCTGCTGTTACTTGATATCTCTTATAGTCATGCAGCCAGACAGTTGTCCTGAGAAACTGCCAACTGCGGCAACTGAGTCAAACATAAACGGCAATTCCTTTACATTTAAGTGATGATTTACTCTTTTTCTTCAAGTCTCCTCTTTTGATAATTTTTTCCAGATGAAAATTCCTTCATTATTTTGAGACAAATGAATTGGAAAAATGACACGACAGAATGAACTCCTTAGGGGTAACTTTGGTTCATAAACCGAAAAAGTCTCTGTAAAATTTCAGCCAGAACATTTCAGGTACCTGACCACCTCCTCACAGGTACAGGGGGTTGCTGCCAGCCCCCATGGAGCCATCTGTCCCCAAGCTGAGCCAGTCCCATCCCTCAGCCTCTCCTTGCAGGGAAACTGCTCCAGCCCCAACCAGCTTGGGGGCCCCTTGCTGACCTCGCTCCAGTTTGCCCATGCCTCTGAAACCATTGTGCACTCTTCTCGCTGAGGGTTCCTGTCACCAGCACCAGCACACCGTATTCTGACCATTTAAATTCCAAACAATTGCTATGCCAGGAGAACATTTCAACAACACAGCTCTCCTGTGAAATGGAGACAGAATCTGGTTTCTTCTATTCTGTGCTTGAATAAAAGCAGATTAATTTTAATCTTAACTACATTCATTATTCTGATGAATTTTAAAGCATCCTTAAGGTATTTGTGAATACTAATGAACGTAATATTTATTTTGATATTTAAGATGATAGTTTTGCAACCCAAATGTGCTCTCATCCAGAAGTTGTTCTTTCCCTCTATTACACATAATTGCATATTACTTTGCATTCATGGCAGATTTGAATAAGAATATTTTAGCAAACTAAGATGAAGATTGAGGCACGTAAATAGTGTTCTCCCAGATGTAAAACACCACACAAATYGGTACAGTTACATAGAGATAAATACCATCCAGCCAGTGAACTGTGAGATAAATTCACTTAAGTTTGGCAAAAGGCTGTGAGATCTTGGAAAAGGAAGTGTTATTTCTGCTTAGTTTTATTTCTGTGATTTTATTAATAAATCTACCATCATTGGATGTGACAGCAAACACTGTAAAAGCAGCAAACAACTTCCCTACACTTTTCATGGCTGGGAATTCAGTCCGGTCATGTCTATGCTGGAAATTTTACTTAGCTGTGTACAAGCTCTCAGGCTGTAACGTCTGAAAACTTAGACAAGAGAAAACWGTCCTGCTAGGAACAAGATCTTGCAAACTTTCCCAGGAAGAAAGCAGAAAAGGCAGCGGCAGAGGTAGGCRAGGTACAGCGAGTAAGCTGGGAGTCTCTGAAGTGCTGCTCGCTGGTTAGAGAGAGCGGAGGGCTGGYGGTGGCAGCTGATGTCCTCCCAAGAAGCAGGCCGCAGGGGGGCCAAGCCAGCCTTCCCCAGCCGAGAGCTGTGGGGCTGAAGGAATCTGGGTTTCCTGCCTGCGTGCTCCCTGCTTTGGCGGTTCAGGATAGAAAAGCACTTCCCATTCTGTTCAGAGTTAGAACTGAATTGAAGGTCTTTCAGGGTCAAGGCCAGCAGTGACCAAAGTGCGGCTGCTTCCGTCGCTCTGTGGCATCCCATCAGCTGCACTGAAATAATGGAAGGAAAAATTGTAGGCTTTCTGCAAACATTACCCTGGAACCATCACACATATCTGTGTGTGGCTGAGCTACAGCTGTAGTAAGATGATGATGTATTGCCAATTTGGTAAAATTTTGAGTGTTTTGGGAGGACTTCATAAAAATAATAAATAAATCAAGCATGGAGGTAAAAGTAGGCCACTGTTGTTCACTATCATACCGTATTTTCTGTACAAATGCTAGAAAAAGTCTTTCTCGAAACCATAAATTATATGTTAACAAGATATCAGACAATAGAGAAAATCAATATATAAAAGTCAAATACCTTCCCTATTTTTTTGAATTATAATATTATTTATACATAAACACACTCACATATGGTAGGCTTTAATAATCATTCTCTGTTGTTTTTTTTTAAAATTGAATTGTATTCTTTTCTGTTTTTTGATTAACGTGCAATATAAAAAAATCTAATAAACAACTTACTTATTACAGTATAAATCTACTCCAGCTATATTTATGCAGCTTCACAATGACAGTTTTGATTGTCTTCTCCTTTTAGAATTGGAACAGAGTGTTTGCAATGACAGGTCTGATATCTAATCTATTCTACCTTTTTTTTTTTTTTTTACCTGTGCACACCAGAGAGCTATACCAGAAAATATTATGACATTTACAATAACGCTTTCAAGGGAAACAAATTCCTATGGGACAAATATTAAATGTGTTGTAAATATTGGGAAGAAAAGCATTCAGTATGTATGTTACTCAAAGTGAAGTTCTTGCTGGGCAATGTATATTACTACTGTACTTGGGTTAAATGATACAGATGGACTTAGGTCATTTATCAGTGGAACATTGTAAAATTATGTGCTCTTAAGAGTCTGGAAATTGTCTAAGCAGGAGGAAAAAAAGCAAGTCTGATAAAATCATAAATGTTTTCTCCATCACTGCTGAAACACTAATTTTCTTGCTTATTGCTTGAGTTGATAAAACAAATAAAAGAAGGAATCTTGGAGAGATTTCTTTAGTATGCAAAATGAATTTCAATGTTCTCTCCTGCTGGTATTTTTATGGAAAACCTGACTAGATGCTACACATGGAACAGAAAAATCTGCATTTAGATGGAAATATTATGAAATGAATGATACGGTACAAAGTAAGTCTTTTAATGGAGATAGCAAAGTGTTGCATTATATGGTTGAGTGGAAAGACAGCATGCATATAGGCTTTTATGTCCAGCTGCCCTGATTTGCCCAAGAGAGCTCACTTTATTTGAATTTGAACYTAATATAGGGAAAAAACCAGTCCAGTGAAGATTCAGCAGAGAAATGATTAGCTCTTTTACCAAGTAAAATATTAAGACCAGTGTGAGTCACCACTGTAAACAATGATGTTTTGGACTTGCATGGCAGTATTTTTAAAGGCTCTTTAAGTGTTTTAGAATCAAAAATTAATTAAGCCTTTCAGTACTGTCTCTGGTATATAGATAAAGTGGTGTAACCATGATTAAATTTATACCCATAGGTCTTAACAAGTATTTTAAAGTCACTGGAGTAGCTGATTCAGTTTGAACATGCCCCTAGAGACATGCTTTCTTTTTTGCTTGGTTTTGTTAAAACAAATGCAGCAAAGAATGTAAAATCATTGGGCAAACTGGTGATTTAACACTATGACTCATTAAAAGCAAAATAAATAATAAAAAACCCCACATTACATAATATAAGAAGTTATACTTCTTTGTTGTGGACAGTAGATAAAATATTTCTCTTACATAAAAATTTGGAATTCTACCCTGAGTATTCACAATTTTTTATTCAGTAAAACTAACGTAAAGTTATTGTTATCAGAGATCACATCATATCTAAGGAACCAGTATTTTTAAGCTCTCAAATTACATCATTGTTGTGATTATATGGAACCAAAATTGTAACTCATGTCTATGGATGGAGATCTTTGATCTAATCATAAATTTTGCTCACAATTATATCTCCTTCAAAAAATTGTTGAGAGAACAGGCAAAACCAGAGCACCAATAAATAAAGCAAATAAACTGAAAGCATGGGACAATATTGAAAAAAAAGGAAGTTTTTTTTGGAAGTTTACTTTAGGCAGCACTTTTGCATATGTATTTGCACGAGTTACTTGGRTGTTTTAAAAAACGGCAGGATCAGGTTCTTATACTGAGAGAATTTTGTACCCCAGAGTGTGACCTCCTTTGTGATGCTAAAACAGCTTCCACAACAGGGCTCTTCCCCTGATTGTATTGTTTGATCTGTAGCACGACAATGCTGGTGGTAGTGAAGATGATGGAGTACATTCTTACCAGCTTATTAATGCTTTCTTTAAAACATTTTTCTGCTGGGAGGGGAGAGGAAGGTAAGAAAACCTAGAAAAATCGTTATGAAATATAGGGGTTCTTTTTACTGAATATTTAAAATCTTTTAAAGCAAACTTTGTATGTATATTTGAGTTTCTGCTTCTCTACATATTACATGTGCTTTTTTATTATAAATTCTTCAAAACAAAGGAAAAGTCCAAACTTATCCTTCTTAGCCACAAGAAAGCACCCAACTTTACTAGAAATTCTGAGTTCTAATACAATGAAAACCTTAATTAGTAGGAGTAGTAATATCAATAAACCACTGTGGAATCATTTATAATTCTGTATGTTTTTGGGGGGAGAGGGTAGTGAAATCCCCTCATATTTCCAGAAAAGTAGAAATACTAGCTCTATTCTGACAAACACAATGGTATCTGGTTTTTTTTGTTTGTTTGTTTTGCATAGCCCTGCTTCTAGTATTATTGATGCTTAACCCATGAATGCCCTTGAATATATATGTCAGATTCCTCCCTCATGTTACCGTGCTGCTGACTGCAATAACATTGCAAAGGGGATACATTTTCTTCCATAACTTCTATTGAAATGACAAAGAATGACCTTAGGTTGTTTCTGCATGTCTTAGTGTTCTTCCTATAACATTTAAAATAATGGGGACACACTAAGTGGCATGGCCTCAGGCATGCTGAGGGGGCTTTACTCTCTGGGGGTTAATGGATGACTGTTTTTAGTTGAGTAATCAAATATAATACTGTACTGCAGAACTCCTATAAAGGCACATATGTGCAGACTAATGGCTATTACTCTAATATGCTTTCAACCTTGAAGATACTTTAAAGACATAGCTTGTCATTTCAACGTTACGTTTTGCAGTCTAAGAAATACATATCACTTTTCTTTTACAGGGTTTGGTGAAACAGAGAACAATTGTGACTTTTTTTCTGATTCAAACACAGAACTGCTCTAATCAAATCTTCAAATGCAGTGCTGCTGTCAAAAAAGATAAAGCGTTAGTAACCAGAAGTATAACTTCAAAGATCACGCTGACACTAATATGAAAGCCAATACAAATTAAAACTTTTTTTAAAAATATTATTTGCTATATTTACCACAGGCTGTGAAATAAATTAATCTGCATGTTTTCAATTGAATCCTGTTGAAAACRTGTAGCTAGGTTCCAGGTAGGAATTTCTTGGAGATGAAGCTGGGGGGAGGGGAGTGGGAGAAAAGCACCAGAATTTTTAGATCTATTTTAAAATCTTCAATTAAAGAAAAGAATCAGATAGGGAATGTAGATTCTGCAGCTACCAGCTACTCCCTTAACCACAGGGCTACTRGAACACAGGTATTTTACCATTTTTAATTTAAATAATTTTGTGGTTTTAATTTCTTTTCCTCCTTTTTACATAATTAATTTTTTTTCGTAAAATCTTAACTGCTTCTTATTTTTCCAGTACCTTCTCCATAACGAGTCACTGAAGTCCTTGAATCCAGCAAGCTATACTTGGAAAGACATGACTGACCAGATTTTGCTTTGTTCTTCTAGCCATAAGTTATTAAAGTGCATCAATGCAGTAATAACTAAGCATCCAAATGCATCAGCTCCTCTGAGAATGCATGGAGCACTGCTAGCACAGCTGGGACCCACGGTATAATACCGTGAGCTCCTGTCCATTCACAGGTAAACCGGGCACCTCTCGCATATGACAGTATTCTATGACATACAAATGCCTTATGTTTTGCTTTTGGCAGTAAGTCCCTTTATGGTAAAGTTATGTCAATTTAATATGAGATGGATTTACGTCCCTACTTAAGCCAGAGACGCTGTCCTGATTTGGTGTACCTCTTTCTTGCTACAGGATGGATGGGAAAGTGGTTTGGATGTTGTTCCAATGTGATGCCACACTGCAATGGACCACATGAGCTATTGGTACGGAAAGGGAGTCAGGGAGAGGGTTAAGTCTAAGCAGTCCTTCTCCCACTAAAAATATGACAATGTGACAGCCAATGGGATTCTTTCTGTCCTCAGCATTATACATATATGCATATTTCTTTTGCTAGATCAAGGTTGGAAATACTTTTCTCCAGCTATCATCAGTAATATATATATATTTCCAGGACAGCTATATTTCGACTTGTTGTAGACAGCAGTTAGTGAAGCTAGAAAAGAATCATCTGGCTTTTAGAAATTCAGTGACAGAGATATTTTTGGGCTCTCATAGAAGAATGAAATGCAACACATCATAGACACACAGAAATTACACATACACACACACATGTTGACTCTAGAAAGGAAATATAAAAGATGTAAGCAATGGAACAGATGGGCCAGCTTTAATGATATAGGCATTTTCAGCAGAGCAGTCTGCCTCCCTACTTATACCATTGAAGCTTTATTCATGTTGTAGATTATATCATTCAGATCATTAATTTCAAACTTTCGCTGCTTCTCCATGTAATCTATCACCCTAACAACAGAAGGAAGGATTCAAAACCTGGTTTGGTTAAAGGGAACCAAAGGAGGGCTTCCAGTGGATTTGGAGCAAGAATCCAAAATGAATAGTGTTGCTGGTTGTGCCATTTGCCATATATGATTTTAATACTTCTCCTTAATGAAGAGGAGTTCTTTAGCTCAGAAACCTAAGATGTTCAAAACTGAAAAACTTTTTTTCAGAAATCACGCAAGATTTATTTGCTTCCAGGACAAAAAAGAATTATGATTAAATTCCCATAATGAGATTCCTGGAGGTCCATTATATTGAGACCTTCAGGTATCTTTCATTATCTTTGTGATCTAGCATGAAATACCTCTTTTAAATCTTCAGGTTTATTGGTGATGAAGAAAGCTTTTCGGTATAACAACCCAGTAAGATGCTCCATTAAACTCAATCACTAAACCTATTTCATTATATTTCCCATTTCTCTAAATAGAGAAATTCAATAATAATTGAGACTCAGAAACTCAGCATTCTTTGATGGATTAATGATTGATAATTTTTCATGTTAATATTGGCAGTCTAAGACTACAGGAATACATTACTATTATTCATTTTCACAATCTGTCATAATAAACCTAAGTAAACTTGCTTTCCTTTCTTCTGTTTAATAGGCTGTAAGGTATTGASCAGGACTTACAGCCCGCTCATTTCGGTGACTGATGTATTTCTGCTAAATAGCATACATTTGTCCTGCAGTCARTGTTGCAGTTTTGAATGCTTTGGAAGGAAACTTGACATTTCATAAATCCATCATCTGAATTCCTTGATTGAATTAATATGTCAGAAACCACGGGCATGATAAGGGGAAATAAAATGTGTTTACAGAACAGAACAAGCTATTTTTTATGCCAGGAAGTGAAATTAAAGGTTTCTTTTAAAGTTTTTATTGTAAGTAATAAAATATTACTGATATCCAAAACTGTTAAGCCAACTTGTTTACTGTAAGGGAATGCATGGAAAAGTATAGTAGACTTAAACAAGATGGTGCTCACATTTTCCTAGCTTTTTTTAATATCTGGCAAAACATTTAGTTACTACTGCAAAGAAGGACTTCTGTCAATTCAGAGGATGACATGTATTTCCCCATAATGGGGACATTTAATTTTTTTACTATAAATACAAAAAATACAGTCCACTATCTTCTTCTAAAGTATTTGAAATCACTGCTGAGGATAAAGACATTTAACTGCACTTTGTTAGTGCCTTGATGAATGAACGGTAGTTCATATAGTTTGATTAGTTTACTTTTCAAGTGATTTATAATTGAATTCAAACTTTTTCCTTGTGAAAATGTTCTGAGTGTAAAATAAGCTTATCTAACCTCTTCACTAGAACAGGTGAGTTCTTCCATGAATTCTTCTAGACCTGAAAAATTTAAAGATCTTCTCTCTGTGTACATCTTTAGTATATAAGATAATGCAGTAAAACTTGGCTTTCACCTTATGAAACAAGACCAAATTCTGTTCAAAATCCTGAGGCATTATATGTATGTGTATGTATATGTATATGTGTATCTGTATGTGTATGTGCAAGTGTATATGTTAAGTTCTACTGAAATATTAATAATTTTAAAACTCTTGTGAGGGAAGGGGTTGTTCTTTTTTAAAAAATATATATCACTTGTTTAAACGGGAAAATAACATTTGGATGATCAAAAATTTTAAATCTCTATGCTATCTGATCTTTAACTTTGACTATTCACTCAAATTAATGAAAAAAGCTTACTATTGAAAAGTAACTTTGAAAAGAGAGTATATGTAGTAGCCATCATGACTTTTTTTCCTCCTCATTCCCCTATTTTTCACTAATTCGTTGTTCAATATTGAATAAGTCATTTTAACTTATTAGAGTTTATTGATTTGAAATAAACTAAACCAATACTGAGTATATTCTACAGCTCCAGAATTAATATTTGCATTTTATCTCTGGGTACTTTTATGTGTGATACTTCTTCACTTTCTTTCACTAGCCTACAATGACAGTAATGGTGCAGTGGCGTCCTATTTATTTCAAAGGTACTTTGTGTTCTTTTGTTCCTTGAAATATTGTGTAAGTGTTATTAGCATCCTACAATCTGTTTATGAGGTGTAGAAAAGATTTCACAGAAAATGTGTCTGGGCCTATTAACACTAATGAAGCTTTATATGGTCAAGATATGAGTATTACAAGAGCCACGGAATTAAAATGATTTTTCAGTATAGAGCAGATCAGTATGTTAACGTACCACTATACATACAACAGAATACAATGTGTAATAATAGATCTATAATGTGCCATCAGTATAGTGCATAACACAGGTCTATAAATTTTTTCATAAGTCATCTAAGTTTTGGAAACTCTTAAACTAAAGATTTCTACTTAGAGATTAAAGTTCCTTTTTTGTAGTGAAAGTCTGTGCATTATTAAAAAAGAAAATATGAGATATTTCTAAATATTTTTTAAATATGAAATGCAATTCTGTTTCTTGGAAGAGTGAAGCTCAACAGTACCGTATTAGCTAAGCACTGTAAAGAATTGCTTGCTGTATTCCCATTTCTCATCCTCTTTTACACAAAATTTCACTTATTAAAACTGAAAAATGTATACACATTTCAGTCATATTTAATTAGTTACCCTGCACTATTTGCAGGTAATTTAAATGCATATTCTTCATCTCTGTCCCTCTCAAGAGAAAGAAAAAATCCACATTTCTTCATTTTAGGTGAACGAATATGTTAGAAGAGTTTGAGTTTCACTCCTTTAGCAAGATAAAGATAAAACCAACATAATTTGGCATGTAATTAARTACTTTGCTAATTCACTACCTCAGCTGTTAAAAAAATGGACCTTCAATGTGAACTTGAAAACCTCACATACATCAGTTCCCTGTGCAAGCTTTGTTTTGCAGCACAAATCTAATTTAAACCCAATTTGTATCCAGATGTGATCAAACAGAAATCTAATTTCTCCCACCTCATTTCTATTGGAATTTTTCTCAATCCACTGTGTGGACTGAAAATTAAGATTTAGAGTTTTGCTTGTTTGTTTGCTTTTAAGTTTGATTGTCTATTTATTTTTAAAGGAGTTTCCTTATAAAGTGTAGTATGTCTACTTCAGATCGACTTGCTTTGATCCAGTAAATAATATCAAACAAAGGTTAAAAAAAAAAGTGTTGGKTTTTTTTTTTTTTCCCCATCTGATCTTCCCGTCACCATTCTGTCCTAGACACAGATTCTCCTCACCCAAGATAATTTCTACCCTATCAACAGAAAACCCCATATGAATACATATACACCAACATGTGCCAAGAGTTTTCAATCTATTCTACTCAAGTCTTGAATCAAGCCTGCAATATACTTTTGGATCAAGGRTGGGAGATAAAAAACAACGTAAAATATGCCAGCAACAGTTTGCCGCAACATTGTTAATAATACTCAACTCCATATAATGCCATGTTCTCATGCATCCGCTTTCACAGCACTTAAACCAGAATGTCAGGCTGTCCCCTCGTTAAGCATTTGCTACTGGTCATAGCTAAAGACTAGGCCATTGGACTTTTGGTCAAATGTACAGTTGTCTTAACCTGGAAAAATACTCTGGTACTCTTTTGTCTTCACACTAAGGCTTTTCAATCATAGGAAATTCAATTACAAATATTACTGAGCAGGAAAAACTTTAATAATTACTCATCTGAAAATGTAATCTTTGGTATGCCTCTAGGTTAGAAATTTTTAGGATGAGTTTTGAATTTACACAGGTGTCTAATTCTTCTAATGTAAATATCCAAACTATCTAAAGAAATGTAATGAATGCTGAAGCAAGTGCAAGGAAGAGAATGTGTTTTGGCAAATATGTTGACTATATGTCCCTCTTTTCATAAAATAATCCATCATATCCTCACACTGTGGGTCTGATCTCTTCTGGTTCAGCTAGATTTCTGATATACCTCTGGACCCAAGTTTTTCTGTTCAGGAAGAATATCTGTGAATAATAATATCATCAGATTTCAAGTAAAAGGTCACTAATGGCAATACTTTGCACTATTGTGTAAGGCCTAACAGATTGCTTGCTGTGAAAGAATAAGATCGATACTTAGATCCATTTAACTGACCCCAACCAATGAAGATTTCTGAAGCAAAGTAAAAGTGGCAAGATAAAGATTAAGGCAATTCAGGAGGAAAACTTGCTCATATTATATTGCTTGGATTAACACAAACACTGGAGAAATATGCTGCTTAGTTTCTGGGTAGATCATCTACACAAAGACATGAAGGATTTAATGCCTTCCCTCCCCACATCTGCCCACCCAGTCTGCTGTTGATTGTGTAAAGACATTTCTTTTGTTATAAATTTCATGCACTTCTCTGTTCCATGTAAATCAAGGTTCCCAAGAGATGGACTGTCTCGAATATTGTGGTTTTTTTTGATGTAGGAATGTCTCACCCATATTATTCCACTAGTGCATGTGTATTGCTAAGGTAAGTAGTAAGAGTAACCGTTGCTACAAAAAAGTTTCTAGATATGAATACCAGCCCCTCTTCCTCCTGATCTTTTGTCATTTCTTCACTTGGATTACAAAAAAACAACTTTATAGACAATCTCATGTTGGACATTGTTTATCCATCACTTCATGTATATTTAGAATGTATGTTACAATGCTTTTTACAAAAAGGGAAAATAAAAACAAAGCATCGATAAAAAACTTACTAAGTGGAATTGTGAAAAGACTCAGCTGTCTACTTTTCTGAGTAAAACCAAGATAGATAACTTTCCTGGTAAAAGTCTAAGAACTTCAGAAACTAGGTCAATGCTCTGTATTTCCTAACCCAGCTGATGTCTTAGACTAGAAGTGATCTTCTCAGATTTTCCCCACTTGACTACCAGAAATAATTATTTCTGGTGTGAGCCTTGTAATTTCAGTTGATTACTTGCTATATTCATTTGTTGATTTGATAAGTTCACATATTGATTTATTGACTCATTCTTAATTATGACCTTGATTGGATCATGTATCATTCCATCTTTAATTAGCTTTGTAAAGTTGTCATAAATTAGTTCAGTAAAATGCTTGCTTAAGTATATAGTTGCTTACTCATCTTTTAAAAAATAAAATCAATAAAAAATACAGACATTGCATTCATTCGACCATATTACACCTTGTGTCATGAACTCTGAGGATAAAGTTAATGTTAATTAAGAAATTAGAAAACCCATTTTTCTGTGCTCTCAAATTGGTACCTAAGAAACCCTTAGTTTTATTATCTTTGTGGCTTCTTGTATCATGGGTTATGTTGCAAGTAGGCTAATAATTTCCAGAAAATCTTGGAAATTGCAATAATGTCAGTAYTTTTCTGACTGAAGTATTATTAAAATGTTCTGACATGGAATATGTGAAAGTTCCACTTCCCAAGTAACAGAAAAAAATATCCAAGGAAGGGGTTATAACCCACTTCACTTTCTACGCAGTGGGAGGTAACAAGATCATCAACCTATCTCTTATTTTTTACTTCTTTAAAATTATAGAAATCTGAATAATACAAATTGTTTTTTCCCAGTTCTTTCCAAAGCTATTGTACAAATGCTGCTGCAGTACAACCGCTATTTCTTCTCCCACAGGTATCAGACGCAGATATTTTAAGTAGAACCATTCAGACATTTTGTGAAGAATCAGTTGTAAAATGCTAATCAAACGTGAAATGTTCACAGAATGTGGCGTCAGTAATGACATTTCAGAATGAAAGATACATCTTTAAGAAAGCATTTGAGTAAAGAAAAATGTTTCTTTTCATTCTATTTGGAAAAAATACTTTTATCTCTTAGTTTATATAGTATACAATTTTTGAGTTAAAATATGGATAAAACATAGATATAATTTGATTTCAAGACATACTAATCTCTGCATTTATGCACAACTAACAAAGCACTGAGGATATTTGTGGATTAAAACTACACTGCAAATACAGAGTACCAATATCCCTTTCTTTCCAGTTATTCAATCTGTGTCTAATATTGAATGAATATAATTTCTTCTAAGCAAAGGTGATCACTTTTTGAAAAGCATAATTGCAAGTGGGGAAACTTGTATTTCAGTACTCTGTAAGAGAAGTAGAAATATAAATTCCCAGTTCCTCCATAGTTTTGTTTCCTATGCTATCATCTTTAGAATGCTTTTCCCTGCAGACCTGTACTATAAAAAATGTTTTTCCTTAATGCTTTGGACATATTAATTGTTTTGCAATAACATCAAATCTTACTAAAGTTGATCCTAGATAAGTTCACAGCAATCAGGAAAGAAAATATATCAGAAACAGAAGTTTACACCCTGGCACAGCTAGAAAGTTGATTGTGAAAAAAGACATCACACAATTCCAGTGCAGAAAAAGCCTGCACAATGAGTGTCAATGGTAACACTGAATGAAATTTCTGCTCAGAATGAGTTTTATATTATAGACGAGATGAATAAACAAAGATATACTTTGTTCAAATTCAGCTATTTTTTCTCTGTTTTAAGAAATGCCTTTGTCTGCATTTCTTAACCTATAAATATTTCCAGTGCATTAGAAATGGCGAGACTATTAATTTTCACATTACTGTCATGAGATCTAAGAGCTCAGGTCTTCAATGGTTTAGCAGTGCTTTTTCCACTTTCTTAATAGCTAGTGATTTTGCAATGGACTTTTCTGTCCTCACCTAAGCTTCTCAGAAATTACTTTTTACATGGATCACTTAGCAATGTATGTAATAGTTGCCATTTAACCTTCACAGAATCAGCAGCGTTTAAGTATTTAATTAGCTGACTCATTGTCTGCAAAGAATTATTCCTGCAAAAAGCCAAATTTAACTTTTCTCTTAAAAAAGAGCAGTATTTTCACAAATTGTAGATTGACATATACTGCAAAGTTTCAGAATGTCTCTCTCAAGTTTCTCTGCCTGTTTCTTGCTAGGTGACTTCATTCAGTGTAAGGGTAGCACACTGGATTTTAGTTCTCACTTTTTTCATTCCCATTGCCTTTATGTATCTTCCATTATTTCTATGGAAAAATCTGTTCAAATGTTTATAATCTACTGTATTTGAAACATTTCAGGATAAAGCTAATAGTTTCAACAGCTTTTGAAAACACCTTTAAAACTGCTTTAAGTGTTTTCACATACTGCATCACAATCCTGTAGTGAACTTGGAGAAACGAAAATCATATTATACTTGATGTAATAATTAAAAATAGAACATTTAAATCGCGATACAGACATCCAAACTGAATATCTCTGGAAGAAATTCTGGCAGAAATAGTTTGAGTAAAAAAGAAATGAAATTATAATGATAATTAAAAAAGAAGTGTACTCCCTTTTGCAATACAAGCTTAGCTTTTGGTAATGAAAAGGTGTCAAGGATTTCAGGCTGCCTCTTTTTATGCATCGGATTGCAATTTCCTAAAATTAAGACTTGAAAGTTATCACTCATAATCTCCTGTGCACTCAAAAATGCTTTAGATTTCTAAAATTAAGACCTTCATAGCATTAATAATTTCATAGCATTTTATGAGCATCAGAGCACTATTGTGCCAACCACTACCCAAATACATGCAGACAGCCCCCGACAGTAGCAGCTTGCATTCTAAATAAACCATGAGGGCAAATATTTTTCTTTTCACTTATCCTTCACAAACAGTATTGACAATTTAGGGAATTAAGTAGACATTTATGGTATTTGAGAATATAATTGCACTAGTTAACATTCATCAGAAAGCAGCTGCCATTATTCCTGAGGGAAAGCCAATCATGGGTATGATTACAAAGAAGCTGTGAGAACTGACTTAATTGAAAAAACAGGAGGACTTCTAGGTAAGAGCAGGCGGAAAAATGTGATAAATTAGTTTTCTTGAGACTTCACAAAGAATGAAACTGGGAAAGTCAGAATACACTGTAAGTTATGCATTTCTAGCATTAAATTTACAAGAGAAAAGATTACCCCCTTGCACTTTCCAAAGAAATGTCAGCAAAGGTCATTTAGACTTGATAGCTTATTAAAAAAGTAAAAAAAAATAAAAAATTCAACTGCATTCAAAAAAACCCAAGACATTGAACAAATAAATATATCAAAAGTTCCTCTTCCAAATCCCCAACACAATACAGGATCCCTTGAACAAATTTACCAAGGTGTTGAAGAATATTTCAAACTTCCTGACTTGGTTGGGGGAAAAAATAAAAAAGAAAAAAAAATAAGTTTTCCAAGTTCACCCTTTGTTTAGTATAAAAATACTAAAATACTTACCCTTTTGCTTTATTTGTATTAATTCTTTTTAATTAAGAATTTTTAAAATGGCTATTTTATCCCTGCATCATTTTTCATACATATTTTAGCACAGAGTTCCCATTAATTAGAAGAAATATAACTTCAGTCTTCCCAAATCAGAGCGTTTTCCTTTAAAAATATCATAAATTCAATCCTCATACCTTTGAAATTGGGTCAATGTCCTTTTATTGACTTTTCTATTCAAATTTTGGATCCAGAAAAATGGAAAACTGAATGTGTACTACTCAGCTGAACACTGGATCTCATCTTTCATTGCGCTGTTGCAATGTTGTAATGTCTTCCTGGTGTTTCAAATCTGGGTACTTATAGAAAATACTGCTTAATTTTTTGGGAAATAAAAGCATGAAAACTCTCTCCCAGCTTTCAGAGTGCTAAAGGACAGGCGCTGTGGGTGAAAAAAAGAACAGGGTAGTAGGGAAGGTTCAAAGGGAATTCTCTTATTTATGACTTCCTTTACCATTTTATAGCATGGAGATGATAAGTTTGATTATCATTTCTGCTCTGTGTATAACATTGCAGTGGTCATAAGACAGTGACTAAAGAGTATTCAGGAACTGGGGTAGGGAGTATTCTTTAATGGCTCTGATTTGTCCAATCTCCATTGCAAATTCAAAGCTGGGAGATGATCAAAAGAAATTATATATGGTCTCAGTACAGAGATCAGCCTTGAGAAGCTGTCTTTAAGTGGGGTCCTTACAAGCTCTCACGTGCATTGTGAGCCCTAATAACCTTTTAAAAACCTAGAATTTAAACCTCTTCAGAAACTGGCAGTTTGCCTTTTTCATTTGTCCACTTGTAAATAATATTGCTTAATTATTATTCTAATGAGACTACCTTTTTTTTTTTTTTTTGGACTCAAGCATTATATTGCCTTTGGGTATGACATATAGGTACAAGAAGAGAGAAAAAAAAAAACAGAGATACCCATCTTCACTGTACATTAATACTCATCTGTTTCTCAGTTTCTGTGTTGGGTAGACAGAATAATGCACTCCTGAGGTCTTGGTGACAATATGGAGAAAAATACATGAAACCCAGGATTGGGGATTTATAGGATATTAGCTGCAACTAAGTTCCTTTTAATGATACTAGCTAGAGATCAGGTATGATCTAAACAATGGGTGATCTCTGGAACTCTTGGGTTTTGTTAAACATATACATGTCTGAACTTTGCTTGAAATCCTGTGCTCAGTGTTAAGAGAAGATAAATCAGAGCAAAGGCCAATGTTTTTGGTCAAAAACCCCCAGATGTTATTACCATCATTTTTTATTCTAAAGAAGGGATCAATCTGGTGATATAAAAGCTTCAAAACAGTTAATCTTAAATGTTTTTATTTGTTAATGAACAATTTGCCTATTACAAAGTTTCCTTGTTTGTAGCAAGTAAAAGTTAAGGTTCCCCTATGTGTATTTTTCCAGAGCAGGTAGAAGGTGTGAGGCATGCTGAAATCCTAGCTTAGTATTTAAAAATGTGGTGCTGTTTTTTTCTATTAAAGCATTGTKGTTTAACCCCAGCCAGCAATTAAACATCAGGCAGCTGCTCGCTCACCCCAACCCCCCTCCAGTAGGATGGGGGAGAGAATCGGGAAGGCACAAGTAGGAAAACTCACGGGTTGAAATAAAAACAGTTTAATAATTGAAATTAAAAAAAGTAGAATGGTAATAATAACAATGATAACAACAACAATAATAGAATATACAAAGTAGGCGATGCACAATGCTACTCCTCACCACCTGCCGACCATCGCCCAGCCTGTCCCAAGCCACAAGAGCCCCCCCCCCCCTGACCACGCCTCCTAATTATATACTGAGCATTATGTCACATGGTATGGAATACCCCATTGACCAGCTGGGTCAGTCGCCCCGGCTATGCTCCCCCCACTCAGCTTTCCTTGCACCTGGCAGAGCATGGGAGGCCAAAAGGTCCCGGGTGCAAGCCCACTGGGCAACAACCAAAACATCAATGGGCCATCAACATTCCTCTCACACCAAACCCCAAACACAGCACCCCCTCCAGCTACTGGGACCAAAGTTAACTCTGTCCCAGATGGAACTAGGACATAAAGAAAAGTAAATTTTAATCTAACTCCAGAACAGTACTTTGAAAACCAATAAAGTGGAGGATGTGTGTGGGGGAGAAAGTATGTTTTCTTCCAGCTGAATATTGCCAGAGATAATAATAAAGGGGGGGAGGAGTCAATCCATCCTGTATAGTGCACTAAGAAGGTCTTTGATGCTCTTTAAAGACTGAGCAATTTTGAATCCAGCTGAGAGCCCCTTTGCCTAATTCAGGATAAATGAATGTTCTAATAGTATGATCTTACGTTCTTACTGCTTCAGATTATTGACTTATCTGTCATTATGGTAGTTAGAGTACTGTATTAATGTTACTTTTTGTTACTTTATTCTTTAAAGTAAAGTTTACTAAAAGTTCATTCTGTTCCTGGGTRATTTAAAATAGAGAACTTTGTTTATAAGAATGGCAGGAATTAGCTAAACTACAGCTGCTTTTCCATGACAAATTTGTTTGGTGATGTTGCTGAATCTAATTTATTTTAATCATGTGACAGTCATGTCTTTGGGAAGACCATCATTCTTCTTAGATACTAATTTCAAGACTATGAAAATGCAGAACGATGTCATTATAAACTGCCAAATTCTCATAACTCTAGTATGCCTATCTCTTGCTCTTGATCTATTAGAGAAAAAATATGTAACTTACAGTATCTTCCAAAACCTGGAATTGCGGGTCATGTAACTTACTACATTTGGAGGAAATAATTAAACATTCTGTGGCTCTTTTCCGAAATTTTGAATTTTCAAGTTATTATTTTCTTTCTTTTCTTCCCATAGTTTTAGTTTCTGTTTTATCTCAAATTAAGAACTTTTCAGTTAAAAGTTTTCATGGTGTGCTATTCAGAAAAAAAAATCCTAAACAACCCACCCAGAAAATCACAAGATATTGAGGTAGATCCTCCTGTATTCAGTGTACAAGCAATTTCAACTAGCTAGGGAAGGATTATTACACTTTTAGGCTACCATTCTGAATAAGTAGAAACAGAACAGGAATGTTTACATCCTTATCCTTCCTGAAATGCATGTAATGGCAGAAATATTGCTAGTGTAAAAGAGGAAATGAGGTTAACATCCGTGTTCTATGCCAATAGTTGTCTCTTATTTTGGAGTTTTCGGTTCTTTTGCATGTCAGCCTTGAGACGTACTCCAAGTGGTGTAGCCGTTTACCAGCCACCTAGCACCTAAGCTGTTGTTCTGGAAGCCTCTTCTAGTCACACCTTCAGGCTCATTATTCTGCTTTGATTGCAACAATCTCTGTTCTAGAAAAGTGCTTCAATGAAGCTTGTTGAAAATCATTACTTTTACTTGTTTAAAATCATGATCCTGCCCAGACTACTGACACTTTACTTTCAGCAACCCAAGTGCAYCTACATGTGGGAGTCTGAATGTGAGTTCGACATTATAGCCAAATGGAAGTCTAATCAATTCCTACTCACTTCAACCTGAAACAGAAGACAATCTCTCGCCAAAAGAATATCTCTGTAGATTCCATATACTATAATGTCATTCTAGACAAATGCAAACCTTAATTTACACATCTTAATCTATTATTGAATCTCAGCTTTTATGTTCAATTCAATTCTCCAAATGTAGACATCTAGTGCTTTTTGAAATGACACACAATATCTGAGACATCTACAGGAGACTGACAGATTTAACACTGTCTTTAGAAGACTTGTGTCCTGCTTTGGTATGAAGGGCAAGTGCTGTATACTGAAGAATCTTAGTGACTTTGGATGCCCAATTCTAAGCATATCTTTGCAGTAATTTATTGAAAACTTTTCTTAGAGTGCCCCTCCACCCTTCTTTATTGAGGAGAGTTATAGGATAAAGTTTTCTGATGTGAAACTAACAAGTAACACAAGAAAGAAACTAGATTTTAGTGTAGACYCAGTGAAATCTCTGTCATTACCCTGTGAGGTTATATAATTATTTGGATTCAGAAGAATTAAAATACTTAACAGAACTGTGATCTTCTCCTCTGGGAAACACAGAATTAAATTCAGAAGTTATGCACAGAGTAAATTATATTTTTATCCTCACTAGACATAAAATAAAATAAATTGAAAAATATTTATGCTCCTACTTTTTTTGTTCATATCCTGGAAGTGTTAATTTGAAGCATCAAATATTGTAGCAAGTGTATGGCTGATACGTCTGATGCCTAAGTCTACAGTTTAGTCAAATTCAAGTCTTTCCTACATCCACTGATGTGCCATTTCATACATATGTTCAAGGGGGGATTCATAGTGTATATATCTCATCTAAAGAACTTGATTCATACAATGAAGTAATGAACTGTAGCTGAGAACCTTTACTTGGAAAGGTTAGAGCACTGGAGAATCATGTCAAAGTTGACATTCAGTATTCAGCTCCATCCTCTGAGAATACTTGCTTGGAAAATTACAGTAAATGTTAGCATACTGTTAAAGTGTGGGTGTCTGGAGAAATGGGATCTTTTCAATCTCACTTTTTAAAGTTCTGTTTTGAGTAAATTACTCAGCTAGTAACTGAAGAAGTGACTGGGATACAGTCTCTCTAATTACCGGCCTATAYTTGGTTTCTAGACCAATGAACAATTAATGGTTACATGTGCATGAATAGCTTTAACAAAGCAGRCTAAGAGTGACTCAGAATAATTTATAGGACACTTTCCTGAGAAATGAGAAACACAAAACTTCCAGCAGAGAGAGATTTTGAATCCTTGCTTCTCACATCCCATGCAAGTGCTGGGTGTATTGGCAAGACAAGGTTTGTAGGTGGATGCAATAAGCACCAATTGTTAGAGAAGKTATAAGAAGCAACCTGAGGTTTGGTGGTGAAGTCTGAGCAGCCAAGGTTAAAATGGTGACATCTCTGGGGGTGATGTTTCCCTTGCATAAGTGTAGGAAATCAGCATCAGTTTTAGCCTGGCCTTTTTCTTCTCCATGCCATGTACTGTTTGTGTTAAAACACAACATTTGGCATCATCTATGCTCTGATTTAATAAAAGCTATTAATTCTGCTTGTACATTGTACACCTAACTTTTACTGATAGATCAACACCACCAGGTGCCTATCTGAAGTTTGTGTATTCTGATGCACACAGCATGGGGAGCAAACAGGAGGAATTAGAGGTCTGCATGCAGTTGCTGGGCTACAGTCTCATTGGAATGACACCATCTCTAGTAACATCCACATAGACAAACTGAATGAAGTACAGCCTATGTAAGTGGACAATGAGATGGATTGAAAACTGGTTGAATTGCTGAGCTCAGAGGGTAGTGATCAGTGGCATGAAGTCTAGCTAGAGGCCAGTCATTAGTGGTGTACCCCAGGGGTCAATACAGCGGCCAGTACTGTTGAACATCATCATTAGTGATCTGGATGATGGGACAGAGCATAATCTCAGTAAGTTTGTGATGATACAAAACTGGGAGGAGTGGCTGATACGCCAGATGGTTGTGCTGCCACAGGACAATTTGGAGAAATGAGCAAAGAGTAATCTCACAAAATTCAATGAAACAGAAATGCAAAGACCTGCATTTGTGGAGGAATAATTCCATGGATCAGTAATATTTTGGGGCACGATTGGCTGGAAAGTAGCTTTGAGGAAAAGCCCCTGGGAGTCCTGGTGGTCATAAAGTTGAACAAAAGCCAGCAATGTACCTTTGCCACCAAGAAGGCCAACACCATCCTGGGCTGCATTAGGAAGAACATCGTTAGCAGGTCAGGAGGGGTGATCCCCTCTACTCAACACTGGTGAGATTAACCTGGACGGCTGTGCCCAGTCCTGGGCTTCCCAGAGCAAGAGAGTCATGGACATACTCCAGTGAGCCCAGCAAAGGGCCATGAAGATGATTAAGGCATCAGAGAATCTCTTGTATGAGGAGAGGCTGTGAGAGCTGGGACTGCTGAGTCTGGAGAAGATGAAGCTCAGGAGACATCTGATCAATGTTTATAAATACCTCATGGGACGAAGTAAAAAGGATGGAGCCAGACTCCTCTTGGTGGTATCCAGTGAAAGGAAGAGAAGTAATGGGCACAAAAGGAAATACAAGAAATTACCTTTAAACAAAGGAAAATACTTTCTTATTGTGAGGATGGTCAAACTCTGGAACAAGTTGCCCAGAGAAATTACGGAGTTTCCATCCTTGGAGATGTTCAAAACCCCACTGGACATGGCTCTGAGCATCCTGCTGTAGCTGACCCTGCTTTGAACAGGGAGTTTGAGCAGGGACCAGATGATACCCAGAGGTCTTTCCAAGTGAAGCCATTCTGAGATTCTGTGATTGTCTTCCTTCTGTCCTTCCACCATTACAGCTAAAGAAAATACCACTAACTATTGTGACATACTATAGATTGAAGAGAAGAAGAYGCTGAGCAATGTTTCTTCCCCTGAGAAGTGTGAAAGAAATGTCCTTTTAAAAGTGTTTCATTCTAAGATATGGCTGTTAATTGAACACTGAGCTGAGCTACTTTGTTGTTAGGTACCTATCCATCTTTGAGGGACAGGTGAGACCCAGAAAGTTCTACTCAGTCTAAACTCTGTCTAGTTTATCTGACTCTATGTCCAACRTCTTGGCTTTTGTGAATCCTTTTCTTAGGACACTAATTAGGTTAGGTGAGAAACTGAGGGTCATGAATTGTGAATTAACAATAAAAATTTTGAGGTTTTGGTGAGATAACACTAAATGAAACAGTGGTAAAGCTTACAAAGACAGAAAAAGTGAGAATCTCCTTTTAAGATGTGCTAATTAATGTATTTCACAGATAGATGCATTTGTTAATTTAAAATGTTATTTGAGACACTGGAGGATGCAATATATTTGGAAARCCAAAGTATTTCTTTCCAATTGTTTTGGTGCAGCTGTAGCTTGCTAGATTAACATATAGCAGAGATAGGAGATGATCTCAGCTCAAAGTTTAGATCTTGCAAAATGGAATATCATTCACTTTTCTTTCAATAAGAGCCTAAATATGACACTGAAGAAAGACTGTTTCTGATACAGACTGGATCTATGTCATTCATGACACTGTATATGGTTCCAAAGAATACAAGCACATACTGTCTCAACAAGTCAGAATAGAGTGGTATGCTAAAGTCCTCCCAACTTTAAATTTAATCTTCACATGAAAAGACAAAAAAATCCAATATGGAAATATCCATTGCTTTTCTGGTTGGCATATAATTGTAAAAAATCTAAGCAAACCCATGTGACAACACAAATTTGAGCAGGATAGACATATAATTCCAAACTTGAAATCCATATTCTGTACAGAAAGATGATATTTTAAACATGTTTTACTAGGGACCAAATAATTGATTTATGATTTTGACTAACTGTGGGAAATAATATTAAATCACATTGTATACTCCAGATCTGTCCAATCAGTTGCATGAACTAACAGAGGAGTTAAAGGTGTAATATACTGCTGTGCATATTATTCATCAATTCCGAGGCAATTTTTCATTCAGTGGAATTATCTATAATCATGTCTTTAGTTTCTAAGGAATCTAATGTTCTTTTGCTGGATATTGGAAAACGTCACTTTTTGTATCCATACAGTTTTGTCAATTTGTAAATTTTCTTGTTCTAGCAGGTGCATGCCTATCATTTTTATATAATTTCCCTTAATCTTCCTGAAAAATATAGCTTCTTATTTCACTTTCAGTTTTTGAGATGTAGCCTTGTTAAGAGCACTGATAGTGACTCTGTGGTATAAATGATGAGTATAAACTAGTCTTCCTGGGTTTCTTTCATGTGAGTTCTTGCATGTTGAGCTTGTGAGAAACATTTAGATGTGTTGTTGCCTTGTATTAATCACAGTCTTCTCATCATAAGCACAGAGAAATCCAAGAAGAGATTAATTTTTATAGGTGTCTTTTTAAATTATTTACCTTTTATTTAATAATGAACTCTTTTCACTGAATCAATAAGCTTCTCAAAAATGATTAATAGCATGCAAAGAGGTATATTTCATTAATTTGTTCCTGTAGTAAGTTCAGGGTCACAGGTGACATACCTATTCTACGGAAATCTCATTTATATCTTGCTTCCTTTGGTATGGGGCAGAAAAACCCAACCAACCAAACAGAAAAACTCCTGATGACTGATTCAGATGCTCCAGAATATATTTGGTTAAGAACAGCATTTCTTCTGGGTTATGTGGATCCTGAAGACACACACCTTTAGTTACTCAAACATACATTATCACTGCGAGGCCTCTGGCACAGG
The DNA here is from genome assembly GCA_030449065.1 of Oceanodroma leucorhoa. Classification (NCBI taxonomy): domain Eukaryota; kingdom Metazoa; phylum Chordata; class Aves; order Procellariiformes; genus Oceanodroma; species Oceanodroma leucorhoa. Next base: position 23,583,519 of record JASVER010000001.1, on the reverse strand, counting down.
GTACCCTTCATATAGGTACATATGGTTACATATGTAATTACTGCAGTTTTCACATCAAATTGTTCATTTTTTCCAACCTACACTTCCAAATAAAACTCATTAGATTTAGCCAGACATCATGCTGATATCAGTGGGTATTTAATGTAGATAGCAATGCAGTCAGCAGCTTCTAGAAAATAAGACCTGTTTGTTGGGGTTTTTTTCTAACTGGAGAGGCTGTAAGTTTCAAAGTGGCATTTCAGAGTGCAATGCTAGTTTTATTTGGTTTCTTCATAATTTTTCTTCTATTCATCATTTTTTGCTGTTGTTAATATTTTTGCATTGATATTGTTTATTGTTACCATTGCACTTCTTTATGCACAGATTTAGCTTGTTGTTGCAAAGAGCATTGCACTGAAAAGTGGGTTTAATTATTGTTTAAATGTACTCTTCTGTTGCCCAGCTGTATTCAAGAATTCACTGTTCCTTGTGAGAAATTATGAGCCCTTATTATGGAGTTCCTCAGTGCACAGAAGGGAGGGGTTTTATCTTTTCCAAGCTTGTAGTCTTCAGCAGCACAGATGCAACATCATCACAAACATTTTTCCCTTAATTGTCTTTTGTTAGTCAGCATGTCCAACTTCCAGGCTGCTGTCCATCCAGCTACTACCTACCCAAGTAGTATTCCTGCCTTGTCTTTTTAACGTGGCTTTTGATTATGAGTTGAACTCTCCTTTTTGCTGAGTCAGTTCATGGTCTTTCTGGTCCTTTATGCTCATCAAGTAGATTCTGTCATTCATAGGTTCATAGAACCATGGAATCACAGAATGTTTTGGGTTGGAAGGGACCTTTGAAGATCATCTAGTTCCACTCTCCTACTGCCATGGGCAGGGACATATTTCAGTTTATCAGGTTGCTCAAAGTCCCATCCAACCTGACCTGGGGCATCCACAACTATTCTGGGCAACCTGTTCCAGCGTGTCACCACCCTCATCGTAAAAAATTTCTTCCTTATGTCCAATCTAAATCTACCCTCTTTCAGTTTAAAACCGTTACGCTTTGTCCTGTCACTACAGATCTTGGTAAAAAGTCTTTCTCCATTTTTCTTATAAGCCCCSTTTATATACTGAAAGGCCATAATAGGGTCTCCCTGGAGCCTTCTCTTCTCCAGGCTAAACAACCCCAACTAAACCTTTCTTCACAGGAGAGGTGTTCCAGCCCTCTGATAATTTTCGTGGCCATATATAATATATCATTCTATTTCTTATTATTTAGCTTAGAACAAATTTCTTCCTGTGTTTCACTGCACCTTCTTTATAACCATTTTTCATTCCAATCTCACCCATCTAATTTTAGTTTCAGTCCTGAAAGAAAACCAGAACATAATACCTATTCTTTAATTCTTTAAAGTTACAGCTTCATCCTTCACTTCATCACAATCCTTTATGGCACTACACAAGTACACACTAAGCAGCCGATTTTGCAAGACAAATGACTGAATACAAAAGGGTCAGAGAGGGCTTTTAAGAGCTTTTAGAGCACATGTGAAGAGAATGATGACAATTACTTTTTAACAAAATTTATCTACAGGCATTTCTATGGTGCTCAGCAGTATAGCATGCACTCCAAAAGCACTGATTAATCTATTCTCATGGCAACCATACAAATGAACCAAATGTTAGACTCTCCATTCACACATGGGCATTTGAGTCCAAGATGAACCCCTGAAGTCAGGAGGCTGCTGACCTTTGGTTGGTCAGCTTGAAATGTGTTGTTGAATTTYGGAATAGCAGAATGTGCAGCATCCAACTGTAAGCCTTTGGCAGCTATGAGTGGTCCACAGCTGAGGGTGCTGWCAAATGCCAAGGCAAGTACTTTCAATGGATCATCCACAAGTAGATGACAAATCCAGAATGACCACTCAGTTCTTCATTTTGGCCAATGTGATTTTGCCTCAACTACCAGGGGAAGAGTTACAATGAACCAGAAGTCAGCCAAGTGTCTTAGCCCACAAATGCTACATTTGATTTTGTCATTTTAGCAGCTTAGGTTGTGTTTGCAGCCTGCAGAGAACAAACACTCATACGTTATAGCAGACAGCCTTCTCTATCCATTTTTGTCCCTTCAAATGAAGTCATAGATTTTATTATGGAACAGCAATGGCCCTAGTTCAGCAAAGATTAGCATTTGCCTAGGTTTAAATTGAATGATCTAATTGAAAACAAGGGGAAAATTCATCTGTTTTATGTGTTTAATCAGCTAGCTGAAGTGAAGCCTAAATTAATGAATGTGACCTGTGATTCACTAGGCATTTGGATGCTGCATATGTAATGCCAAGCACAGATTTGCAGGGCAGACCATGAAGGTTTTTGCTTTCATGCTAGTCCCATCTCCCCTGCTGTGGTGCTGGCACCACTCAGTCCACTCAGCACATCCCTGAAGCTTCTGGCTCCACAGAGAATCTCTGGTGCTGTAYCGGGAGTCGAAATGGTGCCAGCACTGTGGCAGGAGAGAGGGACAAAGCAGCCTCAATGCCAGAAGGGCTGCGGGTACTGTGTCTCTGCCAGCTGCAGGCTAATACCCCGTGGAGCAGGCAGCCCGCTGCGGCTGGGGATACGGGGCACAGCCTGGGCTCTGGAGGAGCGTGAGACAGCAGGGTACAGTACCTGCAGTGGGGCCTTAGTCACCATTTATATCATGGCTATATCCATCTTTCATAGTACAAARTGCACTTCTACAGAATTCAATTTAATATCAGAGAACTAATTTTGACACTATAGAGTTATCAGTAGCTTGAATACTATCATGTGTACTGTGTGTCTGTGGACCCAGAACKCCCACAAGCATCAAATAGCAACCATAAAGAAGATTAAAACACTCTAGTGCCATTCAGGACTTCTCACTCTGCATTATTTCAGATTTGACCTGCAGCTCTATTATATTTTCAGCTTGTTCGCYACTCATCCAGAAAGTCCCTTAAAGCTCAGAGAAGGACTCAGATATTTGGCGTCACTCAAACAATGAAATTTAAAAAAATAAGTAAAATCACAGTTCTTATTTTATTCTTGGCTTATTGCATAGTGTGCCAAGAAGAAGAAAAACATTCTGTCGGGAAGTTACTAGACACCAGATTTTCAAATATAGTGATCTAAAGAGGCAGGTGGGCATTTAGTGGAAGCTTGACATGTACTACTTCTGAAATCCCATTCCTTACATACCTTGAAAAAATCTGGCTCTGTCCTTTAAAAAGTTCTGCCATGTTTCTTAATCCAATAACAGGGGGGTATGAAAGTCAGGATGCTTAAGCCAATTTTGCTGGAAGCAAAATTCTAAGTTTAAGGCTTATGAAAACGATGCCCTTGCTGGCAGGTTTTGGCCACTTAATTGAGTAGGAAAAGCAATATAGCATATAATTTACTGTCAGCAGAACTGGGATGTTCTTTCACATGAAATCTACTGTTGTTATTGAACGTGAAAGGTCTTTGAAACSTGTTTTAATGCTCAGATGCCACAGATGACACTTCAAAAAACAGTTCAGTTTTTGGAGGATTTTAAGAAAAATTGATTTTTTGAAACTTCTAGCTACTTTATCATTACAATGATTTCTACTATTATATACGGTTATGTAATTTTTTCCACAGCACAATCTTATAATTCGAAATTTCTGGATTTTTCCCTTTTTTTTTCTTTTACCAGTTAAGGAATTTGGAGAATAAATTCAAGTCCTCAGTGCAATCTTTGCTGAAATATTTCTACCATTACTTCCCCTCTGTTTTCTCCTCATCTGTGTTCCTGAGGTATAGACTATTTTTGTTCAATTCTTGTTGACTTGTCACTATATTGATGGCATTGCTTCCTTTTTCAGTCTCTATCTGCCCATTACATGAAAAGAATATCAGCAACCTTTCCTAAAGGTACATATTTAATAATTAACCTGTCCTTTCCTGGCTTATTGAAGCCAGTGGTCTCTGTAAAACCATTTCTTCTATTTCTTCAGACTCAGTGAGCACTAACAGCACTCCTGGACTAGAACTACTGGYCACATACAGAGGTCAGCTAACTCCCGGGAGCCCTTTCCTACTGCAGAGCACTGGGGAGGCTGAAGACACTGTAAATAGTTGTGYTGTGCTCTCTAAGACTTCACAGTGGAATATAATCTGTCTCCTTTCACGACTGTAATGCATCCTGCAGAAAATCCTTTATGGGATYTAGAAACTAATTACAATATCTCCGGTCTATGAGAAACTGGAGGAGGGAGAACACTGAAAAAAATGGTTAAAAAGGGGCTACAATAAAAGCATTTGTTGCAAAAAAAATATGTTTACCAGATGTACATAAAGTGATTATRTTAAAAGCAAATTACTGTGTAAGTTTTCCCCCTTTTTTCTTAACAGCTTCTTGGATGGCAATAGCCTTGGCTTGGCTGGGAAATCATATAGYCTAGAAGTAATGGCGGTGGCTTGGATTTTTTAGATACGGAGTTTTAGTCTGGCAGCATACATCCTTCTCTTAATTCCTAAATATTTCTTAATACATTTMAAAAAAAAAAAAATTCTCAAGGTTGGAGTGAAGGAGAAGGAAAAAAGCTCCAAAAGAAAGAGCTTCCCGGATGGGAAAAACAAAACAAAACAACTTGTGTTCATTGGAAAACCTTCTTAGTTGCCATTTATTCTTTACTTTCCTGTTCAACAAAAGAATACATTTAGCTGGAGGTGATTTTATAGTCAAAAGACAATTTCATCACTTCAGAACTTCAGCTGAGCTAAATTCTGAACTTTGCAAATTGTTAAACAGACTTTTAAAATGGACAATAAAAATAATCTGTGGATTACTTGGACTGCTCCAAGTAGAAATGCAGTGGAGTTGAATTTTTGGACCTACTCCTAATAAAAAGCTCTTTTTATATTTCCTCTCTAGGAAACTCTTGGGTATGGTAGAGTAGACTATAGGAGCTGGGTGATGTTGGCGTACAAAGAAGCCAGCTCCAGAAACCCAGACACTTTGCTCCAAAAACACCCATAAGGTAACCAAAGATGTCAATAAGGCAGTCAGATAGCAAGCTAATGTAGCACTTAGTAGAGCCTGGAAGTAGGAATCATGAGCCCGTTTTCATGGCACCCGACACATTCTCTAGACTGCTAAACATGGGGGTAATACCTGCAAAATGGCTTATAGCCACTGTCTCCTACTGGGGACTGGCACAGCCACATTAGCAGAGCCACATCCCTGATGTGCAGGCAGAGTTACAGGCAGAACAGCGGTGGGATACAGCTACGCAGATTTAAGAGAGCTGGGGCACTGACAATGCCTCTTTGTTCAGCATCAGACAGATGTTATTTAGCACGGTTATTCTGGGGCTTTCTGATTCCTTTTCAGCTCTTCAAGTGACCTGTGGCTGCTCAAACCCAAGAGCAGGTAATGTACTGCAGCTTGTTCATGCACATTTGGCCAACTGGGTCAGAAGTGGCAGATGTGCTTCAACAAAATGTTTTAGAAAACACACCAGATAAGCTAAGCAAAGAAGGCAATGGTGACAGAATTTGCTTCTCCTAACCAGGCTGAAGTCCAACTGTTGTTCCTGGCAGCAACAACCCAGACTCAATCAAACCCAGGTGCAGAATCAGCCAGCTTGGAGGAGAAGTGTGTTTACATCTGCCCTTTTCTGACTCTAGGGCTCTGCTCAGAGGGAGGAACATGCTGTTGGGAGATAAATTTCCCTCCTTCTAATTATAGGCCTTGCCATCTTCTGCCCACTTCAAGTGTAAATTGCCTAATCATAAACAATTCCTCTTCAAAGCTCAACACAGATTGGATGTAATTCCCTGACAACACCAATCTGTTCACAGTATTGCATGCACAGGCCAGAATAACATTAAAGATCTTCCAGCCTGCTGAAGGAGAGAGGATTGAAGAAAGAAAATTAAAAATACAACAGTAAAACACAAAAGACATTACTCTTACCACCTTTTAGCAAGGGAGAGAGCTAATAACACTGGACTAGCAAATCTCAACAATTGGACAAAGCAGAAGAAGACAGAAAATCCTTCCTTTTCCATTGGTGAAAAAAAAAACCCCTTGTCACACTCGCTTTCCCTTCTAGTAATTAGTATAGCAAGTAGAAGGCATATGGAGACTGCTGATAATGATTTATTTATATCAGAAAGCTTCAATTATTCAGAATGACCAAGTCATTCTCACCACTAAACCGTACAAGGAGAAGATCACATTACTGCCATATTTGCCTGTTTTTTCCTTCCTCCCTCTTTATGTTTTCGTGTGGTACCTGATAGTAAATTAGGTTCTTGATCTTGTTAGAGAGTTGTCTATTCAAGTAATGTACTGCCCATGAACTGTCCCGCAGAACTGGAATTGCTGACTGGTGAGACAGGTAACCAAAACATTACTGGCAGGAGACAGTACATTTTCCAAAACATTAGGATAATGGTATGCTACCAGTACATGGTTTGGACAGTAGTATGTCAATCCTGTCATTGCTTTTTTGGGAAATATCAAAATACCAGTATAAAGTGCAACAACAATAATAAAGCAGTATTATTGGTAGTGGTTTTGAAGCAACAGTTGATATCAGGACCAACATCTAATTTTCATGTATCTCCACTGAATGAAAGAGCATTCTTCCTGATTTATGCCAGTATAGCGGGAGAACAAAATTAGGCCTTAAATTTCATACCTGTCTTGAACTCCTGACAAGAAGGCTGGAAATGATCATCATATTTTAGCACTGCCAAATTGCTAATTCTAAAATTACTCCGAAATGATCAAACTATATCTCATAACTCAATTTTGCAAAGTTTTCTGCTACTTGACAATAAATAAGCATGAGGAGTTATTTATTTATATATGTAGTGGACTGATCTATCAAGAAGAATTTGGAAAAATGTCTCTCCCATTGTTTTTAGATTGCAGACAATATGCTAACTTTATATCTAATTATCACATAAAATTGGCTAAACATACATGGTATTAAATAATTACCACTTTTCTATATTTATGAGAAATTGAGAGACAATGAAGGTAGGTAGAACAGCAAAATCCAAAATTTATGAAGTACAAGAAAGAGAAGAGAATAATGATAGCCCAGTAAATCTACCCACAGTTACTTAGCGCAGGTGGTTCTGTAGTTGCTATACACTTGGGAAAACTTATTGGCTTTGCTAATTTGCACTGGGAGGTCAATTAAACTCTCTATACAAAGAATCTGAAATATTTATATCTCAGAATATAAACACTGTAGCAGTTTGTATATGCACAAAGTAAAAAAAAGTCTTTGTTAGTTATCACAATAGCAGATGTACATATGTGTACACGCAGAGTGCAATTCTACACGGGGGACCTTAAACAAAAAAATATCTTTCTGAATATTGACATTATTATCTTATACTGAAAATCTTACCTCATGGAAAAATGATTTAACAAAGACAGTCTGAACAAGCCATATTTAATTTTTAAAAAAGGTAAAGTGACCCATTTCCTCACCTGGCAGTGGGAGAGTTTGCTTCTAATATTACAAAAGCTTTGTATGTAATTTTTTGTCAACATTATAAGAGTAGTTACTCATAAACTTAGAGAAGAATATACTTGTTTTTCACAGCACCATCTGGTTTGGGTCTGATTATTTAGTTGATCTGTTGAAGCATTTTCTGAATGATCATTGTTTTAGCTTCCACTCTCGGATGTCATCCAAAGGTCCAGCATAGGCAGATGGGGCTGTAATACAAAATAGAGCTGCTGCAATAAAACACATCTTCGCTTTCTGCCTCCAAACACCCTTCCCCCCTTACATTAGGTGATCCATTACTGGATGTGCAGGATTTGATTTCGTTGTTTACACACTGTACAAACATTACAAGGGAACCAAAAAAGACAGTAATGATGTAAGCCATGCTGGAGAACCATGTGACATTCATTAATTAACACCATCTAAGGGAGAGGAAAGAGAACTGTGATTTTTTCTCCAGTGCTATGCAGTTCAGAAGGAATGCATACATCACACAAGTATTTCAGGAAGACATGCCTTCTGTCTAATGGAAAGGTGTGAAAAGGATGTGAAAACACGTTCTCTTTGGAGGAGGGAGGATGAAGCGCAACTGGCCGCTAGAACTTTTAGGTACAAAGAAAGTAGACACATACCTGTGTAAAGTACTTTATCATTTACATTCATAGCTAGAAATTAGACTGTTATCTAAATTATTGGAAACACTTGTATTTGTAGAACTTTTAATATGAAAACAGAATTTCAACATAGGAATCAAATAGGTGCTCAACCGGAATTAGAGGCAAGCAATTAAATAGATAAGCATCTGCAAATATGAGGCACGGATGGGGAAGCACACAAGCCTGGATTCATCTCACCTACATTTTGGATTTAGCTTAGCTGAAATGTCAAGGATAGGAGCTTAGGCTCAGTTAAGAGATGAAGCAATCTCAGTAATCAAGATAGAAGGTGCCTTAAGTATCTTGGACTTCTATACCTAAGGCAGGTGCCCAGCATCTCCCTTAACAGTCAAGTGAGAGGAAAGGTATCTTTAACACCCAGCTCATCTGTCCTATTTGGAATTTACTCTGGGATGAATGGAAGTACCTATTTTTTACCACAGACAATGCAGAGAATTCAGACAACTATATCAGATGTGGGTATGTGATTCTGTGATTCAATATACAATATAGATGCCAATTTCTGATCAAGGGAACTCCATCCTGCGTCTCTGAATTGCAAAGTGGGATTCTGATTTTGGGAATGGGATGAAATGCCCTTCTAAAGTGCTTGTCTCCCTCCATTGACTGCAAAGGGAATTTCAATACCTAAATTATATTACACTCCTATYTTAGCACATAGAAGTAACGAGATGTGGACAGGGAGATTAACTGAGAACACAGTACATAGGAAAAATTTTATTTGCAGACTATTGCAATACACGTGTTTAAAGTAAAAAAGTAAGTAACTCAGTGGCTTGAAGAAACAAGGCATCTACTCCAAGCATAGTGATTTTGCAGTTAGACTATATAGCAAATAGCACAAGAGCCTTCTTTCAGTCTCCCTACAAGTAGTTCTTTAAAATAGAAGGCTTTCTCTTATATCAGAGCAGTGGTTTTAAATTTCTTCCATTTTTAGATGCATTTCATAGACTATATTTTCCCAAAATGTTTGCTTGGATTTGGATTTGTGGTAGAATTCACTCCTGGAGCTGTGACAAGCCATTAAATTCAATAACAAAAAAAGCAAAGTGGTGCTTACTTATGTAAAAGAATACTGCTAGAGAAAGAGAATAAACAGAAGCAGTCTAAACATGCATTGGGCATGCCTATACAACACTGGACTGCAGAGATCCCGGTGTTTGCACATGCCTTAGTGACATGCAGAGTCTAACTTGCCTCTGGATTTGAGATAACTGTATTTGGTGAGTTAATAAGCTGTGTATGTCTCCACAGGGCTTATCACTCCAGGGTGATCCTTGGCCTGGTGTGCCTGTACTATACCAAGGCTCGATTGGCATTAGCTTGGTGGTATCTGCATTTTGCAGGTGTACCAATTTCCTTACCACTTTTTATTGCTACGTTAAATAGTTATTGCCCCCCAACCATTGTGATTCCTCCATCTGGCATGCATCTCCAAGCTTACTGACTAGTTTTTATCCAATTTCAAGATACATGTTCTCATTTGAGACCCTGAACATGTTCCAAACGCACTCAGGCATTGCTCCAAATAACAGCAGAGATAATCTTCATCTAGGAGAACACAGGGTCTCAGGCAGATGAATTCTGTTCACAGCTTAGAACTGCAAGTTSTGTGCCTGCAGAACTTAACTTTTAGTCACCTTTCAGGCAGAAATACTTACAAACACTTACAAATTAATGCAAGAGATTCCAGCAGTCTCACAAAAATGTATCAAAAGGGAAAAAACCACTAAGCTAAGAATAACAAAGACTAAAAGAAACTGTAAAAGATTGACTGTAGCATGGAACRATAAAGACAAGAACAAAGAAATAGTTGCTGTAAGGAAGGGGTAGTGAACAAAGCAGATATTGAACCTGATTTTCAGACTGCAAGCCAGGATTTCCCATTATTTCTGACAGTTACATTGCACACACCAATGAGAAGCTGAGAATGAAGCACATTTTTAAGAAGAAACTGGTTGTTTTACTAGATAGACAGATGATGAGTTACAGCCATCTCACTACTGTGCAGCTTGCACAATGCCCATTCTTTACCCAGATACACATCCCTGGAATCGGCCGTATATGTCTTGATGCCTCAATGGTAAGGCACTGAGGAAAAAGACTTCTCCAAAGGGAAGGAAATCCTGTAGAAGGATATTAATATTTATAAATCATGATAAATGATCAGTACTTCTGGTTCTGTTGTACCCCAGTTTCAAAAGGGAATAGTGAGGTAGACAAGGGACAGTAAGTCTTTGTAATCAGCAAGAGTTAAAAGGAAGCAATTTCAAAGATGTGTATTCATGTACTGTGGCATTTAGATAGGTTAAAAAGCCTCTCTCATGTTCACTGAGCTCAACCTCTAAAGAGGATCTGAAAGCATAAGACATTTTAATTCAATTTCAAGTTTTATATCATAGTATTATCCCAATAAAATGGATTTTTATATGTACATATAAGCTCTGTCTTGAATTTGATTTTTAAAAGAGTCTGTTACCTCACCTTATATTTTATATAGTTATGTCATATATTACAGCCTGGGAGAAATGGTGAGCACACTTCAGCTGAAGGACATGCTGATGATTTATGGAGCTGAAAGTCCATACACCCTAAATTAGGTTTTAGAACTGCAGCGTAATTTTTATCATGTAACAAGGAAATTCATTTACAAAGACTACCCTGCAGCTTTGAAAGTCACTGTAAAGATTAAGTTCTGTTTGACAGAAGGTGGGAGATTTAATTTTGATTTTTTTTTTGGGAAAAAATCAGATTATCAATCACCTCAATGAATGCTAAACACGTTGTTGGAAATGATGCTTTTGTTTTTCGTGGGTTTCACAAAGTATTTATCAGACTTCCATGTACCCATCAGGATTTCTTACACCACTGTAGTTATCCTAATGATAAAAACACAGTAATCTTCTGGATGGTCAGTTTTATATCAGCAGGAAAACAAGCAAGAAAGACCTGCCATAAGCAAGGGTGCTGGAGGGGATGGATTACAGCAAAAGGGACTCTGAGGGGAAAAGGGGCCTGTTGACTCAGGGCTTTGGCACTGAAGGGGCCAAGGGATTGGGRAGGGAGGTCTAAGGAGAGCAGGAGAGGGGCGGTTGCAGACATAGGAAGAGGGCAAAGAAAACCTTAAAGTTTTACTTTCACGAGGCCAAAATATCCTCTCAGGCAGAATGCATTTCAAGACTAAGAAACTACCTACTGTATGTTTCTGCTTCTAAGTTCCTCTTATAACCAGGAGAAARCTCATCAAGGCAGACAGTGGAGTCTAAACAGCAATTCAGCCTTAGGGTGACTTTAATCAGTCGCTATCCTTCATTGTCTGTATTGATTAGGGACTTAGTTCAATTGGCCATATACTATTTGAGATACTCTAGGATATCCAGTCTTCCACATCTAACACCAGCCCTTAATATACAAGTGCTTGCTTCCAAATTTGATTTACCATGGGAAARGTCCAATGATATCTTTGTCACATGTCAAACTCAGATGTGAATACTAGTAGAAAGAGATCTGAACCTCAGTATTGGACTGGGCTACACTGGAGAAGATGACACAARCGGAGAGAATATTTACTTTGAAACATCCTAAAAGGAATAGATTATAGAGTATAGATGCTTCAGGGCTGCAGGAAGAAGGTGACAAAATATGAGCTGATCTAGAATCTACTATTCTTTACTTCACTTTAGGAGAAAAATAGCCTGCAGAGCCAGGAAATAACTATRAAATTGCAAGACATTCACTCAAAGAGACACTCAAAGTACAGGTTCAAATGAAGGCCTGAAAGTGTAGTACAACAAATTTCTATGCAACACAAACTTTTCAATAGATTTGCTTTGGCCGTACTTGCAACGCTTGTTTGTTTGCATCCTCCAAGCATTTGGGGAATGGAATTGCACTAGCTCAGTTGTTTGTAGAAAGCAAATTTAAAAGTTCCATTAGTATTCAGAAGAAACAAATGATACATTCGAACATGTAATTATAAACTACTAGTCTTCTCTTTCAAAGCCCTTAATTATAAACCCATCTTATCTCCCATCTTTTATTTGCCACTGAGTCATCAAGTTGAATGTGCCAGCAAATGCCAGCCTGCATCACCCATCAAGCCAATTTTCCTTCAAATATCTGTGTGCTTTCTTCCATGATACACTGATATACTGGAGCAAGTCCTTCCAAGACTCTGCTGTGTCACTGCATTAATCACCTTCAGATGTCAGGCTAAAAATCTCTCCTACAAGTTCTGTAAACAGGGTAAGTAACTGGTATGTTGTGACTATACTTGTGTGAATCAAATAGATTTATCATTTTTACCTCATATTTCCTTTATTTCCTCTTAGGCTCATATTGCAAACTCTTGATGGCTGGGGACCTTTTGATTTAATTTCAGGATAATGAATATTTGTAAAGAATCAGATATGTCACAGGATGTCATCACTGTCCAACAGCAAACTATTAAATCCGTTCTGAGGTCTTGAATAGAGAAACTTTCACCTGTTTAGCTCCGTGGAAAACAAATGCTATTAAAATTTGTATTAAAGAAACAGAAATACAGGGGAAGCAGTTAGAGCATTATTAAAATTATTAAACAAGGTTGTCATTCTCCCTCATCATTTAGCTGTGGCATTTGCAAAGGAAAGTCCACCCCACTTTTATGACATATTAAAATGATATTAGTTGTGGTTTTTAGCAAAAAATAATGTAATTGTTGGGAAGGGATGCTGCCATTCAGTTTGCAGATTTTTACTAAGGGTGAAACAGGGAAAAATTCATACCAAAAAGTCTGGGAGATATACTGGATCATAATGTGAATACGTATCAATAAAGAAATTTTGTTATCAAGAAAAGATATAAACGCAAATAGAAATACAGCCTGACCCTACAGTCAACAGCCAATAGAGTCAGCATTGGAAAAGCCTCATCATTGTGGTCCAGTTTTGTTCACCAAACTGCAATAAATCTGAAAAATAAGTCGGACAGTGTGGAACTGAAGGAGAACAAGAGGAAAAACTTTCAAGTGATGGATTTTCTGCTGTGATCCACACTATTGGGTAAAGGGGTGTCTTTGATTTTAGCTACTCTTTAAAGCCTCTCAGAAACTCCTATTAAGCCCCCTGGAGATCTGGAAAGTGCAATCAATCAAAGAGTTAGATTTCTGTTTTTCTTCTTTTGCATAGCAGTCCTTGTACTTTATAAAGTTATTTACATAGTGTAGGATAGTCAGTGAGATTTGGAAATCAGTTCAAATCACAGAAGTCCAGGTTGTTGATTTATGGAGCAGAAAGAACATAAACCCCAAGTTAGAGTTCAAAGCACAGCAGAAATTTTTTTTCTGTCCTTTTAACAGCAGAACCAGAAATTTCAATTACTTTAGGTCTATCCTGTGGCTTTGAAAGTCACTACAAAGATGAAGTCCTGTTCAACAGAAGGTAGGGAGGGAATTTAATTTGAATTTGGGAGAAAAATCAGATTACTAAYCATCTTGAAAAAAAATATGAAAGAGTTGAACACATGGAGACAAAACATACAAGAGTCTACAGTAAAACTAGTTTTTTTCATGTGTTTATTTACAGGACATTACATTTTTCTCAGTATTCTTATCAGATTTTTTTATTCTTTACTTTCAATTGCTTCTTTATTTGAGATGTGCATGGCATCATTTTCAAAAGAACATTTACCAAGTACCCACTAAAAGCTGTTATAGCAACTTTTAATATAATAATTTTGAACATTCACCACAGAACCACATGTAATTTTAATGGGAGATGGTGGGAATCTTCTAGTCAGGAAAATAATATAACTCAGTTTTAGGACTGAGTTATTTATTGAGAATCAGCTTTGTATAATAGTATGAGAAACACCCTGTATGCTACARAGATAATTATCAGAGATTCTGTATTTGCTATTTCTATCTTCAATACTAGAATAGTACAAGAATACCGAGTACAAGAACTCAGAGAGTGAATACAAGAATAGTAGAAGACCAAACCTGTAATTTATTAATAAAGTCTAAGGGACATATTATATCACTGATCTGAGTTGAAAGCAATCATTAACTACATCTACTTTTTCTGGAGGTTAACCCAGTTTATTAAGACAGCATGGTTTCTGCAGTTAGTCCGTATATGTGCTTATGAACATCTGTCCATCTTGTCTACCCCTATCCTGACTTCAGACAATTTTTGAATCCATTAGCTAAGATCAACCACATTTAAAAGAAAGTATACATTTCAAAGACCCTTTGGTCTTATACCTAGCCAGCTGGGTACAGGAGAGAGAAAACAGTTGTACACCCTCTAAGGGAAAGGGTGTTGCATGAGTTCCAGTTAGTAGACACCACACAGTCCATACCAGAGCAACATATCATAAAAGTCCTAATTAAAGGACAGACCTCAGTTGCAATTGCCTTTTACTGGATACCAGAGTCCAAATTAAAGTACAACTTTGTAAGAGCAAGTCTTCGCTTGTTCCACGGTTTACAGATTTCATAGATATTTGGTTTTGGAGTTGCTCATCTGCTCCTTCTTTTCATCTTATGGTTAATAACTTATGGTTATTAAGGTTTTTGGTTATTATGGTTTTTATGYTTTTTCCTTTCTTTTCTCCTTAACCCATCCACTTGTGATGCATTGGTGAAGTCCAAAAGCGGTCCAGGACTTTTTCTTGTGAAGAGATCATAGTACTTATACTACAGATTGTCACACTTGCCCACCCTTCTGCTTTCAATGCTATTCTTGCTGGAAGAAAGATTAGCAAATCCCCACGTAATTCATACTAAGTATCTGCAGTATCTCCAGTGTTAATGTATGAGGAGAATTCTTGGAGCTTGGTTGAACTCAGACAGAGAGTGAATAACTTCTTGCATATAGGACAAACCATAGCAGAAATGTTATCTATTGCATGTCTTACCATACTGATACAGGGCTCCCATCATGAGCCAGGGGCACACTAGACAGGTACAGCTTCAGAGAAGACTATCACTGGCTTAAAAAGGTTCTCAATAAGGCAACGGTAATTGAGTAGGTGTTAAACATTGGACTAGATAAAAGTGTATCATCTCAATCCATATTACAATTAGGATTAAAAAACCCGGAGACATCCAAAAGCAATCAACAAGCATACGTGAGTTTAATGGTTCTTAAATGTCCTTAATGCTATAATACGATACAAACTAAATTAACATATCAAAAGTTAGACTAATTTATAATGTATAACATATGCTGTACTTTTTTCCCCTGAAATAAAGGCTTAGAATAGTCCTGCTTTGATTGGCTAATGCTCACTTGCCATACTTACCAAGACACATAAAAAACAGAAATGCAAATGCAAAGTCGGGATTTTTCATGTTGATAGTTAGGGTGTTTCACAAATATGAGTTGTACTCAAGAACATTGTTAAACATGCCATTTTTCACCTAAGTGATCAAGAAGAATCTGTGAGTTAACAGTATGATCTTTGGCAAACCATTCAACACATTTAATAAGTGTACTCTTCATCACAGAAATACTACTTATTTGCTCAAAAGATCTGGACCAGTTATACTCCAAGCCCTTGGGAAAAGGGTTGGATTTGACACTGTACTGTTACAGTTCTTCCTGTAATGGTGATTTTGGGTGAAGCTCATTGGAGCTGCTGTAATATCCATAGTAATAATTATTATTACCAATCATGAATTGTCAGCACTAGTTAAAGGGATGGCAAAATATGTCAAGCTGTCAGCTGAAATCTCTGTTTGGCTACTTACTTAGAAAGTGTATGAAACAGTCAGTTTAGTGATTGGGTTCAAATGGCAAAGATCACAAGGTTAAGTAAAACTGGAAATCTGAATTGCATGTCATAATTCCAATTTAAAAATGAGAAGCTCTTAATTTTCTCTCATCTTTTTTCTTTGATTATTTCCAATTTATAAAGATTGGTGTGTTTCTACCTCAYGGCAAGTTAACCTTTCTTGTATTTTCGCTGATTTTTATTCAACATGCCATACCATGCCGCAGGGTATCTGACACTTCTTCCCATATGTACATATCAGCTGTAGGCAGCAGAACATCAGCTTCAGGTAATTGAAATGAGAAAGTCTTATATCTTCATTTTTTGGTTCACATTAGTCAATGAAGTGTGCAATGTGCAGGGTGTAAATAACGGCAGAATTAGAAGCCCTTAGTCTAATTACATTATGTGAAGTTGTATATGAATAAAACATAACAGAATGTTGACATAATTTGTTGTAGGCATTAATTGCTCTCTCAACTGGATGTTCAATGCTGTAATTTTTGTGGGGTTCATTAATTAAAGCAAGTTAGATCATACTGCTCAGACACTACTGAATTTAGATTACTCAATGTGTGATTTGATCTTCTCCAGCAATGTTATTGCAAGTCCTCTGCTGGAACTGAGAAATAATCTTCAGTGAAAGTAATTAATTTCTCACAACTTGCAAAGTATAAACCATTTACAAACTGGATGTAATAGTCAAGGTTGTACACAAACTTTTGCCAGGGGCTCCAGGGAGAGCAGCAGTCAGAACTGTAAGACTGCAAAGTACTTGTTATCTTTTGGTATCTGTTCCCTTCTAAGATCTACTTCAGAGGTCTACTGCAAAACCTTGCAATGGTTCTGTTTAGTCTGGTTGGGATTTTTGTTGTTTGGGATTTTTTTGGTTTTGTTTTTGTTTGTTTGTTTTTATTTTATGACAGTCAAATTCTAGTTCTGCTATTGAATTTAACTTCGATGTATTCCCCTTTCTTGCAGCTATGGGAATGTCCAGCAAGGACACCTATTTCTATGATGCAGTTTGCAGAGCATCCTTATACTTTCCCTTTGCTGTCCAGTTTCTCATTTTCCATCACTAAGACCACCTCCATGAACAACATACCTCACCATGATTTGCTTATGTTTTGGTAGGACTTCGTTGCTAAAAGCTAAGGAGCTGGAACTGCAGTCTGGAAAACTGAAATATGAATTAAAAATCACGGCTTTAGATTGAAACATTTTAAATCTGACTTAGCAAAGTTAAATTCCTAAAGCTATGTTTAAGTACATACACAGAAATGTCAGGTTTTTTTCAGAAATGTGAGCAGATATAAATCCTTTCAAAAGTTAAACTAGAAAAATCTCATGTTTTTTTTAATTACACTCCTTAATACATATTTAGAGACCATATAGCCTTAACTGTAAAGGCAGTGCTCTCCTTTTGACTAGCATTTGTTTCTAGCTGTGCTTTTTCCTATCATCGATCTTTGAAATAATGGTTCTTCAAGTAGAGGTATTAGTTTCAGTTATAGAAAAATATTTAAAAAAATAAAAGTGTGACCTATTTTCATGCATTTGTAATTATTCTGAATTCATAAATAAAATTAATATTAGTATATAAAAACTTTCAAACAGTTGGTTAATTCAACCAAAATACACTTAGAGTTTATTAATTTTTCAGTAAACTTAATGCTGTTCGAAGATTTTGAAGATAAATTGACATAATGTACCCATAGTTTAAACTTCTRCAGATGTTGTCAAGAATGTAGTAAAGTAGCAGTTTTAAGAACTAGAGTCTGAGGAAAAAGTAAATTTACATGACTTGTCTAGAACTTTATGCTGCAGCCATAAAACAACCACCTTTGACTTAAGACATGTCCTGATTGCAATTAAGATGCCACACACTCTCTCATTTTTTTAAATCTTTGTCCTGGTTTTGGCTGGGATAGAGTTAAATTTCTTCCTAGTGCTATGTTTTGGATTTAGTGTAAGAAGAATGTTGATAACACACTGATGTTTTGAGTTGTTGCTAGGTAATCTGCTACTCAAGGTCTTTTCAGCTTCCCATGCTCTGTCAGGCGCACGAGAGGCTGGGAGGGAGCATAGGCGGGACAGCCAGCCCAGCTGGCCAACGGGGTATTCCATACCATATGACGTCATGCCCAGTATATGAATGAGGGGGCGATCCAGGAAGTGGCTATTGTTTTTTTGCCATTTTCTCGGCGGGTGGTGAGCAATTGCATCGTGCGTCACTCATTTTGTATATTGTATCGTTATTATATTATTATCATCGTTATTATTCTTTCCTTTTCTGTTCTATTAAACTCTCTTTACCTCAATCCGCATTTTTTTTTTTTTTTTTCGATTCTCTCCCCATCCCACTGAGGGGGGAGTGAGCGAGTGGCTGTGTGGCGTCTGGCTGCCTGCCGGGTTAAACCACTACAATATTCCAGGCATGTGCTCTGAGGTAAATTGTGTTGAGTAAATATAGAGTGGTAAATTTGTGTTATTTAATCTGAAATATTACATCTGGTTAAATATTACATCTGGTTATGATTTTACTTAGCAAGGTCGTATAAAAATTTCAGAAAAACTACCTGAAGAATTGGACATTCCTAAGGAAGTAGGCTTTATCTTTCAAGCAGAGGACCAGATTTTATCAGATCCCTACATTGATAATTAGGCTAGTGGTGGAAACTCTATACAGTTTCCACGACCACCCTAAACAGCTGTATACGGGCATCATAGGTGGATATTAAAGGTTTTGCTGCCCAAAATTAATCCAAGTAGGAGAGAATTGTGGGAGAGAGTATGCTTTCAGTCTTACAAAGATATGACTCTGTGTCACCAGTGAGAATGGCTGAAATGTAGAATTCTGTGGATCTGATTTTAACTGAAGATACTTTGATAGTTAATTACTTCCGATTTTGGGCAGCTGGGTCATCTTTCCAAAGAACTCTATGGTGAACTGATAGAACTCTTGGTTCAAATTCATAAAAATATTTTTTTCAATATCTGTGTTTATCTAGAATACAGGATAATTTTTCCTCTTAAAATAAATTCCATTTAAGAGGTTTTAACATTTAAGAGTGCAGAAATGGTCCTTTATATACTTTGAAAAACTTGAAACAGTATTTTGAGCATTTTTTAATTTTATTTTTCATATTCATGGTCTGGACAGGCAAAGAGAAGAGAAGACGTCTGACTTTAATAGCCAGCAAAATAGCTGAAAATTCTCTAATTCTATTTGGAAATCTCAAAGTCAGATGCATGTTCAGTGTCCTTGAAGTGACATTGATGATCTTAAACTATTGAAGCCACAGAAAACCCTTTGGAGTTAAACTTTGCCATAAAATAAAAAATCCACTCTGCATCACATATCCTTCACTTTACCTAGTTGAGCAGTACTGAATCAAAATTAATTGTCTTTGAAATACATACGCTTTACGTCTTGAAGGCTAATCATTATCACTGCAGAAAAGTCTGCTATATAATGAATAAATTCAAGATAGAATGAAAAAGTCTTTCTTTTTCATATTGTCTGATTATAATATGGTAGTCTAACATTGATCTGTGAAGAGACCAAATTCTCAGCCAAATAACTGAGAATTAGCTTTGACTCAATTACTAACTCGCTATGTCACCTTGATAAAGKTGGAGAAACACATTAAATCCCTACTCTGTTGAAAAACCACAATGTAAGAAAAGTGGGKTTTTTTCGATCTTTCGATCTTTCCTTCTAAAACAACAAAAATGCCTTTATGATAAAAGGCATTCTCAAGACAATTTTGAAATATTGTGGATAGCTCCACTCTAGTTTCATGAGCTAGTTTATGTCCATGCTGTTCTGCAGTGGTGGAGGTGCATTTGTCTGAGTTAGCTTTCCAACCACCCAGCTCCAGCCCAGATAGGCACCACCACCCACATGCAGCAGTGTGAACGTGAACTGGAATCCAAAACTGAGACAGGCCCCTATTTTTGTCCCCAGGTTCTAGTGGAAGAGATTGTAATCCAAATATAATAGACAGACTCTCCCTTTGAACTTACGTTTCTTCTGTGAGCAACATGGGACTCATACTATTAAATATCCACCTGCAGGTCTCCTGAGGTTCGCTGGCAGTGCATATTATTAATCTTGAACAGTTGTTTAAATACACTGATCTTTGCTGTTGTCTATTTCCAAGTTATATCTGGATACCACAGGAGAGGCAGAAACAGTGAACAGTTTATGAAGTCATGATCCAAAACCTCCTGGCCCTGGTAGCAATCTGAACAGCAGGTCAAAAGATCTGTATCGGAGCAGAAACAATCCTGGGACTGCCAAGACCTTGCTCCAGGAAAAGCCCTGTACCTTGGTCAGCCAAAGGCATATGACAACTAACCTTTATGAACGGCAGTGACAGCCTGCTGCCAACTTCAAGGATGACATAGCTGGTCAGGAAACAAGCTTTGCGTAATCCCTCATGTTTGCAGCATGCCTGAAGTTTTGATGTTCTCTGGTTTATGGCATGCCACCCACAAATGGTAGAGCTGTTGTCCATGGTGGGAATACTGCAGTACTGTGCATGTGAAGGGRGATTGCATGAGCAGGAACTCAGATGCGAGTAGATAACTCACATGGCAGGGCAGAGGGTATTCATATTGACTTAAGTTGATGTGAAAAAAGTACTAGATTTTTGCCAATTCTTGCTAATGGAGAGTTCCTTTAAATAAGTAGTGAAAGCAAGGCTACTGAATGAGTGCAATAATGAACGACTGAAGCTCTACTGCTCGAGGGTTTGGGCTGGGGAACGCGTTGCGCTTACACACTCATACACACAAGAACCCACCACAGAAGGCCTCGCTGACAATCTGCACATCAAGGGTAGAAGACCTTGAGTATATCTGTAGAGTTAGATCTAATCTCAGCACATTGCTGGCATGACAGTGTATAGAAAAAGGCTCAAGCTGACATGCACTGAGGAGCCCAGATATTGCCTTGTTATTCATAGCTGAAGTATGATAGCATTCAAAAAAATAATAATATTACGTATCTTAGCCTATGAAGTACTGCAGGAAAAGCCTATTGAGAGTGCAGCAGAGAAATACAGCATAATGTATATGGTAACTCAGGAGGAGACAGATTACAGGAAGATAATACTACACAACTAACTAATGGGTTTTCTATTATTATAATGCAGCAACTTCAGCAGAAGAATAATTAGGGATAGATAAGCACAAGGAAGCCTGTACAGCAAATAAATTGTTGTTTTAAACAAATATTTCACTACATATGTCAGATTTYCATTCAGAAGCCAATAGACAAAGAAATAAGCAGTTCCTTGAAGTGTAACCTTTTAGGGCTCAGTGAATATTCATACTGTATAACAAAACCTGTAAATAAAGTCAGCTTTTTTATAGGGATTTTCCCCACTATGTTCAGTTAGTCAATTATTTCTTTTAAACTGATTATTTTGTGGACATATTATCCTTTAAAAAGTCAATAGATAAAGTATTAACTCTTAGTTTTCTCAGTTTTGCTGAGTTTTGGTTGGTTTGTTTGTCTGTTTCAATATTGTACTTATTGGCCCATATATAACTTGTATGCTTATTTTATTGAAACACTCAAGAATATTTGCTTTAGCTGCAGTTTCTTTTTCTCTAAGGTTCAGACAATAAATTGAAAGAAACATTAAACAAAATCATATTTCTTTGATACGACCAGTGTAGGTGGATGGCAGGCCAGCACGAACTTGATGATATAATTCCCCAAAAGAATGCCCCTAAGACCTCTTTAAATAGAATACTTTTTTCCAAAAGGGTCAGATTCTGCTTTGTTACTTATATTGAATAAGACTTTACTCAGTGACTCATCCTAGTTAATCAATGGCATTATGCTCGCAGAATAGTATTAATCAGCATGACTAACTGAATCACAACASGGCCTAAACTTGGCAGCATTTACAGTGAAACACTAAGATAACTAAATGGTTATTCTTTTAAATGCCAGATTGTACTAACCAGTCTCATGTCATGACAGCTTCTAATTGTATTACTCTAGGAATTTATTTTGATTAGCAGCTTAAAGCAATAGCAATTATTATGTTTATGTGTGTGCTATGCTATCTGCTATGCAAAAAGATTTCAGAGTATTTTACGATGACTTAGACTTTGCAATTGTTATTTTCTGAAACAATTATTCAAACTAAAACTGCTAGTAGTCATGGCTTCCTTTTTCATTCCACAATACTCCTGAGCTCTGGGGGAATGAGATTTCTAGAGATGCTGAAGATCTAKCAGACTCTTCAGAATCCTTCCTTCCTTTTCAAATACAGCTTCAATTAAAGAAGAGATTGTCCATTTAAATGTGTCAACTCTGTCAAAAAATGTAAAAAGGCACTTGAAAGACATATTTATGTATATCAAATGAGCAGTGCACCCAATTAATCTATCAGCGTACCTAAATAATGTCCTTGTGGATTATTGCTCTCGGGGAGCTGAGACTGTGGCCAGACATACTGCTTCATTGCAACTCAGGCAATTTAAGAGCCTAACATTCTTTTTCCACCTATAAGGGTTTAACATTGACTCCCTGCCAGAGGTTACCTTCCTCTCAGCTATTCTGGAAAAACTGTCCATGTAATTATGCCATAAATCCAGTCCCATCAAAATAATGCGGGTTAGGAAGCCCTATTATTATAAGTGTGTAAGGTAGCTGTGATTACTCTGACAGAACTAGGTTAGGCGCTACTCGTGCAGTTTCGTTGACATATCTGAGGCCTGCGTAATCATGGGCAGACAACAGGCAATCATTTGCTGCAGCTCAAATATAACCAGAACAGAATATCTGATGATGGCTTTACTTTTCCTTTTGTTTTCTCATTTTAAAACTGCAAGTACGATACTTACTTCAGAAGGTTGTTGTTAAGGTTTAACTAGTGTCAACAAAGTGATTTGAGAATTTTAAATTAAGTTATGAAAAGTTACAAGAAAAACATTAATGTCAAATAGCTGTGAGTCAGTCCAGCGAGAGCCTGCTCATGCAGCACGATAACTAGCCTTATGGTTTCAGGAGAAATATTGACGTATGGTTTGAAAGAACAAAATCAAAGTGTCAGGGCTTTGCATGGCCCAGCTGGGACATGGCAAGTCAGAAATTAAAGTCTTCATAACTATTACCAAATGCAATAATAATTCATAAGCTCAGAAACCTTTTAGCCTGGCTTCTCAGGAAATCCAGGCTCACACAATCACGCCTTTGATCAATATCTGTACTTATAGAGATCTTTCTTTCCTCCCTTTAACTTTGAGATATCTTGGCCAATATCAGCCATGAGTAGAGATCTCTGAGGAAACTAAATGTTTCATGAAAAGAGGTAGCCAGGTAGAGAAACCTTGTACATATATGACTAAAAGGTTTCTCAGTTCACYAAACCTGAGAAATTATGACAGCCCTACCAAACTTACAGAACTAATCAGAGAAGCAGCAGCTTGCAATTAATCCTCAAGAGATGAACTCAAGACATGATGAGAGCCAGAAATACACACCTTATCTGGCACCAGGCATTTCACGCTGCATCAATGAGTTACAAATGTTCCAGCTGCAGGGAAATATTCAGTTGGGTATGCAGGAAAGCATAGCCTACTTCATTGTTTCTCCTTTTAATTTTGATACCAAGAACAAATCACCATGTTGGGTGTGAGGTCTGAAAGCACTTCCACAGTGGCACCTACAGATTAAGACTTTTTCTTCCTAGACCATCTTTTTGGTGTTCTGCCCAGTTGCGTAGTACATCACCCTTCCGCTCTGCTTCACAGATGTGTGGTATGTCACTCTTCTGCTCTGCTATACAAACTCACTGAAGAGTTTGCTGAAGAAGAGCCACTGGGGATAGTACCCTTTCTCCACCTCTGAGGAGAGTGACTGACATACATAGACATATTAATATGTCTGTAGCAGTCTTCTCATGTAGGCCTCTTCATTTCACCCGGCTTGAGTCACTTCTGCAGACTAAAAGGGTAGCAGATGAATCAGAGGAGCAGCAACTTGCAATTTATCTGCAAGTGTTGAAGCAACAAGTGACATTGCTGGAAGTCAAGCCAAGGCATAGGGAGAGTCATCTGGAGAGCTAGAGTTTTTCCTCCAGAAAATTGCTCTATGACACTTTTCTTTGCTGGCTTGAATTCTTTTCCTTTTTTTTTTTTTTTTTTTTTTTTTTTGGGAGGGTGTTTGTGTGTGTCTTGTATTTATGTAATTTTTGTGACATTCTGCTGTATAAATGAAATACGAAAAGATAGAAGCAATAGCACAGCTATCTTTAAGTGAGATTGCATCTCTAAGTATTGGTTTAGGAGTCTGGGGAGAGGGAAATGAATATTCTTTCTTTAAAGCTTTTGTCTAATTTCACTACTTTGCAGAATTTATTCATGAAAAAAATAATAACATATATTTGCTTCCCTAGCAAACAATTTTCTTCTCTGATTAATCAAACCAAGATTTTTGTTTCAGGAAACAATTGTAAAGGCTTTCCAGACAATTGAGACATATGCTATTAGGTAGATGTTCAAAAGAGAAATGAATCTGTAAATCTGCTTACTTCTCTTTTCCTTTCAAACAAAATGCTGAATCATGTTTATACACCTTGATAGCACAAAGTATTAACACAGGCTATTTTTATTAAGAAGTTGTGAAAAACTGTGTGGGATTTCTTTGGCAACATTGCTTAGTCCAAATGTGGAAACCCTGATGGAAAGAGTGATAACTCTGTGGAAAATTGCAGGAACACTGACAAATGAAACTTGTCACAATGCCCAAGAATTAGCACTTGTTAACAGTGAAAGAACATGATGTCTATCACTGCGTTCAACAACAAGCCTTACAAATGGATAGATTAATCATTGCTCATTTTAAAGGATTATTAAGGGTTTAATGAAATTGTTGGAATAGTGGGATACCCAGACTAGCAGAGCCAATGATATTTCACACCCTGTAGTGAAGGAACCATTATAAATGGTATTTAAAAGATGATTTTGGCTATAGACAATTATTGGCACAGTTGTTTTGGCTTTTCTAATTGAAGATGATATCACACAGCTTCTTCCTTTGGATTACTTTGTCTCAGGGCTGTAGCTAGGAAGCGGGATGCCTCATGCTTCAGCATGCTGACTTCTGGACATTAAATACATGAAATCCTTCTCAGYCTGGAACAAATGGTAAAAAGACTGTCTCGGTGATCTGGAGTGAAATAAAGGCTCACACATTTTCAGCAGGATGCTGCAGATGCCTGTGTTGCATCTGAGGGGGATCTAGATCCCYCTGCTCAGGACCTCACTTCACCCCGGGCCCAAGGGAGAGCCCAGCACCACCATTTGCTTCCCCAACAGGTAATGTATTAAAGTGCAGGTTACCTTATGGTGGCTGTAGGCTAACAATAGACTAAGTTTGCAGCTTTAAAGAGGGATCCAACAAGGAAGACAGGAGTGTTTGAAATCCTATGCCCTCCTAGGATTTTGGAGCTCTAAACAAAGCTATGAAAAGACACCTTATCCCTTGGGATTTGCCACTCAAAACCCATACCGAAAGAGAGATACAGTTTCTTTACTAAAACAGAGCAAACCTGAATCCTGTGTAGGAGAAGTGATGTCCCCTTTTATATAGCAGACACCTAGGAGATGAAAGTGCCCAAAGAGATTTAGTTCACATCTCCCACCTGTTAGAAGCCAATCTTGGTGCTAATCTTCACTGGGCGAAGCGCTCTTCTCCCTTCCTGTTGAATCTGGCAGTAAAACTTTACAAGCAAGAGACAGGGAAAGAGAGAGAGTGAGCATCACTCTCACATATTAACATGTTCAGTAATGTCTGGGACTGGTGAAGGAAGGAAAGGGGATGGTTCTGCTGCCACCTCCTCCAGCATTTTAAACAGAGGCTATCTAATATAAAGATAAGGCAGTGGCCTGTTGGTCTGAGAATTGCCAAGAGAGAGCCTGGGAGTAAGCCCTTTTTTCAATAATATTTCAGTTTTCTGAATATGGATGAATATTGGACATATATATGGATGAATACCTTTTCCTTTCCAACTGCTATCTTTTTTTCCCTGGAGAGCATTTTTCAGCAGCTTCAGGAGGAGTTTCTAGAATGTTCCCTGATATCTTCATCACAGCACAAACTAATGTGTGTTCTTCTTTCACTGCAGTGGACAGGTTTACTCATCTGGAAAGCACCCTTCTCTGTGTAAAATAACTCTTTTATCTGTTACACTGAATATCTTCCTCTGTACAGCTGGTGGAGGAGCTTGAAAGGATCATTGAGGGAAGGGCAATTAATTTCAAAACTGCAAAATTACCTAAATTCAAGTCAGCTGTATGCCTGACATTGTCCTGAAGGCAAATTTACTTTTTTTCCATTAAGATTCTTGCTTTGTCTGATACGTATACAACCTGATATRTGTAAATAGTAACATGTTAAAATGATTAGTAAAATCCCAGTTTCATAAAGTATACAGCAGAAGGAGACAAAGAAGAATTCAGATAAGATAAACCATGTTTAGGACAGCAGCCGACTATTTGGAATGATCTTACACAAAATGACAAGTCCTAACAGCAGTTCTTGCAAAAAACAGTTAAGTACATTTAATGGTCTTTATTATAAAGTGTCATTATTCCATGAACCTCTGTCTACTTAAAAATTACTCAGAAGCAGGGACATGTGGAGATATTTCTCTTTATACGCACACTTCCACACTCTCACACTAGACTAGTAAGGTCTTAGAGCACCTTAATGAAGTGTTTCTTTAAAACTGAGGTAAAAGAAAAGGAAAAGAAAATAACATGAATATTTCGGTACCTAAACAGGACAATATGACTTGTCAGGTTCAGTTTGAGGAAGATGGCTCTTAAATAACCAATGTAGGAGGCATTTAGGAACTAATTGTAGAGGACTTCTGTGTTGAATTGCATTTATCAACTTACTTGCCACAGTCCTTTATTCCTTATAAGAACTATTCCCTATATAGGGATGCTTATATCACACCTGCTGTGTGGGATTTGTATTCAAAGAAAGATGAATGTATCCAGCTGTATGTTTGTGTGCGCACACGGAGGTCTATAAAGAAAATTAAAAGAAAAGAGATTTGTTCAGGATTCAAAATTGAAAAAAGTRGAGAGTCTATGTAAAAGGAGCATGAAAATTAACATTAACACTAAAAATATTACAACAAGTCTTACTTAGAATTTTTATCCCCATCTTTATTAAGAATCCAGAATGAGTACTGAAAGCCAGCAGAATGGTCTAATAAACCACATAAAATTATACAGAAAAAAAAAAGAATTAGACAGGCTTTCCCGCTCAATAGATACCTTTTGTGGACAGAATATTTGTATTTTATACACCTACATGGTGTTTGGCCATGTGTATAGACCTCACTGCAAAAGGCAAGTGTTGTAGGAGTTCATGTTTATCAATATACAATTTTATACAAAATTGTACAAAATGTGTTACTTAGCATTCACATACAAATTGCATTAACACCTTCCCACATGGCTCATTATTATTTGGAACATGTTGTAGTCAGACATAACAACTGTAGGGAGGAGACAGAGTCACTGACAGGTACATGAAGAAAAATATTTTTGGCAGACTTTATCAAGTCTGTGTTACAGCTTCACAGCAGCGGATGAGATCACAATGTGCTAATGTCTGTACGAACYGATGATTTCCCATCTCACTTCCCTCCTCCTAGCACCTGACCTACTTTACATCACTTTACCCTGAYGGGCTGTATAAAGGACCTGAAATCCTTCAAACCGTGTAGATCTGGTAATGCTCCAGATACAAATCCTCAGTTATTACTGTCCATCACTTACATGCTAGAAACATCCCAGTGGCCGTTCACAGGCATAAATTACCATTCTGTGTTAGGCAACAGCTTTAGTCCCCAAAGCACTGTACTGTTAAGGGAGTTCCTGCTGTCCTGTACTATTAGTTGCAGCTGAGAGTTTGAGCAAAGACTTTAAGAAACTGTCTCCTCCTCCCTGGTTAGTATTCTCTGGGCTACTACTGCCCTTTAATAGAACATAGGAGATATTATTATTGTACAGAGGAGAGCTATAGAATTCCTCAAATAAACTACCGGTATAAAAGACTTTTAAAAAAGAAATGTAGAAATAAACCGTATTGTTCTTAAACAATTCATTTTAAAATGTCAAAGAGTTAGTCTGGTTAAAGGAATATGTACATAATCTCTGCCTCTTTTTAGTACAGAATAAGTACCTCAAAATAGAAAAAGTAAATTGATAGAAAAAAAAAAATTAAAAATGAGAAAAAGTTTGGAAAATTATGTCTGCCTTTTAGGAAGCTGAGTGCAGCAGATGATATAAATGTGTAATTATAAACAAATATCTTCACAAAAATATTGTGAAATGGTTAACATATTACACACAGTACACATTCAGAAAAAAAAAMCAAATTAAAAAGTGATCAAATGAATAGTTATTAGCTGCATTATGTTCCCTCCGCTCCTTTACCCACAGGCATGGTGCCATTATTGCAGTTATTGTATATCACAAATTACAGACCAGCTCGAATATTTGCTAGCGTAGAATTACAGCCTAGGGGAGGCCAAGTTTTCTGTCATCAGATATTCAGGACACTACCTTTGCATGGATAACAAGAGAAAGCAAAGCAGGCAGTCAACAACGTGGAAAAACTGCAGAGAATTGTAGCATAAAATATGCTACTTCCAAGCTATTATAAAACCCAAGCCTGTA
This sequence comes from Oceanodroma leucorhoa, assembly GCA_030449065.1. Taxonomy (NCBI): domain Eukaryota; kingdom Metazoa; phylum Chordata; class Aves; order Procellariiformes; genus Oceanodroma; species Oceanodroma leucorhoa. Next base: position 23,554,860 of record JASVER010000001.1, on the reverse strand, counting down.
CTTATATATTATGTAGTTTCAGGTTCCTAAGCGTGCAGCACTGAGAGGCACACCTAAGGGTACCTTTACAGGTGCACATGGTGGGCATGCTTGAGCTCACTTCACACTCCAAAGCTGCATGACCAAGGAAGCGAATCATCAAGCTGGAGCTGATATACCCTGCTGGAAATCTTCACTTCAGAGCCCTACCAGCCCAGTCACACTCCTTTTTAATTTGTTGGTGTGTGGTGGTGGGGAAGTCATGAAGTGCTGCCAACAGCTCTTGAAGGACTTTCTGCCCTGGCTGGGGTCAGTGAGAAGCAGCAGTGAGTTTTCAAGAGACTGAAATGAGACAGAGACTTAATCTTTTGACTAAGGGGGCTTGGAAACCCAGGATAGTGGTTGGCCCTGGGTAAGACTGGCTTTACAGTGCTGTTCTTAGGACAAATACATCCCACACTTATTTGCATGTACTGAATCTTGTAGAAAAGAGGAAAGACTTCCTAAATATGTACATCTTCAGACCAACAGCTGTGTAGAAGATAAAATCCACCACCCTATGACTCTCCAGACACACAAATGGGTCCCAGTAGTGGGGAAGGGAAAGGAAGGGAAGGGAAGGGAAGCTTTGGTTATTAAACAGAAAACTATTCTGGATGGCTTACCAGTAAAAAAAACTGGGGAAGTTTGGAGAAAAAGGGCTGTTTCCCTCAAAGCCTTTATGTATAAAAATGTACAACTTCATGCAGCAGAGTTCATTTGAGAGTGTCTCTACGAAGTGATACAGAGTACTACTGTGATACAGAGTGTGTTTTCCTATGAAGCAGCAGTCCAGGACTTCGTTCACAAGCCACGTTCATCTTGCACACAAAGTGGGAGAGGGTAATGAGTGAGACACTACACAGAGATGGGTAGGTGGTAGTAGAAATCTGTTCCAGAGCTAAGATTAGCCTGTGGTTTTGCCCTTTACCACTTTATATGTGGCAGATTTTGTAAGAAATGTATATAGTACACTTCTATATTTCAAATTAATAAACAACTCTATATTTTTGTGGTGTATTCAGTCTATTAAAAATTGTTGAAAGAGAGAGAGTGGGTTTTTGCCTTCTCCAGAAATGATGAGAACAATTTCTTTCTAATTCTTGCTGCCACAGTGACAAGCTACATTATTAAGAAATAGCTATTCTGGATAGTGGAATGAAAACAAGAAATATTCCCTCTCTGAAGGTAATGGTTGCTATTAAACCTAAAACCCCAGAGCAATGTGAAAGTCTAGGATTATCATGTAATATGATCACTATATCTCTCCTAATGTCTAAGGAGTGATCTTCATGTGTTCGAACAAGCCCTGATTTTTTTCAATATCTGCCATATTACTATGTTTTGGACAACTGCATACTTTAATGACCAAGCCTCTGACTTGTAATTTATGTGTCCTTACTACCCGTGAGTGGTATTCAACTGCCTTGCTAGGTACAGTTGTCTATTTATAAGTGACTAAGTATTACATAGATTTATCTTGCCAGTCCACTCCTTCCCCATTCCCAAAGCTCACTTAATGTTTAAATCCATCTGTAGAATCGAGATGTAAAGTTTTATGTATTGCTTACGGTAAGGGCTTGGCTTCTAAAGTGCAGTGTGTTGGATATACAGGGGTCACCTAGCAATCAATGAAAACTCTTCAAAAGGAATAAGGTGATTTGAATTTCTGCCACTAAGTTTCATACTCGGCAAAGATGCTTTTAATATTCACAGACAACTGCATCTTTATGACATTTCTGCTATCCAACAGAGGTTTGATTAATTTCTCAGGTTTCATAAAGGGCGATTCTTTTGCTGGAGTTTGGCCTCTGTTTCCTAAAATTTCACAAAAAAAGATCAACTCATGTTATTAACAAAACACTAGAAATGCAGGATGCAGGAGTTTGGATTCTGAAGCTGATGGCAGTTTTGGCATTAATTCCCAAGAGGCACAATTTTTATTGCTACTCTAGTGAACATTGAGTGCCTTCCTGAACGTAGTAGCACAACTACACACCACGCTACAGTGTGGGGGACTGGGCAGAAGCTCACTTGTATGGCCCACTTCTTCCTACAAGCCTGATCCTACTCGATCAGGGCAGCCATGCAACAGGCAGCCACGATGACTTTCTACACTGGGATTGGTAGCAAGAGAAGGAATCAAGGAAGCAGGTCTTCTACCTCTGGTGTCCATGCACTGAGTAATAATGGTTGCAACCCAAAACTAACTGCTCATCTTAATGTTGAAAAACAAATTGATCCAAGACAGTTTCTTCTCTTTACTTAAAAGAAAACAAAAAAACCCCTTAACCTCTTCTCTTATTTTAAATGTCTATGTGTTTGGCTTTTGTCCCAATCTCTTATTGTTTGAAACTTGGCAGGTAGAAAAGCAAGGCTACTCTAAAAGCCAAATTAATTTCTTGTGAGTACCAAAAATCAGCAATTGTCATGTCTGAAATATGCTGGTGTGCAAGTAGAGACTATTTTTGACATTCTGTTGGTCCTGGGTAACAGTTTGGTAATAAACAAACATAATAGCCAAATTTACTTGTTAGCTTTGTATCAACCATCTTTTAGAGGGGGAAAAAAAAAAGTAAACCAAAACCTTTAAATAAGAACAATAGTTTATTAGAACGAGCAAACATTTATTGTTACAAATAGGGTATCTAAAAGAAAATTAGGTACTGCCTTCTATAGCAACGCAGCACTCAGGTATAATAAAACTGATAAGCCCATATAATAAAATTTATGGAACTATGGTGAATTCAATTTATTTGAATATGCTCAGTTATGTTTTTGTTTATTCCCATAGCAGATGTTTAATTTACAAACCAGGCAATTACTACAGCTCTTCCAAACAAATAAGAACAGATTAGTCAAACGTTCACATCAGTTTTTATGTTTATCATTAGTTTTATGATGCATCATGAATATTCAGTGTTAGGAAAAAACTATCATTATTATACCTGGAAAATCTTAAAATGATGTTTTGCATCTCCAAATGGTGTTTCACCCTGTTTGAAAAAGATGGTAATATGTATTACTACGAGCTGGGTTTATATGTTAATAGGGATTGCTCAAATATCTTCCTGACGTTTCACATAGATTAGCTTTGCATTCACGACACTTCAGTATGGATGTGTCCAACTGTTATATTTTCCTTACATAAATAAGGGAATTTTGGTTTCCCTTTCAGAGAGAATTCCTGAGACTGAAGTGTTTTTTTAACAAGACAAAGCAAACCTACCAAAATAAACCCCTCTTCCTCTCCCAAAACAAATAACTACCTGATATTTTTCTTGCAACTCCAGGTAAAATCAGTGCCATCCACTGATTAGCCTTTGGCTTGTTTCATGTTTCCTGGRATACATCCCATGGTAGAAGGAAATCATTCTATCAGCAGAGATGCCATGTTGCATGCTGCATACTCATTATAAATGCATACTGGCTGATGGATAGGAAGCTATTACTCAGCAGTTTGGTGAGCTTTTTTCTTACTGCTAAACTGACAGGAATTTTGTAAGAGAAAACATAGTGTCTGTCTATCATGGAGGGTGTGTGCGTACGTGCACATGTGTGCATGACCACAGACATGCCCTAGAAAGAAAAGGTATTCCCTGTCTCATTTTCTTTAAATGAATTACAGTCTGCTGAGTTTTATATTAGAAGAACAGAAAATAAGCCTCATTTTTCTTCTCCAAATTCCTATAACACATAATTCACTTCAACCATTTTGACAATGTGTCGTTTTCATTAATTGCCAAGCTAAGAGAAGGTTTTAGGGTTAGATGAATTTACTAAGATGAATTCTTGTGGGAATATTCTCAGTAGGATTATGCTTTGCAGCGCAAGATGTATGAAATAGTGTAAAAGATTTCAGTGGAAAACAAGCATCTATTGTTGAAGGTGATTGCTATTGTAAAAAATTAGTTTTTACCCACTTTGTTGACAACAACACTCTTTGTTGACAACACTCTCTTGACAACAAAAAAATAACATCTGCTTCCTCTTCATTAGTCACAGTACACATTCGATTAGAAACTTTAGCTTTAGCTTTAGCTTTAAAAATCATTTCAGAATAAACTTGTGTAGTGTTGTTATATAGCCTTTGGATCTATAACATTACAGGATTCTTTGGATGTGAAAATTATGTTTGGTCTTTTCTTCCCTCCCAGGTTCTAAGTAGAATTTCTAAGACCTTTGCCACTAGAAAAATATGAACAAAAGGGTGCTTTCTCCATTGTAAGCATTAGAACAGGCTGCCCAAGGAAGTGGTGGGGTCACCATCCCTGGAGGTATGTAAAAGTCATATAGGTGTGGTGCTTAGGGACATGGTTTAGTGGCGGACTTGGCAGTGCTAGGTTTACCATTAGACTCAATGATCTTAAGGGTCTTTTCCAACCTAAATGATTCTATGATTCTATTCTGTGATTTACCCAATGCACCCTGAGCGTAGCTGCACCACACAGCATTTGTATATTCTTCCTGGAGCAAATATAGTTGGTTGAAGTGATTTTCTCGCTTAAACTGAAACCTGAGGATTTCCAGGACAACAAACTTCTGCCAATTCATACTGAGACCCTCCTCCTCCCTCCTCCAAAAGTTCCAACAGACATAATTTCTGTTTCACAGAGAATTTCACAGGGAGGAAGGTATCTTATTAATAATATACCATGACATTGAGCTGCAGATCTGGAACAGTAAGACCACATTATGCAAATAGCCATAACATCAAAAATGAGGAACTGTGCTGATTGATAAACAAATGCACATAACTATTGGATTTCCTCTGGAACAAAGCAAACAGTTCATTGGCAATTTAATTTTCAGTAGGTAGTAGTGTGTGAATACATTTACATCACAGAGCATGCTTTCTGAGAGTTAGTACATATTATACTACATGGAAAAAATGTATGTGTGCATACTGGCAGATGGACACATATACAGGTTTACATAAGAACGCGGATAAAAATCACACCACAAATAATGCCAAGTYACAGTGTGAGACTGAACTGGGAGGGATAAGCATTGATCAGCAACTTTGTTCCAAAACTCACTACTAATTATTCTAATACTACAACCACTCCTATAGTTTCAGTCTGTTTCCATGGTATCTGAGCCTCTGAACACTATAAAAATGATCAATTACTTAGAATGTCTTAATGAAGAAAATGCAAAGGTTGCTAAGCTAAGCACTCCAGTCAAGAAATTAACAGCCAAGGTTGCTTGCACAATCTTAACTCTTGCCCTTTATGAATATATATTATAGTCTTTACCTGCAGATTGCTTTTTAATGTATTTCACACTTTTCTCCAGGTTGTATATTTTAGTCTTCTGCAGTGATAACGTGCTATCCATTGAACAAGCTRTTTTTGTTTTGTTATTTATGCAACCTAACTCTGACAGGTATGCATTATTTTAGCATTTCAACAGTTGTTTCTGGAACAAATACCATTAGCAAAGTAATTGCTAGCACTTTTCTTTCAATGTAGCTAGTTTGTTTTTTTCCCTGTGATTTGCCCTCAGTTTTCTTCCTCTTAAGACTTGATATATTTCCATTAAAGCACTGGACTGGCTTATATTCACAAATCTTTCAATTATTTATTTGAAAAATCTTTCTTTAAAATGCAAACAGCAGACTTAGCTGTGGAATTCCATCAATGTAATGGTCAGAGGGTAGTGCCACTTCTTTTTTCCTACATAATATCCATCTGCTTATACACCCAAAGAACGTGCTAGTCCATGCAGCACGTCATTGCCAGGGAGCAAAGAGGTTACTCTTCTGCAGCAAATACACTCTATAGAGAGCGACGTATCAGCAATGAAAAGAATAAGAAAGAATRAAAACACAAAACCACATTCTGATCAGTATAGAGGTTTTGTCTGTTCTCCCCAAAGAAAGAACTCTGATTTAATTTCATGTATACCGAGCTTTATCCCAAATGACTCAAATCGGTGAAAGATTTTTTAATTGAATGGGTCAGCTGTACGGTTAACTCTTTGGGGAAAGACCGCAGTCTGTAAAATGCATAGAAAAAATATAATTTTCTTTAAAAGAGCTTAATGAGCTGTGCAACCTCAAACCTTAAAACCTCTTTGATTTGCACACTGGTTCCAGCTAGTCCCCTTCACAACTGGGGGTTTGATACTGCAGCAATAGTACTTGTTTTTCTCTGGCTGCCATGCTCTGCGGGACTCATCAGGGACAGGATGGACATACAAAGCCAGTTTCTATATAGTGCCAGTCTATGTAGTGCCTTAAAGTATGTGGATCTATAATGAATGCCATCAGCTGTTCCATAATCTCTATTTTTTCCTCCGGAGATTAGAAAAATGATCTCATTGCTGTAGTACTCACTGGAGAATGTTTGCAATGTTATATGCTTAGTTTTGCACTGGGTAATGCATTAGCTTACCTTGCCTGGAGATCTAAATACAGACCATGATACTTAAAACCAGAATCATTTAATAACTGACCAATGTGAGTAAGGAAATTTCATTCCAGTATTGCTCAAGAGATGCTGAAACCGAGACAGCTCTTTAGCCCTGTTGACCATCATGTACGCTTTCTTCTAAAGATCTTGAAAATGACTGTAGGAAAATTTATTAGACTGTGACACAGGTTTCCCCTTCCCCATCAAAGGCACTTTGAAGAAGCTGAATTTCATCTTTCCTACTAAACTATGTGAACAATCCTAAGGCAACAGAGGAAAAGCAAACAGCCCTTTTCATGGCTCTGTGTAGCGAGCTCTCTCGACAAGCTGACCCCAGAGCAGCTGCCAGGTATCCAGCCTGGCTGCCTCCCCGTCCACCTGCTCTCTGCTCTGTACCAGGCTCCCGCTGACTGGTTCACAAAGAAATGGCCAGGTGTTTGCTGCCTGCTGGCCTGGCCACATGTTGGCTGCCAGTTACSGGGCTCCTGCTGCCCTGTTCACCTGCTGGCATCGCGCTGCTTTCCTGATGCCCYGAATCCCCTGCTGAGTGGCAGGTGGTATCCTCTCATTCTGTTCACCTTTTTCTACATTTTTAAATGCATGATTCGGCTTTTTTTCTGTTGCTTTTCTGAATGCAAACTACGTATACACGCACACAYATACACATGCGGTCACATCTTCTCTGCCCCTCTGCCTGCTTTTTCCCTGCCCATGAATCTGCTTGAATAAGCTGGTGTGGAGAAGCAGGTTCCATTTAAGATCCCAGCTGCACGCTGACATTACCATTGGTGTCAGTTTGTGAGCGCATCTACAGTAATTGTTGCTGAGACAGCAGGTTTTGCTGTGGGATTCAGCAAGCCCCGTGATTCTTTCCACACGAGAGCTTCAGAAGCAATGCTTTGAGTAATTGCAATTTTTTGATTCCCTGTAGAATCCAAAAAGTACTGCTGGGATTTTTCCACTCTGTGTACCTCAGGGTGGAGATTTCTCCTATGAACACAAATATTTAGAAAGGAAATTAAARCAAACTAGAACAGATCTCACTGAACAAACAGTCATTGCTATTTTTTTTACTGCTGACAAAATGAAAAAACAAAACAAACCACACACACACAATCGGCTGTGTTCCACACACCAATACAGTTTATCAAGTTGAATGGCCTTTATCCAGAGAAGCTAAATCCTACTGTGAAAATAGGACTAGATTTAAACTTCTCCAGCCATGGACACAGTTGCATGTGAAGCAATACAGTGAAAAGGAGGAAGACAGTGTTAATGTAAGGTATGCAGCTTGAACATGAGTATTAACATTAGATTGACTGTCCTTCCTTTGCATTAAATGTAAGTTAAAGTCATCTTTGCTGGAGCAATAACATGCTGYACGGTGCTCTGTGGATGCAATGAGCAACCCATATGATTAACACTCTAAAAATGCTGTACTGCTTGTGTTATGAGAGATCCTATAGGGCCCAAAACAGACTTGCTTTAAGTGATACATGCATAACTACACCATATATTCTACGGAAATCTATGGGGCTCTTTGCAGAGTGAAATGCTGCTGAACATGACAGAGTGAGTCCTGGGAACCAAATGCAAAGCTAGATATGGGAGGGTATTTAATACTAGGCTGCAGTATGTATAATATTTCAGGCTGCTTGCAAATACTTCAGATACAAAGCTTAAGCCACACATCGGAAGATTAGTATTTTGGCTAGCTGGCCATTACTGTAATTTTTGATAAGAACCAGCTTAATTAACCTATGAGATTTCTAGTGTATCTAGAGCCACAGGAATGRTTAGAAAAGCTTTAAAGGGCACAGCAAGCACAGAAAATATATAAATATTAGACCAGATTTAAAGTATGAATTATTTTTGATTCTATTTGTTGGGGTTTTTGGGGGGTTTGTTTTGTTTTGTTTTGGCTTTTTTTATTAGTTGGGGTTTTTTGTTTGTTTGTTTGGTTGGTTGGTTTTTTTTCTTTTTCTTATGACCAGTTGAGTGAAGTGGTTTCATAGGTATTAAATTTACGGGTCATCAAATAGAGTTGTTCACATACTGCAAGTTCCTGCCAAGCCTGGAGAAAAACACATCCTTCCAGCTTTGTGGAATTTTGTGGTGTGGACACAGATAATTATCACRGCTTTGATTTGGTGGTTAGGCTGTAAGGGTCAAATTTATAATGATCTCAGAGCCAATATCAAGTAGTTTTGCACAAAGAGTTATCACGGTGTGCAAATAGTCCTTGGAAAAGGGTCTTGCGTGCTGGATCAGAAAAAGGAAGAGCGAAGTGCAAGATTACAGGGAACATCATGGCCACGTGCTGAGTCACGCAGTCAAAGCTTGCCTACATCTGGGCTGCTCTCCATCTCTGCAAGTGCAATGACTTTATGGCTGTGGCCTTAAGATGCCCTGTTGTGGATGTAGACGGGAACATTTAAGCCCCTGTTAGTTTAAAAATGGGAAGCTCTGTAACCTCTCTGAATTGGTGTCTGTGTCTGACAGATTTGTTTACAGGTGTTTTACAAGCCAAAAGTCACCTAGAGTGCAGAAGCAGCTGCTTTAATCAGGTAAAGACAGATGACTGCTTTAATAACTAGGGCAATAAAAACTGTGAGAAGCTTGTAAGACCTTTTATTTTATTATTCATTGTTTTATTCCACATCCAGAGAAGTTTTTTAAAAGTATCAGTAAGAGAAAGAAGCTAATTTATACTGAATGTTGTGATGGGAATTAATGTTTTCTTAAACATGATCTCTGAAAATTACTTTCTACAAGACATCTTTGACTAAGCATTTTTTGACAGTTCATTTAACCTTTACAAATAAATATTAAATAGAATTTTGGCAAACTGTAACATCACCTCTAACTAAAACTGATCTTTGTCTCATTTAAAAAAMCAGGAGATAAGAATCTTGACTGAATAATTTATAAATCTTTAAACAGCTATTATCATGTAAAATGCAAASAGTGTTGCTGTCTATGAGGAAACCCCAAATCCCCACAAAATTGTGTTTTTTTTTTTTCCAAAGTAATGAATCTTATGAATTTATAATTTTCCCTCACAGCAAATTTGGGGTTTTCTGAATTACATTGCTCCTTCTATAAAGCTGTGCTAAAAGACTAGCACTTGTTCTTTCAGCTGCTTGAGGAAAAAGTAAAGCTAGAACAAGGAAGTGACTATACACCTATGTCCTCCAGCCTCTACCAAGTGTGTATGGTTTATTAAGWGTTAGGAATAAATTAAATTTCCAAGCAGTAATTTGAAAAGGAAAAATAAACCCCAAACCTCTATTACTAATATTAGGTGTAAAAAAGACCTCTTTTCAGAGTTTTTGAGTTCAGAAYTCAGCCTTCTGGCATTTGAATTTCAAATTTGCACAAGCAATGGCTACTTGTATATACTGGCCATCTCTCACTCATACTGACTGATAGTGAGGAAAGATTACTGGCTGTTTAGAATGGAAGTAATTAATGATGGCATCCTAATTTATGACTGCAAAATTGAAGGGAAAAAACCTGAAACAAACCCTAAGCAAATGGCCTTTAAATGTGCATATGGCATGCACATATATGCATATAGTAAAGACTAGGTAGCATGATCACGCTTCTGTTAAAGCCCTCTATCGCACATACGTYAGGGATGCTGTACACAACAGAAATGATGCTGTGGGCCCTTAAATATTATATAAGAACTAGCTGTTATGGTATCTTGCTGCAGTACCTCCCACTGACTTCACAGATACAGGGAGGTATTAGATTTGAAAATGGATATGAGCTGATGAAAATCAAAACCATCTCCCCAAACTGCCCCCGCCTCTAACTGGCAAAGTATGTACTTTTAATACATCATTCTATGTTTTTAATTTCCCTAAGCTAAGCATGCAACTTTACTTGTTATTGATTGCCAATATCATATGACATTTTTCTTTTTAACTGTGAAATAATAAAAAATATTTTAAAAAACAGAGTTTCATAGTGGTTCAGAATTCACATCTCTGTTCATGCTCATGTTCCCTGCTCATCTCTGTGAATCTTACAATAGTCATAACCACCTTACTCATACCTCCACTAGTTTTCCATCTGTAAAGGCTTTAAATGTTGACTGATGCTCTGTCACTCCTAATCTTCTAKATTACCTGTATACCATTCCTCCATCAATGGATTTTTCTTTCTAATATATTGCAGTAAGTTATTTCAGCAGAGTTTCTTATGACAGATTGAGGTTTTTTACATGAAAAAGGATTTATTTTTTAGCACCTGAGAGGCAGAAGTGTCTTCAGGAAAAGACACAAAGGAAAAGATCAGCATTCAATATCTTAGCAGCAGCACTGCATGCACAGCACTTATGGTCGTAAGTTTATACTTAATTCTCAGTGGATCTTAATCAAATGTTGTAGATACGTTGTGCTTGGCTTCTGGGCTTGCAATGAAAAGAGCTTTGTGCAGGCAGAATTTAGATTAAAATCACATTTTTTTCCCTCATAATATTCAGAGTTGTCATTTCAGCAGAAAGTGAGCCTAAACTCAAGTTTGTAATAGAAACACAAAAATACTGTATTCAGTAATGAAGACTGTGATGCTATTGAAATGTAACTTCTGTAAAAGGGAGCATTTTCTTTCCCCCCTCACACACAATGAAAGATGTGCTTTCCCTTGAATGCCCCCTATTCTCTCCCCCTCCCAGCCCTGGAGGCTCTGTTCTCCACTATCTGGAATTCTGGAATGAGGAGCGGAAGGTCACAACTTGCATCATCGGGAATATAAAAAGAGAATCTTTTATCTGCAGGTTAACATTYAAACTGTCTGCATTGGTTTTTGGCATTTTAAAATGGAACCTCATCGTATCCTGAGAGTTTCTTTAATGAATTTTTCTGGCACTGAGACCCTTCYGTGCTTGAAGGCTTTTTCTTTTCTTGGCTTCCAGGGTATAAAGACACTCCCAAGGTTACAACAGGCTGTAATGGCATGATGTAACCAGCTCTTATTAAAGGACAAGTATCACGCTGGCTGAGGAACAGAGCAGGGMGATTCCTGAGGAAAGGAGAAGTGACGGCTCTTCCCCCACTTCCCTCTCAGCAGCAGCTCCATGGCATGTCCTGGGCTCTACCATTCCACTCCCCAGATGTCTCTGTGAAGTGGCAGCCCTCGGGATGTTTACAGACAGACCTGGGCTGGTCACACACCACTCAGCCTCCACCCAGAAAGTGAATGGTCGTGAGGGGGTGCTGAGTGTGGAAATGCACTCCTTTACTGTGTGAGCAGCCCAAACGGGCACTTTGCTCCGCTGCAGGGCACTGAACACTGCCTCATGATGACCTTCAGGGAGTAAAAATAACAAGCCCTACGGAAAAAAAGGGAAGATACTTCTTCCTGGAAATTGCTTTCATAAACTAAAAGCTAGAAGCAGGGGGCAAAACAAATTTTATGTTGGAATGTTGAGGGTTTGATTGTCTTGTTTACTTGCATAGTTATGAGGATCAAGTTATAATACCTGTATTTACTTGACCTCTAACAATAGATATTCTCACTATACCCTTAACTGTTCCTTTATTGCTGTTACTCTCTGCTTGTAAATGTACCTACTCTTCTAGTTGCTACAGGAACATGAAGAACATAATTCATTCTATGGTTAAAAACCCTCTTAAAGCTTTTAGCTTAAATGTATCCAAGATAGTTTACGTTCATTTGATTTTACATCACAATTATCTGTTTGCTTAAACATCACTTTGTCAGTATTTGCCCTCTGTTTTGTTTAAGAACAGCAGTTATATCTCATTTAGGCCCCTTTCTATGCTAGATAATGCAAGATATTTTAATCTCCTCACAAGACAGGCTCCTTCTCCCCAGGACTTTGCTAGTGTTTCCCTACTAGTTTTCCCATCAAAGTTCATTTTTCTTGGTTCAAAATGCTTTCTGATCATGTTAATTCAGAGAATCATAGAACAGCCCAGGTTGKATGGGACCTCGAAAGATCATCTGATCCAACCTTTAATGGGGAAGGGAGCCTAGATGAGATTATTTAGCACTCTGTCCAATCGCATCTTGAAAACCKCCAGTGATGGGGACTTTACCACGTCCCTGTGAATGATATTGTTCCAGTGAATGATTGTTCTCACTGTAAAAAATTTCTTTCTATATCGAGAYGAAACCTCTCCTGGTGCAACTCGCAACCATTGCTCCTTGTCTTCTCCATGTGGTTCYTTGYAAAGAGACAGCCTCCGTCCTCTTTGKAGCYGCTTTTTAAGTACCGGAAAACTGTGATGAGGTGTCCCCTCATCAGAAGAGCCTTCTCTTCTCCAGGGAGAAAAGACCTAACTCCTTCAGTTGATAGATTTAATTTACAAAAGGATGATTAGAATGTGTTCAGCTACATATATTTCTTCCTTTATGGCTAGTAAAATCCATCCCTTGCTTTATTGTTTCTTTTCATTCYTCAGAGAAGGTTTTGTATCACAATCGCTGACTGCTAAGAGAGACAATAACAAATGCAAAAAGAAAAAAAGTTTAAAGAAAATCTATGCTACTTTTTCTCAACACTGAAAAGTCCTGRAAGAGTCCTAAAATAGACCTTGAACCTAGACTATAAAGGCTTACAGATATCCAAAGAATGTTCTAAGTTTTCCCCAAAAGGTTACAAGAAATCGGTTTTGGAGTCCAAGAAACATGAGTTTCCCATGCATTTGGAAAGAAATGAGAAATGTTCAGATTGAGCTGTTTCTTAATGCTAATTTCCCTTGATCATATTAATTGCCACTTTTTTCCATCTAAACTTTCTACATCAAACATTTAATYCAAAGACATTATTTGAGCACGCAGAGATGTACCTAGTGCTCTGATAGTTACTTTCAACGTACGGAATTTAACCAGTACATATTTCCAATGTATCTATTTATATTTGCATTAATATACTGAACAATATTTGCCGTTTTACTTTGTCTATAAAGGCACCATTACAGGATTTAGAGGACATGCTTTTTAATATTAAATGGAAATAAAGAAACATTAGTGTAACATTTAGTCTGAGTAATCAAGCATACACARGTCAAGAGATTCAAAATATGAAGGTAGGCAGTGCTAACTCAATTTAAATTGCTCATCCTGTAATTTTATGTCATGCATTATTCAGATTCGTACTTAACGGTGAAAACAGCAATGTAAAACACAATTGTTCAAATATGCTATGTAGACAGACTAATGTTGCTTCACAATCTAGGTAAGAATTAAAAAGGCAGTGCTTAAATCCACAAGGTTAAATTCAGATTAGGGATGGAGTTCAGATTCACTATAGGAATTAGAATTTATGACACTGAGATGTCTGGATTGTTCCTAGGAGATTTCTGCCCAAGCTGTAAAATAGCTTATATTTATAAAGCTCCTATGCAAAATTTCAAAACAAAGTGTGGTTTTTTAGATAATCTGAGCTTTCTCAAATATCTTTGACTCTAATATGCTAAGTGAAATGTAACCTTTAACTACTTAGAAAACATTGTAGTATCACCTTCTTTTRTGCCCTAGAAGTAATTACCCAAGGATAGTATCTTGCCATGGGAATAAGTTGATTTCAGTTAAAGCCAAACCTTCTCTGAACATTACCATGTCAAAAATCAAATCAAAATTATCCCTGCCTAAAAATATCAAATGACTGAAACTCTCTTAACAGAGGTTGGGTTTCAGTTGCCCATATATAGGCAATTAATACCAGTTTAGATGCCCTGAGGTATTTTCCTTCCTTCTCAGCTGATACTTCACAGCAGCATGAGTCTTTCATAGGTCCCAGGTCATATCTGTCAGCCCTTTGGCATGTCTCTGATACCCTGGAGTATCTGAAGAGATTTCTTCACACTAGCACRGGATGAATCCATCTCTGGATGTTAAACTCAGAACAAATTCTTATAGCTAGCCTTAGTTCTTTCAGATGGTCATATTTTAACTTAAGTCTTAGGATGAGATTCATATCACCTGTTTTAGAAGTTGTGTGACRTGTATCTTAGACCTTCAATTTCTCAGCCAGAGAAGACAAGATGATTGAAAGAAACTCGAACATTTCCATACCACATTCTTTCTCACACAGCAGCATGCATACAAAAAGCATTGTGAGTTTCCTAAACATTTTTGGGTCTGTGTACTTGATAAAGCCAATGTAACCTTAGCCACTCTTCAGGCTTATTTAAGGCTTAATACTGTGTYTGTGCTTTCCTTTTACATCCTCTTTCCCTCTGCATAATCATTAACAGAACTCTGGAGCTGAAAGGACGCTAAAAAAGGCCATGGTAGAGCTAAATTCTCTGCCCTCACAAATGGATTCATCCTGATTAACTCCAGGGAAATTGCTTCACTGATTTGAACTGTTATTCTGGAATGATATTGGTGTGGATCAGACCAGTATGTAATCCAGTATTTATTATTTGTGCACATACTGCAGCAAATAACATGGTGATGTTACTGCTCTGTATGAAGGTACCATAGAATATTGTCRCCTAATAGTCCTGTAGCTTCATGATCTGCAGAATATTTAGGTAACAGCAAACAATTTTTTTTAAATCAAAGTGCTAGTGCCTGCTTTTACGGTTGTAATCTACCCTTCTCATTCAAGGAAACATAATTTTCTCCTGTAAGGCAGCAAACTTTCTGCCTCAGGCTGAGCATGAATCAACAACAAATATTATAGCACATACTATAATTTTATAAACTATCATGTTGTGGAAGATTGAGTTTAAGCTATAATCTGTGATGAAGTTACTATTTCTCCAAAGAAAGAACTCAGTAATGGGCAACTTCAGGAGCCTTTGGGTGATTTCAGTATTCCTGGACATGTGAAGAAATAGAGGAATGCAAGAAACTTCTGCTCGACAAATGAACCAAGCAAATACAATTTTCTCCCACAAAAACAGTTTAGTTAGATGGGCTTAGGAAAGCCTGGAATGACACTTGCCATTCTAACTCATAAGAGTCAGGTTTAAATGTATCCCTAAAACAATTTAATAAAATAGATTGCTCAGCTATGCTAGAAATATACTAATGTAYTTTACAGGGCTGTTTTTGCATTCATTGTAGTTTTTGATAATATTTTAGTACAAAGGGAAACTTTAGACACATCTCTGTCATTAGCAGTTTGGTAAGAGAAAAAGAAAAGTAATTTCGTAATAATCCCTCTAGCCTAAAGAGTAGAATATCATAACTTCATTAAGACAATAAGATTTATATGTATTTATCAAAAACTGCACCTGTATTATAGGGATCTAGTGATTACCCTTTTCTCACTGTCAGACTTGGTATACCTTGGCATTATGATCTGTTATTTTGTATTCTCTTCTGTGAAAATCAAATGCAAATATTACATAGTAAGTATATCTGCCTGAAACACTTTAGCAATATTTCAATTTTGATTGAAATAAGTCAGTGTTGAAACACTTCAGACCTGAAAAACCATTTCACTAAAACAATCTTAATAGTTAGTTAATGCTGAAACACTTCACAGAGGCTCTTCAAGTTTTATTAAAACCTCCCTCAGAAGGATTTGATCCTGGACTCTGTTTTTTTCACATGTTCCACACCTGATGATACAAGTACTGACCTGAGGTACATCTATGTTTAAAGCTCTTAACTGTTGAATGAGGGGAATCTAACCCTAAAATGCCTTGAAGCATAATAACAACTTCAACAGAGATGTGCCAAGGTCTAAGCTGATAAAAAAATATACCCCCGTAATTAGAGAAGCTGTGATCTAAAAGGTTTCTCCTATGAAGAGATGTAAATTTACTTCTGAAGTTACCCATTTCAGTGTGATTCCTTTTTTAAAAGGGGAAAGAAAGGAAAAGCTCAAACCAAGGGCCCAGCAACAGCAAAAAATATTTTTCATTTTCATTCCAATGCAAAATCGCATCCTGATACCTGATGACTGACATGGAATTCAGTACTTGTCCTCTGGCCATCTGTAATAACAATCACAACAAGTTAATAAAATAAATTAAGAACATAAAAATTGCTTTGGCTGCAAGTCATATTAGTTAGYCTTAGCTCTCAAAGACAAGAGGTTATTATGTTCAGTGAAATTTACAGAACTATGCAAAAATCAATGGACATTTCTTGCTCTCTGAAGCAGCTCTGTAGGACCTTTAACTCTGTGGCRGATCTGCAACTTGAAGCCTGTGGCTGATACTGCTGCTATTGTTCACTGTATTTTGGTGATTTGATCACCTGAGTTCTGCAGAGTARCAATGTCAAAAGCATGCTAGACATTCTCAGAGAGATGGTCGGCTTCACAGCTCTTTACAGATTACTTCTGCCCCTGTGATGTGTGGCCCCACTCCCCAAGATACGTATAAGTATTACCCCAGTTTGAAAGTTTTAGGTTTCAGAGATAAAGTGATACATCCTACAGTTGTTGCTGTAGTAAGTTAGTGTTTCTATCTGGTCCAAGATCTCAGAACAAACCAAGTAATATCAATAAAAAGACTGGATCATCTGTAAATTGTCTTTAGCTATTAAGTGTTAATTTTGAGAAGTGTATAATGAAAACTGATTTCCAGTTTTGAAAAGTATCTATTACAATTTTTACTGTRTTTCACTAGCTAATAGTGGCTAATAACGGGTAACTTCTGATTTTTGCTGACCACCATGCAATGTGTTCCCCATCATCAGTGTACCCTGCAGTTCAAGTTCCTCTTCGAGGCATGCAGTTGAATGGAAACAAATGGATCTTCTGAATCCAAGAAAAGGAGTAATTAATACCCAAATAGGATTAAAAAGCTGCATAGAGGAAGAAATGCTTTATTTTAAGCGACTCATTTAATTAATTTGTCTAGTTTTCATGACAATAGCATTGATCATAAAGGATTAATTTGATATTAATGCAGATGTCATACGTACTTCTGTTGTAACTCCTCTGTAATTCAGTATTAGCTAAACGTACCATTAAAAGAAAGTGTTACTCATAAAAAAGGTTGAGTTAGTGAATTTGAGTTTACTTTATATTCTTCTTTTGCCATTATAGAATATTTATAGCTGAAAAGAAAATGAAAGGTTTAAAGCTGTTAAGGAGGCATAAAATGTATCCATTTGCAAACTTARCATTCCTTAAATTGGTCAGATTTTGCCCTTTCATAATCTAAATCTTGGAGAATTAGCTAAAAGAGGTTGTATTTAGAACAATCAAAGCGGTAAAAGAAGTGCATTAAGTTGCTGCAACGTATGATCAGCACTGAATTTTGTAACATAACCGTGCTCTCTAGCCAGCTTCCTTCCTGCTATAATAGGCATATACTTTTGTCCCCTTTCTCTACAAGCATTAAGAAAAATTATACATTTTCTAAGAGTAGATGTTTGGAATTGTCAATACCATACTTCACAGTTGAGTCAAATTCCCATTATATGTGGATTACAATAACAATAAACCTTTCAAGCAATCAAGGACAAAACCTGGAGTGATGTAACTCAGCATCTTTCCAGTGCCTTCAGTGGAACTGTACTAATTTGCAAATCACTTCTCTAGTGGTTTTAGCGTTTGAAGTATTAAAACTCATGTTAGTTAAACACTAATTTATACCTGTATAGGCTTTACCTCATACCCTATTAGCATACATAAAGGGGATATATTCAATCCTACAAGAATTTGGGACATATGTGCTAAAGTCAAAGTTGGAATAATTCTTAAAAATCTGTTTTCTTTTTTGTTGCAGGAAGACCTTGTAGGAAATAAGACTGGTTATTAGGATGTTTGAAACAAGAGTAGGGTTTGGTTTCTGTTTATTGCTTGAAGGTTTTATCATACACTTTCCTTTTAAGAGTCAGTGGACAGTATATATAAGGAAAAGGCACTGGATGCTGAGCCCAGAATCAAGGGCTGTGTGATCTCAGGGGAACTTACGCGGGCTCAATACTTTAAATCCCAAATGGACCGCTATCCCGTAGCCAGGCACAAATCTATTCAGGAATACTCTTACACCCACTATTTTCTGATAGCTAGTTTTAGTTTGCTGTCCACTGGTTAGAGCACTGCTTTAAGGGKTTGAGTACGCAGGTAATAGAAAGCATATTTGAATAATATAATAATAAGTATTTGAATAATATAATACAGAGTGTACTGTATTATATCCACCYGAATCACGCTTCAAGGTTGTCTCTCTGCTGAGTGTGCAAGTCTGATTCAACAAGTCTTTGCATGAGGGAAGGATTTTTATATCAGTCTTGCAAGGTTCTGTATAGGCCAAAAAGCAAGGAGAAGGAACCAGGCTAAAGGAATAAATTCAGGATTTGTTTATATTTAATGCATTACCTTTTGCTAATTCATGTGGTCATCTTTTGCAGAAGGATTATTTTACGACATGCTTTCCACATTTGCAAACAAATGACCCAGGCAACAATGTGCAAATATGTATGTCAGTCACTGTATGTTTATTTAGATGGTACTTACTACAGTGATTTCACTCAACTATTTTCCTATAGGTTTCCAAAGACTCAGACATGTTATCTCCTAACAAAAATCTGTGTGTCTAATGGCACCCTGCAAAACAACTACCCAAAAGAGCAGTTCCTAGAAAAAGAAGCTGCCATGTAAGTGTCACAGCACGAAACACAAGGAACTGTACCTGCAGGAAGATGGGTGGCTGCATGGGAATACTTGTGCWGTTCTCTGCTTCTCCAAAAGTCTCCAGTGTGGGTTTCACATTTGATAAATAGATCATAAAAGTGTAAACTCCATGTGAGATTTAAGTGTCTAATTTAAAATAATAATTTGAAGCACCCTATTTATTCTAGGTTCCTTTTATAATCTGTAATTAAGAGAGAGGTTAGCTGAGCTGATTTACCTGGATAGAGGGTGGGGCTCAGAATACCTGGTCTCAAATCTTTTAAATATTACGTGTAAGAAAAACCTTCCCTTGAGCTCGCATTGGGATGAACTGCCTCTGTGAGGTGCCTTTCTCTTCCTTTTGGCAACAGATGGAGCCTAAGCCTCTCAGTGAAATCTTGATCTAGGGTCAGATGAATTATGACTTCATATGTAAATATTTTACACATTAACATAGACTGAAACTTTCTGACAACGATAACTATTTTTTTTAATTTTAAGGTGAATAATTCTGAACTAATAAAGAGTACTTTCTATATAGTAAATGCATACTATTGAAAGAAAAAACATTGTCCAGATAGCCAATGACAGAGAAAATAAAAAAGATTCTGAGCACTTATTCAAAATTTAAAATGATATTGCTTAATTCTGTCATTTAACATTAGCATTCTGAAAGTTAGCTGTCTGGACCATGCTGTCACCTCTCCTCTAGCCCTYGTCTAATGAGGTGAGGCAAGCATCTCCAGGGGGTGATTCATCCCACCTATCCAGGTTCCTGTACTAGTGAGGATGATTCATTGCTACAGTTTCTTCAGCTTGCAGCCTCATTATGGCAAAAACACTCCAGAAACCCATTACGAAGACAGAGACTGTTCCAAAGGACTTGCACTGTCTACACACTCTCTAGATTATTCTGCATCCAAAAGGTAGAGAACTTCCAATATTATAACTGTTCATACACTGAAAATTAAAACCCCCTTAAAATCGGGTATAACTGTGAATAAGGAATATATCCAAGGAAAACTGAAATACATTTCCAGAAAGCCAATAACCAGAAAAGGAGGAGCAATTATGGAAGATATTAATTTACAAATTTTTTCCACAGCATTCTTTGGGGGCTTCTGAGTATTTCTGCTAATTCCTCCCAAAGGAAGAGCTTTTACSAGTGTTCAAGTCCTAACAGAGAGAGGAAAAAGTTTAAACATATATTCATATGAAAAAATTTCTAGYACCGATCCACATATTTGTGCAGGAAAGACACAAATGTATCAAAAGATTTACAAAAGCAATTTTAGTTTTTGTATATACGGTTTTGTAAGATTGCAATGAAATTTGAGTGTATTAAACATTCCTTTTTTTTATACAGACTTTGACTGCAAACAGTACAGCCACTGAACTTTTAGAAATACTTGTAGGTGTTTGCACCTATGAGCTGCAATTTTTCAAAAGATCATCGTAAAACATCTTGGATAAAACCTAATTGAGTAATTGGGTCCTTAAATTCCATAACCCACCCTAAAATCTGCATCATGAAGCTGAATTTCAAGGTGATTTCAAGGTGATTTCAAGGACTGGATTTCAAGGTGATTGAACTGTAGACCTATGGTTTGTCTTTATTATATCTAAAACACACAACTTGTTATTGTATTTCTCCTTGGGTGAACAGCTGTTCAATGCCATTGYTGTGGTTTAACCSCAGCCRGCAACTAAACCCCACCCAGCCGCTCGCTCACTCCACCCCGGTGGGATGGGGGAGAGAATCGGAAGAGTAAAAGTGAYAAAACTCATKGGTTGAGTTGAAGAGAGTTTAATAGGKAAAGCAAAAGCCGTGCACGCAAGCAAAGCAAAACAAGGAATTCATTCACTGCTTCCCATCGGCAGGCAGGTGTTCAGCCATCCCCAGGAAAGCAGGGCTCCATCACGCGTAACGGTTACTTGGGAAGACAATCGTCATCACTTTGAACGTCCCCCCCTTCCTTCTTCTTCCCCCGGCTTTATATGTTGAGCATGATGTCATATGGTATGGAATATCCCTGTGGTCAGTTGGGCTGTGTCCCCTTCTAACTTCTTGCGCATCCCCAGCCTACTGGCTGGTGGGGTGGGAGGAGAAGCAGAAAAGGCCTTGACTCTGTGTAAGCACTGCTCAGCAGTTACTAAAACATCCTTTTGTTACCAACACTTTTTTTCAGCAGAAATCCAAAACACAGCCCCATACTAGCTACTATGAAGAAAATTAACTCTACCCCAGCCAAAACCAGCACAACCATCTAGGGTATGAAATTTAAAATGTCATTTAGGATGATCATTTAAACTACTATTGCAAATTATATCTCTTGCAATATTGTGCTGTCTCTTTAAATGAGGAAAACTATGAAATCTATTTAGAAATGGCAAGCAAAATATGATGAAATTAAAATACCCCTTTTGCTTACAACAGCTGCACATCATACACRGTTGAATGCTTCCTGCAAAACTACCTTAAAAGAGACTGATATATTCATATTTAGTAAGAAAGAGCTCAGAGCTCCATTGGTCAAAAAGCCTCCAGGGAAGGAAATGTTTCCCTATATTTGATTTCACTTTTTTTCAGCTGCCTTAACCATTTTCTTCAGATCTTAAATATTAATCAGATGATACAGTATTCAAAAGCCTGCCTGCATGTCTTGGGGCATCTCTATCATGTAAGTAGAGCAACTCTGAATACATATTCTAGAATATATTGAAGGATCCTTAAAAATGAGATGAGCCTCCTTTTCTAGCAATGTACCTATAAGTGTGATTAATATTAATACATTTTAAGAATGCATATTGAATATGTTATATATTCCCTGAAACAAAACCATGCATTCAGTGCTGTTGGAATAGCCATGTATCTCACAAACAAGTGTTCTGGCTATGGCAAGAGAGGCCATCTGCATGCCTTTGTAACTAGTGCTGAAGAACTAATTCAGTGAGTAAATAATATACTCAGATCATTTCGGTTCTTTTCCAAAATCACAGGCTGTCCATAATTAACTTGAATATTTATTCAGGTTTATTGTTTAGCAAATTTTGTATTCAGACTTCACTCATTGTCTGATATTTGAATCATGTTCATTGTTTGTCTTTGAGTACTGACAACTGTAAGATACTGTTTCAGCATCCTACTTGGTTCATCTAAAAAAAAAAAATAACTTAAGGGGAAACTTGAGAAGATAGCTGAATCTTTAAGTATTTTGGAGAGGGATGGTGAAAGTAAGTAAATAGACTGGAGGAAATGAAATAGCAAGAGGGAGGAGCTGAAAGGGAAATAAATGATTTCTTTCTCTCGTACAGAACATTTGCACAAATATCTTTCTTGGAAAAAAAACCCTAAAACTTAATTCACTTTATGTATACTTTAATAGTATTTTTTCTTCCAAAGTCACAGAAGGAAATATCATGTGTTTACCAATTTCCACAACGCTTGAAAACAGAGACTGCAATCAGATTTCTGCCTGGTTTAATAGCTTTTYTGTTAGGATGGAAACACAGGGATGGGGGGAAAAATCTATTGCTTGGATCTTTCAAGCAGTGGCCTATCTTATAATAAATAAATATTTAAAAAAGTCCACCGTTGAAATTGTTACAAGAAAATACAGGAAACACCTAATAAAGGGAAAAGGACTTGCTGAATACTTGCAAGAYGTTTGAATATTGTCTTGCAGCTCAGGAAATCAAACAGTGAATGTCAATCATGTGCAAATAGAAAACAGTACAGCATACACGTATATAGGCCCACAGCCTCAGTTTGTATAAACTTAGCAAAACTCCTCTGATGTCAATGGAGTTTTWTCAGTTTATACTGGATGGCAATCTTCACTGAAATACTTTGCAAATAAATGTCATTAGCAAAACCAGAGACAAAGAGAGTCAGAACATTTTCTTACAGAGGCTTTTGTAGAGGATTGCAGTGTGGCTGGAGAATACTCAACCCAGATAGGGCAAATAAGCACTTGTAGACTGCAGTCAATAGCTTACCACGGGCTTGCACTAACCAAAGATGTAGATTAGTGYGTTTAATTCCTGTTGCACTTCAATGTCTCTACCTGTACTAGAAAAAAGATTGTTTTTTCTAAACCCTTTGCCTTGAAGTTGTTTAATGTCAAGGCGGTGAAAATTTACTAGTTAACAAATTCATTAAAGGCAGTTTGGGTAGATGTAGGTATTTTCATGATTTCATCACACACTCAACTACTGCTCCACAAATAAGAGTTTATTTATAAGGGTCTGTATTGTACAATATCAACTTGAATGGAAGCATTAAATATGTAGTCACCCTTAAGCTTATGGAACCGTCTCCTTAAGACTCGTATGAAATGCAACAGTAGAACTTGATTTTGTCAGGAAAGCTATTTCTCAGGAAGAATCTGCTTACTAAAATCACCTAAAAAAATTAGGTTTGCAGTTTTCTTGTGCAATTACCAAGTGATTTTTTTTTTGGAAAAGATATCACTATTTCACATTTTGCTTTTTGTATGACTATAGGAAGGATGACTTTAATATAATGGAGTAGCTGTCAAACAAATGGCCTGCTATTTCATTTTCAAATAGTATTRCTCCTTCCAAAAAGGGAGGAATCAGATTTCATTTCAAATTACATTACCAACTTTATTAGGGCAGAGATGATTACTCACCTGTGCAAAGCTGCAGGTTTACAACAGATGAAACAACCCTAGATACAGGATTTTAAAGATTTATAGATGTAGTCCTGTGGCCTGGGAGCTGTTTTCCTTTGAGATTGTGAAGAGTCTTAAGGGATGAGAAAATCAGATCAGAGGATTTGAACGATGAAACCCAAAATGAGAAATGTTTCAAATTAAATCTGAAAGCCTTCTGTTGGTTTCTTTGACTTGTGTGAAGTCAAGAGAGGACAGATTTACAATGAACGGAAAAAAAAAAAAATCAAAAAGGCCAGACACACAGCAACAACAAAGCTGAAAGTAAGACTGCATTTTCAAAGGGGTACAGTAATGCTGTGTATAGATGAGTTTAGCGGGAATTTCAACTTCATTCACTTGCAGAAAAGACGCAGAGTTGTGCTGATTTTACAGGCACTAACCCAGAATTAGTCTTCACCTTCCATTTACTGCATTCCAAGTTCATGCTTTTGTTGCAGCCAACATCCTCATCGGGCAAGGACAGAAACAACCCTTTTMTACCAGTTCCTTTCCCACTGCTCCCTTTTCCTTCCTGTGGAAGGAAAGTAGAGCATGGAGAGCAAAGTGGAGTAACGCTGCTTCCCAGGAACTCTCTAGGAAGCCTAGAAGGTTTGAGAGGGACCAGATGTGGGCAAAACACTGATGAGGACCAGAGGTGTCTCCTGGAAACTCTAGTTTGTGCTACCCAAATACCTGAGAGTTTTCCTCCACAGAGGTAGCATTTTTGCTGCCAAACCACTCTGCTTGGCCTAATCCTTCCTTTACAACACCAGAGACAGCAAAGCTAGCTCCTTTGCATATGCAGGAGGTACTTTTCTGACAGTTTGTTTCTACCAGTCTTCATCAGCTTGCAAAGRATGTGTTAAAACACAAGAGTTGCGTCAGATGGGAGAGTACATTCCCAGGTTTTTCAGTACCAGGTATTACACTGACTCCCATTCATCTGTTTTACCTGCATGAAATACAAACTCCGTTGTCAACAGAAATGTAACTGTATGAAATGAGATGTTACCACTTTGTAAATAAGTATTCCTGTCATCTTCCTACCTGTTTGATGCAAACACCTGTGCTACCTTTTATGTTTAATCTTAGTTATTCTTTATAAAGCACAATTTGCTTCAGTTACATTGCAATCAAATATTTGCAGATGTTATCAGATGGAGGAATACTTCAATAGGCAGCAGACTGGAT
This sequence comes from Oceanodroma leucorhoa, assembly GCA_030449065.1. Taxonomy (NCBI): domain Eukaryota; kingdom Metazoa; phylum Chordata; class Aves; order Procellariiformes; genus Oceanodroma; species Oceanodroma leucorhoa. Next base: position 23,529,988 of record JASVER010000001.1, on the reverse strand, counting down.
AAACTGTGCATTATGATGACAACTATGTAAATAAATAAAAAATTAAAGTAATGAGTTATTTTTTAGTGCCTGAATTGAAACCAGAATCAAGAGTAACTACATACATCTCAGTGAATGCAAGTCAGAGGTATCAAAGAACAGGGACATATATACCTAAAYAGTTCACAAAATCTCCCTAACAAATTCATTTTTAATCCATACCTTCTTTTGTTTACACCCTCTGAACAGTTAAATGACCAATTTCTCTCTTAAACATTGCATAATATGCATTATTTATACAAATYCCTGCCCATATGCATAACAGATATCAACAATTATATCTTAGTCCTAATTAATTTTTCCACCTTTTAAAAAATTCAAGCACACAGTCAAGGAAAAGAAACGTGCTGACTTGGAGGGCAATTCACAAATAGGAAATACTTGGAAAAATTTCAAAATTCTTCATGTTGAAGTAGGGAACATACTTTTAAAATAGGAAATTCAAAMTTGGTACACATTTAGAAGGTGGATTATGTATGAATATAAAAAAAATAAGGTAGCAGTTTACACTGGATTTCGATCACTGAATTTTTTCTACTAAATTMAATTAAAAATATTACTCATTTCTTAAGGAATGGATGTAAAATAATATGATATATTATAGAATAGTTGTCTTAAAATCAAGAACTGTAAGTCTTTACATGAGATGTGCAGCAAAGATTTTGAGAGGCAAAAGCAAAATTTGCAGCAAGGACTATGATTTTACAACAGGAATTGACACCAAAGGAAAAAAAAAATCTGTAGATAAAATTAATGTGGAATAACAATGTATTAGCAAGAGCAAAACAACAGACATGCACAAACTCTGTCAAGCCATGTTGCTTAGCAAGAGGATTTAATTCTCTCCACTTTGTAATACATAATTGAGCAACAGCTGAATTACTGTGCATCTATATGTCTGCATTATATATGTTATCTAATTTAACAGTTATTTTTGTGCCTAAGGCTGGGAGAACYGTAGCAAACAATTGGTTCACTGGTTTTAATTCTTTTCACTATTAATGATTTGTCAGTAGGTTGATCAATAATTTGCACATAGTTCAAAAGGATCCAAAAACACTGAATGCAAATGTTTCTCAGGYTGAAGTGCTTGAGAATTATTATTTTCTTTTAGATACGTGTATTCTTTGAATGCATGTCTTTTACACAATATATTTACATTCCCTGATAAAATTCAACTATCTACTAAAAATGCCCAAGAAAAAGGGAAAGGACGCCACAAAGGGTCATGGAAAARTGTAGAAAAAAAGGAAAAACAAGATCATGATTATGAAACTAAATTTTAACCAAACCTGAAACCAAATTTTAACCCCATTTTGGATAATTGCCATCTTTAAAGTGTTCTCCAAAATCATGAAATGAAAATTATTTGAAACTTTGTAAATTAACCTGATGAACTTATGATTGCACTGGAGATACCTGTTTGCATTTAAATATATATTTGATGGTAAAAGAAATACAGTTTTTCAAGGTGAGAAACAGCTTTATGCATCTTTCCCTCTTAATATTTAGCCCTGCTCTGCTAAAGATTGTGCGCATGCATAGAATACAGAAGTTGGTCTTCTGAATCTCTGACTGTTAAGATGAAACAGATGAAGTTGGATGGTACCTGTAAAGACAAAGAGAAAACGATAGATAGACTGCATGACTGGAAGCCTGACACAGAGCCAGGTATTGACTCCAAGATATGGCCAGGTCTATGCCATATTCTCCAAGTAGATGCAGGTGAGATTTACTTGARCTGAGAACTTGCCATGTGTGGGCGCGTTAGAGACTGGAGTCTGTGTGGCTTCAGTAAGCCGGCAGATGTGCCTGAGACTTGCTGAAAGCCAGGTTAGTCACTCTTGAATGTTGGAGTGCTTTAATACACACTGCATTCCCATTTGAAAACCTCTAGCTTACTGATAAATGGAGTTCTGCATAGACTTAGAACTAGCCAAAATTCAAGTCCCAGGTAACAGCAATTAATTATCTTGGGTTCGTAATGAACCTGTCAGTCCCCGATGATATAGTTRACGTAAATGAAAGCATTTACATCAGCTTTAGCTCTGCAACTGAGCAAACAAAAAGAAAAAAAATCAAGGATTATTAAATACTTCAATATATTACTTTCAATCAAGATCCCCACTTCATGAATCATTTAAGAGTATATTGGAGAAGCAGCACCACAAATATGCCTTGTTCTTAAGTTCTTTCCTCTGTCCCTGTCTGCTACTACCCACTTATGAAGGTGAGAATGTGGGCCGGACAGATCTCCCGTCTGAATCAGTGAAGTCATCATTTTCTTTGGTCTGTAAAGTAGTACAATGTCCATCTCTTCAGCAGTACTTACCACTTCTGATATCAGAACAGGGCCTTTGTTCAGCTGCTTCTGTAGTAGAACTATGTTTTTGGCACAGTTACATAGAAAGAGGTATTCCAGACGTAAAACTAAAATACCAATGAAATCAAAAGCAAAYTGGAATGCCATTTGACAAAGGAAGACCAAATATCAGACACAGAGAACAGAGCAAAGCATAAGCATCGACTGAGGAAAACACCCATAAAAATCTTTCAAAAAAGAAGCAGCCAGTAGGAAACAAAAATATCTCTAGCAAACTGACTGACTGTTGGTGAGTCTTTCCTATCATCAATAAATGCAGCAAGCAACAATGACTGTAGCCATAATCTGCAGTAATTCACTATTCGACTCCTTCCTTGTTTAACTTGTGTACTATCCCTACTATTGGCTTCTTTTTCCATCTCTCACTTACCCAGTTTTAAACTATACTAGCATTTACCTTTCACCCCAGGTCTGTCACGTTTTCTTCACAGTCTCCTGTGAGGCCTTATCAAAGTTGTTCAACTAAATTAAATACTTATTGGAAATGCACAACTTAAAGGGCATCTAACTGTAGCTGCCATATTTTTCATCTGATACTCAAAAAATGTATAACCATGCTTTAAGCAAGTTATTCTGCTTCTTTGTATATTATGTGTATTTGGCATTAAAAGAAGAAGGATTACTTCATTTATTCTGAGGCTGTGGTAAATGACATACAACATTGTCTTAAACTACTTGTTCATTTTCTCTTCCATGCATGATTTCTTCAGGTCTTTGGGTATTTTCTTTTTATTTTTCTGTTGGCTGCTTGGTAGGAATCACATTTCTTCATGCAGTCATCTGCCTGCCTACAGTTAGTGTCCTCTCCTCCTAAAGCTGTTCTCTTCATTGTGACCTTGCCTTTTCTCTGAAAGCCAGCTGCCCAGACATGTCCAAACACAGCAATATAATGCTGAAGAAGTAGTGACTCTAGGCAACATGAAATCAGTGCGCCAAGAGATTGTGGTTTGGTTTTTCACACTTACTACAGTCTGTCATATTGTATTCAGTGAAATCTATTTTCATGGTTTTTTTTTCCCCCACTCAGAGTGCCAAGACAGATAGTAGATCAATATAAATATACATTGAATCTGGCATGGTAAATGTCTGAAAGTCTATGCTGTACATATCAAGCCATTTTCTTGAGAAGATTTTGACATATTTTTGTTCTGTAGTATGARGTTAATCACAAGATATGTTGATTAATGCCTTATGGCAACAAATCTCCTCTAGGAAGCTTTTCAGAGTATAATATGGAGCTTCAGAGATGCATGAAATAGCAGGATAATGAGGCAGAAGGAGCTAATTTTTGGCTGGAATTGCCTCCAGCTAAGCATGCATTCTTTATACATATAAGCTTAAAAAAAGTAATTTAAAAAAAAAAAAAAGACAGAGAAAACTATAATGTTGAAGTATCATGAAAATATCAATGCATTCAAAAAACCCATTACTGTTCTAGTGTCTTGTCCACAGGCAATATGACAAGAAGAAAGAATCCCGGGAAATCAAGTGGGCTGAACCTGCTCCCTGGACCGCAGTCCTGAGAAACGCAGGCTATATAATCACACAAAGCAGCATTGTTTTCTGACATTCTTCCAGAAATYCAACAATACTGTTTTCAGCTTTTTCTTTCCACTCTCCTGCATGTAGGGATGTTTATTAAAGCCGTCTTTTCTGAATCTGATGCTGAGTTACTTCCTGTGATATTCTCCAGTAGACTCAGGCAGTCTCTGAAATTTATACATTCTCTTCATAATGGTGAAGAGATGTTTCCTATCAAAAGCCTTTGCTAATAGTAGGAGTTAGTAACATTGACACATTATAGTTTTCCCAAGATTAATTTATAACCACATGTAAATTACCAAGATGTGTTCTCACTCATAACATTGGATAACTACAACACAGACAGGCAAAGAAAAGCAGGATGAAGAGTGCTAATTTTAGCTATTGACATGTACTAGTTTTAAAACATAAACCAGGGATGAAAATGAGGTGTGGAAAATAAATTGGGTCAGTAGTGCAAAAAATTAATTGCAGCTAAAAGAAACTGAGGCTTATGAATGTTAAGTCTTAGATGAGCTACATTCATTACTATGAAGGGGAAAAGTGCTAAATTTTAGCACTGAAAATGCACACCTGCATTTCCCCTCCTGGTAGCTTTTCTATCTATTGATCTAGTGTTAGCTGCTGTAAATACCGTTCTAGTCTGGTTTTGCTTTACTATTCTGTACTTGGTTCTACATACAGGATTATGCTGTCTTAGAAACAGAGRTCATACAATGCATACAAAGCTTTCTAAATATAACTGTCATGTGCTCTTTGGAGTATACAGATTTTTAAATCTGTTAAAACGTTTAATTTCATTCAAAGGTTTCCTCATGTTCCCTGTCTAAAAATGACTTTATGTATAACCTTAAACTGGAGCAGTCTGTATATAATTTGTGTTTTATTAATTTGCAGACATATTGCACAGTGGTTTTGCATGTTGTGCTTCAGAAGTTGTTCCTTTACTGTTTCCTGATTTTAGACTCTCTGTGGAATTCCTCCTTGTCATGATCAGATTTCTGTCACGGACCATTAAACTATGTCAGGGCAAATATACAGCAAATTAAGTATTATATCTTTTCAAGCTTCTTTCTAAGAATAAAACCACAGTGATTCCTGTCCTTGATGGGCACCCTCACTGGATGACAGGCTGCACAGTCCTAATTCCCTTTATTTACTCTTTCTGCGGCCTATTAGTCTGCACTCCTTTGGCACAACGCAACAGCTGTAAAATGAAGGACAGAGAGTGACCCATTTTGACCTTCTTCCTGCCCCTTTGTGTACCTTCCTCCAGCTTTGCTTTTAAAGGAAACTTTCGACAGTTAGGAATCACAAAACTACAGACTCAGAGAGTAGTTGAAGTGGGAAGGCCCTTCTGGGGATCATCTAGTCCAAGTTCCCTGATGAAACAGGATCAGCTACAGCAGGTTGGTTAGGGACTTGTCCAGCTGGGTTTTGAATATCTCCAAAGATAAAGACTCCACAACCACTCTGGGCAGCCTGTTCCCAGGGAAGGGTCACCTTCCTYGACCTGCTGACAATGCTCCTCCTAACGCAGCCCAGGAGGCTGTTGGCTTTCTTTCCTAGAGGGGCACATTGCTGGCTTATGTTCAATTTGGTGTCCACCAGGACCCCCAGGGCCTTTTCTGCAGGGTTGCTGTGACAGTGTGCTCCCCCTGCCCCTGACCTCACCTTTTCCGGTAACCCTACTCAAGTGATAACCACCTGTGGCAACCGTGACGGATGTGCCTGGTGATGATGGATGCATCCAGCTCAAAGTGGATTCAGGGGAGACAGACAACAACACAATAGGCAACACATCCACCTAACCACAGTGCTGGTCAATGTCCGATTCAAGCCAAATTTGGAAGAAACTAATGTCTACAGTTGATATGTAAATATGACTATGAGGCAATCATTTTACCCCCATAAATAGTGGGCAGCCCAAGAGCCCTTTGAGCTCTCCTGTACAGCAGTGGGCTGCACGGCAGGATCTYCTCTTGAGTAAGGATGCCTCCTAGAGTTACTCCTCGAGGCTGAGAGATTCCTTGCTGCAACAGATCCTCGGTAAGTGACTAATAGCATGCTAAACTTGGAAATCTTAGCTAAGTAATAGAAAGGATTGACTGTGCATATATAATCCTTTAGACATAAACCGTTGACCAAGTCTGGGACTAGGACTGGATCCAGCTGCACCTAGACTCCTCTCTGAGAAGGAGTTTACAGAGCAAAGGGTCCTTGCTGAACCCCATGACTCAATGGGGGGGGTCTCCCTGACAGTTTCATCTGACCCTGTCTTCTATGCAGTAAATAATCAAGTGTACCTTGCCATGGAATCTTGTTAACTCACTGTTGCATTTACTATCAAACTTTGTTAAATTGCTGTCTTTCTTACATCAATAAACATATTGCTACTTCTCTCTTATGAGTGAAGTGCATCTCTCTCTCTCGCCCCATCTGCGACAKCTGCTTTCCAGACAGTCTGCCTCCAGCCCATACTGATGTATGGGGTTATTCCTTCCCAGGTGCAGAACCTTGCACTTCCTTTTGTTGAACTTCATGAGGTTCCTGTCCGCCCATTTTTCCAACCTCTTGAAGTCCCTRTGAATAGCAGCACAACCAAAACTGTACTGGCCACAGTATCAAACCCTGAGGTACAGCAGTTACCCTTTTTTACTGTGAGGGTGACCAAACACTGCAATGTGTTGCCCGGAGAGGTTGTGGAGTCTCCATCCCTGGAGATATTTAAAAGCCATCTGGATATCTGGTGTACCAACGACTCCTCCCAATTTTATATAATCTGAAACATGCTGAGAATGTCCTCTGTCCCATTATCCAGGTCATTAGTGAAAATGTTAAACAGTATTGGCGCCAGTAGAGACACCAGTAGAGACCACCGGTATTCATTGGTAGATGACAGCCTTCTGAGCCCAGCAGCTGAGCCACTTTTTAGTCTACCTCACTGTCCACTTACCTATCCTGTACTTTGTCAATTTGTCTATGAGGATGCTATGGCAGAAAGTGTCAAGGGCCTTAGTCAAGATAAACAGCATTCGCCGCACTCACCTCATTCACCAAGCTAGTCAGCTCATCATAAATGTCTATCAGTCAAGCTGGTAAAGCATGATTTCCCCTTTGCTGACTATTCCCAATCACTTTCTTGTCCTTCATGTGTTTGAAAATGGTTTCTGGGGTTATTTGCTCCACCACCTTCCCTGTGACCAAGGGGATTCTGAATGGCTTGTAGTTTCTTGAATCTTATTCTTGTTCTCCTTGATGATAGGAGTGATATTTTCTTGCCTCCAGTCCTCAGGAACCTCCCCCATTCACCAAGACCTTTCAAAGATAATTGAGAGTTGCCTTGCAATGAAATCTGCCACCTTCTTCAGCATTCGTGGGTGCATCCCATCAGAAAAGTGATGTAAGGCTTGAAYCCACTGGAGATACCTTTGAGCTACTTCTTCCTTAGTGAATCATACAACCATGAGACTAAATAGGTGTAACCTCTTCCAGCTATATTTCTTTTTATCAAAAGCTATGTGAAGCCTGGAGATACTTACTGGTTTCAGGGCATAGCAACACTTAAATTTTGTATCCAAACCTGTAGTAGAAATACTACTAAGATACTCAGATTAGTTCCGGATGGTACAAAGATAATGAAGATACAGGCTCATTGGTTTACTGGAGTACTGCATGAGTTTATCTAAACTACTTTTGGATGTGAAGCGCTAGGTTTGTGTGATACCATCCCAATGTGTATTTACCATATCCAGTTGTGTAGAGACTGCTGTTCCCCACTGCTTGGTGAGCACCTCAGTTTAAACAAAATCTAATTTCTTGGAACATATAGAAACAGAAATTCAAAATCCTGATTTTTCAGACTCCTAACTTCAATGTTTAAGAATTTTTAGGCATATGGCGGAAATGGAGGGATTTTACAGCTAAGGGTTATGGACAGCAAACCTGTGGGGAATGTTACAATTTAACTTTCAGACCTACACAAAAAAAACAGGAAACTGAGTCAAGGGACGCKAAATTTTAGCTTTAGCAGATGAGCAACTGTTACTGTATAACCTATATACATATAGCCTCARTCACACACATCTATAATCTGCATAGCTGTCCAATTACATAAAATTTTCACTTTTGATTCCTACATGATTTGTCTTTTTTACTCACATATGTCAGAAGGACATTTAAGTCCAGAACTTTTAGTCACAAAAGATCTTCACTAGATTTAGCTTAGAGTTACTTCAAAGCATTTATWAGGATTTTGTATGCTTTTGTAGGTTATGTTATTTTCTATACTCTATTTTCCATTTTCTTCCTGCAAAAATTCATGACTCAGGGAAAGTATCTTTTCTGTTCTTGCTTTCTGAATCTTACTTCAATGTGAAGTAAGATTCCATTTACTATACTAATAAGTTTATCCCAGACACCAAAGCCTTTTAATTCTCTTGTATGTTATTTTTAAATGGCATTAAGCAACTACAGCTTTTACACAGACTAACCACTTACCAAGTCTGTGATCGGAAAACTGTTGCTTGTAAGTTACAGAACTCTTTAGTGTGCAGTCAGCTACTTTTATTGTAACAATGTCTTGTGATCAGTAAATCAGCACGGTGAAGGATTTTTTAATAACTTTTTTTTCCTTGCGTGCATTCAAATTATTTGATCCAATTAATCTTCAACATTGGTTTTGTCCTCATGCCAAATATTGCCTTACTTTCTCAAGCTGGGGAGAATGTTTGTTCCCATCCCCCTTTCAACATACTAAAAAGGTATATTTCAGCCCTAAGGAGAAAAAATTTATCTTCTAAAGAACTTTGAACTAAAATGTCCTAATAAGTATTTGGCTTTAGGGTTCAGATACTAAAAACAGAATTTCTAATGCTGATATTTCTAAGCATATTTTTTCCATTATTTAATTTAAATATTACATGTAAACATTTTTAAAAGATTTCACCAGTAATCACTGAAATGTTCTTTTTCTAAAAAAAATAAAATTAAAAAGAATTAGAATTGCCTTAGAAACTAGAACAAATTTCAAATGAAGTAAGAAATTTTTATATTACATTATTGCATGCATTTATGAAAAGAAACATGAGCTGGACAATGCATCCTTAGGTACACTTGCGAAGACACTCCACAGCAAACAGTTTTAACAATATTGTTTGTCCAATTCTAATAATTTCAAAACAAAAATGGTGATCTTAAAATAAAATGTTATCAAGGAAAGAATATCTGTAAGAGTCTTAACAACTAATTTAGGATCATTGAAGGTCACCTACAGAATTAAAGAGATTGTTGAGAGTTTTACAGAGAAAACATTTTTTTTTAATAGGTTGAAAGTAAAAATACTGGTTGTTTTAATCAGGCACTTGGCGAAGGAATAAAGATTCATTTGAGAGTCCAAAAGATTATTTCTCACTCTTTCATTTTTTTCAAGTAAAGACACTGAGAACAGTTTTTCTTGTAATATTAGAGCGATTTGGTTCCTTGTCTTAGTTTGAGGTCCAGGAAGAATAAAGGTAAATAAAAAATGAAAAGCCACAATAAAGGTTATCTGCTGTTTTCTAAGTACCAGAGGATGCTGGCTACACTTCCAGTGAAGGGTCAAATTGTTTCTCCTTTCCGACAAAATCACCGTTTATATTTATATATTTGTAAAGGTAGGTCACAGATTCCCTGCAAATACATTTGCTATTAAAATAGGTTTTCACATTTCATTCCAAATGGGTGAGTGTTTCTGCTTACTATGCATTTTATAACAAAATGCAAGCTCCTTAAAAAAGATACCTTAAAAAAAGGTAAATACATCCTCAGTTGTTCTAAACGCAGTTACAACTCCTCCATAAATCATTGCAAGCAATCATGCAGATAACAGAACTCTGTAATTATTTAACAAACTGTTTATAATTAAATTAACCCCCTTTAAAGTAAGTGCAGCAATTGTTGATAAAACTATATTTTTCTGTAAATTCACCATAAATTGTTTTTAAGATATTTTTGAGGTACTCTCTACACTGTCTCTGATATGTTTTATATTAATTCTGTAATTCCCTGGCAAGTGGCTTTTTAGAAGGAGAAATGGCTAGGGCCTGAAAAAGAGACATGAAGCATTGATGAGTCAGCCTAAAGCACTAATACTGATGGGCAATCAAACATTTCTGTGAAAGAAATAAGGGGTTAAGAAATAAAGAGGTCCAGTTTCCTTTGTGTTGGAGTACCTGCTTTTGAGGGAGTGAGACTATATACACCACACAGTAAGACATCATGCAAGAAAGCAACCCGGAATTCAGTCTTCCCTTCCGGGTGTTGCAATTGCCTCCTCTCTCCTACCTCTGACACGGCCGTACTAGGCCAGAAAAAGGCACTACCTATCCATGTTGCAGCTTGATTTGAAGACTGTTTTTCTCTCCCCTCCCAAAAAGACACTTCAAAGAGACTAGACCTACCCAGAGACACTGAATATTACATGCAGCAAAGCCTTTTATGAGGCGCATTGACATGCTCTTCTAACAGTTTTTTCTGAAAAATGCAGTGTTGGAAAATGAACTAAATAGGAAAAGCCGTGCAAAACAGCTGTGGTTTGCAGTACTTGATCTTTGTTCAGTTTGACCTCCAGTCCCTTCTGGGGACTTTACCCCAGACAAGGATTCAAACTGAAACTTGTGGCTCTAGCATGAAATTTTTCCTTCTCCTGCGCAGTGGGACAATCAATGGCAACTGCCTGGCTGGTTCTGATGACTAGGTGCACAGTGTGTATTAGAAACAATGAAGAGAATAATTTTTCTCCCTCTGACTGACTGCCCTGAAGACAAGGAAACCATTTAGAGAGAACTGTAGAATCAAATGAATGACAAAATTAGTGGAAGAATGAAATTAAGTGGTCATTCTTAAAACCATAATAATTCCATAATGCACAGGTATACAAATGCACCCTTATGCTTCAGTATTTCCCTGCATTTTTTTTTCTTATTTAAAGACAGTACATGCACTTGATATTAACTGCGTATAGAAAATGTGCAACAATTCAGATTAAAATCAGTGTGAGTAAAATGAATGATACCGTCAGAAGACACAGTCTTTCTCCGTTGTAAGGAGCTTTATTCACTACAAAATTGAAAGGATTTGGGGCTGTGAAGTATTAATGTCATGTATGAATTGAAGATTCTTATCTCCTTACCTTTCAGGCTGCTTACACATTCTATACCTTTCTATCTTGAAAAACTAGTTTTTATTTGTCAAGTAGTCTATGGTATCTTGTACCTGCCACATTTGGATCATAGGGCAGAAATTGTGTCCTCTCTGTATCTTCCATCCTCAGGCATATTATCAAAACTCAAGAAAAGATGGAAATAATTTCTTATGCTCAGTAGATCCTTAGATGTTCTTTGACCATTTGACATGAATTCTAAAGCAAATGTTTAAATCCTATGTAGACAASAAGAAGCCTTTCCAGCTTAAGTTAACTATTCCACTTGATAAAAAGATATTATTACTTTACTACTGAATGTAGACAGCATCATTTTCCCTGTAATGTAAGAGAAGTCTGTTACCCCTTAGGGAGTACACAGCAGCTTCATCTACTTCTTCCATGATATATTAGCTTTCTAAAGATCCTTCTTTGCACATATTAAGTAACCATTTACAAGACTGAAACAATAGACTGTCCCTAGCAGGAGAAGGAAAGGAAAAGGTGAAATGAAAGAAGAAAATTTAGGGAAAACAATTAACTTTTTTACTGTTGGGATTTGGGGAAAATATCACATGTATAAAAAAATTAATGAATATGGACTTAAATCATTAGATATGATAGAAAAGTCAAGGGTAAATTTTATGTTCTCTTCTCAATGAGATATTGCAGTATTTTGGGGGGGTGGAGAGAAGAGAGCTGTAATGAGAGGATAATGAGCTTATTCTGAATGCTTTTCTTCTCCTTTTGCAGATATCTTCATTTCTCCTGAGAGAGAGTAATCAGTGAGTTAAAAAATTAAAATGATGGCTCATACATCTGTTTGCCATTTCCACTCTTCTCTGACCTTAAAACCATCTATCCTGCTCCTTGAAGATTGCAATATTCATTGTTAAAAATGATCTTTTTTTCTTTTTGAATGAACCTCATCTTATGCTTTGAATTTGCTGAGCATTAGTAAAACACTGCTTTTTCCCCTCTGAAAATAATAAATTGCAGAGACAAATATTAGTAAACACTTGTGATTTAAAGAGTCAAATGGGTATTTATATGTTGAAATATCAAGATCTGTACACAAAGTTAGGAACTTTATGTCCAAAGTGGTCTTGTGAAAAACCATGGGAGAATGATAAAGCTGCAAAATAAGTTACATACTTAAGGCCCATCGTCAGGTAAGACTTAGGCACTTGACATTTATCTCCTATTGATTTCTTTATAAAACTTATGGTAATTATATAGGATATTTCTGAAAATGACACTTGGCCTTGAAGTTACTTTCAGTTTCATTTAAACGTTTTTGAAAATTTTAGCTTGCATCTCAAGCCTCATGCCCTCATGATCACCTCAGATCATTACAATCTAGGTTAATGGGCTAGCTTTTCATATTATTTTTCCTTATATAAAGCCATGGATGTGAAGATAAAATTGGAAAGAAAGGTTTTCTTATTAGTAAGATACAGCAAATATGTTAAATAACAAGTGCTAACCAATATTATGTATCTGTCTCTTTGATGTGTTGCCAACACTAAAATCATTGCCATAATTCCAAATGAGATAAATCTGATGAAACCTTATTGGAATCTGGTCTCAAAAGAAGAAAATTTGATTCTATTTGAGCATAAATATTTTTCTTCATCACCTTAGTGTCTGATCCACAAATTACTCTGTCGGATATCTACTGTTTTGGTTTTAAACCTGAACATTAAATTTCTATAACTCCTAATGTGCAAGTGGGTTAAAAAAGAAAGAGAAAGAAAGAAGAGGAAAGGCACATACTTTTTTTCTTATTTGGTGTATCACGTGCATTTTATGGCCCTTCATTTCATCTGGTCCTTCTCTACAATTATTAGATTTAGCCTTAAGTTCCTTCCTTCCTGTACAGATTTGTAGATGTGATGTCAACATAACATTAGTGGGGTCAAATGTTATTGTAATTACTGGTACTTGCACTTCACATAAAGATCCCTCTGTCCAGAGTGCAAGATTGAGTTGATCCCTCACCAATGCAACAACTTGGATAAACTCAGAAAACCTTACGCTGCATGAAGTCTGTGTTTAGCTCATGCATGAACCTACAGTTTGAGGTTGTTGCTTAGAAGTTATTGACTACTACTAAATATTCAARTTTGGTAGTAGTATATTTTTTTCCTTCCACTTAAGCAGGTAAAAAAGATTAAATTTTCTCCTTGAGAAACAGCATTTGTGCTACTCTGGGTCACAGCCAGAGCCAAGTAATTGTTTCATAGGCTCGTCCCACCTAGTTTACACTATTGATTTATATCTTTTGTWACTGTTTCCCCCAGGCTCCCCAGGTCATCTAAGTTGAGCAGTGATGTTATTTTTTGGCCCACGCAGAAATAGCTGCTTTTTTATTGGTGCTGTTTATCAAATGCCCAGTTTGGGACAGATAATTGTAACTAAGGTAGCCTGAGTTTTTCTTAATTAGAGCTAGCAAGCAGCTCATTAAGCCTACAAAGTTTTTCTCCTCCCTACAGCAGACAGTGGCCACTAGGTATTGCTGCTGTAGGTGTTAARGACGACATTTATAAGTGTGTTCATCCCTTGGAAAATGAGTGCAATTGTGTCCCCTGCTGTTCTGTGGAAGCTGAGGATGATCTCCAGTGCAGGTGAGCTTGTCTGTCAGAGCCGGTCTAGGTGGAGCTTTCACTGTATGAAGGACAGCAGCCATCAGACTCTGGCCCTTTATGGGTGACATGTCACAGCACAACCCATCTCACGTGCTGTAAAACATCCTGCATGAGGTAACTGGGTGTAGTGCACCACAGCATGGGACTACACAGTCAGGTATGGCCTATCTCTGTCTAGCAGATTGCACGTGAGGTCAATAAARTGTAAGTGAAAAATTGTGTGTCGTGGATCTTAAATGAACTTATCGTGCTCCGTGAAGGCTGTTCTGGCTCATGTGATATGAGGAAGCTGTATCAGTTCAGGATGGACTGCAGAGATTTCAGCCCACATACGATGAGGAAAAATATTTGTCCACCTTTCTCATCTGAGAGGCAAAGACTGATCAGCCTGAAAAAGTAAACTGATTCCTTCCCCATAGAGCAAATCCTTCCAGAGGAGCACTGAGGACAACAGAAATCATGGAAAGAGAGCAATGCTGAGCTCTACTATGTGACAAAGTAAAGACTATCCAGGATTTCAGGAAATAATACATTCATCAAAAAGAGAAAAAGTTAACTAACTGCTAAGGAAAAAATATATGCTTTAGTAGACAATACAATTAATAAGAGCAACAAGGGTTTACAGTATCAACAAGCTATTACTTAGCTGATATAAAAACCCTATGGCATATAATGACTAATTTGCCAGCTCTGTTTTTTATATATTCCTTACAGGAAAAAGGAATATTAATTCCTTTGCCATCTAGCCTGAGTAAARTTTCTGGAGTGTAATTTAAATGGGGTCTGGTAATAACAGTATTGCTTCATGAGTATTAAGTGATCTTACGTTGTATGTGTGACCACAAAACACATAAAAACTTGTGGACTTTATGGATATTGTACTTGAATAAATTTCTTCCAGAGGCAAATGGAGCTTATAAAATAGGGAGAAAAGGAGCAGTAGCTTCCTATTGTAAACTCCATTATTTTTTTGTGATGTAATATAGTGTAGTTATTAGAAACTCAATGTTAGAAGATATTGTCTCCATCCAAGTAGCACTTAATCTCTATTACCTGGAGGTTAAAAGTCAAAGAACAATCATCCATGTCAGTGATTCCTGCAGCAGATTGTTACTGAACCATGTAAGGTCGTTTAGTGAGGAGAATTAGCTCCCAGCAGCTTCACATGTCAGAGATATTATAGTACTATTCTGCCCCAGCTCTTCTCCCTGGAAAATGATGAGATTCTACGGGCTTTCTCAGGAAAGGTGTCCTGTAGAAAGAAAAGGAAGGCTTATCTTTGACAGACATTTCTGCAAAGGATGACAATGAAAAGAAAAATTTTGCTGACTTTGCCAAAAGAGCTGTAGATGGAAGGTACGCAAGCACAGTCAATTGCCCTCAGCATATAAAATAGATTGGGGAGACAYATCCCGTGTTTTTGTAGTTAATACATCTTTTAAATCACTGCCAGTTTATGCATAAAGAATGAAACCTTTCTCAGGTGACCATCTGAGAGACCAGGAAAGCCTGGGAAAGCCTCAGAAATGGGCCATTGACCAAAGACAGATTGGAAACTTCTGTGTTAGTTTAATTGGAAAGTTGTCAATAGTGATGTGGGCACATGGAATCAGTTTCCTTCTGGAAATGCTATAATCCATCAAGGCAGTGAGGGTTCTTGCTGTGTTGCTCAGAACAGGTCAGCAGAAAAAAGTCAGGATGAAAAAGAACAAGATGCCCAAGCCCATGGAGTTGCTGTGACCATGAAGCAGAAAGATGGGCTGAAGTTGTGTAGGGAAACTGACTGGAAGGAGCCAGAAGGGCCAAAGCACATCATGTTTGAAAGGAAAGTGAGGAAAGGGAGAAAGACCTAGTGTGCGTGTCCACGACAGCATGCAAAACTTTCTATTGTGGTCCTCACTATAACTATCATAAAAGACAGCAGAATGGGTCTCATTAACTACCTTGCATCTCCTTTTTCCCCAAATCRTACCTATAACAAATCAAATCAAATGAAATGACGAGAGAACATATTTTTTCCTGAAGTTTTATTTTTGATGTGAGGCTAATTTCACTTACTTATTTATTGTAATGCTTTACAAAGGAAATGTCACTTTCACCTCTCCATCCCCAGCAGGCAACGAGTGCTGATTCCAGCTGCTTGCCTTTTTTTGGAAAATAATATTGAAGAAATCAAAGTAGGATTTAAAAATCATTAAGGTACTTGGTTTGCTTTTTGTGTTTCCCAGGTCCATTTCCATAGAAACAGAAACTGAAGCAGTAGCAGAGAGCTCACACTCTCAATTTTCTGTTGCGTAAAGGATAGTTTGGCTGACAAAGCCACAGGACAGGGAAACAGTGGAACTATTGGCTGRAGGGGCCAAATTCTTTTGGTTTTTTAATCTGCATATAGTTCTGGTGCAGAGCAAAGGGTGAAAAGGTGTTCTTAAATGCACAGGTAGAAAAGAGATTTAATACAAACATTTGAAGTATAATATTTATCTTAAATGAAGGAAATATGCTTTGTATCATATCTCTCCCTATCGTTTAAAATACATAAATGTTCTATTTTAAAATAGCACAATTTTTTTCACAATGCAGTCAGAAGCTTCATTGTCCTTACATACACCGCAAAAGTGTGAACATTTTTAAAAGAGTAATTACAAGAAAGGGTGAATTTAGAATTAGTTTAATCAGGATTAACAGACACTTCTTCTTTAGTGCACTGCAGTCAGCCTTCCTTACACTGTGCAATTCTTCAAGTCATCCAAAAGCTTACTGGTCCAAAATAGACATGTAATTATTTGTCAGATAAAATCATTGAATACCTACCATTTCTTCACCATCATTATAGCAACAATGAAGATAGGCAGACAATTTGTATCCAAACTAGTACCCTCTCCCATGAAATTTTTCAGGTGTAAGTACATGTCAAAATTATTTAATGCAATGTTATTGAAGACTCAAATTTTGAAGGCCAGAGAAGAACATGAGATCACCCAGTTTGCTTTAAGTTTTAACTCTGAATTTCAATTATCAGATGTATTTAYGTTGAACAGAATTTATTGACTCCAAAGTACAACTTTCAGAAAGTTTGTGYTGAATGTCTCTAAGATATTTTAAAACTCGGAACACTCCTGTTTCAATAAGCAGCTTGCTTCAATACTTAAATACCTTGGTCATTAGAAAGCTGTGCGGGGCAGAAGTTTCAAGCCCAAACAGATTCAAATCAGACTTTGAAATAGACCTGAAAACTTCTTCTTTTTTGTGCTTTACATTATTTTACTTTAAATCCATATTTCTTCACTTGACAGATAACTTTCAGTGCTTTACATGAGATGCAGCCTCAACTGACATTACCAGAATGTCAGCCTCTATATCATGATATGTACTGTCATTTAGCCCCTAGTCATGACATGTACTACATAGCAAAACAATCCACAATGTGTTATGATATATGACATTGAATCCTGCACTTAAGCACTACAAACAGAGGAAATGCAGAAAGTGATGGTATGAAAAAGAAGGACCAGTTGTTCAAAGATAGATAAAGATGAAGAGGACATTTTTTTAAACTCCTCTATATCCTTTATCAGTCTGATTCTCTGGGAACTGAGATGTATGTGGAGCCAGATCATAATGTTGGAGGCATTTATTATACATATGAGTTGTACAATATATTCATCCCAACAAGCTTTCATCTTTCAGTGGACCACTGTTTCACAGGGAGATTCATAACTTTAATCATATTTTAATCTGTCTCTTAAACTTCTGGATTATTTTATCCCTAGATTTACTCACAGAATTAGAGTTTTTAGAGAAGATGTGTTTGGACTGGATTGGATTTTTTTCCAAACTCCTTTTTTTTTTTTCTTTTTTTAAAGCTAACTTCCAACAAATAGAGAAAATAATTAGAAAGCAAAATGCCTGATATAGTCTTTGTTAAAAAGAGATGAATGATCTTCCACATTCTYGACAGTTCTTCAAGGTGCAGCTAGTACAAAGTGTTCTTGCTATCAGAGGATCAGAGTAGCTTTCCACCACTGATCATTACATCGTCTCAAAGACGTAGTGTATGACGAACAGTACAAGACTTCACTTGCATTTCGTGTTGCCTTCCCACTCCCCTTCCCCCAAACTTGACAAAATACCTTTATTTAATTTCAAACATTCTTTCTCAGTTACTTTCTGAGGAAGATGTGGGAATGTCTCATTTCCCTCCGCCTCTTTCTTGATAAACATTTKATCTCCTCTTCCCCCACCCTTCCACCTTGTGCCTCCAGTTGTAATTCAAAAAGCAGGACAAAATAGGCCTAACCTCAATTTCCTGTGTTGAATGTGCAGCTGCTTGATTGATGTCCTTATGAATTATTAATGAAAAGACCTCATGTGCATATTCATGGAAGTGTCTCTTTATTAATTCATAATGCAGCTGCTGCAAAGGCAGAGAGTGGAGGGTTCAGTCTCCTCCCACGTAAAGACAAAACCAATGTCTCTTCCTCAGGTTCTCTCTGATTCCTGCCCCTTTACCAGCTCACCTTCAGTTGTGCAACACCACCAACAATTTCCATTTCTGTTTTATTCTGTTCTGATGTCTTCTGCACCAGTCTTGTGCCAGCCCACAACAAGAGGAACCAAGAGGGTTGACATTAACTTCCCCAGTAATTTTTCTTATGAAAAATAAACCTTAATGGGAGTAACGAAAGTTTACAGCTCATTTCAATTATTTTCAGTTGTTCTCATGGTGCTACAACACATGCCTCATTTAATTCTACAATGAATACTACATGCAGCGTGGTGGTGTTTGTCACCGGAGACTAAAAAGATGCAAAAATATCCCAGAGGAAATGATGAAAAATAATAAAGCAGTTAGTAACTTGTGCAACTATATTTTCTGCAAATAAGAAACAGAAAATACTAGACACTTGAAGTAAACAACCTCTTCTTACTGAGACAATTTTCTATGAAAAATAAAAAAAGGTAAAAGCTCTGTGAACTTCTGGAGCATTACCGGGATAGGCAAACACATGGGGTATGATYCTGTGTGAGTAGTTCCATTTTTCTCTCCAAAATGGTGCTGGATATTTCATGGTATGATCTGGCCTTCAGTAGAGTTTGCCTTGACATAATTGGCAATTGGAATGATTAAAAAAAACCAGAAAACACTTGGTATTGRATAACTCCAAGTCTCTGGATTCAGCATTCTGAATGGGGGGAGGTGATAAGAAAGTAGTTTAGAGTTAATTGAAAGAAGAAAGTTCTTCAAAGTTTCATGTGGGTCCTGTCATTTCATAAGCAGGAAACCCCTGAGCAGAGGGTTCTCAGATAAACCACCCAGACTGACAGTGGCTGCCATTTCACAGCTGGAGGCAGACTATAAATGAGCAATGAGAAGGTGTTTGCATGGGAGGGGTGGGGAGAAAGGAAGGCATAAAAGCCCAGCAAGGCCACACTTGGGAATCGCTCTCAGGTGGATAAAGTGGGTGCTGCTGGTGTGAAGAATGAAATAAGTGTGTCTGAACCCTTGTGGGCCTGGAACCTGTTAACATTTTGCATGTTTTGTTTTAGATACACACAGAGAAATAGTTCCATTGCAGTCTAGTTTAGACTCTGATTCCAAGATTTTAAAGCCAGAAAGGACTATTAGATCATCTCTTCTGACCTTCTGTGTAACACAGATCACAAATATCATGCAGAGAGTGTTGCACTGAGCCCAATAACCAGTGTGGAGTCATAAGTCATGGGAGTTTCACTGTCAAGTTTTGTCTTCAATATTTGGTCTTAAAAGCAAAGTGATTTGGCTTTAGATAAAYAGAAAACCTTACCTCATTCTCTCTRTCGTTATCCCTACTCACTCTAGCAAAGGTTAAGGAACATGATTATTTGAAGTAATGCAATTCAGTGGAGGGATCTGTGTTAAATTATCTAGTGGAGCTTCTGTTTGCTGGCGCTAACACAACTATTAACGTGTGGTAGTATATTAAATAAGCAACATCTGAGATACAGCTTGAGGCAGTAACAGAGTCCTGACCAAATATTTAAGTGGAACTAAGAGCTGTCACAGATGCTTCAGCACTGAATGTGTCTGTCAGTCCCAGCTTCTCATCTGGACATCCTAGCACTTGGGTTTTTATGTTTGGCAGMTGGGGTTTTTATGTTTGTTTGTTTGTTTGACCTCAAATTTTATTATAATCTGAATCTGCATAGTTCTTTGCAAGTTCATATACAAGTTTTATCCACCTCAGTGCTCATTATTAAGACAGGCAACAGCATAATCATATGACTGCACCACAGCAGGTTCAGTGTTGGTATGTTTGTTTAAACCATAGAGAGCTCTTTCCTCATAGAAAGCTTGTTTCTTCCTCAGGCCCAGCAGAAATCTGCTAAAGCTAGGAACTAGCAGTGTGATTTATTTTCTCATCTCTCCCCACGGGGCATGCAAACATTTCTTCAGATTTGGAAGGAACTGTTCTGAATGGGAAATCTCTGCAGACTCAGAGTGAATGTGCATATCTGCCTTTATCACCTGCATCTGCTTACGACAGAGGAAGAGAAATATAGGCACCTGCATCTGCTTATGACAGAGGAAGAGAAATATAGGTCAGTGGCAATTCATTCCATGAAATAAAGGAGGAAGGATTCAGCTGCATGGTGGAAATGAGAAGACAGATTTGAATTTTAATCTGGGCTTCGGGTGACTATCTTTGCTTTTCCCTGAAGTAGCCATGTAAGTGAATGCTTTTGATAAAATTTCCATCTTCACAACACACTTACCAAAAGCTTTCATKCAGTGCTGTTGTTACTTGATAGCCTCCAGGATGTTAACAGCAGCTGACAGAGTCAGGTGTCCTGCTGTCTTATAGAAAAGGTAAAACTCCTTTTGGAGAAACATAATAAGTTTTTTTCRTAGATTAAGGACCCTAACTAGATCACATATCAGGGAGAGTCTGAGCCATGTTTTCACATGTTGAGATAACATCTTTTAAATATAATGATGGATCTGAATACATTACAAAATGCCAGATCTGAATACATTAGAGTAGCAGTGATGTGCATATAGGATTCTTAAACACTGTGGGACTACATATTGCATAAAACYACATTTTCTTTTTTGTGTAATTACTAATAGGAAAGGAAGTTACCTACAGGTGGATAAACTCATACAAAATAAGGACCAATTCAGTCCTCCATTGAAATTTGACTGGAATCCAAATTTATACCTTTGGAAAGCCTGAAAGTGGTCAGAAGTGTTCATTTCCTGTTTAWAGATCCTTTTCAAGCATGGAAGTGTCACCTTAACACAGAAAACTGTTAGAAGAACCAAATCTGCGTGTGTATTTTGCGGTTAGAAGAGCCTCAGGCTGGCAGAACAGACCTAGGCATACAGGCACACACCTAATTCTGCCTCTCAAGGTGCTGAAATTCACCTTTTTTATCTGCCTCATAGCCTAAGTATTTATGAAAGGTTAACTCTTTTTTTGTTGTTTAGAATGGTATTTCATTGTGTGATGTTTGATATGGTTCAGATATAATCTCTAATTTTATTCTCAGAAAAAAAAATGTATTTGTTGATGTCACTCACTTATTTTGTTTCCAGTATCTTTGTTACACATTTTTATACATTTAATGCCATCCAGCTCCCCAATGGCAAGACTGTAATACTTGTCTCCTAGACAGTTCCAGACCAGTGGTTCTGCAGAAAACATCTTGAGTAGATGAATCTGTGTTTTCTTCTCTTTACTTTTCTTTGTTCATGAAAATAATAAATAACATGTATGTGTTCATCATACATGTTTTTCAATTATTTAGGGGGTAAAGAAGGTGAACTTGCCATATTCAGTCTGATGATGGCTAAATAATTTATCCTAAATAAAGGTAATASAATGAAAAAGTTATACAAATGAGAGACAGTGAGGGACAGAAATAACGTGTTTAAAATAACGTGTTTAAAATTTCTACAGAATATCCAAATTGTTGTTGTCATACAGACATTTGAAACCGTTTAAGAAGTATATTCTTCTTTTGGATGTACCTTCATACATCATAAGTGATTTCAGTCAACTCAACAGAATCCTGAATTGTGATGCTGAAAACGAGAAAAGAATTTGGTTGAGACCTTTATAATTTTAGAAATCCATTCCCTGTCATAAAGTGAAGTAAATTGTAGCTGAGGTATTACTCATGGTAACAATTTCAGAAAGAAAAATAATAGTTTGAATGTAATGTTTCACATTTTTCCTTTTCATTGTTTAACAGTTAATGGGTGAGAGGGATAACTGTAATTTTTCAGTTTTGAAATTAACATTCTTATTTGGTATCAAGCAAAAAAAMCCACCCAGGAATAATAAGGTCACAATTATCTTTCTTAATTTGAATAATAAATATACCTATTGGGAGCAAGTGGGGTTTTTTTGTAAATATAGGCATAATGATAGAATGAGTGATACTTATGGATAATTGTGAGTGAGTTCAATTCTAAGTGAGTAAGACTGAGAAAAATGGCATTTACAGCATTCCCTAGGGGAGCAGGAGTAAAAGAATTGTATCTTTAAAAAAAAAAAAAATCTAGCTAGCGTTCAGCTTGCTTTGTAGGCCGTTTTGCTATCACACACAGGCTATAGCATTTTCTTTGCTTTTACCTTATTTATAGTCCATAGTTTTGGGATACTGCAGAACAGTTGATATATCAGCTTGATAGAGCGGAAAGTATTCACATGGTTACAAAATGAGCAAGCTGGAGGTTTGCTAATCTGACTTCCTTTCTGCCTGCCCTATTTATTTATGTAGCCTTTGGGAAGAGACGACATCTTCAGTGTGAAGAAAGTGCTCCTGAACCGGTGAATCCGCTGACAAAATAGTGGGCTCACGAGAGAGAGACTTAAAGCCCCATGACCTGTAACTAGCATTTTTTGTGGATGGGGCAGCAAGACCCAGTGAACGGAAGTGAGAAAGGCAAAGAGGAGCCACACACAAAGGACTGCAAGAGTTCCAATCTGAAAGCTCAAGCTCCCCATTATTAATAAGCACTGTAAATAAATACTAAATCAAAATGAAATGTTAAGAACCAGTGCCGATTTAACGCATAATCCTTAGAAAAGATGACAGGCTTAATGCTTCTAAAAATGTGAATGACTAGAGAATAGTTAAAGTAGACAGACAGTTTCTGCAACACTTACTGCATTTCCACTCACCCTCTGTGCCATCATCTACCCCACCTATTCTAAGCCTTCTCCTGCTCCAGCACAGCAGCTGGTGGATGCTGTTGCCCTCTCCTGGCTAGAAACTGTGMAGTGCAGCTGTGCAATAAATGCATGCTCTCAGCAGGTAAAGGAAAATCGACCAGGAAGATCTCTGTCGAGGGTGAATGARTGTCTGCTGTGGTTGAACTTTGGGCTTGCAAGAAGCCTCAGCATGGTGCAAACTACCAGCTAAAAGGTGAACAAATACTGTTTCAGAGAGAAAACTAATAAAATTAAATACTACTGAAAGAGAGGTTCGAAATATAATTTATCTAGGGAAGAATGGATCACACAAATTCATTTAAAGAAATGCCTCTTGGTTCTCCTGGCACTGGGCAAATCCACGTGGGAGAGAGTTTTGGCCAGGTGCAGCTCWTCTGCGCAGCCGCTCTCCTGAACATCCTCCTGCAGCCATCTCTACTTAAAGCAGACCGAGACACAGCCGACAGCGGAATTGCATTAGCAGCAAGTCCAAGTTTCTTCTTTACACTGCTTCCTGCGGTGGGCCCCTCCTGATCTCTCTGCTGTGACAGCAGCTTTAAGGGTTTAACAACACAGCTCCTTTTGATCTCATTTCGGCAGCTGTGATTAAATAGACACACATCACTTGCTGTGCCACTATGTGAGCAACCCATGGTTCACCTTCACTGAATTAGTGCCCGCTGAGCACTGCAAATATTTGAAATGTCAATCCATTTGATAATGTCAAAGAGGGCTGCAAATACCATGGAATGGCACCAAGGAAACATTCAACACACGCAGTGGCATATATAATATCTCTTTCCTTCAGGACAAAAATCATAGTTAAATAGAAACAGGAAACCGTYGTAAGAAGACGTTAAGGTCAACAGATCTAATAACCTGAAGCRGGACGTGCTCCTGCAATTTATCACCTTAAAATTTTAAGCAAACCAATCCCCTTTCAAAGAACTTAATTCTTCCACATTCACCCATTCTAGCAAATTATTTTCTGTTAGTAAAAATTGGGATGTCCACAGCATAACAACCCATGTGTTTTACATGYAGATTCTGTAGCTTCAAATGAGGGTGGAAAGTAGAGTGTTGTTATGACATCTTTATTATGTTTTCCCACTCAAGAATCCTAAACCAGAGGGAAATATTTTATCTGAATAGAATACAATAATGAGGGCATATTTTCAGTCACAGAAGCTTGGATCAGCAAAAAAGCAGGTGAAAGTAGAAGAGATTAAGCTGACTAGTAGGTTGCACTTTGCASTGTAGAAAGATTTACCTTTACAAAAGACAGCAGGAAATAAGACATTAAACTTGTTGCTGGGTGTTGAATGAGAAAGTTACCARCTTAAAGCATGTGCAACAAAGAACTGAAATCTAGCAATTACACAGAGGGAACAGTCTTCCAATGAGTTACAGCTTTTGTTTTGTTTTGKTTTGKKTTTTTTTGTGTGTGTGCTAGTCCTTCCTTGCTAAATTGCAGATTTTAAATATTTCCCAATATTGTACCAGCTAATATATAAGAAATTAAATATTAGTGATGCAGGGCAAGTTTCCTTTTTCATTGAAGAGTCATTCAATCACCTAAAGCTTTAAAAAAAAAAAAAAAGAAAAAAGTAAAGTTCGTGTACTGACTGGCACAGCAGGCAAATACCACGTGCCTTATTTGTGGCAGCTGAGAGTCAAGASATGCTTTTTCCCTTTGTATATTGATGAAGACTAATGATGAGCACAAATACATCTGCATGTAATTAGATGAGTGGTACCTTAGCAATAGGAAGTTATAGTGAGACTTATTATTTGTTTTATACCACTGTCCAATTATCCTGACATTTCAAAAGGCAGCTACTTTTCAATAGCTCAAAGGCAAGTGTCCAGTTAATCTAAAGAGCTATTTTTAAATAAGACAAGAAAAATGACAAACTCCAGTATACTCAGCAAGAACAATGTTCATTAGCATAGGGCATCCCACTAAAGTCCCTTCTGAAGGCTTAGCTACAAGTTYCTCCTGGGTTTATCAGTCACTTCAACAGCTTCATTTTCAGCTTTTTTGCCTTATTACTGAGGAATATTTACATGATCGCTCTGTCCATCTGTGACCCTCATTTACTCCACAAATTTTAAAGCCTACTAGTCTTCCTCACTGTCAAATTTGGGTGAGGCTCCACTTACAATTCATGACTTCCAAGCCCTGTATCTGTGCATGAGRGATTGCTTTAAGTTACCAGCGTATCTGTATTTTTTCCTACTAACATATTTATAAAAAGATTTCTGAAAAAAAGAAAAGTTGCAGCAGGTCTTAGTCCATATAGCTAACATAATTAAAATATAGGTGGTAAGATTTATTAGTGGTAGATATGACTGACTAGTCTAAAAATCAATCTGAATGCAGGCAAGTAAACTCCAGTAAATCTCTCAGAGATACTAAATTCTAAAACAGGTTTGGGAATTTTACTTGCGGCTGTGCCCATTGTCTTTGTTAATAACAAACAGCACCTCACTGCAAACACCCCAAGCAGCAAAAGTTATTACTCATACCCCTACCTCCTGTTCTGAAGAATTTCAAGACAAAGTTCCTCTTATTTTCTTAAAAATTAAACAACTTCTACTGTAGTTTTACTTTCATTATTGGATTTTATCTTTATGTCAAAGTATGCAGATACAYGTATACAAACCCTATTACGCTGACTTCAGTGACATTTGGTTAGAAGTACAATCAAAAAATTCAAGTCTTTTTCACTGCTCCCTCTACTTTACATGTGTTTAATTAAACCTGAACTGTTGATCACTGCTAAACAAGTGCTTAAAACCCAAGTTTACCAATTATTGCTCTTCCACCTGTTTTTCCATCTGAAAGCAGGAGGGCAGGAGACTACAGTGAAAAGCAGGCAGGCTCTACAAAGCCTTTGAGTTTTGCTCACCTCTGCTAATTTTTCCTTTGATCATATTATTAGACAACAATGTCAGGTATTCCTTTTCATGTGTGCAGTTTATCTCAAATTTGTGCCTTCTTATCCCCTAATCAGGAAGGGACTAAAATTCTGATTAATGTCTCTGTTACACAGAYGTTCATTAGTGTAATTCTTTCTTTACCCATATCCCTCAATCACCTTTGAAGTGATTCAGTTGCGCAACTAAAGCACAGTATATGAATATATTACAACAATAGGGTGGCTTCAGTAGATCTCTGTCATCTGACTTCAGGACATGCTTTACCCTGAGGCAGACTTTAAGTATTCTCAGATACTTTTCCCAAGAGGCATGAAGAAGAAGTCCCTTCAGACATTTCCCAGATGAAAGCAGGGCAAGGTTCTTCCTTAGTGCCTGATTAGCTCATTCCCTGTTCTTCCTCTTTTCTTTCTTTCCTCCCTCCCCTTGCCCCAAAACATGCATCAACTTTTCTCTGCCATCAACAAAGGTGGTGTACGAACTGAAAATGGAGGAAAGCCTAATTAGAAGAATAGGCCCCTGGCTGATAATTAAAATGTGCACCTTGACCCATTATACTGGGTTCTGGCTTTGAACAGTATCCATTCATGGATACTCAAGGAATAAAGAAAGCTAGAGCTCCCTTTGCATGGTGAGACCTTGTGTTTATTTATTGTTTCTTATTTTATTCACATCAGTGCTCATTTTGCAGATATTTGAGTTGAATGTATTCCATATAAATACACCTACCTACCTGACTATTACTTACCCTTTACTCTTGTACATGCAAGCTACACACCTTTCTTTAGTTTGTTCTCAGGATTCATGAGGCTTAGATGGGCATTCCTAAATACTGGTATACTTTAGATTGTGTTATTTGACCCAAACTAGTGATGTTAAAACATTTAGCCATTGCTTCAATGTAAGAGATAGTCAGTTCTCATACAGAATCAGCAAAACTGCTAGAAGTAACAGGATTATGCCTGTTCAAAAACCAGAACTATGAAACAGGAACTAAACTAGCAGTAGTGACCACTCCTGCACTGCTCGCTRTCCCTGACAGAAGAGTACCTGCTTCATTCCTCCTGATTAAAAAGGAAGGCTTGAACAAGGACTCAGATGACCTTTATTTTTAATCAGGGGAACCAAACAAACAAGCAAACAACTCAGAGAGCAGCTGCAGCACATGGCTCCCAGCCATGGAGTCTAGCTGGCTAGGCAGATCCAGGTAAAAATACCCAGCAGAGCTCTGTAACAGCTAACTTGAGTAAAGGTATCTATCTAGTAGATCCTRGTGAAAGTTGACTAGTCCTGACTCAAAGGCTATCAGTGACATGTAACTGAACCCCCAGGACACAACTGGAGAGATAGTGAAAAGTTACAAGAATGAGGGAAATACTTAACTGTCTATTCACTGTAAATAGCATGAAATAATACAAGGTTATACAGTTAAACTGTCACTACCTAGGTTATTAATCTGCTAAAAATAGATGATATAGTGAAGAAAAACACTTCAGTGAGAAGACAAGAAAATTTAGATTTATCAGTGAAGTCAATTACTAGATCTGCTCTGGAAGACAGTAGCTGAGAGACACAAGAAGAATTTCTTATACCATCTCTCTGCTGAACCTGACCTTGAAAGTACTTCTCATGCATTTTGGGACAAAAATCTAACAGGTGAGCATAAAGACCTTTAGATTTATTTGCTACACTGTGTCCTGAATTAGCCAGTCACAGTGACATACTGAATCTTATCTGAGGGACAGCAAGTAGGCAGTGATCACTGGGCTTGCAGCTGCAGTTTCAAGTGTGAGTTCAGTTTTCTGGCAAGAACTCTCCTCCTCCTCCACACTGCAATGCTCCATGTTTTGTTATGCCCCAGAGCATACCAGAGTTCATATATAAATGCAACATTAAATATCTGCATGGACTAACTCTTGGAGCGAGGAGAAAGGCTCAGACACTAATAAAGCAGGGAAACTGCCAATGAACAGAACAGGCTAGTGTAGCAATCAGAAACACCACAGACATGTCTGAAAAATTCTGTACCCGAGCTGCAAGCCCTTCTGAAGCTGAGCTRTCATGGTCTAGGGCACTGGGAGGTGTTGCCATATTTAGGTTTGAAATAGCATGGTACCGCTGCTTCTTTTGGTTCATCCTCAATGGCAAAGCCTGCAGCAGCTCCCAAAGGTGAGTAATATCCTGGTCAGATAGAGGTTTCCTGCTGAATATCTGTATATGCTGTGGCACAGGTTGGAAGCTGCTATCTTAAAGGAAATTACTTTCAGTTAGTCAATGACTGATATCATAGCCCTGCGCAGGCAACCAGCTACCCTGTGCTGGTAAGAGTTCTGCAAGAACTGGGAGCCACTACATTAGAGGAAGCCACTACATTAGAGGAAGCAGCTGAATTCCT
Organism: Oceanodroma leucorhoa; assembly: GCA_030449065.1. Lineage (NCBI taxonomy): Eukaryota > Metazoa > Chordata > Aves > Procellariiformes > Oceanodroma > Oceanodroma leucorhoa. The sequence goes on along the minus strand of JASVER010000001.1, from coordinate 23,501,661 downwards.
GGGGGCAAGTGAGACACTGTCTAATTTCCACTTATTTTTGCAAACCTTAGAGATGCTATACTGCTATATCAGTTTGAACAAGCACCAGCTGAACCATTGCTGTACTGGGACCTATTATGCAGCAAAGGTATCCAAACCCAGCTATATGTTTCTTCTGTGTTGACTGGAATACACATARCTGTGATGACCAAAATAACCCTCAGTAGCAGATATAGCATCCCCAGAGACAGCTAATCCTAAATGCTGCTTTTTCTGTAGGCTTCCTACACCACATTCTTTTAGCATGACTTTTATGGGAGGTAGCTTATAGTGGTAATTCAACTCTACTTTTTACTGTTTTAATCAACAATCACAGGAACTTGGTAAATATTTGAATGGATATGGAAATTGATGCAAAGAAYGAAACTAAATCAGTCACATATTGTTATCATTAGCTCTTAAGAAGTCTCAACCAGTTTAGGTCAAAATAATCACCACTTCTTATTACCACCAGTAAAATCACTTCATAATACCATATAGTAATGCAATTACTACCTATTAAACAGTGTTCTTTTCTCCAAGTCTAGCTGTAATCTAGCATAGAATTACAGTCCAGAGTGCAAGTTATAATGAGGATTTTTTTTTTTTTCTTATTTAGATAAAAGATGTGCTCAGAAGTTTTCATGTACAGTCAAAAGGCACCTACAATAAAAAATCTGTCAAGGCTGCCCTATTTACTGGTCCCATGTGTATTTTTTCCATCTAATGGGAGAGGAGCAGGGAGAAAAAGCAAAAGTAAAAAATCTGTGTACCTTCCTAATAGTTTATACAAGGAAAAATTTCTTCTGCTTTTAAGTTCAGTCCATTCTTTGAAGTTACTTCATACCACCCCAAAATGTTGTGCTTATACTACATTCAAAGAAGGGAAGTGAAGAAAAAGAAAGATCTTGACTGTATACTTGAACTCKATCCTATAAAGAAGAGTAGGAGCAATGCCCTCAAGTTAAATGAATTACACCTGTGGCCAAGAGTGAGAAGCAGGAAAGAACAGAAATGGTTAAAGCTGTGTAAACCTGTGGGCTTGGTAGCCCACACAAACATATGTAGGTCCTTGCTGCATATTTTGCAAACATTCATTACACAATTGTAGCAAAATTCATTTTTGTGCTAAACAACATTTAGCACAAGTTTAGCTTTGTGCTAAACACAAAGAACACTTTGATCCGCTAAGGTGGTATGTCAAAATCCTGAGCCCAGGCATTTTGGCCAGCCTGTAGCAGACCTATGTCTCATGACTTCATTTCCTGTCCACCAAATCTTTAAAGCAAAGAATAAACAAAAAGATGAAATGAGCRTAAAATCTCAAGGGAAAAAGACAAACTGATGATGGATGAACAATGTGTATCAGAATTTCTTACAGCATTCACTGCAGTGTTTGTCCTAAATTTCCAGTGTAGAGCTGAAGTTTTGAATGGGTGCAAATCAAGACTTCTACTGGAGAAAATTGATCACCTTTTCTGTTTAACCCTTCTGTAATAAACACTTCTGTGCAGCTGTATCGACTGCATAAGTGAGACTATTTCTTGTTCCACTATGTTTAGGAGGACAGTCGTTATTAGAATGGGTTAGTTTAAGTCAATAGCTTTAATAAAATACAATTTTTTCCCTAGGATAGGAAAGTAGTCTGTTCAATGCCTTATGCAGCTCATTTATCGAGAATGATAATAAAAAATGTGACCCATATCAGGGGTTTAAAAATTATTCTCCCTTTATTCCAACAAATGGGTAAAACAGATATTTGCCTATATCACTTTTACAGCACGAGGAAGTAGGAAGTCTACAGAATAGACCAGGAATGATCATTCAAAATGTTTGAAGCGGCTAATTGAGAAAGACTCTACAGCATACTTTGAAGCAGGATGAAGTGCCATAAAAAAAGTTAGACAAATTCCCACTGATTGAATAAGGCCTTCAAGGACTGGAAAATAGCCAGAACAAAGCTATTATTTAATAAAGAGACTAGCACTTTTTTCTTTTTTTTTTTTTTTTTTTTTTTNGTTGTACAAAGATTTCTAAAGGTTTTAAAAGGATTAATTCATGAATATATCCATCTGGTCAGTGTTCTTAATGAAGAAAATGAATTACTTTGTTGAATCTATGAACTCAGCTTGAAAGTCATWGTAAAAATTTGAGTTTCCAGACATCTGAATGAGACTGCTAATCTTCTACCTGAACATAACAAAGGTTTGGAGTCCAATAAAAGAAAAACAATTGTATTATCAACATGTTACATAGAAATATCTTCCCAATAAAATTTAAAAAAATAAGCTGGTAAAGGGCTGACAWAAAGGTTGAAGTCTGACACTAGAATATTCAGTTCAGTAATACAGCAAAATATTTGTAACATGAGGTTGTAACCAATGACTCAAACAAGTTACCAAAGGAGGTGGTAACTTCTCAATCTTGTGGGCRCAATCTGTCTCACCTGTCTTAAACACTTATTTCAGAATGGAATGAATAACCTTCTGGAGAATTCTGTAACACCAGTGAATATAGAGCCCACAGAAGCCAGAGGGGAGCCTACATGACTAATTTAGACYACATGCCCAATTTTTAAGTAGCCATAATTAGATGAAATAGACAAAAGTCATGACAAGACAKGTACCTAAAAATATACTATAACTTAAACAAAAACATCTTGTTTTGCAGAAATAAGGAGGCAATGCGCTATGCTGTCTGTTAGCAGGAAGTCATCTTAGATAATAACAATAATCCTTTTTTTATTTCGAGAGCTTTATAGAGGTGTTTCATCAGCCATCAATGCCATGCACAACACTGCTCAGTATACTTCCACCAACAAGCAGAGAATGAGGTACTGAGACAGATCAGGTAAAGAATGGGTAACAGTATACTCAGACACCTAAAATATGACAGTTACAAGAGATATGGTCTTCAGTTTTTATAAGGATCATTTAAAAYTGAAAAGTTTTAGAGAGAAAAGAAGTTGTTCTCACCAGGCAAAATTTGTAAGTAGGTAGTATATTATATGGAGCAAACCAAAMATTTGGGCATGCAGACCTTTCAGGTCTAAAGCAGAAAAAGCAAACTTTAAAGATAAATACAATTTGAGAACAAACTGTTTTAGATTTAGGTATATATTATATCAGCAAGTCCATCTGAGAGAAAAGAGAAAAGGGGATCTTAACGTGAAAATGTGGGAGATAAGAGAGTTATCTGCCAGAGAGGGGGAGAGTCAGCTAAAATATAGGTTAGCTGTGTGTTGTGCATGCACGTGTGTGTGTGTGGAGGGGGGGTGGTGGTGGTGGTGTTACTTATGCCCTGGAACCAGTATTCCTATTGAAYCCATGATTTTTGCTATTTCATAAARTTATGAACATAATTCTGAAGTTCATCTTTGTAAGCTATTTTGTCAAGGTCTAGACTGAGATGATCAAGAAATTATTTTCTCAGAAACAATTTTCCCCTACTGGTAGCTGGGTCATTCCATCCTTTATTGATTGTATGAGTTTATTCTGCTGCATAATGGTTGTTTATTTCCACACACATAATTTCAGTAACGGTACTSAGTACACTGGATTAAATATAATATCCTTTAAGAAATGAAAGTAAGGAATCTGRGTATTTTGATGCCTCTGCTGCAGGGAATATTTTTGCAGTGGTTGTGGAGGTCTTTGGCAAGCTTAAATGATTACTTGAGGCACAACCTGGATTCATTCAGTGCACATCAGACTCTGGAGAGCTTGTTTCGAAAGATGAATTTAGTGACAAGGCTGTTGGAAAAATTAATTTTCCAGCACAGATTCTGATGTGTGTCTAGGGGAGTGGCAGCAGTGTGAGGACATGGGGTTCTTCTTGTGTTGAATTAAATTCTAACATTGCTCAAAACAGTAAAACATCTTTAAAATATTAATCTAATTCTCTGGTGGAATGCTCCTTCTAGGTATAAGCTTTTTTAGATTGTGGAGGTGTGTACTTCATGTGTTTTCCTTGGAGGAAATGTGATATGATCTGAGTTGCTGACTGTGCATTATAGCTTCTTTTAGCTTGATGAAGATGGTTGCTGGCTTTACAAGGGTGAGAGATAGGTGGGCCTTGAGTTTTCTGCATGTTGTAGTTTGCAAATTGCCACTTATTTATTATGAGCGTGGTCTAGGAAAATAACTTTGATATTGTGGTATTACAAAAACTGTTTGATAAAGGGTCATTGGCTGTGTTCKGGAAATTGGTAGGACAGGCCAGGTTTCTAATCCAGATGAGTATAAATCATATGGCTATTTTAGGTATCATATAGACTTGGCAACTGAACCATTTAAAATCTCTCCAAAGTGGCATATTAAAAAATTGGCCTACTTTTGTGCCTGTTACCTAGAGGTCATGTTCATTATGGAAAGTAAAGTTGTTGGTAAAGATGGAGAGAATGATAATAATTACATCCTTGATTTTATGCTATGAATATTGGCCTTGCTATTTGAAGTACTCAGGACAGGACATGTTGCACAAAGTTATGAGATATTAGTGGACAGAATGGCATGAAGGTGTTTCACAGCTGATGGAAGAAATCAGCTGTATCTTAGAGAAACCTTGGAGTCTGGGTGACTAAGGGTCTGAGAGTGGTTTTCATGAATGTTGTTTCAGAGAAGTTCAGGTAAATATTATCAGCTTGTCAGAGATCTTTTTTTAGTGATCATATTAAAAACTCCTGCAGGGGACTGGGCTTTATGATTTTTCTTGCAACTGAGACATGTCTCCAAACTGAGACTTTAATGAGATGTTTGAGTCCTAAAATGAAGAAAGCRGCATCTACCTTGACACATTGCTAGATTACCTCTCACACTGCTGGCCTGTGGGTGCAGAATTGTTTCTTATAGTGTTTTCCTCGCTTGACATATCAAACCATTTTCTCTGTTCATATTCTTAAATCTGTAATCGGTTCATACTCTTAAATTTATATTTTTTTTTAATTCCTACCACTATTTGTTAATRCTGGCAAAGTTATCACCTCTGTAAAATTTTCTTTGGTTTTTTCTTTCCCTAGTCTATTTTAAAAAGCAGTCAAGCAAGCATTTGACTTTATTAATCCTTTAGAAATATAGTTCCAGGTATCTAAATTAGTTAAACATTGGACATACTCTAACATGAAGTTTATTTATACTTGCTAATGTTTGAGAGAGTTGATGGAAGGTTGTACAAATTTSATTTAAAAGCTTTGGACAAAGTAAAATGGCAAGAGATAGAAACCTTATAAAATTCTGGGGGAACATTTATGTTTTGAACAGAAACAGCATTGCTCTGTTGTATGCCATTGATCACATTGATACACCCATCAATTCCTATGTCCTGTTCATAAAGAAAAAAACCCCACTAATTTATCAGTATTATATGCTAAGAAGGATTTACTTCTTGAACCTTGATGCAATTTCTGGTGGCCTTGAGTCATGATACCTGTTTACCTCTAGTTTACGTTGTATGAGGTTTAACAAGACCAAGTGCCGGGTCCTTCACTTTGGGTCACAACAACCCCAGGCAACGCTCCAGGCTTGGGGAAGAGTGGCTGGAAAGCTGCCCGGCGGAAAAGGACCTGGGGGTGCTGGTCAACAGCCGGCTGAACATGAGCTGGCAGTGTGCCCAGGTGGCCAAGAAGGCCAACAGTATCCTGGCCTGTGTCAGGAATAKTGTGGCCAGTAGGTTGAGGGAGGTGATTGTGCCCCTGTACTCGGCACTGGTGAGGCCAYGMCTCGAATACTGTGTTCAGTTTTGGGCCCCTCACTACAAGAAGGACATTGAGGTGCTAGAGCGCGGTCAGAGAAGGGCAACGAAGCTGGTGAAGKGTCTGGAGMACARGTCTTATGAGGAGCAGCTGAGGGAGCTGGGGTTGTTTAGCCTGGAGAAGAGGAGRCTGAGAGGAGACCTTATTGCTCTCTATAACTACCTGAAAGGAGGCTGTAGTGAGGTGGGTGTTGGTCTCTTCTCCCAAGTTACTAGCGACAGGACAAGAGGAAATGGCYTCAAGTTGCRCCAGGGGAGGTTTAGATTGGACATTATGAAAAATTTCTTCACCRAAAGGGTTGTCAAGCATTGGAACAGGCTGCCCAGGGAARTGGTGGAGTCACCATCMCTGGAGGCGTTCAAAAAATGTGTAGATGTGGCACTTCGGGACATGGTTTAATGGGCATGGTGGTGTTGGGTTGACAGCTGGACTTGATGATCTTAGAGGTCTTTTCCAACCTTAATGATTCTATGATTCTACGATTCTATGATTCTATCTACAAATCAATATATTTGTGTCCAACCCCAAAATCTAACCATGACCAAGTCTCTTAATACCTGGATTTTCTTATTTCTGTGCCTGCAAATAAATTGGCATTTATTTAACTACCAAATTTCATTTTAAAAAGTGACCTATGTATTCATAAAATGAATGCATCACTCAGAAAAATCAAAATCCTGTATATGTTTTTTTGTATGTAGCCCAGTTTAGACTGCCATTAACTTCAGTGAGCCTTGGACTAGGAAACCTCTTTGTTGAATATCTGTCTTCCATCTGACTCATTTGAAAACTACTTAACAACTAAGCACTTTCATTTTGTATTACTTTGTATGACCATCTTGATGAGAATTATCTCARTGCACTACATTGATGCCCCAGGAATGGGCAAGGTCATAATGCTTATTTGCTTTTATTTGTGAGTCTGAGAGATGCTGGGGTCCTAGTTACATCATGTGACTAGGCAATCAGAGCTGCTTCTGTGCCGTAAATTTGGATGCTGTCATAATGCTGCTGTCAGCATTGCTGGGGGATAGCACAGTTTAGCTGTAGGATTTGAAACATAAAACCTGGGTTGAGTGTTTTGAGCTGTCTCTTGATAAAGTTGAAGYAAACTTTTGGAGAACTTTTTTGTCTGCCTTCTATTTATTTTTCCATTTCAAGTTTTCCTCTGCCACCACTGAGGTTGCTTAATTGCTGTAGTATTTTCCAGTGGATGTATTGTCAGCTGGCCTTTCTAAGGACCATGCAAACTGTAGATGGGCTCTTATCGTAATGGCAGACACATTAAACTTTTCAATTTTTTCTTATTTTTTCTAATTATTTTTTTCAGTTTTGTTTATATTTGCTCTCATTATTCTCTCTGCCCCTACCACTAATTTTTTTGTCCAGCCTACCCTAYTGCTTCATCTCTGTTCTGTCATTTCTTTACCCTGCCAGTCCAATTCAACACAGGCTTCCTGTTGGATCAGAAGACCTCTCATTCAGAGATTTGCTGTTCTCTCCTGACAAGCTGGCAGTCAAAGCTTCCTCTTTGTGAAAAACCCTATGCATTATTTTAAATCTGATAGATCCTTTCTGCCAGAGAGCCTTCATCAGCATAATGTGTCTCTTTTCTCTCATCTCAGTCATCTGCTTCCTCTGCATGTCCTATTGCATTCACAAGCCTCAGCATGCTGTACTGAAGCATCTTGGCTATGGACCTCATCTCCTGCAGGGAGAGGAATCACTGTGTCCTAGCTTGCTGCATCCCTTAATGTGGGCTTGAGTTTCAGTAATCAGGACACAGCTTGTGCAAGACGACTTGTATTTCAATTTCTTCTAGATGAGTAATGTTCAGAATAAAAGTAGAGTACAGACCCTAAAGCTTCTTAGGAGTACAGAATGAAGTCATATCATGGACCACTCTATGTAACTTATTAGTTCCCAAATATTTTCCTTCATGTCTTTGAAAGTCTTCTTCCCTTCCACAAGCTGCTGCTGTACTCCCTGTCTATTTGGACCAGCATCTGTGGAGGACTCATGATCCATTCCCTTTAATGGTACAAACTGAACAAAGTAAGAAACAAATACTTTGCTTATATAAAGAAATTCAAAATAGCTGTCTCCATAGTGATGAATTATATCCTTTCTGGTACTATCACTATTACATATTGATCCTCTTGTCTCTACATAAAGAATTAGCATGGAAGTAATAGTTTATATATAATGCTCTAAATATTCTAGTCTAATGGACCAGGAGAATGAAGGTAAAAGGCTATATTTTTAGTACGGAAAGCAGTTCTTTCTTTTTGAGTTCTATCTTCCCATGCTGCAGAACTGCTCAATTTAGAGTATTTTCACCAACAAAACTCACATGTAATTGTTATGTTAGGTTATACTCTACCTCATTATCTGTTTGTYTGGCTCCTACATTTTTGGTTTACACCATGTCTGCTCAGTTTTATTGTAACTTAAATCAGTTAAACAACATCCTGCCATGTTCCCCGCTCCTTGTATTGCTTCTCTGTTCTTACCATCTGCATGATCTTTTTAATTTTCCATTTTCTTCTGCTTCCTCCACACCTCATCTCTGCTCCATTCCTCCTGTACCATATTTGTCATGGGAAAATCTCCAAATTAAGTCCCCAATATTTAGAATTTTATTATACTTTAAGAACTGAACCTGGAGTTTTTGCTTTAACTGCATTTAATAAAAATCTGCAACTTTCTGCCATTGCTCATTACCTTTGCTGAAATTGTCTTAGGGTCTAGTTGATAATGAAGTAGTCTATAGTTGTGTTCACTGTGTTTTCTTCCAACGTTGTCAATCAACTTCATCATAAAGTTTGCTGCTTTTCCAAGGTTAATTTATGTTAAGATTATCATCCATTATTTTTTCTTCCAATTTGACTTGCCTCTGTTTATGGCCAGCCACTGCAGTCTGTTCAAGTTGGGTTATACAATGTCAACTTCTAATCTAGTGCTTTATTAAAAGCCTTGTTATGACTCAATGATGTAGAACCTCTTCAAGAAAATGTGAATGATGAAGCAGATATTAAATTCAGGCTTCAAAACCAAAATATTCATTTGTCCTTACTGAAAGACCTCAAATTTTTCTCCTCCTGGTAATCATTCAATAACAGTGCCCAGAGAAGGAACAACAGGAGACTCTGAAGGGTACCTAGAGTTTGGTACTTATCTGAGCTGAATCTTCTCTGCACATCACTGTTTAAGAGCTTCTATTTTAAGCTAAAAAAAGTCCTGTACAGTGTACCTAACAAGTGACTGACTAGGGTAGTTACAGGTGAGCATTTCTCATGAATTCACTGAGGAATCTACCTCATCTTATGTGTGCCAGCAGAAAAGAAGCAATTTCATTTGAGATATTGACTGGAGATTGTGTTTGACACGCTGCTATTCATGCCATACATAGAGCCCTCCCCTCAACCTGGGCCAAACAATAGTTTGCAAAAAGTTTCTAATGGTTGCATGCAGAATGTGTGCAATGCATTTCAAAAAGCAGCAGAACTTCACTGTGTTTTCTTTCACCTCTGACAGCACATGAGCTAAAGAAATCCAGAGATACAGAAGCACAGCTCGTATATGCCCTGGCAGCCCTTGCAGTTCAAGTTTCCACTCTGATGTCTCACTATATGCTAAAGAGTTTTCCTGGGTGCTATTTTTTACTAGAGACACACCTTCTTGAAGACTGTAGTATTAGTTCCTCCTCCGGCCTCTGTACTGAACTATGGCTACGCTGCAGCCTTTTAAATGAATGAAGGAATGTGCTGGAGAACTAGGTATATTTAAGATGTTTTATGCTCAGTTTATGGATTTAYCACTGTGTTTGGTAAGGAAGTCTTTACTGGTATTAATTTAAGTAACACTTACCTTAGGTTAAGGTACAATGCAAATAACTCTTACTGCAGTGTCACCACGTGCTGATTTTGGCTGGAATAAAGTTAATTTTCTTCATAGCAGCTAGTATGGGGCTATGTTTTGGATTTCTGCTGAAAACAGTGTTGATAATACAGGGATGTTTTCATTACTGCTGAGCAGTGCTTACACACAGTTAAGGCCTTTTCTGCTTCTCACACCAGCCCGCCAGCGAGTAGGCTGGGGGTGCACAAGAAGTTGGAAGGGGGGAAGGGACACAGCCGGGACAGCTGACCCCAGCTGACCAAAGGGATATTCCATACCATATGGCGTCATGCTCAGCATATAAAGCTGGGGGAAGAAGGAAGGAGGGACGTTCGGGGTGATGGCATTTGTCTTYCCAAGTAACTGTTACATGTGATGGAGCCCTGCTTTCCTGGAGATGGCTCAACACCCGCCTGCCGATGGGAAGCAGTGAAGGAATTCCTTGTTTTGCTTTGCTTGCGTGCACGGCTTTTGCTTTACCTATTAAACTGTCTTTATCCCRACCTATAAGGTTTCTCATTTTGACTCTTCCCATTCTCTCCCCCATCCCACCGGGGTGGAGTGAGCGAGCGCCTGGGTGGTGCTTAGTTGCCRGCTGGGGTTAAACCATGACACACAGTTATCAATTGCATCAGTTATTGATGTTTTTGTAACATGAGTGAGAAAGTGAAAGAGAAAATTTGCTTAMTCTACATGTGCTTCCTATTAGTTCAGAAGGTGTCTCATTCAGATCCAGATGCTGCTCTGCCCTGACAAGTTGATCTCTTAGATCCTTCCTGCCAGAGAGTCTTCAYCAACATAATACTTCATCTTAGTGGAATGTCTTAATTTTTAAGCCAATTTCCACTTTGAAGTGCCCCAGAAACTCATACAGTTTWTAATTTTTTCTGAGAATAACCCTGTTTCCTCCTTGTTGAAATCATTGGCTAGCCATATATCTTCATTATAATAAAAATTATTTTATTTCCTTGAAGACACAATACCTTCTTGTTAGGTCAGTATGTTGTCTCGTGGTACTTGACTGAGGAGCAATAACTGTCATCTGGAATTTTGGTGACTTACTGGCATGTTTTAGTGTAAGAAGTCTTACACCAGATGTGTTCTGTTGCTTAAACATCTAGATGGGATAAACGTATATATCTTGCACCTTGATTGAGAGCAGATGCAATGGTCATTAACTGGTTTAGAGATTGCAATTCACCCACTGATCGCAAGCCTCTTTATTCTAAACACAGTGTAGCTATGCTCAGTTATTCCTCTCTTTTCCKTTCCATGTAGTATAAAAGCAGGCTATTCCAACAGAGAAGAACTAACTGCCTTCAAAACATAATAGTATTTCAAACAGATTAATGATAACCTTTGTTTTAGAACTTTATCACCCGAAATACTGATTTTTTTCACTTGCTTTGAATAGATATTTTTAGAAAGTGGAGGAGTATAATTTTCATTTACCATTGAAGTTCTGATGATTTTACATGACTTAAGTTTTTCTCTCTCCAGCTACGAAGGCTATATCTTGACAATGTTATATAATTTTTTTTGTAAAATCCACCAGCAGCATAGATGATGTTTACAGATGATATCTAACCACTGTCCCAAATTCATAATGAAAAATAAGAAAAGAAGCACAAAAAATGGCAGCAGTACTTCAATTTCCAATATAAATAGTCCAAGATACAACATTTAGCCCTTCTTGATAAGGTATTATCAGCATGAAGTCTTAGCGTAGATTTCTTCTCTTATATGATCAATATACAGTACAGCACAATTATACTGGCTTACCCTGCAGAAAATCTTCATTAACATTTTTCAAAAGCCTTTCGGACAAATTGCCCCATTTGTAGTGTGCATCTACTTGCTTCAATTTAATTTACTTACATTGGTTGTTCCCTGTTTCTTGGCAGAATTAATAGTCACCAGAGTTCAGTAGCTGTGTGCTCTCAACTAGTTATCACTGTGCTGTAGAGAGTGCTCAGGTTGTTGTAGTTTGGGTTTTGTTTSTTTCTTTCTTTCTTTGTTTCTTTTTTCAATTTTTTTTTCAGGATTCTTGAAATCCTTTCTTTTCTTCTATGTGCCTGCTGTCAAGGTTGTGAGCCCAGCATTGCAAATCCTGCTTGCACTATTTCTCCTTCCACTTTYGTTCCTAACAACAGAATGAGTCTTTTGTGGACCTAAGCTTCATTACTACCCAGTTTCATTGAGATGTGATAGTATTCAAATCCCATTTTTCTCCTCTGTAAGTGAAACAATACAGCTGGCTTGTTTGACATGGGCAATGTGCTTCTCTGTCTCGTGTGGTTTATATTCTTCTCAAATAGGGCAATGCCGAATACCAATTCCTCCTAWTAGCTCTTCTAATGAAACACAGTTCTAAAAGGGACTGGAATAACAGCCACGTGATGCTGCTCTTCAGCCAYAGGGCTAGAGTGACACAGCCCAAAGAGTCAAATTTGGGAGGGGAGTCTCTGGCAGAAAGAAGACAAACCAAACTGGCTGCACACAGCTCTTCACTAGGACTGAGAGCAAGGATGTCCTTGAGCTGATGATGTGGAAACTTGCCCAGCACGAGTTATTGAGGCTGGTCATTTTCCAAAGGGTGATCTCTGTGAAAAACTGTGGCATTGCCRCAATATTTGGCCAACGTCAAAATGCCTATACATGCTACACAGATACCTTATCTATCCTCAAGGAAAGCCAAAAGGTTGTTATTTCTGCCTTTTTCTAAGAAGAGACATACTATGACTCTGGGCTAGATTTTATTAAGTTATTTTGTGACCAGCAGGTCATCAATCTTCTTAGGGTTTTATTTGTTTGTCTGTTTGTTTATTTATTAAGTACTAGTATCCTACCTATTCCCGGAAACAGAGTAGATATAAATGTTAGAAGGAGCAATCTCTGTGCATACATATAGCCAGGAAAYAATGTGAATTGATTAGGAACTACTTATTGGGTGGTTTTTGGACCCTCCACAAAAAAAATGGTTCTCTTTTTGCTATCCTASACTATCTTTCAGGATGAGGATACACACCAATCTCACCCAAAAAAGATTAAAGAAGTTTTAATATCGCTAAGTCTTCTAGCCAATGTCTGTCAAAAAAAGAAAAAAAKATTTACTCCAGTACTAGTTTCTAATATTAAATGGTGTTCTCATTTTACTGTTGGGTTTTTTTTTTTTGTTTCTTCCTGATCTAGCTAGTAGCCATTCCTGGCTGCAGCAGCTACAGAATAGGTCATGTGTAAGTTAAATGCTCCACCAACTTGTATTTTAAAGTACAGACTTTACATTAATGATTGATTGGTAGCATATGTCTTCTAACATAACGATAATAATTTGAGCCCTTGAACAATCCTGACTAGCTTCAAATGTTAAGAATTGATGCACTCAGTAACTCCAAAGTCAGGAGACAATAGCTGGCTGATGCTTTTTCCTTCCTAATCAACTTCCTATGACAGGTACCATAAAAGTTTCATTGGTTAAAACTAGAAATGGCCAGAGYCAGTCTGAATTATAGGTACTAAACCAAATATTTCATGTTAACACTAATGCTGGGGTACCAACACTGGTAYCTTGGCATATAAGCTAAATTTTGCTGGGGGAGGGGGAGAAATTAGAGAGCCRTAGAGAATATAGAGTTCTAATAAACCTAGGCATATAAAAGAAAACAGCTGTCCTTACGTTCAAAAGAGGAAGGTGAAATAAGGATATATAAGACTTAGAAGAATATGCAGAGAGATCTGTGGGGGAAAAGAACAAGTCAGRGAAACAAAGAGAAAAGAATGAGACACACTGAGAAGGGAAAAGGAAAAGAAAAAAGAAACAGAAGAGCTTTTTCATATCAGGGTAATTCTCTTATGCCCTCGAACTCTCATCACCTATTCTTTTGAACTTATTTTTTCTAAGTTTGGCAAATGAGAAGGTTGATACAGTACATAGGGGTTTCTTGTTGTTTTGTGTTTTTTTTTACAATTACGTACAATGACATGATAAAATTGGTGTCACTGCCAAGAAAAGCTGTCCCCAATACTCTTATGTCTGCCTCATCATTAGGACTGTTTGCAAAGAGATAAGCAGAAATTCTACTTTCAGGACTTTACATATATATGAGTGTGTCTATGCATACAACATATATATATGAATAAATATATTAAAATAATATTTTTATAATATTTATGTATGAAAATATATAAATATGAACTCTAAAGGGAATGAAATAACTATTCAAAGTAACTTAAAAGAGTAATTTCTATATGTTGAAGGGATCTGGGAAGTTATTTTATTCAATGCATTGMAATATAAATTACTGAATTATTTTTTGTAATAAATATTTGACAGCTTTTGGTGGGGAAATTCAATTAGTGTTATAGTCCAGTATTTGAATATTTCCCTTGGACTGAACAGTTCAGTAAACTGCATGGGGAGCAAAGCAATACTGGGTATAGGTGGCACAGTCATCCCTATGCCTGTGACACTTATGAAGTGATTTGAAAAATCTTAGCTACTACTGCAGTGCTAGCTATACTAATATTTCACATTTATGTAGCATCAACATATCTCAAAGCACCCMGTAAATGTTCAAAGGATATACCACCTTTTTGCAGATGGAGAAGCTGCTGTGCAGAAAGGTTATGATTACAAAGCAATTTGATGATACACCCAGGAACAGAAATGATTTCTGGTCACTTGTGTTAGACACGCCTGCACCATTTTATTTTTCTGTTAGCATCTTTGGGCTGTTCATTTTTGGCCTAATTTCATTCCCAATTTCCTCTTTATTTCTCAACATYCAGCTCATTTAAAGCAGTTGAGCTCACTCATGATAGACACATGTTCATTCATCACTGTTTAACTTTTCCTGTTCTGTGGAAGCTATCATTTCTCTTTTTTGTATTCCAAAGTYTGTTTTTTTCCTAGCCATTTTTTTATAGTCTCTGTGAAAAATCAGATGTAATCAGTATAAACTATAATCCTCTTCAAAATGATGCTTACCAACAGATAATGACCAGCTGGCTATTTACTGATGGAAAGAAGAAGRAAAAAAAAAAAGAGTTAATACATTAAAACGTCAGCTCTTCATTAATAGATTTAGAAGCTATCAATCATTGGTATTYCAAATCTGTAGTTAATGACTTGCTTTTCTGCTAATGTTTAGTTTTATTAATATGTTATTAGAAATTTTGTAAAACTGATGTGATCAGGAATTTATTTTCCAGCAAATACCATGATGTGTTATTTTGATATAATAAAGCATAATATAGGATCTCAACATTCTAATGTAATTTAAAGTTTGATCAACATGGAACTATTTATATTGAAACCTAAATATTTTKGGCTTCTAAATCAGACATAGAGATTTAAATCCAAATACAAATGGATTATTAATTAGAAAACATATTCTGTGTTTAATACCTTATTTTTGCAGGAGAAAGRAGGGGACTTTTTTACATGGTCTATAACCTTGCAAAGAACTCTTACAAAATCACATCCAGACCATAACTTAGAAATGCCATTTGTGCTATAATAATGCCAGAGTTCTCATTCATGTCTTTATCTCCTAAAGTCTGAATTATTGTCAAAGGCTGTGAAGAAAACTTCCTACGAAATTAGATATCATTCAGATAAGACAAATGCCTAATACACCTATTCTAACAGCATGTATGAAGGGCAAATATAAGTGCCTTGAAATACATCTTTTTAAAWATTGTGTCTTAAAATATATTGTGTTTTTAAACAGGTCCAGAGTGACAGTATTTCAACACAACACCACCCTGGGGTGCCTTAAGAGAAATGCTGCCAGCAGGTTGAGGGAGCTGATCCTTGCCCTTTTCTCAGTACTGGTGAAACACATCTGGACTGTTGGGTCCAGTTCTGGCATCCTCAGTTCAAGCGAGAAATGGACATACTGGAGCGAGTCCAGTGAAGGGCCATGAATATGATCATGGCATATGAGGAGAGAGACTYTGAGAACCCAGAATATTTATCCTCAAAGTGAAAAGGCTCATGGTGGTGGTGGGATCTTATCCATGTGCCTAAATATCTAATAGAAGGAAGTCAAGAGAGAAAGCCTCTTAGTGCAGTGGGTACAAAGTGAAAAACAGGCAATTCCAYTTAAACATAAGAAAAGCCTTTTTTACTTTGAAGGTAGTATTGGAACTGATTGCCCAGAAAGGATGTGRAGTTTTCATCCTTGGAGATGTTCAAAACCCAGCTGGGCACAGTCCAGAGTAACCTTCTCTAGCTGACCCTGCTCTGAGCAGGGGGGTTGGATCAGATGATCTCCAGAGATGCCTTCCAGCCTCAACTATTCTGTCACTCCGTGGGTTTTCTTTTTAACTTCAAATTATGTACCAAACTTGTTCTCATGTTATTCTGGTAYAGACATTTAGTAGTTCATCTCTTCAGATGGGTTAAGTGTAATTTTTTTATTTTGTGAAGCACATAATTTTTATGTGTGTGCTGCAACTGAATGCAATACAGTGGTTAGGCAGAGGGAAGGGTAAGGGAAAGAAGGAGAAAGAATCACAGACAACCTCATAAAACATGGATCATRTTGAGGCTGGGGAAAGAGATGAGGGAGAATTCCATTCCCCGGTTCAGCACCCACATACTGTTCATCTAAATATGCTCATGTACCAAGACATTAGGAATCAACAAGTAGGGGAAAAAAAAAAAAGTCCGCAGTATATGTGCTATAAAAAAGCATGCAGTTGCACAATGTGATCATAATGGACCCAACTGATTAAGTAGAAAGAACAGCAAATATTCAGTGGCATTCTGAGGTTTTGAAGTGCGTGATTAAGAAACAAAGGAAAATGATCCAAGTGACTTAATATGAGAAGTAGACAGAGGTAATGTACACTGCTGCTTATACTAYGGCCTCATTTGTGATACAATTTCATAATCCTTTAATTTTTCAATATTCCTTGAAAGGCCATGTAGAAGCTGCAGTCAGCTTAAAGTAGGTTGTTCCTTGTGTTGGAATTTGTTCTTCAAGGCACATTCAAAGTTACAGGCTTTTTAGAAATATATTCTCGTAGAACATGGTAAAATATAGGAAAAATRTCTCTTGAGATTCTAACCATTCAATGACTGTACTGAGAACTGGAGACTGTTGATAAAGACCAAAAATGAAAAAGAGGATAYATTTATTTTCATGCCCTAATTTACAATATTTAAGTCTGCCTAACTAATTCTTGGACAGACAGCACTATTGAGAAATGAGTCATGATTTCCTCCTGAGTTACAGAAGGGAGCTTGCTAACAAGATCTGATATCCCAACTAGTATAACTGTATTTGGAAGTAATGCTAGATGAACATTCACATTCATAAACTCCAAATAGCATGGTTTGTCTTCTGGAAACCCTTTGAAGAAGTCTGGAAGTTTATTTGCTGAAATAAACTTCAACAACAACAGAGTGTACATGGTCAATAAAATTCTACAGARAGGGGCAGAGTTCACTATCCATAAAATATGTTCAGAAAAGTTTAGGGGAAAAAGAAGACTGAACGTGGAATGTTTTTGGCCAGGGACATTGACACTGTTGAAAATATGTGGCAACCTAGCAATTCCTTTTCGATCTTTTAACTGCAGCTGTGTCTAAGCTGGAATTAAGGATGTCCTCTTGATGTCCATTCTTGGCTTGCARGTCTCTATTGGGGGAGTGGGGTTGAGGAGAAAGAAGTGACAGATGCTTTAACAGGAATAGTCCAACTTCAGCACTTGGCAGTTGAAACTTGTGGTGTGGAATGAAATAGAGGGAGATTGCACTCATAAGTATCTACTATAATTCAGTACTCAGAGAAATGATGATTRCTAATAAGCAAACAACTGAGAACACTGAAAGAAAAGCAGTAGAGAAAAAAGATGGTACTAAAGCAGAGTGGGAACTCGGAGACGTGTTTCTGCTGTAGGAAGCACAAAGATCCCTAGCAGCACTGAGACCAACCTGGATGACCCCACCATCTGACAAGAAGGTAGCAGTCAAGGACACCTTTTTCTTTCTTTSTCAGTCAACAGCCCATTGAGCTGTCAGTTCATATTCATCAACTCATGAGGAAAATTACCTCATTTACTGCTGTGAGATACCTTTCTTGGGTCTCACTACTAGGTGATTTAAAGCTCTTACGGCATTTATGATTCTATGGAAATGTTCTGACAGAGAGGAACAATTCCTTCTGCCACTTCTGTAGGAAGTCTATAGTGTCACAGATGTTCAAACTCTAAGGTCTCAACCAGAGCCGGAGATGTTAGTGGAAACATTTATTTTTCTACATCTGAAAAAGTAGGATAGGCATGCTGCTCAAGCAAATATTCCTTCAAGGACCTTTCGAACATGATCTGTTATGCCCATTGCTGCACTACTCCATATCAGCAATGAGCCAAGATTTCTTAGTAGGCATAAYGACCTCTCAGGAGGAACAAAGCTTGAAACCAAGAGGCATTTACATTTCACACCTGGGGCCAAATATTTCAGGCTTCAAACAGGTGAAGGCAACCCTTCCTCCCCCATAATTTAAATTTATCACACTCCATTTATTTGTTTACTTGTTTATCACAGTAGAATGAAAGATGGTCTTTGCAGTGCTGAAAACAAACCAGTCTGTGGGTTGCTACAGCTGTTAGCTGAGAGAACTGAGAAGGAACTGAACTGGCACTAGCAAAGCTTTATTATCTAAATCTTTATCTCACATTACAAAGAGACTTGGGACACACATACGCAACCTAAATTCTTCCACTGGGGGATAAGAGTTTTGTATATACCAAATGCAGCAGATGTAGACAGACGATGCATTTTCACTGCACCTGGCTGAAAACAACTGATAAATTATTTTGGATTTGTGAAAAGTCTGAAAACCTGATGAAATATTTTTTTCATTATCCACATTCTTACTCAACTCTAATCTCTGGTAATGTATCCGTGTCTGGTTGATGAACTGGAGAGCTAGCAGAGAGCCATCACAAAAAGATTAAAAACATTGCATAAAGCCAACAATTCCTTGAAAAATCTTGCTACATGTTTTCAAGAAGAGAGGGGTAGTTTTAACAAAAAAAGCCCCAAAGAAAAAAAAATCCTAATATTGGTTGTATTTCTCACCAGATGAAAAACCAAAGATATTTTTTTATTTTTACTTTTTTTTTTTTTTTAGCAGAGAGAAAGGAGAAAGGATAATTCTTACTTATGTAATGAGGTTTTGGATTTGATTTTTTATCTTGTCTTCAGAACCCAAATATACTAACTATTAAGATAGATTTTGCTATATGTAAGAGTCTATTGGGATTTACTTTWGGTAACTTGCACTTTTCTAGCTGAAATTCTAGGTGTTTCAGTGAGGGGATAGTCTCTCTTATTCTTAGATTTTTCTCATTTCTTACTACCTTAAGAAGATCTTAATACTGGGATTTCCTTTTTTCTTTTTTCCCCTTATTTACCACGAAGTGTGTGGAATTCTGGCACCATGAGCATCAACACGACCAAGGTTTCTTTGCTGTCCAGATGTGWATGGAGTTTAAACATTAACATTTTACAAGTGTGTGCACATACACAAACAGGCCTGCAGTAAAGCACCATAGAGTTTGAGATAATTTCAATTAAAGTGAGTTCAGAGCTCMTTGTTACATGTGATTTCACAAAGTGATAATTTAACGCACTAAATTACCACTCTGTTCCTCATAGAAAGTGACACTCATGACCACATAATAAAATACTTTATGGCCTGTTGTTCAGAGTCATAATTCCACTTTGTTGTAGTAGGAGGAAGCCACAAGTCATTCCACTCTCGCTGCTGTTAGGGGAGGTATTGCCTTCCCAGCCTATGYGCTGCGATTAAAAAACCTGACAGGCACTCATCCGCAGATGGCAGAAGCCTCTAAAGCTGTTGAACTGGCACTCAGTCAGTTGGCTTTTGATCTGGTTGTTCAGATATAAGAGCCTGTTTAAGCAGAAAAGAAAATAGGCTGTTTGTGTTCAGTTAGTATAAAACTGTCTTCTGATGGGGCTTTGTGTCTTTATCTGTTCCTTCAGCTGCTTTTAATTAATGCTTTGAAGACACCGTSTATTTTGGATTTAAGGGCGAGAACAACTCTTTCTAACTCAGCTCCATATTAAATATCTTGACTGTGAGCAGCAGCCTTGTTTTTTCCCTAATGGACTCTCCACACAATAACTTATTAATAAATTTCTTGAAATAGGTACAGCTTTTCTTATTTAGCAAGGAATACAATCCCAATCTATTTATGGTTGTTTGGAGAATCACAGCTTAGTGTAGACTAAATATATAGATAAATAAAAAGCTGTTTCACAGCTTTGTACAGAGCAGCCATTAAACTTCAGGGCTTATGGGAAAGCCCAGCAGCACAAGGCCTATAATTTGCAGGGAACTTCTGCGATCCTTCGGGACGAATCCCTAGGTAATAAATATCCACATTACTACTTTTTCATCGGCTGTCCAGTGGATGTAGTGCAAAGCAGCAGCTAGCTCAGTGCTCTTCTGCGATGGGGAAAACAAACTCCCTGAGCAGCCGTAGAAAATGTAAGCACGGCAAGACTCCTAGCTGGCGCAGAGACCTACAGAGGCACTTTGCACTCCCAAGGGAGAACGCGTTAAAGGAAACGGAGCGAGCATCCAACAACAAGACGTGCAGGTAAAAATTATAAAGGTGCACAAAAGGCAGGTGAAGGTGGCAGGGCTGGGAGGTAGCGGTGCACCGCCATTTGTGATGCTGCCGTATTGCCTGCTCTGCTCATTGCTGTGGTGTTTTCTGTTTAAATAAGCGAAAGCAAACAAMCAAGGGAGTGTAATTGCATTCAAAATATTGAAAGGGAGAAATCACCAGAGAAAGCAGCAGTTGTCAGGGCACAGYGGGGCTGGGGGCTCCCCTGGGCTGGGAGCAGTGGGAGCCCCCCCAGGGCACGGCCTGGCAGCCAGSGYCTGTCCCACCCCYAGCCAGGAGTAGGGCAGCCAGGGACACTGRRGCAGCCCCAGGCCCGGGSACCCGGCACCTCCCTGGGGATGGGGACAGGCCAAAGCTGGGACGTGAGCCTGTGGGTGGGCCCAGCAAGGCAAAGSTGTGGGGAGCTGGGGAGCGGCCCTGCTGCGGAGGCACTGGGGCAGAGCCTGAGCGCCCTGGGGGGCTGACGTGGGGTCCTGGGCTGTGGGCAGGRGGGGGAGGCCTGAGGGTGGCCCCAGGGCCTTGGAACAGGGTCTTGATCCTGCCTTCACAACCTGGCAGGAGCTCCGGTCACAAGACAATTTTCTTATAGGAGCAAGGGTCTCCTCGCATTTCTACTGACTACAGAAATGACAAACAGAGGCACGCCTGTCACCTCGCTGATGTGGTTGTTCACTTCGTGGGGGAGAGACACATTATGGGAACACTCCTTAAGAGGTGCACCAGAGAGTCTTCAGGACAGTAAATAGTATGTACATYCAGGAGAGAGATTTGAACTTTTATACCTTGAAAAATCCCCCCCTAAGTAATTCAACATGAAAATAGCTTTGCATGAATATATTGAAATGAATAAAAAAATCCTAAGATAAAGTAGCTTAGAGAAAACAGTTAAAGGTTGAAAGCTACGTTCCTCCACATTGCATTTCCCAAATCAGCACTTTATGAACAAATAATGGAATAAGGACCAYTGAGTAGTTCACTATCATGTCCTTGAATGAAGCACTTGACTATGAATGAAGTGTGTAGCCAACAGAGAGTGAACTGAGGGAAAAAAAAGGTAAAGACTGATCAAATAATTGACTTCTTTTTTTTAAGAAAGTTTGTGCAGGGGTGTCATGGTTTAACCCCAGCTGGCAACCAAGCACCACAGAGCCTCGCTCACTCCCCCTTGGTGGGATAGGGGAGACAATCAGAAGAGTAAAAGTGAAAAAACTCATGGGTTACTTTGGAAGACAAATGYCATCACTCTAAATGTCCCCTCCTTCCTTCTTCTTCCCCCAGGTTTTTATTGCTGAGCATGACATCATATGGTATGGAATATCCCTTTGGTCAGTTGAGATCAGCTGTCCCAGCTGTGTCTCCTCCCAACCTCTTGCCCACCCCCAGCCTACTCGCTGGTGGGSTGGTGTGAGAAGCAGAAAAGGCCTTGACTGTGTGTAAGCACTGCTCAGCAGTAACTAAARCATCCTTGTATTATCAACACGTTTTCAGCAGAAATCCAAAACATAGCCCCATACTAGCTGCTATGAAGAAAATTAACTCTATTCCAGCCAAAATCAGCACAAGGGGTTATCTCATTGTAGGGAAATGCAGTAATATCTATGGTATTATAAAAATCCAACGTAAGCAAGGACTTCTCTCGCTATTACAACTACTGTAATCCAAACACTTAAAGTCATCTCTGAGCTGTTTAAAAAATTGATAAAGTATTTATAGAGATCAATTAGAAGAACTTAAAATGTTATCAGTTATGAAAACTGGCAGTAGTATAAATATTTGGAAGTGTTTTAAATGTAAATATTCTGGAATATATTTACTTTTCCTGTGCAATCTTATCTTAAGCTGCTTGTCAAATATGAAGACATCCTCCAAAAGGTAGCAGACATGTTTTAGCATTCTAATCACAAAGCAGTGTTGCAGTCATACAGCAGTTGACAACTCTGTGTTGCACTTCATTGTGCTGCAGTAGAGTTGAACTGTTTCACAAAGAACTGAACAGATTGATGTATGCACAGAGCTTGACAGCTAGTTGACTCACGCTGGGGTATGGACAAGGGTGGAAGCAGAGAAGAGCCATGCTATCTGGTGGACTCAGTAAGAACTAGGTGTGTTCCTCCCTCACTTTTGCCTCCAGCTCATTTAAGTTGTTTCAGTAAGGATAACTGGAGCTTGGGAAACCAAGAATTCACTCATCAAGGTTGCTGATATGGAACCTAAGGATTTCTATGCATTTGGGGAATTTGTTCACAAATTTATTTCCTAATATTTGTAGTGTGGCTGCTTCTGGCAAGGACACCCTCAGAGAGTGTTTGCCTCACCCTGGCAGCTCCTAGAACAAGCAGTGACTGAGTGTATTTCATTGTGGGTCCCAGGATCTTAGTTTTCCATTCATCAATATCAGAGATGTGGACAGAGTGTACTGAGGCTTCCTTTCATTACAAATGTCTAGGCTCCTTCCTTCACAACAAAAGCATAAAAAGGAGGTGAGAGAATCTGATGCGTATACAGACATGAGCCTGATATAGGGTCAGGGTGCTGTGATATCCAGATGCAGAGAGTTACAAGCACTACTTGAATTACCAATTTACATATTGCCCTTTGTAATGGAGGTAACGAGGAGAAGACCAAGTTATTGAAGAAAAAAGATATTTAAAAATAGAAATAGATTAGGATAGTCTGTCTAACATTGCCTATACACACTTAGAAGTCCAACGTTAACCCTTCATGTCTTTTACTGTCTCTCTGTAGCTTTTGGTCTTTTTCTATGGGCCTGATTTCCATTAAGAAATAGATACTTGGAAATATTTCATGGCCACTCCATAGTACGCAGCAGAGTAGCATRTCAGCAAGCATTGTTCTGATATTATTTTCAGCTTGTACTCAAATTCTGCTGCTTTTTAGAGTTTGATTTTAAGAAGTTAAATGAAGTGTACAAAACATACCTTGTGATTTCTTTAACTTCTTCTCCTACCTGAAGAGAACCAYTCAAGAGTCTCCTTTCTCCTTCCACAGAAAGCTGAACATCAACCTTTCAGCCTGCACTGTGCTATTGTGTTGTGAAGATTCTGATTTTGGTTGGCATCTTCCTCTCAAGAAGAAGAACATGCCTCTCCATGTTCTTCTTCAAACATGGAACTGATTTTGAGTATGCTTGAGAATATTTGAGAAAATAGTTCTATCTCATCTTTGGTCTAGTTTTATTTTTTTAGACGTGAATAACTTGGAGGCTGTGCTTTGCCACCCTCTTTCATGCCAATCAAGTGTATTAGTATTTACCTTCCATTTAAAATTCTATTACCTTTGAGTACACTGACTGTTGTTGCTGAGCTCACAGAAATGTTTTAAAAGCCCTGCTTCAATTTTTTTTCCTTGCTGCACATATTAGGACTGTATTTAGCAATTATACTGCTGTGAAACCAAGATAGCCAATCAGTTTATGGCTTCAACTAGCCTACTTCTGCAAATTTATATTTTAAAACATTGACAAAACCCTATCTTACCTTCTCAGTCCACAGACATTTTTTTCCTTTTTTTCCCTGCAAATTCAGTGCATCTAGTCTTGTTAAAGCAAAGGCACTCCCCTGGAGTGATTCGTGTAAAATGAATTTTGTGATTGGTTTCAAATCCTCTCTATTGCATATGTCACATCATGGTCTCCTGTCAGACTTCTCCCATTTTCAAATCCCTTCCTTCTGAAATAACATTTATGATAAAGCTGTCAATTAAAAATGTTCAAAAAAGAAACATCATGCTAATTGCTCATAGTTCAGTAAGCATAGTCCTGTTTACTACAGTAAAGGTGATTGGATTCATGCATTACACGCATCATCCTAAATTTCCACTTTCATTCTATCCACTAAATCATCTCCAAAAGAATATTATTTCATAGGGAGACAAGGAGTGGAAAAAAAAACAAACCAAACAGACAACTCCCCCCCCAAATGAATATTTGTTTGTTTCTTCAATTTACAGTTGTCTTTCCAAAGTTACTGTAGACTGCTATGCAAGCTGAGTATGCTTGCTCCAGAAGCAGTGGCCCAATAAAGTCCAGTAACGCAGTTCTCCACATAAAATTACTAGAACATTAAAACTTACTTTTTATGGGAAATAATGTCTACTTATAGTTTAACTATCCATAAATACCACCTAAAAAGCTGTGGCAGATTGTTTTTTTTTGAGAGAAGGGGCTGCAATAGAAAAATAATGTTGGTAATTTTCAGATATTTTCTTTTTTTTAATGTATTATTTTTCCCCCTCCTACCCTGTCTGTAAGTATTTCTTAGAGAAATGAACACAGCCAAAGGGATATGAAAAATAGTCATAATGAAACTCCAGACCACTTCTAAAATACACTTCTGTTCAGTATGTTGCTTAAGCAGAATACACATTGGGGTAACATAAAAGGTTTATTAGGTTTCAGAATGAGTTACATGTAATTCACTCATTGCTTCATCAGTTCAAAGAAAAACAAACAAACAAACAAAGCAACCAACCAAAACAGCTGTCCAAAGCTCATAAGGACAAAAGTGTTATCCTATTCTACTAAATTTTGTATTTTCAAATATACACTTAGATTCACACTTAGAAAAAAAATAATTAACATTCATAAATAACTGTAATTGGTTCAGTTATTCAGCAAGTACAGCTGTTAGAGAATAAATGCCTTTTCAATAATATGACATTGTTTTCTCAGATGTGGTCATGCTTGTCAATGACAAACACAGCTCAGAGCACCAAAATTTGCCAAAATAGCTGCAGATTCTTTCAGAACTCTTTTGCATCAATCAGTTCTCATAAAGAAAACTTTCAAGAACAAAACATCTTTGAAAGTAAGTGGATTTTCCATTACTGTTTTTAAACATATTAGGATGTCTTACATGTTACACTAAGAGTTTTCAGAATATGATATTGCGTTAAATGTTGAAATGCTAATTTTAATACTATAATTTTCAATAAACACTATAAGAATTTAGCAAGAATGTGTTACCTTTGCTAATACAGATTTCTGAGCTAAATGGAAGGATACTGACATCTGATAGTAATCTGCTGGTAACACAGAAAAGAGCATACAGGTATATACCTCTACTATATCTCCTTTACGTGTCTTAAGAGTTCAAGGTTCTTTGGTGACAGGTCAAGCTGGAGAACAGACTACATATATTTTACATTATAGTATCTTCAATATCAGCCGGTTTTTCATATACAAAATCAATCAGGAATAATTACTACCTGAAATACAAATAACTTGCTGCCTATGGATTTGATAAATATCACAAAGTTTCAGTGGTCATCAGAACAGCAATAAATAATTGTTTTYCTCCATGAATGTGTATCTGGAAAAGTTTTCAACACATGTAAATAATGAATTTCAAACCCCACAGTGTTGTCTGCACCTCTCCAGAGCTCCCCCAGGACCACTCCCAGGTAGGGACTGGGAACTAAATAAATTTGTTTAGGGGGGGAGGAAGGATGTGGTTTGCCTGGAAATTCTGCAAAATTAGTTTGTTCATTTCAAGGAACCCTTACCTTTCCTGTCACAGGGGATCTTTGCACGTGAATGCAACCTATCCTAAAAGTCTTTATATAGGCAATAAAGTACTTCATAAAGCATTAGTCAAACATGCAAAAGTAATCAAGTAAAAGCCTAATCAAACAGGTTGATCTTAGGCAAATATTTCAAATGGCCTTGAGACTGAGTTCCCAAGCAGTCCGTGTGTGTTTGAGAGGTGGGGGTGGCAAGGGGAATTAATAAGTATGATTTTATTAATTAAAAAGTATAATTTATGTCTAAAATATAGTTAGATATTGGAGCAGAAGAATCAAACAATAAATGCAAAAACATCCCAGAGACCCCTCAATGAGCCTTCAAATAAAAAAAAAAAGGAAAAAAAAAAAAAGCCAGAAAGTAACATTCTACCTTTTGGAGCTGTACAGAACATAGAGCAACTCAGTAATAGCCTTGCCTGCACAGTGTTAGCTGGTAAATATTACAACACGTATAACAAAGGATATTAAAAGAACCCTCTTCTGTTCAAAGAAAATGTGAGCATATGCTCCACTATTTCATGAAATGAATAGCAAATGTAAGCCCTATTTGGGAGGTTTATTAGCTTTGGTGTATTGCACATGGTACTGCAACGTGTGACGTGTGTTCTTTTGAGATTAATTTTGAAAATAGCAGAAGCAAAACTAATCGAACACTTGTTTCTTCACAGCTTTTATTTCTTAGCTTCTGTATGTAGCCAATTCCAAGTGGATGTCAGTGTAATATTAGTCTGGGGCACAGAATGTGAAATTTTGATTTCATAGTGTTCTCTTCATTAGTTCAAAGATTAAAAAAAAATAAAAAAACCCTAGACTTTTCCCCTTAAGGGATAGAGCACATTACTTATTTGTATTCATGCAAGCTTTTGGGGAACTGGAAAACTCTGAAATAAACTGAGAAAGGGTGGTACCTTTTTACATAATGGAAGATACACTGAATAGAGCTGCAGTCATTATTGTGTTAGTTGATGCCAGTAACGATTTCTACTACCAGTATGCCAGACTGCCCAGCTGAAACACWGACAGCATCACAGGCTATCCAATACACAGAAAATTGCACAGCCATTTTTAAAACTACGCTTTGAGAAAATGAGAGACAGGAAAGAAGTTAAGCTCATTCGCAGCAGGTGACAAAAAAATTCTTATATCTGCTTTGCCTGGCAGCTCTGGGGATTCTGCGTATCTCATAAGAAAATCTGTTCACTTCCAGAATGTTGTGTACATGAATGAGATTCCAGATTCTCCTCTGTTTAAATATAACCCTTCATTGTGTCTCTGCCACTGTTGAGAAATCAAATGAAACTGAAAATTCAACAAACTGAGAAAGAGAGGGAGGATGTTAATATTTGAAAGGGAGGCTATAATATTTGAATCAGTGGAATGGAAACTTTTTTATTCTTGTCTTTTTGACCTTGCAATAGTCATGTCTCTCATCTGTATTTCAGTTCTTCATCTGGAAAATAGCAACACAAACACAAGAAAAAAGTTTAAGGTGACAAATCTACAACAGCGTTCAGGTGTTGCCAACCTCTACATCCTATCATCCTGTCATCCAGCCTGGATATCCTATCACAAAACATATAAAGAAATTGAAGGAAACCCCACAACTTCAGACAAAATAGGGTTTCTCTTTTGCCTCAAACATGTCTTGTTTAACTTGACATATTTTAAAAAAATAAAATCTACTCCTACTGTCAATGTATTTGAGTTCAACAATATTTTCATAGAAAAGCAAGTCTCTAATTCAAATACAGGATCARTACTGGTCATAGACATCACCTAGATTTAATAAACTGGTTTTCTTTGTGTTCATTTACAGGGTGTACTGTGGGGACTGAGTTTATAGCAACAGAAATCTTGAGGAAATATTCAGGGAAAGTCAATGCTGAAGCTGTATGGGCCCTAAAAACCTGTTTTAGTAGTAGCATTAATCCAATTAATACATGATCTGTATCTGTTCAAAATAAACCAAATCTTAGAATCATAGAATCATAGAATCATTAAGGTTGGAAAAGACCTTTAAAATCATCGAGTCCAACCATCAACCCAGCACCCATGCCCACTAAACCATGTCCTGAAGCGTCACATCCACATGTTTTTTGAACACCTCCAGGGATGGTGACTCCACCACTTCCCCGAGCAGCCTGTTCCAATGCTTGACAACCCTTTCAGTAAAGAAATTTTTCCTAATATCCAATCTAAACCTCCCCTGGTGCAACTTGAGGCCATTTCCTCTCGTCCTATCGCTTGTTACTTGGRAGAAGAGACSRACACCCRCCTCTCTACAGCCTCCTTTCAGGTAGTTGTAGAGAGCRATAAGGTCTCCCCTCAGCCTCCTYTTCTCCAGGCTAAACAACCCCAGCTCCCTCAGCYRCTCCTCATAAGACCTGTTCTCCAGACCCTTCACCAGCCTCGTTGCCCTTTTCTGGACATGCTCCAGCACCTCAATGTCCTTCTTGTAGTGAGGGACCCAAAACTGAACAAGTATTCAAGGTGCGGCCTCACCAGTGCCGAGTACAGGGGCACAATGACCTCCCTCTGCCTACTGGCCACACTATTCCTGATACAGGCCAGGATGCTGTTGGCCTTCTTGGCCACCTGGACACACTGCCGGCTCATGTTCAGCCGGCTGTTGACCAGCACATCCAGGTCCTTTTCCGCCGGGCAGCTTTCCAGCCACTCTTCCCCAAGCCTGTAGCGTTGCCTGGGGTTGTTGTGACCCAAGTGCAGGACCCGGCACTTGGCCTTCTTGAACCTCATGCAGTTGGCCTYGGCCCATCGATCCAGCCTGTCCAGATTCCTCTGCAGAGTCTTCCTACCCTCAGGCAGATCAACACTCCYGCCCAAATATCTTGAATATTTAATAACAATAACMTGTGTTCGGCTGAAGTATTACAGATAACTTCATACAGCAACATAACTATTCCAGTTCAAGTTCAAGGCTATAATCTGTTTACAGAGAGAAGTACAAGAAAAAAGCCAGCAAAAGAAATTACATTTTTTCAATTAATTGTCTTGTTTGTGCATATCAGTGTTTCTTCAGCCTTCTCTTTACTTTTGAGTTCTTAGCTATAAATCTAGTCTTCACAGACACTATTAACTATTATAAGCTGGGGTGGAGCATGTGATTCTAGCTATATGTAACTCATAAACAAATCAAGTGAAACTCTCATGCTAGTGTTGTGTAGCATGCAGGTTTGAGGACTCCTGAGGAACACAAATCACTGACTGCAACAGAACAGGATTCCACCAGAAGCTGATGTCTCTAGGTCAACACAACACCCACCTGCCACAATAGTGACACCTGGGGTTGGACCTTCACCTCCCACCTGCAGGCAGTGCATGTTATTTACCTGCTTTTCTCCGCTACAAGATTTTTTAGGATTTTTTTTTTTTTTAATGTGACTTGTAAGATCACAGATCTGTCTATTTCTCTGTTTTACTACTATCCAAACTGTTTCTATGCAAAAAGGTGTTAATTTCTTTTTACGTAAATTCTAATGACAGCCCCTCTACTAATAATATTTTGCAGTGTATTTCAAATGCAGTATGCAAAGATGATATTAAGAACAGAAGTTCATTACAATCTTTAATGTTTTAGTAAACCAAAACACACTTAGAAATAATCATCTTGCATCTACAGCAGTAAAATTCTTGATTTTCTGTACAATTGTATCATCACTTCCTAATCTGCCAAGGAAGTTATAAGGGTTTAAAAGGTAAAACTAAAAGGGGAAACGATGAGGTCATAAAACTGTATAAAGGGATGTTAAGACTACTTTTCAGACTCTGAATTTTTATCCATTTAAAATCCATTCTTCAGTGGTTTTTGCATTGCTCTGTAAAGTTCCAAAATTCCTTGGGAAATCTTTCGTATACCTAAATGACGATGAAATTAATACAATAATAACATACAAACACATGCATATTTGTATATTCTGAACACACACAGTGGCACAAGCTCCAACCATTTTAGTCCCATGATACACAAACTCTGCTTAAGGCACTTTGAGTTAACACAGTCGAAAAATAATGAAGTTCATATAATTTAGCAATAGATTACTGCTGTCTAGAAAAAAAAAAGTCTTCTATGGGGAAACATAAGCACGTTCTGTTTCACTGGGTAACGAAGAAATAAGAGAATTGTATAAATGTCGGGGGAGGTGGAGTGAGTAGAGAGTGTAAAGTGAGGAATCGTGAGAAAAGATTGATTATATAACAGCATTAAAGAAAATCAAAATGTCCTAAAGTTGTCCTGGATTGTTTTTTTATTATTCAGTAGATGTGTATAAAAGGAAAGCAACCTCTCCATTGTATTTTTGGTAYGTACTCATCCAGCAACTGTCAATGAAGTCATATTGAAAACCAGGATATCTTAAAGAACTTTCAATGACCTACAGAAGAAGTCATGTTTCACAAAGCATGATAGCTGAAGCAATTTCAGTAACATTTTCAGAAATGACTATGTGTGACTATGGTTATTCCAAGGAGACTAAGGTATTTCAGTACCCATTAAAATTCTGAGGGAACTATATGTCAGTTTTACTTACTTTAGATAGAAAAAGGTTTTACCTCTTACACTCACAGAAATTTAGTTCTGGTTTTGGATTAGAAATCATCTTGCAAAAATTGGGTGATATTTTCAGACATGGTACTGGTAACATATCACAAAGTCTTTCTCCTTACTTTTCCATCTTGTTTATATTCACTTAATGTTTAATTATATTCACTTAATGTTTAAAGTTTGTATCACTTAATATATATATAATGTGTAATCTGATTGGACATCTTTGTTAACATGTCTTAAAATAATATTTAAATATTTTGGTATTTTTTCAGGACCCAATCTCAGGCTGCATGTTGCAGAATGTTGTCAATAGTTGGATTCCCTCTTTCTAGTTCTAAGGAAAGAGATGCAATGGGRTGTGAGAGGAGCTGTTGTAGCTGTACAGCTACAACAAAGAAGAGGACTAATAAGACATAAGAGCAAAGGTAATGATTGGGGCAAACATCCTAAAAATGAGAAGAAATAAAATCTAAAGGGCTTGCCAACCAAGTTAAGGCTGACACATTACAAACATCCCAGCCTTTGAGGATCAACCCTGAAACTGTGCTTTGCAGACCCACTCTATTGAGGCTCTAGACTACCAAATGAAGGTGGTCTTCAGCAAGCTGACATAGTTGCACAGGTGATGTTGAGTCCTGAAAAGAGTTGGGCACATTGTGGCCTTTGGTGTGATTCAGTTTTCAGTGAAAATACTGACAAGATGCAACTGTTTCAGACTCAAAAACTGAAACAACTGGTTTATTTTACAGGTTTCAGTAACACTTACTGTAAGATTAAGTATCTGCATTATGTCATCCTTCCTTTCAAGATATTTTGGGGGATATAACGGACAATGTCAACACAACTCTGATGTTGCTAAGAAGAGTACTGTTCTGCAGGGGTCTAGCGAAAAAAAAAAAGAAAAAAAAGAAAGCGGGGGGAGAAGAGAGAAATCAGCTAAGCAATTAGTATTCCCAGAAACCCAGCAGGAGAAAGAGAAAGTTGGGAACATAGCCTTTTCTCAGGATTCACTTACTAAGATGTAGAAATAAGGGTATCATCTTCTTTAAATTCACTTCCTTGAACATTAAGGGGTCTGGGAATTGTACTTGATTTATCTGGTGGTTATATTTTTTCGCTTTTTTCACCAACCRGAGAGTGAGGCTGAGGCAGTTTTTGTGGAGAATTAGTGAGTTAAACTCTAAATAAAGCATCCAAATCAGGGGTCTGGGATTCAAGCAACAAATCAGTTTTGAATCAATTACTTAGTCACATAGCAGCTACTGAAAAATTACTTTACRTTTTTGTTGCCATGCCTCACGCCTGAGCCAATAATTCCTAGAAGCCAACTGTAGTCCTTATTATGTAGTTATTGTGAAAGAATAATAACAATTATGCAAGTTAGCTTGAACCCATTGAGTGTGCAGAAGTGGTGTAAAAATGGCAGGGGAGGTAGGATACTTCTGTTTTGTTCAGCAGCTGCACTGCAGCACTGCAGTGTAAAGGTGAGAGGCAGTTTCTCGTACATATACTTAACTATAGACAATATAGACTGTCATAATATTAGTGTCTATAGATATAGATATACATATATAGTGTCTATAGACACTACAGACTGTCATAATATTTATTTATATACTGCAATGTAAAAAAACCTATCATTATCATGGCAGTGGTAGGGTTATAACAGTTAAACATCACAACCTTTCTTTTACTTAAAAAATGAACTGATGTATCTCTGTGCTATCAATTGGGTAGCCATTGACAATTGTTTATTTTTTTTTTAAACAGTAATCAGATATGTTGAAGAAGTGTGAAATTTTCTTTTACTTCATGCTTTTCTTTAATCCTGTGCTGCAACAAACTATCCTTCTTCACCTCACTGTAAAAGAAATCTTCTTTAATCCAGTACAGCACATTATAAATTAAAAGAAACTATTAGAATCCTTATTTACTTGTTGACATAGGTAAATTCAGTTGAAAACTTGCATAAAAGGAGGCTAAGATAGTACTAAGACAGTAATGAATTCCACCCTCAGTCTATAGTGTCTTTATAGGGATTGAGTGAGAAGGTAGTATAATTATGACTGCTGTAACATTATATGTGAAAAGAAAATTAATATTTAGATAAGTCCAGTAACCCAAAGGGAATGAACTGATTATGTATTTAAAACTGACTGTGGTGTGCATACTGCAGACCACAACCGCARAAAAGACTACCTGGTTACAGGTAAAATAAAAATGTTTTCCATTTGATCTTGTCATTATAAAAATACTGTGACTCTTCTTCAGTTCTGGTCTCATGCACTGGAAAGCTATCACATCATTTCCCCTCTGGTGCCCCACAGTAGTAAAATCATTACAGTTTGTTTTTAGGGTAAGCAGCTGATTTAGGGAACCTCCTGTGAAAAGAGCTGTCTTGCAACTTGCAAATCAGATTTGTCAGCTAGCAGCAGCCAAGTAACTATTATTAGCTGTTACAGCAGGCAAGATATAAGTGTCATTTTTTCTGAAAGGTGAAGTTAAAATTTTCAGTTTCACTAGAGAAGATTCCTGTCACAATTTGAAACAGTGCTATATGTGGAAGCTACCACTGTACCATCTGTCATAACAAGTGATATTTTGGGGCCACATTGTAACCCAGCTCATGACTAACTCACGACCTTGACCAAAATACTTTCTGTGAATTAAAGTTACTTATGCACTTACGGCCTAAATTTAGCTTATTCACTGGTAGGTCAGCACCTCTGGAAGAGCCCTAAGGGGCTTAGGAAAGACAAGAATATACCGAATCACGTAGAAACATTTTGCATGGGGATTAATGGGGAACCTAAACCTGAACATGCTTCTAACCCTTGAGTTCTGCTGATAGATAGGGTCATTCAGCTACCATTCTTGCAACCTAAGGAAATCCAATGGGGATAATATTTTGTCCAGTATTTTTAGCCCACCTTGCACAATCAAATGTTGTAATTTTCCTGAACTGGTGTAAACTGTTAAACCTCTTCATCCTTTCAGTGCTGAAAATTTTGACACTAATTTAGCCTTTAAAGTAATTTTTGGTGCTTTTGACAGATGAGTCTTTGCAAATATGAACACTTTGAAGATTTGAAGGTTCTGAATCATACTTAGAGACATTATGTGTATGATTTTACCAAAATATATCACTGYTACAAATGATATGTAGCTCTGATATCCTGGGTTATTGCGGGAAGGTGAAGGAGACAAAGCCTATCCTTCCTGCAGCCTGGGGAAACAGTTTGCTGCAGTTTAAAAAACATCACACAGAAGTTTGCGAAAGGACTAAAAAAAGGTCAGCCCATATCTGAGGCAAACCGGGGAAAGCTGGCAACACGGACTAGAGAAACAAATTATTTCTTTCTGCCTGTACCATGTGCAGCTGATGTGCAATATCTGCAGAGAGATTGCTTTGTGATACACTTTTGCATGGTGTCTTTTTTCACCTTTAAATAAATAGCACTAAATTTTCTGAAAGCTGGCTGATCACAGATAAACTCCATCATTCTTCTCATGAGAGCCATAGGGCAACTGCCAACCTTGTGTTAGGTATCCTAAGGTCCGGTGGGAGGATAAGGGGACCATGACTGTAAATTCAAGTCTGGAGGCAGAGGACTGCACTTCCTCACCTGAAAGAAGCTCAGATTTGCACATCTGAGACCTTAGCAGAATACATTAGGGGATCTTGTGAGGGACAAAGCTGTAGTAAATGAACACSACAGGAACTAGGAAGGTGGCTAAAATAATTAAAAATCTATTCCATTTACAAAAGAGTCTATTGACCATTAAATCTTGGAACAGGATTTCCAGATTTCAAAATAGGTGCACCATATTCCTTTTGCATATTATGGATAATGCTGGTTTAGGAATACACAGCAGCATACAAATATTTTGAATGTGAAGTTATAYACTTCAGTGCTTACATATCAATGTGTATTTTCACCTTCTTTAAGCGTTTTTCATGGTTTCAGCAGCACAGCTGAAAACAACTMTGAATCCCAAAGCTATACCACCCTAACAAAATATAGTATTTCACCTGTGTAAGAGTGAGGGAAGAAAATTCAAAAACCTATCCACGACTTTAAGATCGGCTGTTGCCTAGCAACTCTGCTGAGGGTGATGGGATTTCAGTTAGACACAGGCCAGTAGGCAACCAGCTGGTGGTGGGCACAAGGGACTTCTCCCCACGCTCCCACAGCACCATTAGAAAAAGTCTCTGACTCCAGAAGCACCTTTCAGAGGTCCAGTGGAGCATTTTTCTTTTCTTTTTCATAAGTTACACTTTGCTGTTGCCCGGACTTTGAGTGATTTGGCTATCCATGCCATTCTGGCAGCTACACAATGTGCCCACAGACTCATTTAAATTATATTTATTCCATATGAGTTTTCTCTTTTGGCTTCCACTATGGTGCTGTACTGCAGTTGTTATTGGGCATGTAACCAAACTCCTCCCAAAAGTACAGCTGAGCTGAAATGAATAAACATTTTAGACTGTAGTCAAACAAATTCAAAATTCAGGCAGTCCTGCTCCTAACATTGGCCCAAACCCATGCCTCAAAAATCATCACACTACAGCAGCTGTCCACCAATATTCCATGGCTTAGTATCTTCTTCTTCAGAATCCTAAACAGAGTTTCCCTCTAAGTGAGGCTTATGAAATTCCACCATTGGTTAGAAATCGCAGCAAACAATATATGATGTCCTTGCTTTGCAACACCTTACCAGTAGATTCTCTGCCCAGGAATATACCACTTCTTCATGAAAGTTTGTCACTGGACTTTAGGGATTTCTCTGGGAAAGGCATGGGCAAGAGTGACTCTTTGCTGGCTTATTTATCATTTTGACAAGATGCTCAAATTTAACTAGTTCTTTTGATTTA
This sequence comes from Oceanodroma leucorhoa, assembly GCA_030449065.1. NCBI lineage: Eukaryota > Metazoa > Chordata > Aves > Procellariiformes > Oceanodroma > Oceanodroma leucorhoa. The sequence goes on along the minus strand of JASVER010000001.1, from coordinate 23,466,339 downwards.
ATGGGAGTGGGAGTGAGGGGGAGGGTTTTGGCAAGTCTTGAGATTAGTCATCCTCCTATTTTTTCCAAGCTACTGTAGAAATAGATAAGAAAAATTTAGATTAAGCTTTTGTCTGAGAAAAACAAGCAAACAAACAAACAAAAAAAMCCCAACAAAACCCACACGGGGAATCTTTCTTCCTCCCAACCAATTCAAGATAAGGTTTTGACCCAAGACCACAGTACATACCCGGATTTTTACTTTATATACACTGAAGTCCAAGTTTCAGCTTGAACCTTTGCTAACCTTACCCAAAACCTCAAACCATTCTGTTTTAAAATCTTGGCAAATCTGGGCCAACCTTCAGCTCCCATTAGGAAAGTTTCTAACACATTTAACTGTGTCTCTTTAGAAAACATGATGCCTAAACAGTACTTTATGTGACAGAGATGTGATGAACCTAAATGTCACACCTAATAGAGGTGCTTCAATAGTTTTTTCACAGATGTAAGGTATTATAGGCATGACTAGTGCTGCTTTCAGTTTTTTTGTTTTTCCTCTCCTCTTCCAATCTTTGCTGCTCTATGATTAATTGAGAAGCAGTAGGATTGTTATAAGCCAGGAGGACTGGTTGTAAAATGACAGATAAGRGCATCCATATAGGGATAAAAAATATCCATGTATATCCATATAGAAATTYTCAGTTTTGTATAAAAATGCTGTTTATTGGTGGTTAACTCAGAAATTGTATCAATATAAAACAAGGAAAAAAAMCAATTTATATTATCTCTTTTAAAATATTTTAAGTTAAATGTGTAACTTTACAAGGAATTTGCAATAAACAAATGAATTCTCTTTTAACAGCAAGTAGCAAAATATTCCAGATACAGTCAAAATGCTCATTAGCACAGTGGAACAAGGGGACAGAATTTTGTTYGCCTTAATATATTTTACCCTGCACAAATCCCAGTTATCTTAACTAAAAATAAAGACAGGCAGCTGGTCTTCAGCAGATTCAGCATGAGAAGAAAACATCTAATAGAAAAAAAAAATCGGTTTTCTTGTTATGGCACTTGCTTCAGACTTGAGAGATCCAGGATGAAGTCTTGCCTCATAGTTGCTTCCACTGCAGTGCTGAGCCCAGGTCTTCAACAACGTTTAGTCAGAAACCAACAGGGCTGATCACAGAGTGGTTGAGGTTGGCAGGGACCTTTGGAGGTTATCTGGTCCAACCCCCCTGCTCAAGCAGGGCCACCTAGAGCTGATGGCCGAGGACTGTTCCAGACGGCTTTTGAATATCTCCGGGGATGGAGACTCCACAACTTCCCTGAGCAACCTGTGCCTGTGCTTGGTCAGTGCTGTCACTGGGCACCACTGAAAAGAGCCTGGCTCCGTCTTCTTTGCATCCTCCCCTCAGGTTTTTATATACATTGATAAGATCCCCCTAAGCCTTCTCTTGTCCAGCTCTCTCAACCTTCCCTTATATGTGAGATGCTCCAGTCCTTTCATCATCTTCAAGGTCCTTTGCTGGACTTTCTCCAGTACGCCCATGTCTTTCTTGTACTGGGGAGCCCAGAACTGGACTCAGTACTCCAGGTGTGGCCACACCAGTGCTGAGTAGAGGGGAAGGATCACTTGCCTTGACCTACGGGCAATACTCATCCTAATGCAGCCCAGGATACTACTAGCCACCTTTGCCACAAGAGCACATTGCTGGCTTTTGACCTGATTGCTAGGTCCAATACTGTAGATGTTTAAAAATTAGTAACCTGAATGTTTTAGTGGTTTATCTGTAAATTGAACACACTAAGGATACTTCTGGGTCAGTTTTGCAGCTTCCTTGAATTTCCCACCATGCTATATTTAAAACAGGTACACAGAACACCTTACAACAATGTAGTCCATATACCTACTGGAGACAATATTGCAACAGTAGCAGCTAGTTTTACTTTTTTCCAGATTTGTGAGTCAGCTTCAAGTGAAATAATTCTCAGGTTTTTGGCTCAATGCAGATATTTAACAATATTTAACAAACAGGTGTCAGAATTCCATTGAAACCAATTTAGGTACATTTTCATTGCAACAATGTAATCAAAACTACACTGCCAGTTTATGACAGTGAAATTATCTGCAGTTTGAAGGAAAGACGGATTTCACAATATAACTGATAGGAACAAGATCAAAGAATAATCAGATATTCAAGAGTCTTTTCCTCACTAAGCTGAAATATTAAGCATTCTCATATGCCTGTTCTAGCAGCAATACAACTGCTCCTCAGATAGGCTGATGCTTACGTTACCATTAGCTGTGCTACAGTTCTAATTACACACCGAATATATTTGTAACAAAGCATTTTCTCTCTACTGAGCTGCTATCACTCACTGCTCACAGTGGGAACTGAAGATATTAGAGCCTTTTATTTATTTTGTCCCTCATCTCACCAGGTTTGGTCCCTCTCCTGTGGAGATCTTTTTCTTCTCTCAGTTTGAATTTGGGCCGTATTTACTCCTTTCCATTCCTGGCTCATTGGACTTGATTCCCTAGTCTGTTTCCAGTTCAGTCACTTTGCCAAGTCCTCATTTAATTTCATTCCATTTTGCTACTTATCCACTTCCAAGTTTTGCTCAGTTGCTTGTATTCTGATTCCAGTGGAATGCAATTAATTTCTCTTCTTTTCTTACTCAGTCTTAACTACTTGAGAGTAAACTAAAATTGGTAAGATTTGAAATTGCAAAGGAATGCATTACTCATTATCAATGAACTAGAATGGGAAAAGGAAATGAGTACTGTGGRCTGAACTATTAAAAGGGAATAGTTTTGGTGGGCTGAATGGATAGCAATGGGGAAGAAATGCATGGACTGGGAATGGGAGAAAGATTAAACTGAATTACAAAAATAAAATAAAAAGAGTAAGTAAGAGAAAGGGAATGATTTTGGGGAACAAAGAGAAATAAGGTAGTAAGAAAAAAACCCACACAAGATAAAGTAGAGGATGAAAAGAGAGAATAAACTAGGCTTCATGGGAAGCATTTGAAAAACACCAAAGAGAAAATTAAACAAATTCAACTGAAAGTCCAAATATAAATTAACTCAAGATTAATGGAAAGATACTAACATGAAAACAATTATAGGATTACATTCTTCTTACATGGTCATGATGCAAATAGCCAAAAAGAAACAGAACTGAATTATTTGTACATGTTGATTTGAGTGCTGATACGATGCCTGCTGCTTTTTCAATCACTGTTGTGAGGTACTGAGCTCAGGGGGCAGCACTCGATTGCCTGGTCATATGGGCTTCTGCAACAGTGGCTGTCAAGTGGGCTTACTTCAATATTTGGCAAGGAGACAATCCTCTTTTTCTCTATACCTTTGTTACCTCAGGTGGAGATTATTGGAATGCTTTCTATATAGGGCACACCTTCAAACCACTTAAAATTTGTAGATGGAGTAGAACATCCCAGCCCACTTCTTTAGTAGCATTTCATGCAGTGAGTAGTTTGTTTTRACCTTTTAAATATTTTGTTTAATGGTTTGGGACTCATATAGGCAAGAAGCAGACTGTCTTTCTTTGTRTATTCTGCAGAGCTGAAGTCACCTGAGGTACTTCAGCTAAAAGCTCCTTCATGGTAATGAATGAACAGGAGGAAGCTGATGGCAAAGTGTTCTCAGTGTGAAGTCTTTGACTTTGAACTAAGCTTTACTTTTTTTTTTCTGGGATGTCTCAAAAGCTAGATCTGATCATATCAGGAAATATTAAATGTCCAGTGAATTAAGGGGGACAGGAGAGATCAGCTAGGCAGTAAGGGTGAAGTGGTGGGATACTGCTAGTCAGTGGGGAAAGAAAAGAGGAGGAAAAGGCAAAGGTAGAGGGGTGGAAGATGAGGGAGAATCAGCTGATACTAGAATGTGAAAGGTGTGTTCAGTGGTGGGTCCTGTTCAAGGCTGACTGGTAATAAAAAATGCCTTGAGCATAAACCGGAGGAGTGGAACCATTTTATATATGATGAATTTGACCTTACCAGATTATTTTTCAATTTTGGTACAGTTTTGTACAATGTTTTATAGGAACTCTGTGTAAACTAAAACAACATTATCTCTGTCCTGGAACTAGTACATTTTAATTAGGACATGCTGGACCATATATAAATAAAATAAGTATCATAATATATTGCTGTTTCTTCTAGCTTGCCTTTCTAAACTTTATATTTCCTTCTTGTCAAGAACTAGAAATCATTTTGGAGTTTGATTCTGAGACACTGGCTATTGCTCAGTTATTTATTTTTTCCCAGTGCCTGGGAGGTGGAAGGGCTGACTGAAGGTTTTTATTGTTCAGTTAGACCTTTGCACASGAGAAGAGCAGGATTCTGCATGCATGATGATAACATGTCAAGCAGTGGCTGTCAATGGAAGGAAGACGTAAAGGCAGCCCAAGCTTAGGTGATCATTCCTGTGACAGAGGAGTGCACAGAGAGGGATCAGACATCTTGTTGATGTCCCTGTGGAATGAAGGCAGTGAAATGTTCTTGACAGTGGCAACCATGGGATTTCTCTCTTTGTCAGTGAAAGGAAAGCACAGCTGACAGTCTCAGCCTGGAGTACACTAGCAAGAATGGAAATAGCATGGCAGGGTAAATGAGCCATGAGAAGAAGTGCAGTCCACAGAGTGGAAAGGTAATTTTTAGAGCTTTAATTTAAAAAAAAATATTCCTAGTAAGTGCCCTTTAAAAGAAAAAAAAAAACCAAGGCACCCAAATTATGGCTTTCTATGTGGTAGCTTAGAGGAGGAGTGGATGAGATGCCATATGYCCATTCCATTTTCAGGAAATTGGAATGAAATCTAAATCTTTTCAATTTTATATGATTTATTTAACTTTGTTTAAGTAAACTTTCCATGTTTTGCAAACCTGCTGGAGAAGTCAATGTGAAATATCCTTTATTGTTTATTTGTCCATTTCTTTACAATTGCTTAGTACCAGCATCAGCTTCAACATCAATACTTCTCATAKCATAAGATAAATACTGGCTGCTGTGACGATCATGCCACCAGCAGGACTCAAAGCATTTGCTTTCTTCTACCAAAGAAACAAATTCATTTAGACAAAGAGGGATTCTGTAAAAGACATTAAGCATTTTACATGTATTAGATTAAGCATCGGAAAGGTTTCAGGTAAAGAATTACTTTGCAAATATTAACATAATAACACAAACCTCAGCTCCCCTGGTCAGCTCTAATTTTAGGCAGAAACTGAACTGAATGCAAAATGTTTAGAAATTCTTTGCTACTTTTAAATATCTGTGATCCTCAAGGATGAAGAGATTAAGATGCTCATTTGGGCGAGGCAGAGTCTCCRCCTGAATGAAAAGTCAACTGACTTTTCATTCCCAGTTATGTTATTTGACCAATCCATCTCAGTCCTTGGTAGTCCATTTGCCAAATAGTAAGGATAGGAAAGTTACATCCTCAACTCAGAAAGCTCTTCCAATTATATTTAATTACAGAGTGAAAGGTGATCCTCTTCTGTGGCTGCTGGGGCCATATAAGCACCTGGGAAATTAATACAATAAAAAGCCATTTTGTTTTTATTATCTTCCATCATTAGTTAAATTTATGAACTCTCATTAGCAATTCAATATGTTAAGATACATAGCAGAAAACCTCTCACCATCAGGTTCTGCTTAGGRCTCTATCACTATAGTTTGTCATGATATGCTGGTTTTGGCTGGGATACAGTTAATTTTCTTCATAGTAGCTAGTATGAGGCTATGTTTTGGATTTCTGCTGAAAACAGTGTTGATAATACAGGGATGTTTTCATTACTGCTDRGCAGTGCTTACACAGAGTCAAGGCCTTTTCTGCTTCTCACACCACCCCACCAGCCAGTAGGCTGGGRGTGCACAAGAAGTTGGAAGGGGACACAGCCGGGACAGCTGACCCCAACTGACCACAGAGGTATTCCATACCATRTGACATCATGCTCAGCATACAAAGCTGGGGGAAGAAGAAGGAAGGGGGGATGTTCGGAGTGATGGCGCTTGTCTTCCAAGTAACAGTTATGCATGATGGAGCCCTGCTTTCCTGGAGATGGCTGAAGGGAAGCTTTCCTGCCGATGGGAAGCAGTGAATGAATTCCTTGTTTTGCTTTGCTTGCGCRCGTGGCTTTTTCTTTACCTATTAAACTGTCTTTATCTCAACCCATGAGTTTTCTCACTTTTACTCTTCCCATTCTCTCCCCCATCCCACCGGGGTGGAGTGAGCGAGTGGCTGTGTGGTGCTTGGTTGCCGGCTGGGGTTAAACCATGACAATCCTTTTTGGCGTCCAACATGGGGCTTGAAGGGTTTGAGATAACGACAAGTTTGATTGGGATGTGTTAAATTGAATTTATTGCTGTTATCGCTGTTTAGCTATTAATTGGCAGGCTCCTGTGCTTGCCATGTGTCTTGCTTGCCTGACTGTATATTAGAGTCTAGTGCTTGTTAGTGGCTGCTTTTTGCTTTCGCTGCTTGCTGTAGAGCTGTACTGCTTATCATCTTACTGTGCTGTGCCTGGGAACGTTTTGATAACAGCGATGGCGATGCACCTGTACTGGCAGATGGCCAGGGCATCGCTGCTGTTTCTGTGCTGCTGTACTGAACAAGCTGGGACTCCAGTGTGAATTCAGGTAGAAGGGACTGTGACCTGTGGATGAGTCCACGTGGGAGCAGGACACCCCAAAGCATCTGTGGCTGTGGATAAGCCCACACCAGAGCATGTACATCTTGAAACCTCTGTGGCTGTGGTTATGTCCGTGACGCAGCAGGTATATTTCTGAAAAGATTGTGGTCCAAGGATAAGTCCATGCTGGAGAAGGTATGCCTCGAAGCATCTCTGGCTGTGGATAAGTACATGCTGCARCAGGTACACCTTGAAGCATCAATGCCTGTGCATGAGGCCATGCCCGAACACCTCAAAGCCTGTGGCCATAGATAAGCCCACAATAGAGCACGTACACCCCCAGAGGGACTGCAGCCAGGGGTAAGGCCATGTTGGAGCAGGTTTACTTCTGAAAGGACTGTGGCTGTGGGTAAGGCCACACTGGAGCATGTATATCTCTGAAGGCATTGTGGCCCATGGAGAAGGCCACGCTGGAACAGGTGCACCTCAAAGCGACTGTGGCTGTGGATAAGTCTATGCCGCAGCAGGTGTGCCCCTGGAGAGACTGTGGCTCATAGATAAGGTTCCACTTGGAGCAGGTACACCCCTAAGCGACTGCAGTCAGTGGATAAGTCCAAGCCAGAGCAGGGGCAAGGGGAGGAGTTCACTGCAGTGTTAAACCCTACGKTCTGGTCCAAAGGGACCGGGGTAGAGGTTGTAATGGAAATACCTTTAAACTGTTGTAACCCATGATTTGAGTTGCATGTTATGGGAATTACTATAGCAGGAACCACCGGAACCAATGGAGAAGCCTTACAAGAAGCAGTGCAAGTGCAGCAGTGACCTGACCAGAGCTGGCTTTGGTGCCCAATAACTCCACACARCACACCACCTCTCCTGTCCTGAGTGACCACCATAAGAGGCAGAGCCCAAAGTCATGGACTAGATGAACTCAGTGGACATTTTGTGGACATTTGTAGACATTTTATGGACATTTTACAATGGTGGTCCTAGACTAAGGGAATGATATCTGCATATTATATCAAAGGATAGGAAGAGGGGTAGTGGTTAATAAGGATGTATTGGATAGTGTGGGACCTGAGCATGACATAAAAGGTATGGAATAAGGAGTGGAGAATGTGCTGGTTTTGGCTGGGATAGAGTTACATTTGCCAGAATACTTAATCATTTTTTTCAGTTAGATTATGTGTGATTTTAGCTATTTTGAGAATATTGACTTATCAGAAAAGCCTGAAAGAGGAGAAACAATAGAGTTGGCTTGTCATGCATGAACAGCACCATCATAACTTAAAATGCTGTTATTATCAATATTATATAAACACACTTTTTTATCTTTCTGTGAAGGTGTATTCCCAAGAGAAAGGACATTTAAAATGATATTAATGTATTGAAAAGGTAAAAACTAAAATTTTAAGGGAGTTATTTAATTTAGATTGCATTTTCGGTCACAGTTCAGGCACAGTCTTCATAAATCTATATTATGTGTTTTCTTTTGTTATATGGTTCTTGATAATTTTTTCTCTATTACATGACCCACTGTTTCATTCAGTGTATGGATATGTGCACCTAATGACCATAAGGCACTGTTCTATGCTGTTCCATTTTTCTTATCATTTCGTTGCTCAAAATGAAGTTTTACGCTTTATTTGCTGACTATTGTTTGAGCCCCGCTCCAGCTAGATTGTTATAAGTTTCCTTGTGGACTTTCCTATAACACTCATAACTACAATTTTTTCACAGCTGTTAATTCATTTTCATACCTCTGTGACATGCAGGCAACCACTTAGCTATGTTTATTAGGACAAATGATAACAACTGGCTGTAAAAATGCAGAGAGATTTTTAGACATTATAGTTACTGTTACAGACAATACAACATCAATCAGAAACTAAGGGCAAAGACAAAACAAGGTGAAAAAGAATTTAACCATTCATGACACACAAATCTGATTTTTCCTCAGTGCTTATTTGTTTTCTGTAGGGATAGGGTGTCAGAAACAACTATATTACAGTCACTGATGCAAGCTCACTTGCTGCTGCAGGAAGCTATGTCATGAAGACTGAATGCTGAAGTCTAAAGGATATTTATTCTATACTCAGGCTATGGAAGAGGTTCAGCTCATGTTTGGTCCATCAGGCTATTAAATTGCTCTACACCTTCCTGCTGGCAGTTCCTACAGCAAGGAAATACTAGTCCCAGTGCTGAAAGCATGAGTACACGTGCTATCATGATGGGATGGTGGAAATGAGAAACTGCATGCTCATCTCCAAGATTTGTGATCTCCTTTGTGTTCCCAGTCTCCAAAACTAGTTGTTAGTTTGTGCAAATAAACTTAAATCACAATCCACATTTCTCCTCTTTAGCTCTCTATTTTATAATGACTTTAAGTGCTAGTAGCAAAAACTAGAAGCTTCACAACACTAACGTGAAGAAATTATTAGCACCTGGGACCATTATGTGTACTTGATATGCACCAGTTAGGAGGGAGYTAAAGTCCAAAACACAGAAACATAATAAAATCTTTAGAAATACCTGTCAACTGGTGAAAATTCCTCTGACTCCAGAACAAATAATCCGTGTAAACATCTTTAAAAAAAGTTTCTCTGCAGAACTAGGAGCCCATCTCCAAATAAATCCAAACTCTTATCTTTCACAGAGAGACACTCCAAAATTATGCATCAGGCAGTACAAAATCCTTCATGGTCCCTTGCAGCATGAGTATATTTATTCAGAGCACCACAGTGGGTAACAGTTTGCTCTGCATGTAAGGATGTTTTGTTCCAAACTAACTCCCATATAATGAGTATGTAACTGCCTACTGCTTGCATAAAGTCTGGGTTAAGTGATCTGCTCCGTACCATCAAAAGGTGTTAGCTTGTATTCTTGCTGCTGTATTAAATCATGATAGCACTTTCTCTCTTCCGGTACTTGCATCCTCATTCAAATATCTTCCCTCTAACTAGGGGTCTAAGGAACTCCAGCAAAAGATGTATACTTGAATCTATTACACTGCATATTACTTAAAATGGCAGGTCTGAACTAACCAGTTAATAAGAATTTTAACTTTCATTTAGATGCACAAAGACTGCAGTAATTCTTTTGTTGCTAATGCTAAGAAAGGGATGCAAAATATGACAACGTACTTGCATACTCATCACAAAGCGTAAGTATAGAAAGGAACAGCATACAAAGAAATGTTGTTTTCAGACTGCGGACTAAATTTTGGAACTCATTTCCAGTTGGGATCAATTTACATCAATAGTAACTTTACCTGCATGTATTTCTCAAGTTTATTTTCAATATTCCCCTGCTCCTAATAAAGTCCATTCAGTTATTAGTTTCCAAGAAAAATACCCCAGACATTTAAAAATCTTCACTATTAAAAAAAAAAAATCAAAACCACTAAAGCAAGGTTCTTCATCTGTGACTATSACCTTAGCCAAGTCAGATTCTGTGAATTACTATAATGACTGACAAATAAGATTGCCAAAGCAAGCTGATTTTTTTGTTGCTGTTGATGCTTTTCTTCACTTCATGTGGAAAACTACTGCTTACAGATGGACCTTCCTTTTCAGTAGTCTTTCCTGTTGGATGAATTGAGTTACCTGAACAAAGGTTGAACTCCAGCCTGAAATTTACTACTATGATATATCAGACCACAAGAAACCACATTACATTCAAAGGTGAAAGGCTAAAATGCTTGCTGTTACTGTATAGCATTAAACAGTACGCAGAGAAAGCATGAATACAAGTTGTAAGAAACAGCAACACAGAAGGAAAAAAATCCCTGCAGGCATCCTCATTCACTTTATCAAGTGGACATTCAGGTATCCTTGCCTTGCACTGATGAAACACCATTTCCTTATGTGTCAGTGGTGTAGAAGGTAGTCTCTGGCAGCAGAGGAAAAATTCCGAAGCAGTAACAAAGTGCTTCAGACTAGTGGGAAAAAAAATGGTTCCAGCAAATATGTTAGCAGATCAATACATTTCCCAACAATGCCCTGCATGGCCACCCAGCCCTAAAGTTAAAGAATGCCGATTGAAATGCTGAATAGGCTCTCTGCCTTCAAAAATTCAATGGCTGCTCAAAATCCTGAATGCTTTCTGTAAGAGTTTCATTTAGCTGTTCAGTTACAAAAGAAAAGAAGGAAAACATGGGAAACCATACTGTCTTTTATAAGAAGGTACAGCAAAGCTTTCCAAAGGCCAAAATATTTAAGCTTACAGCAAGCTGATGTTCTGTGAAAAGAGAAGATTTATTTAGTAAGATTTATTTTCTTATTTTTTTCAGGTGACTGTTTATTCTTGTGTTTCTGGACTACTGCAAATACAGTGAAGCTGAGGAGCCATGGTTTCTACAGTGCCCCAGTACTCAGTGAGATTCCCTGACAGTAAAGTCTGTAGATGTGCTCCGTTCTTTTCATCATTCCCTGTATAAAAGGTGGAGAAAAAACTTCATTTTAAGATTGTTTGGCAAAGTACAGAAATCTAATTTTCAGAGACAAACAGGTGAAAAAAGCTATTTTTCCTCTGAAGATTACATTTAAATGCCCAGGGGTTAAGAATACACAGTGCTTTTGTAGTCCTTTGCAGGGCATAGCAGATGTGTGCTATGTTGACTGACTCCACACTCTGTTTAATGCATCAGTTGCCCATGACTACTTATTCTGAATTCCAGGAACCTTTCCTCCACAGCAAAGGGAATGATTTTATTTATTTTTTATTTTCTTCTCTAACATTTCCCCTTCTATATTAAACTGTGCCAAAGCATGCAGGCAGTGGAGAGAAAAAAAGAAAAGGTTACTGCAGCTGCTGTGACAGCAACTACAGGTTTCAGTCAAAGAGGATAAGTGGATTTAATAATTTTTAAAGTGTTTCGTGAGTGCTCTTGTCTCTAGTATATCAGGAAAGTGGACAAATCCCTAAACTCTGCACTCGGTGGTCCCACAATTAAGCAGTGAAAACTCAGCTAGCATTTAAGGCGAGTGTTTATTTGAACACAGCAAGCCTGTGTCTATTGTGTACAGCAATATAAGTGGCTAACAGAAATGAAAAGAGTACAGGCAAGCAGGAAAAGATAGTCAGTTGGAAAAAAAAGATGCATTTTCCCCTTTTTTRGGAAGGAAAACTCAAGGATCATTGCAATTGAAATTATAACCTGTTTTGATGTCTTTAATCTCAATTGCTAACACGAAGACACTTCTTTGCGTGCCTGGTCCGAAATTTTTCTGGATTCTACAAGCTGCTTAATTCTGTAACTATTGCATCTTTCCAGCATAGATGAGCACAAGCTACTTTAACACAGCTTTCTAAGGACTTTGAAAACACCATTGCTTTCACTCGCTTTTGTTTTGACTGAAAGTTTTGTCCTTCCCAATATCTTGGTGGGGAATTTTTTGTGGCACCCATCCCATCTAATAGCTCTTTGGTTAATATGAATCATCTACTCTGTTTCTTACCTGCTAGACCAGATTCCAAGCAAATACTAGTGAACTTCAAAGACGCTTTGAAATCAAGACAGTACATTATTCCGTGGTACACTGAGAGCTCTTGAAAAGAGTTAATCACACCACTATCCCAGTAAGTCCAGGGAGACTTGTGAATGTTTTGCACTAGAACCCATCAAAAATGTTTATCCCTGGTAAAACAGCAGCAATTAAAAAATTAAAAACCATTAGGTTTCATCCAACACAGCTTTACTGGTGACCATCAACCTCATACTACTGACTTTATCACACTACTGTAATCTGATAATCAATCTTGATGCAAGATATTCCTTTCTTTTTAAACAGCCCTGTTAATATTGGCACTCAGGAAACTTGCCCCAGTGAAAGAAAGCTTTGATTTCAAATATTAATTGCACACATTAAAGGCATGTTTTTCCATGGAGATAGACTTTTATTAGCAACAGTCTAAGCAGTGTTCAAATAGGTAAGTATGGGGGCGATGCCTAAGGAAAACCAAAAATCTTGAAACATTCTGTTTACAAACTGTCATCCCTTTACAAACTGTCACTTCTGCTGAGACATCAGAAAATACAGGTAGAGAAGCTGTAGGGAGAGTTGATATGTTTTGTCAGAGAATTTAAAGAGGTACCTTGTGGATTCAGATCCTTAAATCTCATTGGGTAGCCAACATCCAAGGTGCTTCAGCAAAGCTTGAACTTTGCTTTTAGCTCAGTTATCTGCTTAGATGGCAAAACAGCAAACCTTCAAGGAAGCCCATGCCCTTCAGATAATACTCTGGATCTGATGTACTTGTACAGTGTGGAAAGAATATCTTTGGAAATGCGGAAAGTGAGATGCAGAAAGAAAACCTTTACATTGTGCAMACAGGTGGCATTTCAGTACTTGCACAAATATTCAAAAGAGTGTGATTTTGCGTATATTTTCAGTCTCTGTCATTTGTGTGCCCGTGAATACACATATAACACATTTTTTTAAATATAAACTACAGAGTCTCAGAACTCAGGCTGCATTTTATTCACATTTTAGGGATACCTTTTTTCGCTAATATCTTCATGCAAGATTTTCAGAGAATAAACTCTTAGTCTCATAGAGAAAATTGTATTCTATCCTGATACAGATAAAAGATGGCATGAGGGGTACTGCACAGTTCTATCTCTGCAATGTGGTTAGTCAGTAATCCAAATTATTCTGGGATATCTCTTTCTGGAAAGGAAATTATAGAATCATAGAATCATTAAGGTTGGAAAACACCTTTAAGATCATCGAGTCCAACCATTAACCTAACGCTGCCAAGTCCACCACTAAACCATGTCCCTAAGCACCACGTCTAGACGTCTTTTAAATACCTCCAGTGATGGTGACTCCACCACTTCCCTGGGCAGCCTGTTCCAATGTTTGACAACCCTTTCAGTAAAGAAATTTTTCCTAATATCCAATCTAAACCTCCCCTGGTGCAACTTGAGGCCATTTCCTCTCGTCCTATCACTTGTTACTTGGGAGAAGAGACCAACACCCACCTCGCTACAACCTCCTTTCAGGTAGTTGTAGAGAGCGATAAGGTCTCCCCTCAGCCTCCTTTTCTCCAGGCTAAAYATCCCCAGCTCCCTCAGCCGCTCCTSACAGGACTTGTGCTCCAGACCCTTCACCAGCTTCGTTGCTCTTCTTTGGACATGTTCCAGCGCCTCAATGTCCTTCTTGTAGTGAGGGGCCCAAAACTGAACACAGTATTCGAGGTGTGGCCTCGCCAGTGCCAAGTGATTATAATTACTGTATAAAGCCATGATGGATTCTGTGAGTGACTTAAGATGCTGCTCTATAGCACCTGTTGTGTTAGCTAGTGGCCACTCAAGTGATGAAAGTACTGCACAAAAATTCCCATATGTAGCTGTAAAATACAGTCCATAAAGGCAAAATATTTTTTTCTAATTATCAAAGAGAAGCATAACAAAGTTACAGGGGAAGAGGTGCTTGATTATATTAACAATTACCTTATTGACAAATCAGATAAATGTCAAATATCAAACGAAGTTCAGATATTTTCATTGTTCCTTTTACAGAATTCTTAAACACAGCTAAAGCAAAATCTTTATTTCCAGTTTAGCCAAAATGTTTTCAAAATATTTATTAAATTATAGGAGCAAATTTTGACTCTGACCTTTTTGGAAAGGAAAAAGATGCTGGGGTTTTCATCAGTTTGGGGATGATATTGTCCAAATACGGAAATGAGAATTTGAATCTAGTTTTGTTGAAAAAGTTAAGAAATGGACTCATGGGATAAACTCTATTTGTAAATTTGGTGAATTCCCTCTTGCAGACTTATCTTGTGGCTCTTAAAGAACCCAGTCTCCTTCTTGTTACCTCTAGGAGGAGAGGTATTATCTTAAGCAGTCTGTGGTCATCTGCCCTCAAGAGAGAGGACAATTATTCATCTGGAAACAACCAGTAACATAAGACTATCTTTTCCTTCATCACTTTYACAAAATGGAGGAGGGACTATGGAGAAGCTAAATAAAAAAACATTTGTTGCTCTCTTTAGTTTCACAAAAAATGTCCACACTATCCT